>JAYGXS010000010.1:7323838-7421207 GCA_036362985.1 Ligula intestinalis
CGGCTTATTTAAGGGTACTAGGCGAAATTGTGTCAAAGTCGGAGTGTGTCTGGTATCAAAAAACTTTCTAGCCTATTTAGTGCGACAGAAACATGCTTTTATTTTATGCTATATGAGAACCCCAATAAAAGCAAGAAAACTATAAAACGAAAAAAACTAGTCTTAAGTTGATGAAACGCAGGTGTATTCAACTTGAACTGTTTTATTTTTATTAATACGGGCCAATTTCAGTTTTAAAGACTATTTTTGTTACAATGGCTGAACTTATTTGTAGCAAAACACAGTAAAATTTTTTGACAATATTTTACTTTTCCGCATCGAAGAGGTAAGGCGAGAGTTAAAAAATGCGTATAGAATATCGCGAAAATGAAGATAAGTGACGCTCTTATTAAATTCAACGCATGCGGCAAGCTACCCATTTGTATGATATAATTTTTAATTATAGATAGCGGACAGAAGATTTGCTATTTTTGTAAAATATAAGTTTATATTTGGCCTTTCTGTTTTGCATTTGCTATCAGTGAACGGCGCCTCAAAGTAATCAGCTTTGATGAAGAAGACTTAAAAATAAAATGAAGGCTCTTACATTTCTAGTCAAAATTTCAAATCAAGACACTTGTCAAAATTAACAATTTTTCCGTTGACGTAACCTTGCAAAATACAAAATGCAGAGATTCGTCGGCTAAATATCTAACTTAAGTGCTACTTAACGAGGTAACCTATTATAGTGTTTGCCAATCTTAAGCATTTAAATACCAAACTTGTGTTCTGGTCCTTTGCTTTGCTAGCTATCAAGATTTTGTTTTTCGTAAAGTTTAGAAATGTGGCCCAGATGGCCCTATGCATATGAACTTAAATTTAAAATTTCATGGTTTTTGGTAAAGGTTCTTAGGAAATATCTTAGCTCATAGGGTTTTGCTATAGACACTGGACTGAAAGTAAATTAATAAAAGAATGCTTGAAAACGTTTTACATTGTTGAACATTTGATGGAATCTGAATCTTATTTTAATTCAACACCTGAAATATAGATCAATAAATTTTACGAAAAAAAAACGTTCTTTAGATATAAAGAAAGGGTTAAGCTATAATTTCACCTGATGATTATAATTGTATTTATTGGTCTTATTTTTTCAGTAGTATCAAATGACCATGCAACGTTCATATTGAAATTTAATATGGTGCTTTCGTGTAAATTAATAACACTTTTTTGATTCATTCAGTTAATTGAAGGCTGTGAAAGCCTTTTACTTAGTTCAATCATCATTTTAGTTAGGTTTATTAAAAGCAATGGCAATATGCTTTTGGAAAATTGGGAGTAGTCTCATATGGAAGAAATTTCTATGCTATTACGATAAAAGAGAACTAATCTACACCTTAATTGTGATACGGTTTTAAGCAAAAACTGGATCGATATAGCAGTACACGATGGATCAGAACTGACAATTTGCAATAACAATAATACTACTTCCAATTTTGTCAGTAGTATTAGTTTTAATATCCATTCACGCTTGCTATTTATAACGCCCTCCCACGCATAGTCTCATGCGAAGGTCTCCGCGGTCTACCTTACTTGGCTATCTGCGTACCGTGATTACCCGCTGGCGATCTTTTTAGCCAGACCTGCTGGTCTAAACAGTCACCCTGGGTTCGACCCAAAGCGGACTGTCGACGATCTGGACGGATGCCTCTGTTTTTCCAGTTCCGTGGCGGACTCTGCAATCAGCAAGGAAGAATCAGGACGTGGCTTCCACACGGTGATGATCCTGGGAACCTTTGCAATGCCCCCCTGCAGTGGGAATTCCCTTTTTTGTCATAAATCCCACGCATTACCCCCACAAGGGCGACAGTTTTTCTCCTAAAAATCCCTGAGGAGTTTTTTGACTGTCTGCTCCTATTTTCATCCTATGACTCAGGACAATTGGCCTCGCCAACAGTCTAAGCAACAAAGTTTTGCTACCACTGCACATATCTACAAATAGGGCACTCAAAGGAATTTTTCCTACTTACCCTCAATATACTGATACTGATACTGAAAACTAGAAAGGAACTGCAAAATAACTCAAATATGTGCATAACATATCCCTTCCTGAACAGGAAATGTTTATCCAAAATTGTTCGGATTGAAGTGAAGCCAAGTTAAGGGGACCAAATTTGCTTGCAGCAACACTGAGTGTTTGCATTTAAAAAAAATATGTTAAGTTTATCTGTAAAGATTTCTGCAATAAATGCAATAACAGAAGATTATTTGTTTAAATGATTCAATAAACCTCGAATGTCCTACAACGAAAACGAAATGTCTAGCATCTCCTCGCTTATTTAAGACACTGAAGCCAATACTGCATGTAAGTCGTGAATAAATATAGTTTTTGTATACCTAACTTTCCCGTTTGATTTATTTACAAACGAAAAAGACAAAAGAATAATAGGTAGTTCGAAAACGGCAATGTTAATGACCAGTTTTTTGAATTTGCCAGTTGACAACTGCATGTGGAATTAATGTACTCATGCGGAAGGTAATCCATTGTGAAGAGAAAAGAAAGTTCTTCCATCTTCAGTCATATTGAATCGTTTTTATTCAGGAAACTTAAATAAATTCTCAAAAGTCTCAAATTTAATGATGACATTACGTCGGAAAAAGTTAATATACGCAGAATTTGGTCAGCCTAATAACTTATCAAACCAATTTTTACGAGGTAACATTCAATGGAAAGGTTTTTATTAATCTTAGGAATAGTAGTTTCACAACTCCAGTGCGGACAAGATTGACACTCGGCAATGTGTTTTGATGTTTTGGTGCATTTTTGTATATCAAAGCTTTACCATTTTGATTAAAACTAATGTCATAAAACACTTTATGTCAATAAATGCCCTTTCTATCTATCTTATTTTAAAGGTTTTGGTGTAAACGTCGAAAAAATTCAGAAATAATCAATGTTTCAAAGAAGACAGTGAAAACGAGGAAAATTATCACACACGTTTTGACAAAAGAAAAGTTATTACTATATACAGAAAGTGGTTTCTTCAAGTTTTCAATTTAAAATTAATATCTAAGTTAATTATTCTAATTTATAGCTCTTTTACATCTCCAAAATCACGGTACTATCGAGAAAGTTTAATTTTTCTTTACAAACACTTATTCATTCATTTACTTCTGATGCAGTTTATTTTTAGTTCAAAATATTTCTTAATGCATTCACCTTGGTATTCAAGTCATCATCAAACGTATACAAAGTTATGAAAATTGCATGGTCTGTGGCGAGTACTGTAGATACTTTGTACTTCTGCGGAACTTGAGAATTCCCCTTTTATAGTTATTTTTTTTTAACACACAGTTTATATTTTTTATACTTCTCTTAAGTTACAAACTCACCTAACAATTCAAATTGATATTTCAAAGCCGATTTGCGAATCATTACAAATCCTCTGCAAATTTCTGCCTTTTTCGTAAAGTTTTGGCCGCATTTTGGCAAGTCGTATATCCTAAAACCATGCCTTACCGAAAGCTTTATTCTGAAACGTTAGCTAAAGCGAACCATTTTTCCTTTTGGGAGGTGGTGGATTTGATATATACAACACAAGTTGAAAAGGAGGCGAAAGGGGCCGGAAAATCCGTTGAAAATTGTTGTTTAGAGCACATGAAAATTAAAATCACATAGGTAATGCGTACCAGAGAGGAACGACATCACACTGCTTTTGGTATCGTTGATATTTTCTAAAAGATACAGCGGAAAAGAAAACCTCCCTTGCAAGGTAAGTTAGCTTTTACAGGTTTCATCAATATTACATGAACGCAACTCTATTTAAGTGCCGTAAATGACTATTTTTAGCAATAAAAATAATTGTTTGCTCAATAAAATATTCCCCTTTTCTTTTCTTATCTACACAAAAATTATCAATCTGAATTATTCATCCAGCGTAGATATATGCACGCTTCTGGCTGATTGCAGAAGTTTTGCAAACTGTTAATAAGGAAATAAAACTGCGATTGATCCTGAAATCTACTTTCAGTTTCTGTTTTATTTCAACTCAAGATAGCGTGAAAAACACGGCGAGGTTTTTGCATTTGAAGTTTGGTCTACGACAAAATTCAACAAACCATTGTGCTTCTTATCGAAAACCTTCAGCAAACAAGTTTTTATAAACCTTTTATGCATTTTGGATATTTGAAAGCAGAAAAAAGGGGAGAAAGAACCGAAATAGCGTAGTTAGAATGCAAAAAATGACAAGGAGATGCTGATTCAAAATAACTGCCAGTCAGGTTTAGACAAATAGATAGAGAAACTACAGCCTTCGAAAGCATAATAAGCTACCGGCTAAAAGAAAGTTTTATATGACCTGCTTTTTGCCCAGACAGCTAGGAGCTTCGAGCGGGGCGATCGCACATGCATATTTTGAAAACAAACTACATTTTGTAGCTTTTAGGGCAAAAAATCATTCTTTTAAAAGGGACACTTGTTTCTAGCTGCCCGATTTCAAGTAATCAGTGTAGTAAGCAAATGGCTAAAGAAGACCCAGATTATCCCAAAACGTGTCTGGCCTAGGTTTAAGACACGCAACACTCGCAGCTAGCAACGAAAAAAAGCAAAATTACTATTACAACTACGCGGTTAAATGAAGGCACCGCATGGGTGCCCAAAACAGGAAAGCCCTTGATTGCCCTAACTAACAGAAACGTATGAGTGATAAACTAAGACGGTTTCTTCGTTTCTGCCAATGTGCTAATGTTTAAGATTATTTAATATTAACTGCGGTTCCATGAAAGGTACTAACTTCAGTATGCCAAATCTGGAATATTTCTAAATTTCCTTAGTATGCAGAGGACAATAGGTATGTAATTTATCGTGCGACAGCCATTGCCAGTAACTGCAAACCATTGATGACTTTATTTCTGCTTCAAACGGTGATAAATTCCCCATTTGGACCCAATAAAGCAAGTGAAAAGACCGGCAATCTGTAATACTGGACTTGTAGTAATATGGATGGAAAAAAATAATTACAAAAAGTAAAGCGTATAAAAGTATAAAATGATCGAACCAAAGTTTTAAAATAACCAAACGTTTGAAGCGCGATAAATAAAAAATAAGAAAGTAAAAGGCAGAAAAAATCTGCCCGATAGTACCCATAACTTTGACACAATTGCATGCGAAAATGTGTCAAATTTTAGAAATTAATTTGAAATCTTGAAAATTAGACTTTTTCATCGCAATATTATACCCACAATAGTTTCTAAGCTAAAAAGCAACTTAAATTCGTCAAAAAGTGCAACTACAATAAATGAAGAATAAAGTAAACTAAAACCAAATTAAAGCTAATAAAACTTGAAAATAAACTAAACAAAAACATAAAAACAGAACTAAACTTAAACTTATAAAATTAAAGTGATCACAGGAGGTTAAAAAATCCGTGTGGGGACTGCACTGTTGAAGGACTTTTTCGTACTCTTTTTGTTAGAAAAATCTGCTTATTTACAGATTCCCGTTATGTCAAATAAGTGTAGTGAGCCCGAAACCCAACTGCCTCCAAAAAGACGTCAAGCGCATTTTGAAAAGTGGTTTATCAATAAGTTTGTCTCAGGAGGGCCTCAAAAATTTGAAGTGGGACGTACTAAGGCGCAACCATCGCTTGTTCTAATGATAACCATACATGCGGAAGAAAACTGTCTTGTCCTGTTGAGTTTGACAAAAGCCAGGGGCGAAGATTCTATGTCAAAAAACCTCAGGGCTTCTCAGCACTTACGACTGGCTCCTTTAAAATACTAAGTTAATTTGCTGTAGATAAAATTAGTGTCTAATCCAACGGCTGAAAATTATTTTCTGATGATATGGTGGCACAAACTTATTTTACAGGTGAAAACCTGTTTAAATTTTAAAGTTTTAAATCTCGTTAAATCAAATAAAGGCAAAAATTCATGGTGTTTTACTTCATTCATTGGTACTGAGCATAGTTTTGGAAAATAACTGGCTGCAAACATTCGCAGGCCTGTATCACTTGCATTTAGCTTTTTTGTTTATTTTCGTTAGTGTTATTTAGATATGACAGCTAAACTTGTAAGGATCCTATGGAGCTTCTGCTGCATAATAAAGCATAAGGTATATTTTAAGGTCATATGCCATAAAATAATGTATAATATTAGCATATAAACTATAATAATATAATGCAATGGCATCATGATATATACAGAATGTCCGAAAACATGCAAACAGCTTTAAAGCAATTGTTTACTTGGCGTTTAGTATACTGATATTTTTTTTAAGAACGTAAAAATATAAAAAGTATAATTGTTTTGTTTTTTCACTGCATTTTGTCTACAACAACAGTGGCTGAATTGACAGAAGTAACCGAACATGAATGCACCTAAATACCAAGAGAAAAGTTTCATGGTATGTATTTTTCCATCGCTTAGCTTTGCTAGCAGTGTCATGATCAAAATGGACGTCAGTTTGAGAACATTCAGTGAAAAAACAATAAAAGGATACTTGCAAATATCTGTACATTTATGTTATAATAAAACTATGATAAAAATCAAGTTTAAATAGGAGTAAAATGTGCATAAATGTTTTTGGGACACCTAGTAAAATATAATGTTATATACTATGTAACAGCCCAGGCTTGCGTATTTTGCACAGCTAGATCCACCGTATAACACAGCTTTCAGAAAATTGGTTGAATAGTTGGTCCCCCAGGGTTAAGGCAGTTTAAGTTGCTGCGAAGTTCTTGGAATTCTACCCAAAGTCCCTCAAATTAGTGCCGTTTCGAATGGAATTGGTTTTTTACTACAAAACCTGCATAAATGCTTGAAGGAGGAAAATATGCAGTTCATTCTTGTGGGATGACCTTTTGCCTTTCACGTCTCCATGCCACGCGGTATGTGCAGTATCTTTTCCACATATTTTCTCAAAATATGTTATTTTTAATTACGTGCACAAAAAATAGGCTCAGTTTCATTTGACAACAGAATCTGACACTAACTCTCAAATGTCCACATATGTGATCTTGTATAAGAATGACAAGGGACATAACTAAAGCTCAGGACATTCAGGAACTAGCAAAAGTTCTTCTTTTCAAGCACATGTATGGTATTAAAAATAATTTGTAGAATGCCCTTAGGAGACTTGCATTGACTGGCTTCTATTCTAAGACTGGTGAACGGGTTCATGTGAACACAGGGCTGGAATGCGAAAAATTCCCACTGTAGTGGTAGGGACATTTTGTATGCTCGATCTACAGATATGAGAAACAGACACATAACGAACAGACACGGTATGCTTACGTGCCTGTGGTTAGGTGAAATTAATTCTGAGGCATATATGTTGGTTATGGTACCATAGAACAGTGATAATGCCTGGTGACAGGGGAAGTTTAAAGTATTTGGCGTCAACTGCACCCTTCACCTTTACTATGGGTCAAGAAGACCAGACTGGACACCACGTCGGCTGCTTTCTCCATTGCAAGCCAGAAACACTATTTAACTTATTCTTACGCAATAGTAGACTTTGCGCGGGTAACACCATACGATCTACCCTTATCTACCTTCAGTAGGTGCCAAGACAAACTCAAGGAGACCGAGACGGATAAGACTTTTCTTATTTCTACAACTGCTACCTATCAACACAGCAACGTGTTAGTAGTTCTGATATTGGTACTGACGCTAACATTTGTCAGAGGTGACGCTGATTACACCCAACGCTGGGGCTCACAAGGCCTTGATCTGGACAAGTGTTTGAATGTGGTTTTAGACTTTTCCGAGTAATAACAGTACGCGCCAGAATTCGTGCAACATGCCCACATATGCGAAAGATGGGTGATCCTTCGCTAATTGGCATTGACTCAAGTTGTTATACTGATTATCGTAAAGGTTATTTTGAAGTTATTTCAGTCGTGATAGGATGCGAGCTTTTGAACAAGCTTTTTTCTGACCACTCGCAAAATTAATGTATTGTTAAAAGTAACATCGTAAATAATAAGCATTTTTATTATTGATTCAGCTGTCTGTATAAATTAAAGTATATTTTATAGAAAACATGCATGAAAAGTTATTTATTGTACTCGTTTCGTAGAAAATCACGTCTCCATTAAAGTTTAAACTTAAAAAAGGCATCTTTCTGTATTTAAAAAAGATTTTTAAATATGAGATTTTTTACGATTGTGAAATTTTGATTCATAGTACATCGTGTCCGTTAATTTATTAATGATTCATTTTAATGCATACAGCACGATTAGCATCTATTGCAACATTTTATGAGAAATATGTGACTTCGTCCACAAGCCGTAGACAAAAACATACTTTGAACTAAAGAAAATGAACACATTGCTCAGTTTACAAACCTTGAATTCGAATGTAGAAGTCATTAGGCTTCAAAATTATTTGGCAATTTAGAAACTTTCGTTATCATTTTCACAATCCCCAAAAGACGAGGAAGAAGAGGGCATGAGGACGTGGACTGATTTATTTTGAGACTGACGTTTTGGACACTCTCTCGGCTTCATCGTCAGAGTAACTGGGCAGTTGTTCCTGTTCAACTGGACTGTTACAACCTTGCTTTGTGTCTGTTCTTATATTCGCGTTTGATGCACAAACTTGGACCTGCCTGATCGATACTAATTGACCGAAATATTGATAACTGGTGAGCTCGTTTGATTTCTGCTCACGTATCGGCTGTCGCAAATCAGCACGCTAGCCGATGTGCTCATCGTCGACTGACTAGTGTTTACACCCACCTGAGTTGATCACAACCTCATGGGCGCGGCGGTCTGTCTGTTTGTCACAAACACAGTTGTGTTAGAACCATCTTTTATTGCGTTCAGACACACTGCGGCAACGAAAGTGAGAAAAAAGAGGTGATTAAGTATCCGCATGCTCTATTTCAGGCCACCGGTTATCCTATGTCCTTTTTACGCAAGTTTTTTTAGAGGCCCCACCTTAAGCTGTCGAAGGGAGAAGACCCCAAGTTCTGACTCACAATCCCCTTTGTGAAAAATGTATCAGAGGCAGCTGCTCGAATCCTGGGACTATTCGGGATCGGTGTGGCTCATAGATCTGAATAAACCATCAGACAGCAAATCATGCAGCCCAAAGACCCACTTTCGTTGACAGAACAATCCGGTGTGGTCTACGGCATACCATGCCAAGACTGTGACGCAAGGTATGTTGGTGAAACGGTCAGATGCCTGGGCACGAGATTGCACGAGCATCAGCAGGAAATCGACGGCAACGATACGCAGTATATGGTCTATGCCCACGTACAGCAGAAGTAACATACCTTCGCCTTTGACAAAACAAGGGTCCTTGCTCAAGCCAATGACAATATGGCTAGACTGCTGCTGGAAAGTTGGATTTTGACTGGCACATTCAAAAATTTATAGATTTCCACCCCACCTACCAGGCGTTGCGCAAAAGGCTTTAGCCAGTTCGAATAAGGCCAACAAGACGGCAATATCAACTCAAGTGTGAATTAAAACCAGCCTTGGAGGTAAAAAGTGGAGAAGCCGGTCAGGCACTTAATCACCGCCGCGCCCGCGAGGTTAGGGTCAACTCAGGTGGGCAGGAACACAATTGAGTCGACAATGAGCATGTTAGCCAGCACGCTAATTTTCGACAGCCGATAAGTGTGCAAAAATCACACGAGCTTACCAGTGATCAATATTACGGTCAATCAATATCCATCAGAAAGGTCCAAGTTTGTGCGTCGAGCGCGGATATACGAACAGGCATAAGGCAAAGTTGCAACTACCCAGTTACTCTGACGATTGAGCCGAAAGAGTGTCCGAGACGTCAGTCTCAAAATAAATTGTTCCATGTCCTCATGCCCTCTTCTTTGTCGTCTCTGGGATATTGTAAAAATGAAATGCTATTTGAACCTTGACTCCTTACGCAAACTTTCTTAAGGACCGAAAAATACCCTTTCTTTTAGTATGAATTTTAAAGAAGGCAAAATTTGCTACCAAACATGTATAATACGTTATATTTTCGTGCACGTTTCTCATAAAATATATTTGAATTTATATAGGCAGGCAAAATAAATGATATCAACTCATACTATATATGAAGCTACGGTGTACAGTGCATGCGTTTAGTTAGTGGTCAGAATGAAGCTCGTTTAAAACCCTCTAGCCTAAAATGACTGAAATAAATTCAGAGTAGCCTACGTAATATTCAGTATTACGACTTGAGTCAATGCCGATTAGCAAAAAACTATCCGTGTTTCACATTGCATTTTGCTCGAAATCTGGCACTTACTGTACATATTTAGGAACAAATGTACAGTACAGCTTTCCTTGGTTTCCATTCTGTCACATCTGTTCATCAGACTGTGTCCGTTTTACCAGGTTCAGACTACAATATGCCTGTAAGAAGTACGTGCCTATACAAAAAATGCTTATTCTATTTATCATGCTTACTAATGCCAGCATAAATTATACTATAGTACGGCCTATGTGTGCCTTTTAAAAAAGCAGCACCCAGTATGCACTCCAAATCTGTTTGAAGTAAAATAAATTCGCTTATGGGCTACATAAGCATTATTCAATAATAACAAAATCCTATTGTGCCTTTATGTCGTAAAGTTTGCCGTCTATAGACTTCATAAGGTCTTCTTTAGTATTCAACTGCAGTTTGGATTTAAAAAATGTCTACACATAGCCCCTCGATATCAACAGGGAGTGTGAATCTGGTTTTATGCTGTGCCAAGTAATTATCTTTTTGAGACTCGGAACACATCAGGCCACATGATACCATTTGCCGTTATCAGGGTAACTTTTAACAGTATATCACTCTATCTTGAGGTTAAAATGCCATCTTCCGTAGTTGGAAATTTGCGGAGAACTAGTAAAATCAGTTCGAGTCATAAGAAAGCTCTTGGAAGTAGAACCGCATTCAATAAACTTACTGCTGTTCCGAATGGGAAAAATTTTAAACTATGGAACAGGAATAAATTATAGAAATATAAAAAGTGAAATTTATTCTTTCTGCGGTGACCTGTTGCTTTTTACCCATCTATACCACTTTGCACGTGTTACACCTTTCCAGACATGTTTTCCATATTTTGATGCACAAAATATGTGGATTCTAAAGTGTTGTTACCAGACATATATTCGGATAATTTTACAAAAGAATTTGGCACTAATTTCTGGATATCCACATAACTGATCCTTTGTAAATAAGAAGATACATTTTATATGCTCTTAAAACCGTATGCGGTAGTAAAAGTTTATCATGAAGTACTCCTTTTTTCGTCTTCAAGCATTTGTATGGCAGAAAATACAGTTTCTAGACTGTCCGAGGAAAGACTTCAATTTATGGGCTTCCATTCTAGGACTTGCAAACGTATTCATGTAAAAATTGGACTGGTTTGCGAAAAATTTCCAGAGCAGTGGCACTGATAGTTCTGTATGCTCGATCTTCCACATACATGGGCAACAGACACATAACGAACAGACATGGTATTATTTCGTGTCTGTGGTTAGGTGAAATTAACCCCGGCGCGCAGATGTTGGTACAGAATGGGGTTAAGACGTGCACGAATGCTTTCTTAAAGCAACTATGAATGCTCGGTTGCGGAACAAAAAGACATTCGTCCGGTCCTTTGTTAGACCTTTGTGCGTAACGGTACCACATTGATTTATGTTCGCCAACTGTACACGTTGTGGTATTTACCTTTTAACGGTGTGTTTTGCTTTTTTACAGGTCGTTTTTTAGACAAAAGAAGGGGATTCGGTGCTTAGGATGATTTCCCCAATGTATGACTGGGTTAAATTCCTCTCAGGAAGATTACTATTTGTAAAATGCTTCTGGCAGGAATGAATACACTAACTTACATTTTTGTGCACTTGTGAGTAGCGTTTTGCTATATCAGTACCCGTTTCTTTCTGAAAAAAATGATGGTAAGTGCTTTAAAGCAAAAGTACCAGCTAATATAATCCGCAATGGCACATTGCTGTATGCCTTGCCTAATATACACTTTGTGTGATTTACTTTTTATGCCTAGATTCGCTTCTCTGCAGTTCATCTTGAGAACAGGTGAAAAGGATGCGGGGCTGAGAACAATTTTCTAATATTTGCTTGAATTTAGTTTATTCCCAGGAAGATAATCATTCCTAACTTACTTCGGATGAAGATGATTTCGGCAGAAATGAATATAATAATATAAATGTTTGGTGCACTTAATGGATGTCTTTCAGTCGTATCGGTACCCTTACCTGTCTGAAGAAATAATGGTTCTTCTTAACGAGGAAAACCCCCGAAAATGTACAGGAGATTTTTTATCAAATTAGTCTTAGGCATATTCATCCGCTTTTTTTGTTGTGGATGTTCATTTTTCTCGATGATGGGTTGACATACTTGGGTGATCCTAAAACCATGACGCAAACAAACGGCTGCATAAGAAAAAAATACTTAAAACGCGTTATTTAAGTTATTTCTTTAAAGACATTTGTTATTTTTAAGGTTTTTGTAAGCACATTAACCATAATACTTATTTATGGCCAATCAAATGTAGCCAGTGAAAATCGTAAAGTGCTTATTGCCACTTCGAGCAAGTTATGAACCTGGTTGTAATCGAAATCCTTCAGTAATTATAAAGAATTATGACAGGAACAATTTTCTCTTAATATACATAAATGGTAAGTTTACAATTGCACCTGATGATAAATTTGAATTAATTGGTCTCTAACCGACATGTCTGCACGTGAGCTTACGAAACATATTCCTCTTGTGACATTTCAATCGGCAACATCAAGCGAGAATGCAATTGTGTTATTTCATGGAAAGGCATCCTTTAGGAAATAAGTAATTTATTAGTAAATTTTAAACACTGGATTCCCTGTTCTTCATCAGACTTGAGAGAAATTCGCAAAAAAACAGGTAGAATTTCAAAGTGCTGATACATTTGTTTAGTCATCTGGTGTGGGCGTTAAATGGGGTAACAATTTATGTCACATCGTGATGGGCATGATTATCAGCCTCAATGGTGTAATGAATAATAAGGAACTGTAATTTGAGTCAGTGTAGGGTCACTCCGGGGTCAGTCAAGGTTATCCGGTGTGAACGCTAATTACGGTTTATGTTGGTCCATGTTAGTCGGCTGCAGTCTTTTCTACCTTTCTTTGAGGTGTTTGTACATGCCAGCAAACTCGCTACGCCGGTTGATGCACGAATCATCGGAGTACATGGCATCAAGAAATTATTGGCCATTTCTGGAGGAGCAAACTCCGACCATGCGTGTTTTGTCCCATGCAAAAGTATGTCCTGTGTCAAGGCAATGCATAGCCACTTCAAAAAAACAGTCATGTCCCTTCGCTTGCGATTGGTGCTTGAAGATGCGTGTGGAGACAGATCTTCCTGTTTGGCCACAACATACCGTATCACAAGCTTGACATGCAATTTTGTAGATGGCTTCTTTTATCGAGATAGCCGAACCTATCCTTAGAATGTACTAACTGAGTGCGTAAAGAAACCATCGATTTGTGCGCTACTTTTACTTACTGTTTCTGCAAATGACTTTAAAAGAGTTCAAAACGTTTCCTTCAGCATTTTGTCGTACAAAAGGACCATCTTGAAGCACTTCACAAGATCCTTTATTCAACCATTCCAGGCATTCAATTCACGTTCAAGAAGGAGGATAACAACATATTCCCATTTCTGGATGTTCTTGTGTGGCGATATGCTGACAAAACATTTAAAAAGGTCTGCTTGCCTCGGTTTTGTTCATACCATGAAAAATAATGTTGCTTGATTATTTTTGGTGATCACGCATCCAGCAGAAATGAATTCGTTTTAAGTTGGTTTGGCATATTTTCTTGATTTAAGTTGACACAAGTGTGAAAAATTCTAGGCGTTTGGCGGGAATTTAACACGCGCATCAAATAAATCCTTTGCAAGTATTTGTGGACTTCATATGAGCGAAACGTTGAGCGGGTAATATTGATCCAAGTGTGATTAAACTAATGGCGTGGAGCGGGCGTTTGAACCTAGCTGTAGAGCATTAGCTTCCGGCAAATGCTTTCTCTGATTTGCGGGTTCAAATCCTGCCTAACGCCTAAAGTTTTAAACACTTGGGTCAACTCAAAAAAGAAATGAATACATCATCAGTATTTTATCTATTTTAGGTTATGATGCTCAATAAAATGTGAAAATGCTAATATGCATGATGCCTTTTTTTATAACTCAAGATAGTGGACAGAAAAATTTTACTTTCTCGTCACTGGAAGGGACATTTGGAGTATTAAATTCTCTAAAGGATGGATGGTGCAACCATTCTTGTGTATAGACTGTTTATGTTCAAAGACAAAATTAAGCTATGCGTGCGGATGGGGCGTGAGGGACACTTAGCATATTCACGTAAAAGACAAAAATAACAACAAATGCAGATGGCAAAAAAGTAGAGATTGCTAGTTACTGTCTCTTTTAAGACGCTAGACAAAAAAAGCATACTCTGTATCCTCTACAAAACAGTAAAACTTTAAGTGACTTAAATAGCAGAAAAGAACTAAACAACTGCCATCTGATTGGGTAGGACTCAAAAAAATATCACCTTCTTTTAGTCCGCATGTAGGCGTATCCGTAGGTTCACGGCCTTTGTGCGTGTGAGGCAAGAACAGTTGCAACACGTTCTGTCAAAATGTATCAAACACGTCCCCAAGGCTGACGGGCAGCAATGTCTCGGATCTCCGTTCCGATGTCAGCGACTACTGCTACTGTCGACGCAAGTGACATCCATCTTCGGCCATTTGGATACATTTGAGACAGCGGGTATGGTCGCGCTGCGCCGCGCTGTCTGCGTCCAGAATTTCACGGATGATTGGAAGGGAAGTATTAACAACCTGTACCACCAACTCACGGTGCCCGTCGGTTACCACTGTGGAAGAATTTGTGAGATTGGGAGGCTATATGATGCTTCTGAGGAAGGGAGAGGGAAATGTTTAGCTCACGTTTTATCACACAGCTTGCCAGGGGACTCCATGCACAACCAACAAAAAAGTACAGTGGGTGGTTTATCTGATGATGCTTGAAAAACGGCATTTGCGTGGGTCATTCCACAAACGCACATTTGAGGTTGTTTGTTTTGTTCATTTGAGGTGCAAAATGCTACTGACTACAGTATTGCGAGTGTCGTAAGAAACTGGCCTGAGTTTTGCACTTTTGAACATTACTCGCATTACAGCGTGAACGCATTTATGAAAACTAAGGACTCATAATGAACAGCACTACAAATTATAGTATTTAGAAAAGTTTCAGGATGTTTGAAGTCTTTGGTAAGAATAGGTTATTTTTTTGCGAAAAATCTGAAGTTCCAGAGGTGTAAATAAATACCTCTGTATTAAGAGATTACATTTAATTATCTTGTTAGTTCAAAACAGAATGTTACCAACTTGTTTGTATAAGTATAACTTTTCTTTAGGCAAAATATTTTTTACAGATTATGTTTACTTCATAACTATCTATTGAATATCGTCCAGTAGAGTGTGGAATAACTTGAAACGTTTTCAGCGTCTACATTGATAAACTGATAGATTGCGCTTCTGTTCGACGTTAACATCAACACTTTGAAAAATAAGGTAGACATGAAGAGCATTTACCGAAAGAAACTGTTTTTAATGTAAGTTGTTATAGAGAAGGCCAGATTACTCATATTTATCAATGCCTACAAACAGAAACCACATTGTCGAGAATAAATAATGCGGGCAGCAAAATTCTGATATTGCTATTCTCGAGCTTGATAAAAAAAGTCCTCTGCTGACTAACCTATTTAAAAATAACTTTAATTAGCTATTTGGCTGACGAATTGCACTATTTATTAACGTTTTCATAGGTGAGTGTCACAATAAAATTGGAGACCTTATCCAATTTCTTTGAGGTACCCGAATATAAGGAATGAAAGAACTTACTTGTCTCTTTACAATTAATCTTTTTTTTGACATAAGCGGAATTATTCTACGATTTGTTCAAACATTGTGAATGCACAAAAACAGGTCATATATATGGTCATTTTTTGAAATACTTATTATGTTATGTCTGTTTTGTTTAGAAAAAACACAAAAGCGGAATGTATAGTTTTCAAATTACGTGACGTATATTCTTAAAGGCTTTGTCTACACTATTTTCGCGGTAGCATATGCGAAACTTTGCCTTTGTGCCCGTATACCGATGCGGTAAAACACAATTCCGATGAAAACGCTTTTTTTACTGCGATGTATGCAAAAAAACTACACAGCTCTGATAAACATAATTTTTAAAGCAAAAATTGCTACTCGTTTACAAAAATTAATATGATTCCTTAAATTTGGCTTCACTTCCATTTGAAAAACTTTGGACAAAATTTTCCAATTCAGTAAGGGATAAATTTTCCATTTATCCATTTCCAAATTTTGGTTTTGTCGTACCTTATAGCATAGGAAAGTTTTTTATTATTAACCAGTACACAAATACCTGACACTAAAATATATATTAAAAAGTAATTTTTCAAGAGATTATTTTGCACAAAAACCTTTTTATTTAATCTAAGACATATGGGTTCGCCAGTTTTATCATGGACGTTCATCTTTCTCGTCAATGAGTTGACATGTTTGGGTGATTCCTAAACCATGACCAAAACAGACAGCCACATAAACGAACACGTTTACAAACTTGTTATTTATAGAAATAAATACCTTGTTTTGAAAGTTTATAGTAAACACGAAGAATGCACTCTTTATGTACGGCCAGTCGAAGATAACCAATGAAAACCCTTAAGTGTTAATCAAATTTTTATTCAAGAATGACGTCATCATCGTTGTAATGGAAATCCCAAAATAAGTACAAAAATGTGATGGAATTAAATTTTGCTAAGTGTATGCAAAATGGCAAGTTAAGGATTCAACCTGGAAATTCTATTTGTATTTATTAGTCAAATACCGATTTTTGTGCGTGTGATCTTGCAAAATATTTTACTTGTGTGATTTTTCAATCGGTGCAATTCATTGCACCGATTGTAAAAATCTAGGTGCCTTAGTCTAACATAAATCAAGCAATGTGTAACCAGGAGAAATAAATGACAGTTCTCGTGAAACCTTGTTGGAAGGCTTACTAAAACTTTTGGTTGTTTGGGTAGGACCATATGTTAGATTGCACCTAATGTCGAAGCATGAATACCCCAAAAATTAGGAAACAATTAGCTTCCGATGTAATTTGACTTTTTGTTGCTTTAGTCATTCAGCTTTTGCATGAAAAGCCTAATTTTCACTTTTTCTGGATATTCTGTTTTGCTTAAAATGCTGTGTTTTTAAAAAACTTACATGACTTGCCCTATTCTGAAAAAACGACTAACTAAATAAAAGCGAACTTAGATCAATTTTGCGTCCGATTTTCGGGTAAGTGTAAATAAAAATCACCAACTCGATCCCAGTGCTGCCTCTCGGATTTTCCACCGGACACCAGCCAACATCTCTAAGGGTCTACTCCAAAGGTTGGTAATTATAGCCAGGGCAGTGGCTATCCAGCTTATATATCCGATACTGTGCTTAGATGCTAACGTATTCACTTTCTCTTCCGCGGACGACAAAAACGCCAGGTGACGATCACATCTTGCCTAAACCTCTTTTTGCTGTCGTTCACCCTGTGCACGTGACGGTAATTTTCATTCTGCCTTCTCGAACACGACCAGCCTACCCTACGTTCCTCCAATGACCCCAACAGGCCGACATCATCATGTGGACAGTATGCGAACGATGAGTGTTAATTATGATACATTTACTAACCTTGTTATGCTCTATTCACTTCATTATCAGTGCACTTACGCAGGCCCGATTATAGACTGCTGATTTTTTTCGCTTTTTAAAGCGTCTAATTTGAGACCTTACAAAGTGTAAGTCGTTTCGATATTTAACTCCGACAGGCACCCTTTGAATAAATTACATAAATGCACCCATTGTGGACCAAGCAGGAACACGATTAAAAAGTCTGTTTGCCTTTGGACATCTTTCCATTTACCAGAACACTGATGTTACTTCGAAGTATGTTAACTCTTGTCCGTAAGTAGGAGTTCTCAGAGAGAATAGAAAAAAATTCGATTTACCTTACAAATGACGTATGGATGACTACAGACTTCAAAGTAGAATGCTTATTCAATAATTACGGAAGAATGATGCCTTTTAATTTACGACACCTTGTTTCTATGGTATGTTTTACTGCACAGACGTATTTTACCTAACGAAAGCGATATTTTTAAGTGTGAAAGCCTTTTGTTTCTGCTCAAAGAAGACATTATTAGATGCAAGCATTTCAAACAACTGAAAAATGGCCAGCACCTTTGCTTACAGTCTTTGTCAGCGATTTGGGTACCGCATCTCAAACAGAATATAGAGATTTAGGAAGAATTAAAAGATTGGATCGCTAGGAACAACACTTTTTGACATCCGTCACGGGTTTTTTATTAGAGACAGGAGCAGAAAGTGGTAGCAGAAAAGGGGTGACACAGAAATACCACCACGGCAAGAAAGGTGTGGCATCGTCTATAGGATGTGGTGTAGTTATGGACAAAACAACTATGTCGTCAAAATGGGCAGACCTTTCAAGAGGTGAGATGTCGAACACACAACAGCACTACGGCGAAATGATGCAAATCCTCAAGCTGCAGTTCATTCAGCGAGATCCGTCCACACATTCAAATTTTATCACGCCAAAACTCTCGCAAGAGGTGATAATAGTGTGAGCGGAGGAGCACCTAAGTTATGGTTCACGGGTCCTTAGTCCATAAACAAATGCAATGACCTACCCAATCCATATTCCCAGCCGACGCTCAATTTGGCTAAAGCGAGTGGCCACTCGGGGAACGCAGGGGCACCGTGACGTCTTATGCCATCACATTCAATTTCACCATGCGTGATAGAAATTAAGCCCACACGCCGGTATAAATGCAAGTAACTCGCAATTATCGTAAATTATAGTTATTCAACATAATTGTCCCACAAACACTGCAACTTCCTGTGTGTGCTAAAGTTTTCTACTGAGGTCTCTGATTAAGAATCTGCGATGGATGTCAAAATGCTAGGGGAATAAATGTATTGTCTCAGTAATCGAAGTACCTACATCCCCAATACTTGCTGGGACTTGCATGCATTGACATCAGTGCACTGTGTTTTACTTACGATTAAATATACTTTTCCTGTCCACAACAGTGAGCAGAATTGCATACCTGTCCACTGCACATTTTGGTAAGGAAGTGTGTGTGTGTGGTTAAATCGATTAGAATTACGCATGCGATACAGTCAACACTGTCCATGCCCGAGAGCCACACCTTTGATATGGCTTCATTTTACAGTGGCTGTCGCTCAATTCCACAATTATGTAAACCTTGCATGAACTAGCAGCTTATGTGGACTTTGTGCCTTCATATAAGACTTGGCAGGTTGCTTTAATAAGACTTACTGTCTATCACCAGAGTAGTCAGCGAGGGAACCTAGGTTTTCTTTAAATTTTCATCGGACTATTACCTTCCTATGGGAATGGAGTACAAGGTTAAAAAGCTTTGGATAATTTTAAATTTTTCTATCAAGCGTGTCGTGGGAACTGGAAAAAGAGGTTGGTAGGAGGAGGGTGGTTATGCGGGAGGGTTTGCTGGATGATAGCGCCCGTAAGAGCGTTCATCGAATGGACGCCTGGTTCTCACAGTAAATAAACGTTAACAGTTTTGTATCCATCCAACAGAAACGAACTTCACTCCGCTGCTTAATGCAAAGGGCTAGAAAAAATCTGCTAGGCAGACACTAACGTAGAGCTTACGAATATCAAAGACCTACTTCGAGAGAATGGGTATCCTAGCTGATTCATCGCAAAAATGGTGGAAAGAGAAATAAAGCCCATCACGCGAATTTTAGAAAAGAAAGCGCTATTTTTAAAAGTCTTCCTTTAAGGTGATGCGGCTCCTAAAAAAATTCTCTGACCAGACCATGTGACAAACTCCTCCAGCAGCATAAGTTTGTGTATTATTTTCAACCAACCGGTCCTGCATGCGAAGGTAAGGAAAACTTGCCAGCTGAGACCACATTCCTGCTCATCTACTCATTAACCTTCTCCTGTTGTGCAGATTGTATGGGTCGCATGAGTTGACACTTATCCATGGCTAGATAAAAGGTGAAATAAAGAGCAAAAGCAGAGCAATTATCGCCCTCATTATTGATTTCGGACATCTCGTACACCCCAATGAAGCCATCGAGGTGCATTTTAAGGTCCCACCAAACTGTAAATGTTCCTGGGTTCGTAATTGAATAGTTGGAACCGAAGGCCTCTTTGTTTATAAGCGTTTGCAATTAGAAGGCTAGCTATTACAGTGGGAAATTCTGTGAACAAACTTAGAAGCATGCGTTTGATTACACTTGTTGTGGATTAATAGTATAGAGTGTTATAGCAGATGTGAAAAATTATTTGACCCATTTGTGAAATATGCGGCGGCTTTGGTGTGACTCAAACTCACGTCAGCAATTTAAGGCTTTAGTGCAACCAACCTTCTGGTGGCTTGAACTTAAAAGCAACTACCGAGGGCTTCATCACACACAGAATTTCCTTAATAAATAATACAGAATTATAAAACTGAAAAGCCAGTACGATGGCAGGAAACGCCTGGAGTCATTTACCGATTTTTGGTGCAGTCGTGGAAAAAAAACACCTTCGTCGGAGAAACTGGGAGATTACTCCGGACGCAAATGGCCGGGTATGCAGCAGCGGTGGGGAAGAAAGACGCCAACTCTTAGGTTGCAGCTCACTCTTCAGGACTCGGCCATATTTTCCAGTTTGAGCAGGCCGAAATCGTTACAAGAGGTGAGAACAGCGTGAGCCGCGAGGTGTTTGAGTTATGGTTCTCAGGCCCCGGTTCATCAACTGGCGCAACGAATTGGCGTTCTTTTACGGTGTACCGAGAAAATTACTGAGCAGGGAAATCAGTCACGTGGGCAGGACCGGGCGCAGCAATAACTCGGACGACTGTGGGCATAATTTTCCCGCAATTATCAAGCTCGCATCCAACAGTGCAAGGACACTGAGGCAAATAATGAGCCATCACCGCGCTAATTAAGACGTCAAGTGGTGGCTACGAGAACGGATAATTATTATACGCATGCGGATGACCGCTACGAAATATTGAATCTATCGGGTGACTGCCAGGCATACTGTACCGGTAGGGACTTTTAGCAGATTTGAGAAATTCATTTAACCCTGTTCTGAGAGACCATAGCCTCGGTAGGATACGAAGAGGAAGACTTAAATATCTCGTATGCTCCAGCCAGTTGAGCCTCACGAGTTGGGGGCTTCGCGGATCAGTTGACGAGACCATATAACGCCTAAAGCCTTTGTGCTTCGTGCTTGTTACGGCTGTGATTATGCTTTATCTAGCCAGTCTCAATGATATCACGAACGGTACCTCCCATGCGTGACGATTGGTGGTAGCCAATCTGAAAACTCCCCCCAGTCTCTTCTCCAACGATGAAGACCGATGATAGAAGGTGCAAAATCTGCCTCCATTTCTTGACGGACGGTGTCGAGGTGAGGATTCAATTACCCACCTCTCCGACGTTTGCATGTGGGCTGCAGCGCCAGGTCAAGAGCAACATAGGTAAGCTCGTGGGGCGGACGACGGAGAACGTGTCCAAACCACCTCAGTCGACTTTCTTGAATGGCCTTAAATTTCCTCGTGATACGATCGCAGCGGGTGCGGACTGTATTATTTGAGATGAAGTAGCTATGCTCATGTCACAAGATGGTCTTAAGGTATTGGTGGTCAAATAACTTCAGTCTACGCTCGTCTTCAGCGCGTACAGCCCGGCGTTCAAATCCATAGAGGAGGACTGAATGGATGGATGCATGGCAAACACGCACCTTCGTAGCGAGGGAGATGTCAAGTCGGATCCACAGGCGTTTTCGCACGATTGAGAAACCCCAGCAAGCATCATCGATATGGGAGACAATTTTGTCTTTGTTCTGTCCATTCGGTAGTAGTATCAAGTTGATTGCCATTAATACCCATGGGTGACTTCTTCTAGGCAGGGATGCAGCCCGAGAATAAATTCATCCTTCCGGAATTTATGGACAAGCCAACTGCCATAGCCATCGCATTTAGCCACGACACGGCTGGCATGATTTCAAATCCCCTGGAGGCCGCCAAACGTGTTGGTCCTTATGGAAAGGAAGCCAAATACTAAGACACTGCGGTTGGTGTTGACTAAGGAATGACTGTTCAAAAGTATTGAGTGGGAATATAAACATATCGCTATTGTCCTTTTACGTTTACAGAGTGACAGTTTTAACCAATACGTAAAGTGAAAATGAAATAAATGTTAGTCAGACAAATCGAGAGAATATTTTTATATAAATTCTATCCAATGTCTATTATACAATGACACAAACAGCAAACGGGCACCACAGCAAAATAAAAAAAGGGCTTTTGTGACACGATTGTCAAATCTCATGTTTAGAGTAAATATCTGCCGCTAGCAGAGAGTGACCAGTAGACGCCAGCCACATAAACGTACTTGATCCATGATCAAGACACCCAATCTAGCGTAATTGCCCTCCCTCTTCCCCTTAGTGGAAAGACTTCTATAGACGAGGCCGCGTTCCTCGCAAGAGGTTAACACCACGTGAGCCACGAGCTGCTCGAGTCATGGTTCTCAGGACCCCAGTCCATCAACAAGCGCAACAATGTTGCCTTCTCATACTGCGTACTGAGGAATAATCTGAGCAAAAGAATCAGCCACGTGGGTAGGGCCGGACCCAGCAACAGCTCTGACGACAGCGGGCATGAATATCGCACATGAATCAGACTGACCTAACATTACATATGACTAAGGATTTTCGATGGAATTCGAAACGGTAATCGCATCTTCTTGTTCTTCTTGTTCCTGTTCTTCTTTTGAAATTAACACTGTTTAGCTGATTGATAAATATATACTTCATTTTGAGAGCTCAGCAAAAATGGCTCTCTCTTCGGAGAGCAAGATATAAGGTGAGATAAAAGGCCATAAAATACTCAAAGTTTAAAGGTTTACATCATATCCACCTTTGTGCTTGAGCATTGTCTGCTTTTAACTTTGAATTTCTGTTCCTTCACTCGTGAGTTAGCGTGCTATAAATGGGAGAATAGAGTGCTAATATGCTGATAAAGAGTGAAAATTCTTTAAATTGGATGCATCGGCGCATAGTAAAGGAAGACTTCGCGGTTTCTAGTTCATAGGAGGGTAAACAACCTCAGTAAGGATGAGATCAGCAAATTACTTGATCATTGTCAAGTATTTCTGTATTATAATAGCAACTAAGAAAGCATAGGAAACGCCAGCAACTGAAATTACCATTCGGAGCATATGTACAGAAAATGACAAGGTATTTAAGGCTGAGAAAGTAACCGGAGAGCAGTCAAGAATAAGGAAGAGAATGCAGGCATATATAAAGCGCCAGATTAGGCTTTTTGAGGTGCCAGTAAACCGACCATGGCGTTACCATGACATGAGGAGATTACGGCTTTTTTTCAGGTGAGAGGCTAGAAGTCATTAAAAGGATAAATACTATTTTGAGAAATAATATGTTCTTGAGGTTCAGGACATTTAAAACAAACAATCCGAAATTTCAGTTTCATCCACGTTAGTATTACGGCTGCGCTTGGATTGCAATTTCTGGTACGTCGATCCTTTGAGTAACAAAATTTACCGTAAAATCCATCGTCTCCAGATGGAGAAACGCCTCGGAACATATGATAACAACAGCATAACTGAAAAAAACGCACATTCTATAGAAGCCTACACTGGTGAAAAAAGTGGTTTCGACAAATATTGAAGAACTGGCTTGTGTGAGAGAGAATGAGAAGATCTAGAAAAATGCCACATTTTATCAGTGGCAGGATATTTTTCGGTGAAGCTTTCGAACTCTGGCGGACGGTGGACCCCCGCAAGAATTCGAAAGCTCAGCCAAATAAAACTAAGATTCCGGTGATCAAAACAACTTCTTCTTACTCAAGGATCCTACCTTTTCACGGTATCAAATAAAATGTAGGTCGCTTAAATTCACTTAAATACGCCATTGCTCATCTCAGAGGTCCACAACTTCCAGTCCGGGCAGAATTTTCATTTTCGAACAATGTTGCCAAAACTTACTGCGTTTTCATTAACTTTGTTCGGTGCATGTTTCGGTTCCTGAACGGTCTTGCTATATGCACCTCGGTCCCCACAGAGGTGTCAGCAAGATCAATTAATTCCTCCTGCCTGCTATCTTTGGGAAAACATGTGGAACGGCGCGTTGCGCAAATCTCCTGGAAACAGTAGTTTAAATATGGCACCTCATATCCCCTTTTCTTTCAGCATTGTGTCCTTGGGAAACAGCAGTAAAAATACGAAAAATTATCTGCAAAGTGGAAAAGTCTAGTTGCATTTGTTTACCGCGACCGCTGGGAGTATGTTGTTCCGAATGTTAATCTAACAATGTAATCTGCCTCCAGAACGGTGAGTAAGACATCAGGTAAATTAAACAAAGGCGACCTGCTAACCACTTTTCCTATTATTCACGAATTTCAAGAAACCTGCCCTTTTGGCAATCGGGTTTTTTTCTCGCAATACATTACAAGAGAACTCAATTTACGAAAATCTACAAAAAGAAATAACTAAAATGTATGTATGCAATAAAAGCATTAATTTAAGCATATGTCACTGCCTTTCCTTTTTTCACATTCATAGGACCCTTACAACCACCGTTTTTTTAAGAAAAAGTCCTGGGACTTAGGGTATATATGGTGCAGTACTTAAACAGCAGTTGCCAATCTAATTTCCGGTCATTGGTTGCCCTTGCGCCAACAACACGGAGAAAACACAACGCAAATAACGGTGCAGGTAAAAACATAATGCTAAGCTGTCTCGGTGTACAGATGGCTGTGAGAGTGAATGTGAGTGTTGGGAACCATAGTCAACAAGCTATCTGTCTGCAATTAGTCGATTCTCTCACCTAACATGCATTCACTTCAAAACAGCCGCCTACGTGGTCTTTCGCAAAATTATCAACAACACTCATTCAAATATCCTGGGATTGAAATGGCTAACGTCATTACTGATCACTACATGTGTATGAAACGGTTTAGATATAGGTCACCTAGCCTGATCCATTACTTCCAGATGGTAGTTAACGGGTCTATTTGATGCGAGGGGCAAGAGTTTAACACTACAACTCAGGAATCGGGCTCCTTGGCGCTGGCGTTAATCTACGCCTTGACTTCTGAGTTCCTCAAGTGGCGACTGACTTAGGCCAAATGGACCTCCAGCACGGAATGTGAATTGGGCAGGTCGTTGGGCTTCCTTAAAACCTGACTGAATTATCCTGCGGATCACATATCATGAGACTACCGGCCTCACCAAATAAGAATGTGTAGCCGGGTCTGTTCGAATGAGCCGCATCTTGAGTACTGGCTTCAGCTCTTAGTACTGCTGTCTTGTGTTCGGGGATTCGCGTCCCGATGAACATTACGATTTCCCTGACATAGTTGCTCTGTCAACCTCTATGCCACCTCCTACACACCAGTCAAGAGACATTAGTAGAAAATGGTGGCAAAAAATGTAAAAGATGTACAGGAGTTTGTATTATTTCTATGATTCGTTCATTATTGCAAACATAACAAGACAATAAACGTTAATTGACTTCTTGTGCGTGCACAGTTTGCTGTACGGCATGCGGTCTCTGTCTTGTTAAGCTTTCATCACGCGCAACGGACATCTGACCCTCCGATGTTGGCGAAGGATAAGGCGTTGGCCTGTCCGTTCCGCATGTGGTGACTTGCTTCGGCCAAATTAAATCTCAACACCGAATATGGATTTGACAAATCGTTGCACTTGTTTATGGATTTGGGGCCCGTGAACGAAGACTCAAGTAGAACTCGGCGCACCCAATTGTCACGTCTCATCAAATTTGAATGTGTGGCCAGGTCCCGTCGAATGAACGGCAGCTTGAGAATCGGCATGATTTCGCTGCACTGCTGACGCTTCTTCGCTTCTGAAGGATTCTTCCAGTTTTGCCGACATATAACCTTTGCCCGCAACTGCGCTAGATCCTGAAGATGAGTCCAGATGTTTCTTATTTTGGCAGTTAGTCGTTTGGTTTCATTATCCGACGCCTAATGTTGGCCGCCGGCCCGTGTACGACTCCAAATAAAAGTGCTGTGGGAAGCCAGCTAACGGCGTCTGAGAGAGGAATCTTACTGTAGTTTTCATTTCAGGCACATCTAAACAATTGGGCCCCGGACGATGGTTATCTTCGCTGTTTGCAAAAACCTACTAGCCATCTTCGGTGTACAGCTTTCTGCAACCAAGCTGTCGATATGCGTTTGGTCGGCCATGCTCAGTACACATGACGAGGTGAGGACATGCCGAACACAACTTTACATGATAAATCTTATGCTTGAATTTCAGCAAGTACTTATTCCAAAACAGTCCGACTAAAACCTTTGTAATCCCGTGGTGGTTATTTGGACATGGTCACTGAAGTGAGCAGAAATAAAGTAGATTATTTGCAAAGATCTGAATTTGAGTGGGAGATATACTAAACATTTGTGGGTGCCTATTTTTTAAATTGTTGCGCATGGGATGAGACCAGACCACACCTTCAAATTAAATGAGGCCGAACTTCTCACAATAGGGGACAATGGGGTGAGCTGAGAAATATTTGAGTCATGGTTCAAGGGCCACTAATACATAAACAAGTGCAAAGATATGCCCAATCTCTATTTGCTGTTGCGACTCAATTTAACCAAAGCTAGTCGCCACTTGGGGAACGGAGAGGCCACCGCTGCAGGGCCAGATGGCTGAGCACTCATCACACCCGAGTGCACCGTGCGTGATGAAAGTTCAGCAGGTCAGAGCCCGCATGCCGTCCAGCAAACTATCCACGTGCAAGAAGGCAACTAACGCTTAATTTCGTAGTATGTTTGCAGTTATGACTGTATCCTATAAATACCGCATATTACTGTACATGCATTACCCGATTCTGCTACCAATTTATGCCAACGTTTCTGATGATGAAACCGCGATGGATGTAACAACGTCAGGCAAATAAAAGTATTGTCCCAGCGATAGAGTTGTCCTCTTCTCAGTTGCTTATTTGGCACATTTAGTTACAGTGAGGCACAAGATGCTGCTCATAGGAAAATATATAAGTTCAGACTTCGATACTGCTGGACAAAGCGGCAGAATTGACTTCATTCCGATGTTAGCAGATATCAAAGGAATGTTCTTTATTACAAAACGCCGTGAACCACGCCTCCTCGTTTGTGCATGTTGTACAAAAAAGAACATAAATGAAATTAAAATTTTTTTCGTTATGTTTGTCTGGCTTTTATGTAATGGATGTATGGTACAACACATAATTGTCAAGAAAGGAAGAGGTTAATCAAGGAGCGGCATTATTTTTTGCAAATCTGTTAGGATGTGTGCTATAAAAATAAGCAGAAAAATCATGAGACCATAAGATGTATACTACGCCAAAAATATAAACCCTGATCAACATTATATGTTATATCGCGAGCTATCATAGGTTTCTTTTGTAACCCATTATTAACTTTAATACTTTTAGGGATTATCTAATTGCAAAGATTTTGGCAAACACATTGAACAAAAGAGGTATTTAAGGACATTCAAATAAAAGCACTGGAATTCTTATAATGCTAACTAGAATAAGCAGAACGATCTGAGCTGCGCCGCATTTGAACTCTCGAAATGCGCCTTAATGAATACGATGGAAGGAATTTTCGCTGAATGCACACAAGATGGTTTGTTTAGGATTGCACCCGACAAATAAAGTAAAATAAAATACGATTGCACAGTACTTATTGATTCAGGCTTCTAAGTTACAGACCGGCATGTTCTGCATGCCCTTAATATGAATATTTAGATGACAACTAAACGGTTACAATTAAAATATATTGTTGCTCATGTTCTGTAAAATATATTAATATCAGTAAGGCAGTCCGGTGCAGCATTTGAAAATCCACCTACTTAAATATAAGAAGATTGTTAAATGGGTGACGGGTATCATTGGAAAGAAAAAAACTATTTAAAAACAGATCAAACAAAGGTTAAAAAATAGAAATAATCATTTCGATAATCTAGTGTTTCCGAAAGAGTCCCATAAACAAATTTGCATTTTAGAAACTATTGAAAACTGCTAATAGTTTTGATATAAGCAAATAACTCTGAATTTTCGCGCTAAAAGTAAAGGGAAATGTAAAATGAACAAATGTGTGCCAAAATAACATCAATGAACTCAAGAAAAAGCTTTCTTACTAAATTTTAAGTCAACTAAGTAAAAAATAAACTAAAATAAACCAAATTATCTTACTTTTAATCCAATATAAAACTACAAAAGTTGTAATGAACTGAAAAAGAAGCTTAATACTGAACTTAAACCCAAATAAGATAAAATAACCAAATAAAATAAAGAGTGCTCATGAAGACTTGCAAATATTTTAAATGCTAAGGCAAACACATATGGCTAATAAATATAAAGCCAAATTAATATTAAATAATAAATAAATAAACTAAAATCCAACTAAAAGGTAAACTAAAATAATAAAGCTAACTAGACTATGGATGCAATCAAAATCTAAAACAAAACTATGAAAACAGAAAGAAACAAACAGAAATTTGACTTAATTATTAATATAAGTGTACTGCAGCAGGAAAAGAAGCAACCATTGACACAAGAGTTTTATTTTGCTGACATTTTGGATTTCATCGGGAATTCGTAATTTTGTAGTTCCAGGAAACTTCCTGGAACTCGCATATTCGATTCTATTAGCAATATCTTTGGGCGTAATTAGACGTTAGAAAACATTTGTCATTCGAGCGTTGTCTACTTATGTGCAACTTCGACCTTCACACAAGCTTAAAATGTATCCCCTTAATCTGCGCAAATCCCAGACTTTCATACGATTACCTATGACTAAGGATTCTATGCGAAATCCGAAACATCAGGACAATACATTGCTTTCTACATTTGTCGTTCCTTCTTCTGAACTGGTTCTTTGAACTCGCACATTTGATTCTATCAATGAACTATAAACCATAAATGATCTGCTAAAAATAATTTGTCTTGCATTATAGACAATTTGCAGACCTAGTTAAGTGATATTCTCAAATAGAAATCGCATTGAATAAATTCAGTTAATTCTTTATCAGGTTGCACGTAGCCAGCAGACTCTGAGCCTTAGTAACCGTGACAAATCGCTGGCTGAATATTTTTTCGATACCGGCTTAAACCTCAGTTTTGTCCAGCTTGGTGTTATGGCCTGTTTGATAGAGGCCTGCTTATGTGTCGAAAATACTCAATTATGTCCTTTATTATATGCCGTTGGTACAAGCCGGACAGCATGTAAAATCACAATCCGAGTGGGTATGGACGCTTTATTTTTCTTAAAGTTTATGTTATATTAATCGCTAGTATAACTAGTATAGGTCATAGCTAGTATACCTCATACTTCTGATAAAGGTGCATTTTCGACTCAACGACGGCAGGTTACCGTTCGCTCAATATAGCAATACAAAACAAATTATGTCTACTACGTTAACGAAAGACTGTAGGTAATTTTTAATAGGAATAAGCATTGAATTATGTAAAAAATTAATACAACACGCAAGCCATCTACATGATCGGCAATGCTCTTGTTTTAAAATTGACTTAGACGTTGTCTGGCCGGAAAGAATCTTACAGGACTGTTTTCTTAAATACGTTTATAAGCAAATGATGTTCAAGCCAGAAATGGTCATTTCAGTCTCCCTTCGCTTTGTTGGATCCACTTTATAATAGCATCCTTGTCACTTCTTGATGGTCTGGAGGGTTTGCGTTGCGAGCTTCCCATTTAATCAAAGATTAATTGCTTCTCTACTAGATCGGTAGATCACATGCATGCATCGTCTTTCCGATCGCAACCGACAAAGCAGGGAACCCGTAGACTATAGGGAGTGTCTTGAAAACTGTGACCAAAGGTCCCGGGTTAAAATCTCGGGGATGTCAACCCTCGATATTGAGTGTGACTGGCTGATGACGGCTTATATGCCAGAAATGGCCATTTCAATCTCCCTTTGCTTTGTCGGATCCGATTCATATGCGCATGCGCTTGCTAGTATAGTGAGATCAGCAGAGGAAAGAGGAAAAACATCAAAATAAACATTGACAAACACACATTATTTAGTTTTACAGTCTTTCCTGTTATCATGACATAAGCGTTTTTGAGAATGTCTTTTGGGCACTATTTGTTAAAGAGTGTGATTTGCTGCCATAACAAGATGTACGATGGCAAGGGAAAAATTATGTAGAGTTTGGCGATGATAGCAGTCTCAGAGAAACATAAAAAATAAACATTTCTCAATTAAAATTGTTGTAAGGTAGCTACAGCAGTTTGCTATCCACCATATAACCAAGAAGCAATCAAATAATTTTGGGAAAATGTCACTTACCAAAATGCTTCACCCGCGGTTGTTTGGAGATGTGCATTTGATTGTTGCGGGAGGAAACATACATTTGGCAATATGCTGTTGATTTTGTGTGATAAATCTACATAATATGTCCAGAAGGGAACAAGGATAAAACATATTGGCCGCTAAATGCAAGAGTCGGCATCACGAACAGTTGGCGATAAATGCAGTACACAGCATGCGCAAGGTTTAATACACTTCAAAAGGTGAGAGAGTATAATACGGATGCCCTACTGACCGTTATTCAAATTGAACTGAAGTGAAAATATAGATTACATAGCGAGTATGATGGACCAAGTTATGGACAATGACACAAAAGCCAAGATGAATAGCGAGCATAGAAAATGGCGGCCAAAACAAACACATTGATTGAAGGAGACTATAAGAAAGTATACATTAGTTTCTGTCTCACCAACTCAGCAGACAGACACCAGACGAAAGGTTTCGTCTAGGAAAGGGTCGTTTTCTTCATGCAAATTTTCAACTGTGTATTACAATTGTCAAGGCATGAAGACGATGATTAATGCGTGGGGGAATGGCCACCATATAGGAATTTCTTGATTGTTCTTGAGATGGAACATAAGGCCTCATTCGTGTATATTTGAAACGGGGTTCCATTTCCATTTTCACCCCATGGCTGCAAGTCATTATAAATCATGTCTTAAACTGTAAGTCAGCGCCAACCGAAGCCCATTTATATGAAAACAGACAGGAAATATTTGAAAAGCTATCTTGCAGCTACGTTTTCCGCTTTTCTTAGAAAATGCTCATCAATTGCGCGTGTGCTTTAGATTTGCTTTCTTTAACAAAATGTCTCCCAAAAATAAATAATACGATTGGTAGAGTTTTGCATGGCATAAAATATTTGTGGCTAGCAGGTTTTGCTCTGTTTTAGATCATTAATTTCGTAAAGTAAAAAGTTCCTTTCAGTCGACATATCATCTTGTCGTCTGATCGAGCAACCTGCTGTGATCATTTTTCTTAAATCAAATGATGTGATCAGGAAAACGCAAAATGACCTCTGGGTTCCGCTCTCGACGTGGGGCCCACTCTACCGTCCCGCCGGTAACTGCATACCAGGTACCAGTCTGTTATATGCAGAATAGTCTATAATTTTGCTGTATGTCTAATCAAGATTTTGGATGATTTCACTTTTTTCAAGCCTTTGCACTTCAAGTAATAAAAATAATGAGAAATACGAAAGTTTAAAACGTGAAATCTTTTTAAAAAATACTATGTTCGAAAGTCCATTACCCTGCGTCAATTAATTATAACCATCGGCGTGTTCAAAGCATGACCTTTTTTGTTTCTTCAGACGTGGTTTGCCTGACTTCGGTTGTATTTGCTTGACCGAAGATTGCGGAAGGGGGTGCGTAACCTCCGTGTTTATGCAGTGTCATATTCTTAATGAGGACACTTAAGTTCCTCTGACACTTGCGACCTACATCCAGCAATATGCACGCTTCAGCAGAATTCTGTAGTCGACGGTTAAATTTGCATATTTTCTTCATTAAAAATTCTGCTTATGGTATTATTGTCTCATTGTCTAAACAAATTAATGCAGCGAGGCAGGGAAGACGGTCAGGAGGGCAGTAGCACTTCACTAAGTCTCACGTGTTTGAAAGCGTACACAAATTGTGTTCCAAATACTCGCGATGCCTAGGATGAAATATGTTCAATTTAATTTTGCTGACGTATGAAGTGTACCTTATATACTCCAAGCTTCAGCATCCCGCCTTACGGGATCGGCGGTCACAAGGGTTTTGGTTCTAGCCACTGAAGGAATTTTGTAAACGTATAAAGTAGTCGAATTTGTTTGAATGTGTTTACCACGGCCACGGTTTGGAGCGCATTAATTGAAATAAAAAGCAAAGATCAGCGTTTAGTGAATAAAAAATATTATCAGGGTTTCACTCTGTTTTGGATGGTCAGCCTTCATACTACGAGCCTTGCCATTTTTTTACCATTTATTAGGCCTATTTAAAGTATTCCACTGTTAAGGAGTGAAATATTCACATTTTGACTGAAGTACAGCACCGCAGCACGTATAAACCTGTTCTAAACGTTAATTGGCAAAAATAATGCATTAAGATGTTGCTATTATTTCGTTGAAGATAAAAATATTCTAAGCAAATTGTCCGTTCCAGAATGACCTGTATCTGGTCTCCACCGGAATTGGTCTGTGTACAAAGGCGTCAGGAATAATTTAGTGCAATATTGCTTTATTTGCGATGAGCAAAGACCAGTGTCTAGAACGGGTGACAGAAAAATTTACAACAGGCAACAGTATTCTAGAGACATAGACGCGACACGTTTATTGTTAAAGTAGCATATTGAGTAGGGAGCTGGAGAGGGAGAATATTTTAATGAAGCAAGCCCATTTCAGCACTGTGATTTTGATGAAATGATGTTTAAACATGTCCATACCTTATCGTGAAAACAAATATCTGGACGGCTCTGTTAGCTTGTTCTACAAAATATGGTTGTTTTTATAGCCCAGTTAATTGTCACCCTACTAAAAGGCAGAAGAAACCAAGAGAGCGGTTCTGATAAGAAGCATTTATTCTGGACAATGCAGAGACAATGGAATCCTTAGCTTCTCCAATACAGCCTATTTATGAGGCTCTGGCCTTCTAGAATACTCCTGGCCCAATAGCATGGACCACTGTTCAGGTCTGCAGTGGATCAATTGTTTGTCTCGTTATGTGAGCGGTCATTACGTATTCCTTCAAATCGATAATTCTCCACGCTCTGTAATTAGTCGTCGAGTGTGCACGCTAATCGATAATTCCTCACGCTATATGAACGGTCATCAGCGTTTGCCAATTGCCAGCGCGTATGACGACAAGCCGTAGACTTTGAGTGCAAGGCCGCTAGCGTCCATTCAAATTACTGCACGCTTCAAATAATCCTTTGTTTTCCTTTTTCAGAATCTTAAAAAGTTCTAAAACATTTTCTTCGAAAAGTTATAAATGGGCAGATGTAACTTTTTCGACACTTGCAGGACTTTCCCAGCACCATATTGTTTCACAATTAACCAGGTTATTCTTGTTTCAAAGTCGTTTGTCTATGTGTTTTTATTTTTGTAAACATACGGGACCGGTGTTATTAGGAGTTGTTTGGTGGATAGGCAGTGAAACAAAATAGTACAATCAAGTGTCAAGTCGTAAAATGTGTTTGAATATATCAACCACAGCCACTACATAGCCACAAATTAGAGCACGTAAATCAAAAAAAGTATATTCAACAATGTTTAATGCATTAGACGTACTTCCATAAAAAACACGCGTTAATTTGTGACAAGTGAGGAACCCGTGCAATTAATAGCTAAATGCATCTCTGGGTTTTAAAATTATACTCTATCGTTTCAGTATTCAAGCGTTATTCTGCATCACGTCGTCAATGCCGCAGAGAGTAAAACGAATGTGGTCTACCACAATATAATTACTTTGACAACTTTACTTTACGGCCTATCCTAATTATCCACCACTAACATCCTCAGTACTACCGGTTCCGTAATACATAATGCTCAAACTTGTTCTAAATGAGGTCCACTGCTATAAAGATGTTTGCCCGCGTACTATGACAAATCTAGCCACCTTTACAAATGCGTAATGATAAGTCGGATGGTATCCGAAATGTAGCAATGTGTGGTTATGGCAGGTCAAAAGGATGGAAAAGTCTGGTAGCATAATTATAGTGAATGGCAACGGATATTTAGTGAACAATAAAATCATAGATCATTGTGCCCAGGATACTGTTTTATCACGATCTCCGCATGCACCGTAGTGGACGTTATCTCAACAATGTTTCCGTGAAATAAATAGTTAACACTAGTTGATAACTCTTCATTTATTCGAAGGTAAGCTCCAGTATGTTAAAGCTGCCAAGGAATTTAAAATTTCGGTGTCATTCATGCGTGAGTATACGTGTCTACCTTTGCTGACTCCGTATATCAGAAAAGCCTTAATATCGTATTTCTACAATATGATGCACAATTAATGGTTTTTCTCAATCTCTTTTCTTATATAAAGATCATCGGACTGTGTAGTGCATTAAGGGAAGCAAAACAGTCAGGCAATTGAGGGTACTGAACGCCTTCCTTATAGACTCCTCTCAAAATTTCTCAAATGCTACTGAGGCTGCCACTGCTAAGTTAACCGCGAGCGTATTCACAATAACTGTCAAAACACTTTCATTATAACCCGTAAAGTGCCGCACAATACACTCATTTTTTTGTTCCTTCCTTGTCCACGTATCCCCTCAGTTCTTTATTTTCGGTGTCCGAGTTAAAAGCATAATCTCCTACGGCACCCACTGTGTCCGGATCACTGTCGTCATTATCCAAGTCAGTAGTGTTGCTGTTACTTGGCAATTTACCAAGGTTTCCGACATTTGTGGAACCCCGGACCACAGTCGAGACTGATACCGTAATCCAGGTATCTACGATCCTTTGGCAGATAGTAGCGTAAATCACCCAGCGCTGATGAGTGCGTGTCTACATTTATCCTCACTGCTCTCAGTTTAACTGCTCACAGCTTAACGTTGAATTACCTGTAGTCACGAATATCTTGGAGCTGGAGTGTCCTTTGGTTGATCCGTCCAAAATGCCAACAAGCTCCGAATAAGTTTGCTTCACTCGGTATTTGAGCACCTGCGTGACATGGGTGCGCATGGAATTGCGAATGACTACCGACGAAGACTTGTGGAATAAACCATCCGGTCTCGACAAGTTAATTTCTCTTATTCAGTCGCCCATATTTTCCTCGTCCAGTAAGCTCTTCAAAATAGCTGTAACAATAAAACCGACCAGAAATTGCTTTTTTGGCAAACTCTTCGTCTCGTAAATTACCATGTGAAAAGTTTCTGATCATTGGACTGTCAATTGAAAACTTTGGTGAACGATGAAGTTCTCTTTCCTCTGTGTTGCATATGGACACCATTGTGGTCCTTGTTTTTCCTGCAGTGCTATAAACGGGGATATTAAATTTGAAGGGGATCTCATCCATGATGGTGATGCACTATGACCGAATCATCTTTTGAGTGATCTTGTTTTTAAGGTATGCGTGAAAAGTGGCCAGCTCTTTTCATAATCTTTTGGGAGTTGCCACGAAACGGTTGTTTGTACATATGAATGGAGAGATTATGCCTTTTTACAAAACGATACCACCAAACCTTGAGTTTAAAGACCGCGTCGTTCGTATATCTCCTGACGGCTGCCATTCTGGGGTTCATACGAACGTGATAATATTATCGTGAAGCACAGTTATTATAACTCACCTGAGCTCCTGTCTTCAAGGAAGCACAGTGGTGTGTTTTACACAAAATCGCTTCTCAATAAGTAACCAAAATTAATCGATATATAAAGCACTCCTCCGCAAAGAAAAGTTTGAGAAAAATCAAGGCTTTTAAGTATACCTCGTTGTTTAGAAGATACTGTCTAAATATTTGCAGGTTAGACTATGAATAAAACCGGAACCGTGAGCAAGTCAAATCATAACATTTGCACTGTAATTTATTTAGTGAGCTCACGTTGCATATTTGCATATAACTCTCACTTATATTTAAGTACTTTGATTTGATTTTCTCTAATTATTGAGTTCCGTAGAGATGCCATTGAAATAAAAAAATAAAATATAAGCTTCAAAGTCAACAGTGGCTTTAAAAATTGTTTTTCATTTTGCTACATAGCCTCTTACTAAATTAACTGTAAATACGTGATGTATTTCAATAATGTGTACCTAGCGTACACAAATGAGAACCAACGCTAAAGCTCACTGGCCAAATTAAGTAGCGAAATTGTCTTGAGAGTCCTTCAAGAACTTTTCTTATTTCACATATTAAATCATTCAAATAACAGCTTCAGCAATGAAATGGGTTGCCTCATCATTAACGAGGGAAGGTACAATGGTTCTGATAATCGAAGCCACTTTGATGTGAAATCCATGTACACAATCGCGAAAAAAGGGGAACCGCCCACATTGCCAAGCATCATCCCTAAGTGTGATTAGACCTAGATTACTTTAATATTATCTGCGGAAGAATGCAAGACCCATTATTAACGGTTATCTTCAGTTGACCAAATCGTAAAAAATTCGTGACCTCGATGAGAGTCAAACCCACACAGAGCGAGGGAGGGGACTTTTTGTGCAGCTTAGGTTCTACCACTCAGCTACAAGGCTCTTTGTGAGCCGTGAATTTCAGCATAATTAGATCGATTTTAGTTGCCCAGCTTATGGTTCGTATAGAATCTACCATAACAAAACAGCAAGCCGACTGTTCAGGCAGGATTTCCTAAGCAATCATTTAGAATTCACCAAAATGACTACTAGGCACACTTTAATTTTTAGGAGGGTTCGACTCCCGCTGATGCCACGAACGTCTCTGAGTTGGGTCAACTAAATTAGGAAAATCTTTCAAATCCACCTAACAATGTGTCTGCTGTCACCAGTATGAAGTACATTGCTCCATTGCTGTTCTTGCTAAAAAATGCTGCCACCTACCATGGTAGGATTGATTTGGACTGTTTTGCGGGCCCGAAATAGTTCGGTGAAAGGAGGCATTCTGTTGGTTTAAAATGAAATTGAACATTTAAATTTGTACAAGCATATACAAGAAAGATATAATCTATCAAAGATTATCTTATTTGCTTCTCCACAATCAATATGTTTTGTTCTTCAAAGGCTGTGCACATTTTGCCATGCTAGCCCTGCTTCACATAATTCCGAGAGATCTGTCTCCGTCTAATACAATAACATGGCGAAGAACAATTCTAAACGCATCGAGAAGAAGATGAGTCGACCGCTGAAACAATACGTTTATTCACCTGGCATTTCGAGATCCGTCGCGGATTCGCCATCAAGGCTTTAGTCGAAGATAACTGGTTTGAGCAGGGCATTTTGCATCCTGCTAATGATAATCCAAACCAGATTTATTGGCTCTGCTGAACGGATAAGACTCAACAAAAGATGTTAGTAAAAGGATGGCATCGACTTAAATGGTTGCTTTAACAAAAACAAAACTTTTTTGTGATGTTTAATCCTTCCAAAAAAGCTATGGCACGCTCAAACGAATTTATCTAATATCATTAGAATGTCAATTGTATTTAATCAAATACCACTCGCTTTGAAATATCCGTTAGTGCCAAACATGACCCATTATTCGGTTTCTTCCTAATTCAGAACTCCTAATATAATCTTATTATACCTCAAGTCTTTCTGATCTAAACTTTTAACGCTACCCGCAAGCGATCAGTGTTATTCATTTGCGGGTCCTTTTTCTCCACATGCGATGGTTAAATTATTGGATTTTCAAAGAAAAAAAACTCTCATTTTATGCTATAACAGTTTCAAAGATTTACGGTAAACCAAACCAAAATGCAATTCTGCGCTTTTTCTTTAATTTTGGCGACAACGGACGTAATGAATCCGTTTAACACCAAAAGACGTGCTTAAAATAGGGGGCCACAATGGATAAGTTGTCAAAATGTATGTCAACAGAATAGATTAAATTTATGTTCAACAAATCTGTCTCATACATTTTAATTGTTATGAACCTTTTGCAACGGTAATCGTCGCAGCATTTGTGGCAGTTTAAAATAATGGCCAAAAAGTCTGTTTTGTTCCGGTGTTTCGCTTATCAACAACAATCAAGCAAAACAGGCGTCCACTGCTGAGCAAGTTAAAATAAGGCTACCAGTAAAGTCTTCAGTATCCCGAAGGAAATAGAAGGTTCGCGATCCAGGTAATTGTATGGCTTTTCGAACACCAGATCAATTGATTTATTGTTCTGAGCTTTCAAACTCTTACCGTAGTCCATTCTCAGAGATGAGAAAGCAACGAAAAAAAGAGGGTAATTATAGTGGCCATAGACCAATCAACTGTCAGAAATCACGAGGTTTTCAAAAGGTTAGATGCAGCAATCGCAAAAGGATGAAGGAAGAGAGTAATTAGCTGTCGGTGGGGTCGGGGGGGGAATTATATTGGCGTACGCTAATAAGCTGTCAGTGGAGGTGGGTGTCATGAACAGCAATTAGTGTGCCGCCTTATCACCCAAATTCCTTTATCAAAAAAAAGCAAAAGCTGAGTGAACAGATGACGGCCCAGACAAAATCAATCCGAAGTCTGGAGGGTCATTCCCTACATAAAAGGGGTTTTTGAAGCAGTCTCATGACTGTTACAACCTGCTGGCGTAGGCAAAGCCCATCGACCTAAAGCGACAATACGCCGCCAGGTGATGCAACCTAAAGGCAGACTGCCTCCTACAGAAAAATCGGCAGTCGTCTACAAGAAAATTTGCCAGGAGGATGACTGCAATTATGTTGGAGAAACAGGCCGCAAATAGCAGACCCGCCTACACGAGCACAAACGAGCGGCCCAGAGACTGGACCCAAACTCGCAACTGGCAGCACACATCGCAGAGACTGGCCATAACTGCGATATTCGAGGAGTGGCTATCGTAGGCCGAGGAACCTCAAAAGCCGAAAGGCTGACGCTCGAGGCGTGGTACTCAGATGCCAAATCGGTCAACAGGCATCTAGACCTGCTAGCGGCCTACAAAGTGTTGCACCATTGTAAGGGAAAAAGGCGTAACGAAGCCAAACAAAAGGCAAGAATGGCAAATGAAGAGGATCCCATGAATAACTGGCTAAGGGAGAAAGCATGGTCACCAGGACCCTCTAACGGGTGACAATGTGCCACACTAATTGTTGTTTATGACCCCACCTCCACTGATAACTTATTTGCGTACGCCACTATAATTGCCCCCCAACCCCACTGACAGATAGTTACTCTCTTCCCCATCTTTTTTCGATTGCTGCTTCTAACCCCTTGAAAACCTTCCGATTTTTAACAGTTGATTGGCCTATAGCCACTTTAATTGCCCCCTTTTTTGGCTGCTTTCTCATCTCTGAAAATGGGCTGCTGTAAGAGTTCGAAAGCTCAGACCAATCAATCAATTGATCTGGTTCTCTAAAAACCTTCTTCCTCGTCCAGTCTTCAATATTTTTCTGCTGCAGAGTGAGGACCTGCAATTTCCGATGGAACTATGCATCAAACATAAACGTTCATACTATCATGATGCAAGGAAGCAATGATTTGCGAAAAAAGTCTCAGTCGGATTTTTTTTATTCATTTTTATCGTGCTGCAGCCTTAATGAGGACCATGGTGAAGTTTTTTTAATTTTTTTTTCAAATATTCAAAGGCTTTTCGTCTATTTATATTGTAAGAGTCATTGCACGTTGTGTATATAAGTTCCGCACTTATAACTGCAACCTTGGAATCATCTGCCCATACACGAAACCCGAAAATAACAATTAAAGCAAGGGTTTTTTACATAGTGCACCTTACATTCCGCTAGACCCCGTATATTTTTTTCTACGGAAAACGTGGTTATAGGGGTTTTGGGGTTCGAGAATTAGAACAGGCAATGCATGGAATTTATATAAGGAAGTTTGATGTGGTAAAATGTAGTTGTCTTTGTTGCACACGACTGTAAGCATGTACAATAAAGGTGTGCGCGGTGCCTCGTCACGCGGCGACGCCAGCTTAGGATTATTAAAATGTACCAGCGTTCAAAAGTGGACAGTTTGTCAATTATTCTCCTTGTGTCCTGGGATAATTTCAGTCTACTATATCATTATCCGACTGCAACTGCATAAGTGGGCTTTTCATAAGGAAAAAAATGCATATAGCAATTTTTTTAACTGTTCTAGTGCCTATCATATTTCTTTATTCATAAAACACCTAAAACCACCGTTTCGCTAGTACAAGGGACTAGGGATATATGATGTGCAACACTTAAAGTACTGTTACCAATATCGGCTTAAATCTAAAAACAGCATAGCCACTAACTATTGCCTTAGCGTAGCTGAGAGCATGATACCTTCCCAGACTGTCGCTTTGCTTCCAACTGAGGTAAAGTGAACAGCATCTGCCGGCGAAGTTGCAAGAAACGCACGCATTCCATCTCCCTACGCTGTACATTGTAATTTTTTTTGTTATTTTGTTTCATTATAAAGGACCAACATAAAAATCAAGCGAAAATGGCGACGCGAGATTAGGATTATTAAAATGTACCAACGTCCAATATTTAGAAAACTATAAAAATTATTTTATTGCGTAGTGAGAAAGAATTCAGTCTATTATATCATTATCTGACAAAAACTGACCGAAAGCACTGCATTAGAGGTTTTGTCATTAGAAAATCTCTATATCTTTAAGGAATACCTGGAAAAGGTAAGTTTGAGTCCTCAAATCCCTCATAATCGACGTTTATTTGCCAGATTACCAGGTTTCATTGCGCTCTACAAAATCAAACCCTTAAGTTATATTCTTTTTTTCTATTCAGTTTCTTGTATTCCGCTCGCTAACACTGGGGGCAACTGATAAAAAGATACGGTGGAGGTTCTTTAAGGGTTCACTGTAGGACCAGCGACCCATATTTAGCAACACGGTAAATGCCACCATTAAGTCTTCTGGCGTTAAATGCGTAAATATCGCGGTGCTCAAGTAAATAAAAAATTAAAACGTTTGACTTAACGGAGAGATGATTTCCAGAATGCAGTTCCGAAGGAGGCTATGCAATCGCGAAAACAGGATGTTAATTGGTTTAAGTTTCGCACCCAAGCCTTAATTCATCATCAAAGACAACCGTTCGAAAACGCTGATAGTTATAGTACGCAAGAGGATGCCTGCTACGAACCATGAATACTGTACAATCTGTGCATGTTTCACTGCTATCTGTGCATGGCTCAGACTATCCTACCATTATCTATGACAAAGAATTTTCAACAGAATCCAAAAAGTCAGGAAGATAAAACTCCTGTTCTAGTGATCGCATCTTCATCTTTCGTCGAAAAAGGGTCTCTGAGAAGAATAGTAAACGCCAAACCAAAAACTTTTTTTCCAGCGAAAGCATATTTTTCTTCTGAAATAACAAGCTTTTATATATTAGAGTCAATTCAACAGATTGTCGGCTCTTGTACTCATGCTAATTGGACTCTTTGAATGGAGATGATCTTACTGTCATCACATAGTTGCGAAGTAGTTGCACTTTTTGCTGCTATGCTTATTTGAGGTGACGTAAAAGACCATGTGATTTGAAATTCGCTTTGAAAAACTCAAAATTTCACTATTATTTTCGTGCGATGCGTCTTAAAACAGGCCTGTCGCCTCAGGTAATATCACCATGGCAAATGACTGCGAAACGACAAAATACGCTACTTGTGCATTTTGCTTAACACTACTTCGTTGTGCGCTATTATAATACAAGTGTAAATCACATGAAGTTGTTGCCCTTTCTCTTTCTTATTCAGGGCGCATGTTTTCGAATCTAAAAAAATCCTCGCTTTGGGTACAAGACATTAGGGAAGTGTGAAAATCAAAAATAGAAACGGAATGCCTATTTCTGGAATGTGCTACATAGTCCGACCGTGGCGTTTTTTAATGACAAAGTGAGCTAGTCTGTCTGACTGAAAATTATGGCCTTCAGTGTCTAGAAAGTTTTACACGGCGCCTCCGCCACGGTAGTGTAGGTGCAAATGTCGACATTTATGAGCTCAGTAAATTAAAAAAAGCATAGCAGACGTCTGCTTGTTAAAGGGTTTTTATTAAAGTAATACAGACAACTCCATAAACCTGAGGGGGCATGGGTTATAAACATTAAGCTTAACATGTTTCGCTTTTAGGCAGACTATCGGCACCACAAAACGTTTAAAATGTGTGGCGTTTGGAGCAAATTGCGCTAATATATACAGCATGGTGAATACTGCATGCTAAATGCCTTAGGTAGTAAAAGTTTGATCATAACTCGCAGAAAAGCGTGCAGGGATTTACAAAATTTTCGAAATAATTATGAGCAGCATTAGGCATATTCAATATTTATAAGCAATATAAGAATAACTTAGTGTTTGTTAAGAAAAAGAAAAATTACCCGATAATGTCCCAGGTCCGGTGACGTAAAAATTAGCTATAAATTAGGACAATAAATGAGATGTAAAATGAAAAATGAAAATAAACTTTTTTTTCAAAATATTTTTTACATAAAAACATTGGATAACTATTTATTGAATGTCGTTTAATAAATACTGGCTTAATTTCCATCGTTCTTTTTTGTCTTCATATGTTGATTGAATTGGATTGGAAATGTAAGAAGTTACTTCTTCTTTAAAGCGGATTATTTTCCACATAAGGAAATAATTTCCGTGACCTGCTTTAAGCTTGCTAAGGCAAAAAGACTGGCCATATATATTACAATGTTTTTGAAATGCGGACAATTTTTCTTAATTAATAGCGCAAAATTGGAGCGAACAGTAAACAAAAAAGTATAATTCTACATGACTTACCTTCTAAATAGCTTTATTAACATTTCGTTTGCGGTTGCATATGCGGTCATAGTACCCATTTGCAGAGGTGGGTGGCGTTGCGAATCAAAATCCGATGAAAGGGTTTTTATAACTGGCGTTTTTGAAAAAAAACACTTCACATGTTCGTTGAGCATAATTTTTAGAACTTCTATTGTTGCTCGTTTCTGAAAATAAATGCGCTTCCTTAAATGTGGCTTCACTTGCATCTTTCAAAATATCAGACCATATTTTCCAATTCGGAAAGGGATAATTTTTCCACTTCCTTGTACTTTTTCTTGAATTTTTCCATATCACGATGCACATTAACAAAAAATTTGGTTCTGTTGTATGTTTTATCATAGGAACTTTCTTCGATATAAACTTACTCATGATTTAGCCAAAATCAGTGCCCGTTTCGCTCGATATTTTTGACGAAGAGTGTATTATTCCAAACTTAAGCCCTAATAATTACTAAATCCACCTAGTTGACCAAAATAATCGGTCCAAATATATGCTTAACCACCAAGTTAAATTTTATCATTCAAATTGCATGCAGGATTCGCCGTATTCTATACATATATTGTTTTAAATTCTCTAGTAAATCAAGTTAATAAGCAGCAGTGCAACTGATAGATTAAATCACATTTAAAACTGTAAAACCTACCATAAATTTCGTTTGCAAGGATTGTGCATACTGCACATTCGGCTGCAGATTAAAAAAATTGAAAAAGAAAGCTCAAACATTCTCTGAGCCATTGCTACATCTTGACATGGATAAGTCTGTCAAAAATGTACTATTCATGCTCTTCAGTAGACAGTATGTGTAATGAAATGTTAAGATCAAAATGCTCACGGGAGGTTTAGGTCGTTTGAGGTTTGTTATTTTGCTTATTGAGTTGACTTGCGGCGCAAAATCTGGTTATTAGAATCGTTCAGTTCAAATCGCATATTGGGACAAACAGGGGTGGAATGGGGCCAAATAAAAGGCCTGTTGATATCCATGGTATGTTTTACGCTATAAAGCGCATACTATTTCGCGAGTTTTGTCGTAGACTTTCATTTTTTCGTGGCAATGAGTTAATTCATGTAGTTAATATTCTATAACCAAAACCCAAACAGACAGCTGTATAAAAGAGAATGTTTAATAACTTCTTGCTTGGGTGAATTATTTTAATAACTACCTTATTTTGAAGGCCTTTGACAAACACGCAGATTATGATCCTTCATTATGGCCAATTGGCTGTAACCAGTAGAAAGCGTAGTGTGAATCACCACATCGAAAGCGATTGAACTTTCACCCTAATCAAAATCCTAAAAATATACGTTTTTTATAACAGTGTTCCGGCAGACACACTTGGCGTACTGTGATAAAGCTATTTCGGGCTATTGGCCCTCATCAGCCACGGGCAGCCAACTGTAGTGTAGGAAATGAAGTTGCCGCCGCACCCGAGTTTTGAACTAACGCCTCGCCAGTCAGGGGCAGACGGATAGATATCACTCGTAATGTACAAAAAATGGTACGTTTATGATTGCACCTTCCAATTCCTTTTACGTTGATTAGTCAGTGATGGGCATTTCCTTATGACATCTGACGAAGTATCCTACACCTTGACGTCCCAATCGGCAAAACCATGCGAAAATTGGTCTGCTTTTGTTCCACGTAAATCCCGCAATATATAAACTCAAGGAACAAATGAGAATACTTGTGAAAACTTGTTGGAAAACATATTCAACCTTCAGGCTGTGCGGTTGCAGCCATGCATTGCATTGCATCTCAAAATTTAATAAGATGATTACTTTCTAACTAATTCTACGTTTGCTGTTTTATCGACTTGGATTTTTTACAAACAGCCTTATCCTATATTTAAAACATTAGTTTACATAGCACGCCCGTTTTTCACTTTTTCTGAAATTTGCCTTCTTGCAAATAGGCTGGTATTTCTAAACAATTTAATATGAAGATCAACCATTGCTTCACTGATGCAAGGCTTTGGGGATGGCAGCTTTGACTTAGTTTGCGTAAGAGAGAGTTTCTTGCAAAAGTCCTTAGATCTCATGAGTTAGAACACCTACTGCATACTGTCTCTTAAAGCATCTGCATGCGATTACATTAATTCGTTTGTATAAGAATTCAACTTGCGGGAGGGTGCATATTAGAAAGCTTAAAATAGCAGTTTTTTAGCCGATGTTGTAATATTTCCAACGTAAAGTTTTATATCAGGACTGAAAAACTATTTGGAAAAGGTCTCAGTCAAGAATTCAATGAATTACTTATAATAGTTTAAAGTCAAGAAAAAGAAAAGATAAGCACGTTAATTAGCGCATGCGCGCTGTTTATGATAAGGGGTAAGATTATCTTAAATCTGTTAAATAAATTGTGCAGTTTGCTGTAAGTTTGCTAGGCGAATGTGTAGGTCAGCCGCAATTTAAAAGCAAAGAGTCAATGCGATAGAATCTTTTAAAATGGGTAAACCCACAGTTGCAGATAATATCTGGAACAAATAATGATAAGCCATCAGAAGTCAATGATCCTTTGGCTTCATGTCTGAGCTTCGGACAAAAATAAACTGCTTTAGACCTGTGCTGCACACACCGACTTCCGGTTTTTTGAAGGCAAAACGCAACTGCCCGCTCATCGTCCCGTAATAAGGAGAGATCGTCGCCTGTTAAATCCCGTGCAAATGATGCCTGCGATGTTCATTCTCTTCGGTCTTAACCACAGCCCAGATTTTTGTTACTGTGCGGTTCCTCCACGCAGGTGCAAATGTAAAAATTAAGACGCAGTGCAAAATGCGGATGCCCAGTTTAAGCTACTGGAAAATATTTCACTGCAGTAGAATTGAAACTAGACTGCCAACTTCATGAAACGCAAAGATACGAGGCAGCTTATGTTGTACAGCAGATTGGCCTGAGCCGCAGAATATTGCTTACTATAAGAGTATTCAGATTAGTAAAATGAAGAAAAAGTTGGTTTTAAAATAATGCAAATCCAAAGCCTCTGCCCTTACAAACGCTGAATAGCAAAATGTGCAGCTGCGGTGTGCTGTACTATACAAGGGCATTACTAAAATTTAAAAATAGTAGACTGTTTTTTTGAAAAGAACGGCAAAATTAGTTGTACCTGTATAAAAATAATGTTAATGGGAGAAGCGAAAATCGCACTGTATGCGGAAAAAGAGAACAAAAGCCAGCTAAGAAGATATTTTGAAAGTCAGATACGCTTTTTTACCATAAAACTTAGCGACCTAACTTGCCTAGCCGTCGTTTTTTTCCACAGTGAACGACCGTAGACAAGCAAATGCCTGAGCGGCCACGACATGCCGCAGTTTTTCTTTTTTACTCCCTACAAAAAAGGTATAGAATTGACATCTGCCTCCAGTTTAGTCTAGGCGAAAAGGGAAAATTTAATCGGAATGGTGGAAATTTATCAGTTTACGCAACACCTCAGTTTTTATTTTATACCACGTTGTTGCAGAGTTGAGATCCTAAAACGCACCCTAAACGCTAACAAATATACCGAATTATTATTCTTGGAATCCTGATTTCCCTTCTTATACGCATGCATTACACTTGCAAAGTTTTCCTGCAAGAAAGGTGACAAGAAAATGTACGATAAGCGAAAGTCTTACGAGGTAGCACTTAGCCTTACTACACTGATGCCCAAGAATGAAGATGTTTCCAAAGTCTGTCCAAATTGTATTTGCTATGTAAACAACTCAAGGATATGAGATAACAACTCTTTATGATCAAATCATGCTTCGTGCGTTAATTTCAAATGCCCATTACAGAATTCAGAAATTCTAAGTTGCTGAGGGACAATACATGTATTTTTGCCGAAGCAAACTTACTTCATATGTTTCTGAATCGCTGAACGAGACAAGAATTCATGCTTCCGACACTAAATGATAGAAGAACAGAAAAGTTCTAGCTAAGAAATGGATGTATATTACCAAACGATCTTTCACAAGCAAGAATTACTGAAAATTATCAAGCCCACCTCAATTATCTACCAAAACATTTTTCAAAAAATACTTGCCTCATTGAGTTCGCGCGTCGATGCATGAGACAATAGAAATACAAAGTAAAAGAACTAGATTTTCGTGATTAGGCGCAGAATCCAAGAAATTGGTGAACACTTTCATGTTTTAAAAACGTGTCCGAGCACGTTGAAAGACGCCTGAGGAAGCATCAAATGTCAGTGGCACACAAGTCAGCGAATACTCTGCGAAATCAACTTGTACAAACTGAGGACAGGGTTGGATATTTAGACAGAAACGAAGTCATTTACAGGATCCCTTGTGGCGGCTGCAATGCAGTTTATTGTGGACAGACAGGACAATTGACTATCACACGCTTACGCGAACATTAACGAGCAGTTAAGTGGTGATATTAATTTTCCTAAGTCACTATGCAAAAAATAGAAACTGGACACCAATTTGCATTGGCCGAAACTTGTATTGCTGGACCTTGCCTATGCAAGAATTGTCGTGCGTCTTTAAAAGCCATCAACTACGACGACTCATGCATGAAGAGGCACCTTTAATTGGATGCGATATACACCATCCTCAGGGGAAGATATAAAAGGAGACAGCATACCAAGACCAGCAAAAGCAAAACCAGCTGTCATTGACCGCACGATTAAATGTGGCTGACAATTAGTTCCCAACTGACCGTATAATTACATGCGGATAACAACTATTTTGTTCATTACCGACCACATAATAACATGTGGATGACTAGTACTCTGACCAACTATATAATCTTGTGTTAGCCATCATTCGAAATAACTGTTTCGTACAAACCTCATTCGTCTGATGGCGACCTGATTAGACAGCGTTGAGAATTCAAACAATAAACTAACATTTCCCAAAAGACTTCTGCTACCGAATAACGATAAGTGTTCCAGTATACACAGACATACACTGTCTTTTAGGTTTAGGAGAATGTTAATCCCTTATTTTCAGGGATGTTAAAAAGTGGCAAGACTTCTCAATTTTTCCGTAGACCTAGTCTTCAGAAATGGTTATGTACGCGGGCATTCCGCGTCAAAATAACTAAAAAACCGCCCTTTCAAGAAGCAATTTGTTGTAGAATGTGTTTTTATATATCTTAGGCACATCCGTTTGCAGCTAAAGCTGTGGACATTCGTTTTTATTGGCAACATCTTAAAATTATTGAATGATTCTGAAACCATGACCCAAGCATGCAGCTGCATAAAAAATGAAGAACAACTCACTGTTTCGGTAAAATGTTTCACGTAAAATAGAATCGTTATTCATGGACCATTGAGTGAAACTATTGCAAACCGTAAATTGTTCACCACTATTTAGCGAATGATCTTACAAGCGTCGATATGGAACACCACAAATACAAAGGATTATAATTTAAGATAATTACGCACTACAAAAAATACTACGTTTACAATTGCACTCAACAGTATCATTTTAACCTTTAAGTTATTGTTCAGTAGGCCCACATGTGGGCATGCAAAATATCTTACCTTGTCATTTTTTCATCGGCACTATCCAGCTAAAGTCTGATTACGGTAGTCCAAATTACTCCAAATAATTTATAAAAGAAAGAAATGACTCGCGATACTCGTCAGCTCATGCAGGAATACAGACTCAAAATTTTGGCTGCTTCATAATGTCAGTACCCCACACCACATTTTAAATCAAAATCATTATTTACCAAAAGCGTAGAAGGGGACTTTTTCAGATCAAATTCAAGTTGTGATGCCTTATTTCCCCTTTTTTCCTGAAAAGTATACATCTACGCTTTAAAATTAAGTTAACTTGGCATCTCCGATTTTTCTTTTTCTAAATTTTCCGCCTTTCAAAGAAAACTATTATTTCTAGCCAACGTTGTTGTACTTGTAAATATCCCTCAAATTCATTAGTTAAGACAGGTGCTGTACCATGTTTCAGAAATATTGCCCTTTTGCACACTGAAAGTATGCACCCAAAGAAACACGCAATCAAATTCACTTACTTCTTCCGCTGAGGCTGCACTATGCACCACGAATATACGAATTGACGGAAACTGGCTAATTAGTATCAAATGTCCATAAAAACATCACGTTCGAAATATAAAAAAACAATATGGCTGCCATTTGCAAAGCAACTAAATTTTAACACTAAAACTTGCAAAGTAATTTGGTCAGTATCCATGCCGTTGACTGAGAAGTCAACCAATTTTCTTTTCCACCCTCTGAGAACAGTGACACATTTGAATATGGACGGCGAAATTTCTGAATTTTAACTAGCTGTACAAAGTTTAACCTACATAATGTTCCAAATGTCCGATGTACTCCATCGTTTTGCTATAATTTACTTTGCGCAAACTAGTCCAATTTGTATATTATATCCATATGGGTGTAGTGTCCAGTAAAAATCGTGCATAAGGTTTGGTGAAAATTAAATCACCAACCAATTAGGTTGCGAAATACAGAAAATGTATTGCTGAATATTTAATTTTTAAGAACTAATCTAGCTTTGAGAAACTGCAAGCAATTTCGAGTCACTCTGTAAATAAACTAACCCTGTCTGTGAATGTCGCCACTTTTCTCGTATGCCCAACATGCACGAAAGAGATAATGTTGGCTGGCGTTGGTTACGCGAGCTCTCTTTCACATATATGGCTATCAGTCGTATCGAAGGTTTTCTGAAAGCCTGCACGTTCAAAGACTTGAACAAACACAATAAGCTGTGAACAAACAAACAAACCTGTGCACTTTGAACAGATTCACTAGGTCTTATTATGCCTAGAACGGCAGGATTCCATATCAGTTAACTATTGTCTAGACTGCTACTATGCTCGGTGCCAAAATTAACTGTAGTGTGAACGAATGTCAGACAAAAAATGTATGGCGTAGTTATTAAACAAACTGGATATAAAATGGAAATGGAGACCAAATCAGTCGAATATTAACCATCAAAACGCTAAAAACGCACAAAGTTTATGCATATTGATAAGAAAATGTGCTTGTATAGAGGCGTTCTCTTGAGCCAACATAAGGAGTTGCGATTAATCAGCCAATTAAGAAATTAAAATGGCCTAACACCCGCAAATTGAATTTTCGTTTATCTACCATAAAATTCGCCTGTAGCCTCAAAAAGTTTTTTAACAAACCTTGTTAAGGTAGATGTTCAGTAGGTCGTAAGTTTCTCTTTTTAGAAGGCAGAATTTGACACCCTCGAGAGTCTATGATTTGCTTGAGCGTGGCCATGTTTTGCCAAAACACTTAAGAATAAAAATGTAAAATATGTTGAAGAGAATATCATGTATTCTTTTAAACTGTTCTTCGATTTCGCGGAAAGGAACCTTTCGAGGGTGGCTGATTTTACTTTGCTTATTATATTTCTCTGGTATTTATTCGATCTTGGGAGTCATTAACGAACATTTTACCTAAAGTCTGTTTAAAACACATCTTATACGTCCTAAAAATTAGCTAAGTTTTAATTCCTTCGGAAATCATTGCAGGACTTTGAACATTAAACATTAGAACGAAGCTTTCTAGCCTCCATCTTAAGGTAGTTATAAGTAGACATGATTAAATCCGTCATATGATACAGAGTAGCCACGTAATATTTTCAATGACATAAAAATATCGAATTGTCCACCTCATGCGCTGCATATTTAAGGTGCAGGACACGTCAGGGGACCCCCTGGTTTTTCAAAATATGTCGGCGCAAAATATTTAAATTAAAAGCAGCTGGGCATTTCGGTTGTACCTATGTCGTTTTTACAGTAGTTCATTCTATATTTGTGTAAAAATGACTGCCTCTTGTTTGGGAATCTGTAAACATTTCGCAGTTATTCCACAAAAGCGAATGCTTTGAGTTCAATTAGCTAGCAACGTATCTGGAACCCAGACGAAACACTTTATTCCAAGCGTTATACTTCACGTCCCGAGGAAAGTAGAAGATTGACATGACGTTCTTGTCAAACACAAAGTTAAATGTTTTGCTTGTCGTCATTAGATTGTGAAAGTAGAAGTCAATGTGCACACTTCTCTGAATTTTAGTTGGTTTTTATGTTGAAGTATTATTAAAAAAATCTATCGCTATAAGGATTTTCAGAAACCTCTGCCTTAAAAATTATAAAATAACATGTGAGTATGTTTCTATGGTTTATTTTTACAAAAAAGAGCAACTACTGGAGTTGAATTTCCATTTCGTAGTTCTTCAATCATGAGCAATTTATGTTACAGCATTAGAAATTATATATCAGTGGAAGGTGTGGAATTTCAGTGACTTGTAACCACCATCAAGACAAGATGCTCACTACATGTAGTCATAGTTTTAATTCCTGCATATATTATTCTCAGGACTCGCTATACGCCCTAAGGGGTGCAATGCAAAATTGGACGGTATTAGCTACTGACAGAGTGAAAAACTTAGCACTAATGGGTGTCACAATGCAGTGTCTAGTGTTACTTCGGCGTTCAGCTGAATTTCAGCACAAACTCCTTCCCGAATTTCCTTATTATCAACCACAAGGATAGGCTTTTGTCAGCAGATGATTGAAGAATAAGTATTAATCAAGACACATCTGCTCCAGATATCACAGTTGACACGTTTAAAGTAATAATTGCACTAATAATCCTCCCCATTTAAGTGGCGTCTAAGTTATCTTCTTTGCAGTTTAATCTTCTTGAAACTTTCTATTTCTAAACACGAAATAGTTGACTTGGGATGTTCAGGTGGACGGCTGATGTCAAATACATTTACGTGCCCCAATGAAACGTAATCCACTCTGGACAAAGTAATATTACTAACAATATAACAAATTCTAAATTGAAGTCAGCTTAAAACTGCTGGCCGATAAAGTAACCGATAAGTCTCTATTGAAAACAGAAACTAAAAAGCATCCGTCCATAAACTATGTTGCGTGTTTCTTTACCATCTTGTAAGCTAACTGCTATGCGAAAGGGGAGCATAATTCTGGATATATTTTTGGTCAAATTAATAACGCATAGACGAAGTCAGTGCAGCAGTATATTTGTTTTATTTCATTTGAAATGTTTCTGTCTGATGTCCACATTTTTTCTGGGTAAGTTCTGGGCCAAGTGCTGTTTGATTATTTTGCGGGATTCAACAAAAAACTATTCTTTTAAACGTTCTCTGTCAAAGTTGGGTGCTATCGAGGAGCCGAAGGAATTTTCTGTCGAAGGAAGGTCCTTTTAGAAATTACTTCCTAAAATACATACAGCGAGGGTGTCATGCAACTGCAGTTTATCAGTGCATTTTTACTTAAGGCATGGATATCAGGTAGGTTCAAATACAAACGCGTTTAATGCCAACTTCTTGTTATTCACTCAGTGCTTTTATTTCTATTCCATTTTGCCATTTTTCTGACAAAATACTTGGCTGTATTAGTTCCTGCCTTCTTGTCAAAAAGGCTCTATGATTGGGGTTCCCACTTACCACATCTTCTCCCTGTTTACGGGGGTTAAGAGCTGCATCCTGTCAACCTATGACATTCTTCCCTCAACGCCAGGGAGTTTTACTCGATGTGATTGGTGCAGCTGCTATAGCCAAATGGCTGTCTGAATTTGAGGTTCAGACACGGTATAAAAACCCATAATCAAAAACCCGACACCACACGACAGTAGAAATCAGACAGAGTAACAGACGTTCTTTGAGTGCACGCTATGTCCACAACATCGTCGAACGCAGTACATTTGATAAATACTGTCTCCACGCATGCGCAGGCGTTGGAGAATATGTACCACGAAAACACTAAGCAGTGCCAAAGCTGCCCACGACGAAGAAGACCCGGGAACCGTCTGGAAAACCTGCTGTTTGGATTGTCGCCGATTCTTCTTCTGATAGGGAACATGATGGGGATTTGTGAAGGTATGCAAAAGCTGACCGACCTGTATTTGTATTATTTTAGTTTTTGTTGTCATCTTGTTGATCTACAGACCTATGTATCTTCTTCCTTCTAAGGTGGCAGTTGTTTCAGACTGCGTCTACCATCTGGCATATGTCACAGACTGATTAGCCAAAATGATGTCTCGCGTGAGGAATGCTGTGATCTCGGGGGTTTCTTCATGTCCGAGTGGATAACCGAAGAGCAGTATGTCCGTGATATGCTGCTCGGCAGGGAGGGTATAACGGGATGCGAATATGCCTGCTCCGACCGTGAGTTAACCCCAGCATGGCAAAGTTTCAACCTGTACTTATTTTAATGCAATTTCGAAAATTATCGAACATTACCCGGCTCCACGATGGCCCCATGCATGTTTTAATTTATCAAATGTTGAAGCTGAGTTCATTGGTATCTCGAGAATTTTTCTAAAGTCATTATTTGCAGTTCACATAAATACACTAAGGCGTGCAGATAAAGTTGAACATGAGCTTTTTCTCCTAGCGTTAGAAGATGTCATACCTGCGTTAAATCCTACATTGCATGGTTAAGGCATTTTTACGTTGTCGATTTGAATTTAGTATGTGCATTTGAGTGCTGTTTCCTCGATATTTTAAGATGCATACAAAATGTATTAAGTTAATGAGCACACAAGTTAGCAACGGCATTCTATTCTCTTGGTTAAAACGCCACGTTGCATCCATTGTAGGTCACATATGATTGGTCGCTTAAATAATCTCCTGATAAACACAGCTCTGCCATAAGCCGTAAAACAGGTACAGCTTTTGCGCATTAATGTGGTTATGGCAGATAAGTAACTGGGTTTCTTGTAGGTAGTATTGATCATCCAACAAACTTCTAGTTAATTCAACACACAGCATTTTATTCTCTTCGTAATTCTGAAAGGAACCTACGAAACCTGTAAAAACATCACATGCGACGATGGGTACAAATGCACTATCCAAGGGCATCGAGCAGTCTGTGAATGTTCCACCGAATGCACGGCTCTGGAATACTTGGACGGTCCAGTGTGCACAACGGACTTAAGAAGATTTAGAAACCGCTGCGATTTTATTCGTGAACGATGCAGAAATCAGAATCAAATGCTTGAAGAGGCCGTCTGCCCGCCGGATAACAGCGTCTGTTGGCCAGCGAGACGTTACAATACCCCTGAGAGCAATTTCGCCTACGCTGGAATGAGGGACGTCGAACTGGGTCAAGAATCGGGAAGAAATTTAGTAAGTACTCGTCTGTATGTCGTCTGTATTTGAAAAAATGTATAATGCTATAGGCTTAAGGCCAGAAATAGTGTTTTTGTGTGTTTATTTGCCATGACTTCAGCAGGTTCCTTATGTGTAAGCAAGAAAACAGTCCTAGATTGGCAATTAACTCTTCAAAATTAGTCGGTCATTTAGAAATGTCCAAAACCCTCAAGTGTTGTGTAAAAAACTTGTGTCCGGGTGCACAACTCAGTCATTGAAATGCCAAACAGTTGGTAATCTCCTATGTCGAATTTTTTTGCATATGTTAATACAGGTTCACTGATAGCTAACGGAACTCATTCGTCCCGCCCGGGCTTGTGTCCTTTCTCGAGCAGCCGCATAGTGGCAAGTTGTCTAGGCAGATATTATTGTCAACGAAGAGAAGGGTGACTGGAGTGAACATTTCTGACTTATGAGCCATCGTCAGCCAGTCAGTGCCAACCAAATGTTCTGTTCAACACAAAACTTGGTCTCCCAACCTTTTCGATCAAATGTCTAACGTTCTCACCATTGAGCTGCGGGCTCGTCGGCTTAGTTCGGGAAACATTAACACTCCTTGGCGAACTTTTACGGGACGCTTATGTTCTTGGTTTGATAAACGGTCGACACGGCGACCTTCCCCCACCAACGGCATAAAAATCAATTAAGTCTTTATTCAGTAAAACGAATTACTTAAGTCAGCCTGAGAAAAAAACGCCTGGTCATACTAAAAGTCGTAATTTAAGACCTGCAAACCCACCACTGCAATAGATAATGATTGGCATTTTTAGTGACAGAGCTACAACTTTATTGTAGACTTGCATAGTATTGTGTGATAGGAAGCCATTTTTGATGATAATGAAACAAATCCTGGTTGATCTAGCGAATGGATATAGTAAGCTCGTGAAAGGAAACGTAATAAGGAAATCCTGGAGCTAACTATTTGCGTTCTCGTCCATTGTTGAGAGCCCATTTATGGCTCTTCACTGGGGCATATTAAAATTGGTCTCAGGTTGTCTAGTCGGCCATGATTTCAAGTTCAATCTATGTTTTTGTCGGCGAGGACTTTGCAGTTACCTTCATTCTCCTAACGTTTAGTCCAATTTCTGAAAATAAAGGCGAAAATTCGCTCAATTTTTGGACTGTGACAAGATAACTTGCTTGCCATATTTGTAGTGATTTTTAACTATCTGCTTAGTCAGCTATTGCAGCTGTATTCTTGCAATGTTTTAGAAGGTCTGCTCGAGGTCTCAAGTCTGTCTCATTCGGCTGTTCAGTGGAGAGGCAGGCTGTGAAGAGCCAAACTGGCTGGGACCAACACGCACTACATTTGGTCTTTCTGACCTCGATTTTGGTAGCCCCACAGAAGACCTCTCTGAGTGCACTAACGGCCAATTCGGGGTGCCTCTCTGTGCCACCAATAATCAGACCTACAGGAACCAGTGCGAACTCAGAAAGGCCAGCATACGACGTGGTATGGAAATCCGAATAGCCTATCTGGGGGCTTGCAAAGGTAAGTACGGTACTTCTGCTAACAGAAATAAATATGTCGTAGTAGTCCTCATGGTCAGGTGGTTACTCAAAGGCGCTGATGTATTTGCAAGTAGTTCCTCGCCTTTACTGAAAAAAAAACGTCCTATCAAAGTAAAAAATGGCCAAACATTGCATTTTGGCAGTAGTAATTTGAGTAGTGCACCCAATATACGTTTAGTTCAAGCAATTTGCCCCATAGAAACGGTGGTTATAGGGTTTTATGGGTGACGAATAGGGATAAACAGTTGAATATATTCGAAAACTGCAAAATATGTCTTGAGTTTACTGTTTATAGAAAGGTTGATGATTTATGTCTGTATATTTTCCTAATTTGTGTTAAAATAAAACATATTACCGGAAAGCCCGATTATAAAAATGCACGTTTTTGGAAATTCCTGAAAGAATGGGAATGGCGGTTAGGAGGGCGTCTACGTCAACTTACCTGAGGTCAAACGTCCAGTTCTGGAGTTGCATTTGTATATTTTGCGGCGCTTATGCCGCGCATACTTTCGACTTGCATGGCGAACACCTTAATCCCAACGTCTGCTGGAAACAAATTTAAACTCCAGGCTTCTTACAAATTTCGTTTGCTGCCTATTCTATTACCACCCACAAAACCCCTATAACTATCCTTTCCTTAGGACATCATGTTGGGACAAGGTCTATATGAGGTGCATTAATTGAACCTACCTTATCCTAAAAATTAACGTGGGTTACATTTGGGAATAGACCATGCTTGAAGTAGAAAATAAACATTTACAACACTGATCAGGGCGTACCTTTACGGGGAATTTGGATCTTTTCTACTAAAATGCACTACTTTTTATTTTATCTTCACCATTCGGAAAAGATAATGAGTGTATACTTAAGGGTTAAATCGTCAAGTTCTAGTCTCAGTGGAAGCAAGTCGTGTCTAAATTCAGGAAGCCTGAGCTGAAATTAATTACCGACCTTTCTCTTTGCCTCCTAGATGGAGTAATCAGGCAGTCATGTTTGAATTATTCTCATGGCGTGAAATCATAATAAGCATGGAAATTTTTAACTGGTATCTTAAAAGCAATTTGCAGAGGCTGAGGCAGTCAGTATGTTAGCGACGAAAGGTCATTTTTTATGGTCCACTTGTTCTTGGTTGCTCAAGATGATTGTGATTAGCAATGCATTCACAATTGTTCCCCGCCGTACTGAGATGTCTGTGGCAGAAATACACTTTATTGGGACTGACAGGTTCGTTTACACTGGCAATAAATGCCAAAATTGATTTAACAAGCGTACAAATATTCGCAAAAAGATGATTTATGTTTCGTTAGCTTCAAGTTATTAAACAAAGGCACCGGATAAACCGTCTCCCTTTTTTAAAATGGCTTTTTTTTATTTTCAGAGCTTAAGTGAATAAATTGGACATATGTGAAGAAACAAGTATTAGTCTTTCTTAGTTCACGAAAAATAAAAATAGGTTCGACGGGAAAATAGACGTTTGACAGGTGTGGCGAAAATCAGGTCAAGTGCGCCCATGTAGCGACAGTCTCGCCGCAATTCGCTGGCCGGCCGGCTCGCTCATTTTCCCCCGTAACCCAGTTGGCGACAGCTGCCGATCTCGACCTCTTTTCCAACCCCCCCAATTCCGAACGTCTGGTTCTGGTGAAAGTGGTTTGCATTATGAACATCACGGAGGCAATAGCATGCTTCGCATGCGGGTTCACAGCACTATTGCATATTTGCGTGTTTACTAGGATCTCGCCACGCAAATTTTCCGACAGCAATTATTAAAACACCCCGAGAACTAGTTACACTAGCACCCTTCGAACAACAGAAAAGCGAACAGGCTCCTCTCGTATCCTATATGAATGTGCCCGATTGCAGTTCCTTTCAGCAAAAAAAAATCATAATAATCCGATAGGTTGGAATTTGTGTAGTAGGATCGCAGACACAAATGATTTGGAAGGCCGTTTGGTCTTTGAGATACTTCGAAGTAGCGTTTGCTGTCAGGTCTTCTTTTATTTGAATCATTTGTTTCCCGTTACAAAATTCAGACACAACAGGACTTTTTAAATTCCATGAGTTTCGTGACAGCTTCCTATCGATGCCTGAGTTTGGTAAAGGGTGGAGTTGATTTTTCGCAGAGTTGCATGGCATACCAGCAACGATCATGGTTCATTGTTACCCATAATAAGTGAACGACACTGCACTTAGTTACTGCATACGAAGGAAAAGAGGCAAGGAAAGCAAACGAAAATCACATGGGGCTCAGTTACCAGGATAATTGGAGGTCAAAGGGTTCGATCTGGTCCTGCTTGAATAATTATTGGAAAAGCTGTTTTGATGTCGATAGAATAACTGCTGTCTAGCACATGCTTAGTAATTGAAGACCGTGATACTCTACCTTCTTGCTTCAAAATCCGGTCAGGCAAGTGAACAGCGGCCCTGGCTGCCAGTTGCTTCTGCGTACGTCCCAACGTACTTGCATCCTTTTCCCGTTCTACTGGAAAGCTTTCAGTAGGACTCACGATGACGAATTTTGCTGCGTTGTTGGTCCTTTCTGTGGAACAGCGCAACCGTCGCTTGATTGTATTCGAAATTTCATCACCTTTAATGTGTAAGCATATAATGAGGAGAATTTTTAGAACTGACGGTTCTATAAATGCTTGCTGCAGATAATTGCTGTTCCTCTGAATAAAACGTGCAGGATAGGCACAGTTAAGTAGGTCTATCTTCATGTGGTGAAGCTCTGCAGGCACGGCCTCACTGAAGCATATGTTCCTTGCCAGTTTCCACCGAATTGACACAAAATTCATCAAATGTAGGTACTGCCTTATCCACGAATTATCATGGACGACCGAAATCCCTGTTAAACCATCTTCCTCTCGAAACATGAGGGCGTCCAGTAAGGATAGCTTGTTAAGCTGCTCTTCAATTTTTGCATGTACGCTATTCATAAAATTGCGGATGTCATCGACCTCTTCCTCAGAATCAACAATAGTGAATATGAATGTAATGTAATATAATTTTGTCATATTAAGTCTAGATGACGCCGTTTCGTTGACATGACCCATGTCAACATTCGTGAATGTGAGCCTTAGTGGACTGTCCCTTGCGACTCCATCCATTTGTCTGAAGAGTTGCCCATTAAATATAAGTTGAACATTTTTAATACAGATTAACAGCACATGACACAGTATTTCAGCCGAAAGATGGGTTTCAGACGTCTGTGCACCAACAATGTCTATTTTTTCGTCTAGCCGCAAACTTCTTCATTCTAATTCGACGTCGAGGGAAACAACAAATGCATCTGTCATGTTTTGTTGCTTAATGTCCCCAATTGACTGAAGTGTCATTTGAAGTGTAAATGGAGCACAGTCCTCGAATGCGCTTTGCTTTTTTTATAAGCCATTGTACTAATCTATGTTGAGATGCAATAGACATGGAGGGAATTGGTCGCAGAATTATGTCTTGTTTACCTTCGTCCTAAAACCATTGTGAATTCTTTACTGCCAATTTTTTGCAGCCTCGACAACTTGTGAGAATATTCGTTGCCAGAGCAAAGACATGGACTGCATGTACCACCACAAAACTCGCCAACCTGTTTGCATGGACTGCCAAAGTAGTCCACCCAATTGCAATCCTATCATCTCCTCGCACCTGAGTACTCGGGCGTCCTTTCAATTATCACAACTCACCCAGCGGATGACGCAAGTATTCGGGGATCCCCGTTGGCATGGCAACGTAGTGACAAATGACTGGCCTCTCGTCTGCGGTAGCAATAGGCAGACCTTTCCCAATACCTGTTTCCTGCACGTCTACAGTTGCTTGACGCGCAAGTACATTGATATGGTCTCTGTGGGATCCTGCTCGGGTTAGTTTGCATCGTACTTCGTGCTTTGCTCTTATCAATATTTTCAATGAAACTGCATACTTTGAGATGCTGCGCAAGTTATTGCAAGAGAAAGATAGATAGCGAGAGATGGAGAAAAATGCTTTATTTTTAAGGCAATTTTCCAAGTTTTTCTAGTAAAAAATGGCTCCATTCATGGAGGTCAACAGAAATGATAATAAAATAGTCAAAATTTAAAAGTTTACATTAAATTTACATCGGCTATAGAAACAGGTCAGATTTCGACCGCGGAAGATCCGTTGTTTCACACTTGAGGTAGCATGCTAGAAATGGAAGTATATATTGCTGATACGCCTATGTACGGCAAGAAATAAAACGTAAGTGTCGGCGCATATAACGGGGAGATTTCGCAACCACATATATATCAAGAAAATTATTGCGGAAATAAGTAGGTGCATGCCATGGAGGAAAATGGAAAGGCCATGACTTCTAAGGGCCATACCCTATATTTTACTGAAAATTTGACCAACGGAATAGCCGAACTTTTCGTTGTTGCATCATGCAGCAGCAGAAACCTCGACAAAATCCGTGTCTCAGTTTAACATCATTTCTTTTATGATAAGATGGATCCAACAAAGACTACGGAGACCAGAATGGCTATTTCCGGCTTATGAGCCGTTATCAGCCAGTCATACCCAATTTCAAGGGTTTGAACCCTCAAGATTCGAACTCGGGACCTTCAATAATTGAGCAAAATATTCTACCTCGGAATCATGGGCTCGTTGTTTTGTCGGTTTTGATCGTGAATATGATGGAACTGAGATGTTCATTCGATCTGTCTGGTTAGGGCAGATACTTGTCCCAAAAGTGCTTTGAGTTACATCAGGTTGTCAGATGCACTGTATGATATATTTGAGGTTGATAAGCTATAGACTGACATCCCTCAAGTAACAGCCTGAAGGCACTTCCTGGGCAATTATATGCCCTAACCAGATAGGTCTGATGAACACTACAGTTCCATATATATATATATATCTATATATATTGCTAATAGAAACGAAGATGCGCGTCCCCGGACATGGAGGAGAGGATGTGGTAATCTTGGGAACCATTAATGTATCGTCCTGACGTTTCAACAGCGTGCAGGCTTTTGTCCTCTGCATTGGAAAGAACCATATTGACTATAACTTCCAATACCTTTAAGCACTGTGAGGCACAAAACAATAAGCACCTCTAATTTCGGAAGCCTGTACGCTTTTGAAACGTCAGGACGATAAAAAAATGGTTCCCGAGATCACCTCATCTTCTTATCGATATATATCGATCAAAATATATGCTTTTAAACTGTGGCAGCTCTTACTCATTTACTTGAAAATCGTTTTATACTCTGGTGTTCGCAACAAAAACGTATGCAGGTAGCTGCGTGAATATGTAATCCTCATAGGCGACCAGTTCTGATTCAAAAGTAGTGCTGACAATGGAGAAACAGACTAGGATTGCGATCGTGTGTACTATTAACAGTCATTGGTTGACCATATGCACAAAAATTGGTGTGTTTTTTGCCTAAATAAATCATTTAGGCTCCATTGCTTCAGGAAAGCAGCAGATTGGTCTGCGCCTTATCCAGTTTAGCAAGGACAGAGAAAGAACTATTGTTAAACTCATTGAGATTGGATTTGGTGAAGTGCTTACAACCCAATTCAACGGAACTGCACGTAAAGGACTATGTTTCTCATTTTGACTCCCGCATGTGTGATCCCAAGGAGAAGGAGCATATTCCTTTTTGATGCAGACGTATCCAAGGATTTCCGAATTGGCCGTTCCCGGTTAATATAGTACGAAGTGCGAAGGATACTTAAATAGGACGATTAAGATGTGTTTGACATTGTAACTTACCATGCTAACAGACAAGGTACTTGCTGAAAGACCCAGGCACGTGTTTCGCCGTTCTTCTGCCACTACTTGACACAGCTGCTGGGGGTTTGGCCCATCAGTGGGTCCCCTGCTTTTCCTATCTGCTTTCTGGTTGATATACCGGTTTAAAAAGTTCAGGTTTTTAATCTCCAGATAAATTAATTTCTGCTCGCTGTATATATCAGTATATATAAGTTCTATAGGCATAAACCGAAATTGTAAGTGCATCTTTGCATTGAAACCCGTCAACCCAAACGAACTACGCACCTACTGCTGCAGGAAGTCTTGAGTAGTATACATTGACGTTGTTACTTACCATACTAACAGACTAACAGCGGCAAAATACTGGCAAAACACGTGTCTGGGCCAATTAGCAAGTACCTAGTATGGTAAGATACAACGTCAATTTATACTACTTAAGACTTCCTGTGGTAGAAGGTGAATATTTCGTTGGGGTTGACTGGTTTCAATGCAAATATACACTTACAATTTCGGTCTACGCCTATAGACCTTATATAAAGTGATATATACCGCGATCAGAAATTAATGTCTCTGGAGATTAAAAACGTGAACGATGTGTTTGTTTGTAAACGTTAGGAAAATAAACATTATAGTTCCAGAGCACACATTTTCATCTAGTGGGAGAAAGGTGGATGGCGAATCCGCAAAACAGTGATATACTCATCCGACCCCTCGAAATCTCACGTGAGGTCATCGGTATGTAAATGTTGCATGACTCACTACACATGGAGCACAGACGGGAGCTTAAAACCTGACACCCGTTTTGCTCACCTTAAAAGCGAACCAACATGCTGCTTTAACGATGAATCATCCAAAATTTGCATGCAGCAGACTGTACGTTGGTCAGTTGTGAATATGATACAGTAAGCCCACTTGAGCTGAAAGAGTCCACCTAACAACTGCATATAGAGTACGGCCTTAGGTTAGTGTAACATGCATATATATGCCAATTGTTTTTACTTATTCGCTGATCGGCATTGAATTATGTTGTAATACTGATTATCTTGTAGTATTTTCTGAAGTCGTTTCCTAACCGATCGAATGCCGGGTTTTTAACTTGTTTTATTTAAAACGTTTTTAATTATATGCTTCTTTATGATTGTGAGTCGCTCATATATATAATGCATCACATACATCAATTTATATATGCTGCTTATAAGATGAACAACATGTTTCACATCCATTGCATTTTTTTGAGAACTGTATGACTTCCTTCTCAAAAACGTATGCAAATACATAATTTTACTTAAACAGGGTGTACACAGTGCGCAGTTTGTAAACCTTGAATTCCTGTGTAGCAGTCACTGGTTCTTAAAATTATTCGGAAAGTTAGAAATATTTGTAAAACCGAAAGATACCCTTCTTTAAATATTATGTTTAAATAAACATTTTTTCGCAAAAGCTTTCCATATATATATATGTAAATATACAAAGGCAGTCGAAATCCAGAATATCAATGCATACTACTCAAGTAACCACAGTTTTCATTAACCGAGGTTTTGTTAGTTGTCACAAAGAAGCTCGTTAAAAAGCCGGCGTCCGATCGTGACTGAAACTTTATTCAGAAAAGACTACACGTTAATCAGTATTGCAAACTTACTCAATGCCGTGTAGCGATAGACTATCAATATTTCGCATATTTTGGCATATAACACGAATTTTACGCAGAACTGTAGACTTCAGAAGCAAGTGTCAAATGCTTTTCTTAGAAGGACATTGCCCAAATAGGGGGCCCAGTTTTTCGATGCAATGACTAACCAATTTATTCAGTTCTATTTAATGAATTTTATTGGCTAAAACTGGGGAAAAGTTCCAAACTTTGACCGGTTTTTGCATGCATTTCCGAAGAATGCATAACCTTGATGTGCTGACTGCGGACTTGATTGAATCAGAATACCTAAGCCTGAATGCCCACCTACCAAAAGTCATTAGTCCATGAACTGGTGACATTCGTCTAGCGAAACTCAACCAAGACCAAAATGCTAGCTGTCGCTGAACGAAGAAATAAAATTGCCATGGTAGCCGCTTACTCGCAAGTGTCAGGCTTTCGACCGAAATAAATCAGCAGTGGCCTGCAAATTTTCTATATTTCTTGACAATGGGCTCAAGTGGATGCTTTAAAAACCAAAGAAATATGCAACTGATCCTATTAATCACCTAACCAACTTCTCCTTTAATTAAGTTTCATAGCCGGCCCAATTGTTCGTGGACTTCGAAGTGAATACATACATAGAGGGGAACTGATAAAGACAATGGATGCCGGAATGGCAAGTTCGGACCTACAAGTCGCCATCAGACAGACATATACATGAAATATATATATAAATATACATGATACTAGGTTGCCGCTCAATGATCGGTTTTGGAACTCACTTGACCCGTCGTGCCTTAGGGTTCGGTTTCGAGCTCCACCAGCGGCCGCTCAACGGCTAACATATAATCGGTGGCATACATTTCAGAAAATGTCAAGAAAGCCTGGTGTGTCCTTTTCTGGCCTTGTAGCCATCATCAGCCAGCCATTTCTTGCCCCAGGTATGGAAAATTTTCACAAAACCACCAATGCAAAAAACCTGTCATTTTTCCGTTCTGATGCAATGCAACGCGTCTCATTCAATTTGTTTTTACCTTTTCTCTCACCTTCAGGATAAAAGTCTCCAGCAGGTGTGCTTCGCGCATGCCTTGTACATAGTCTTCATTAATTGAGTTCGGCAGGGGATGTCTTCGATCCAAAGTGCGTCTTTGTCCTCAAGTCCTGCCTGCACGCACGTTTAACGCCATCTCCCCTGCCTACCTAAAAAGGATAGGCAGGTTTGCGATCGTTTTATGGTGCATACGCGAGCTCGCGCAGAACCTGCCTCAAGCCTCTTATGTTGTGCCCAGTCCTGTCAAGCAGTGTTTCTGTTTAACAATGATATCTACTTGATGTTCGTAGCGTTTCACAGCGCTCGCTTAATCACTCGCCTTCTCTCTCTCTCTCTCTCTCATTCCAATAACGGATAAATGTTGATCTCACACTAAACACAGTGTTTTCATATATTTTTGGATGTCATATCCTGTATTTTGAGAACAGACTGCCGACCGAAAAGACAAAAGCTTGACTAGAAAATATAAATGGATTTTCTTTTTCAATAATTTGTTCCTTTTTAATAAATTATTTTTCACACCGCTGTCCCTGCGTATTTTGTGCTATCTCTGTGTGATTTTGCTCTTGACCAATTTGGCCGAAATAAGCAGGCCACAGTGTCTGCTTTTTAGGAGACTAGTCTGTCAGGAGCAGACCTAACGACCCGCTATCAAGCTGTCCTGATTATTCGTCCCACGGTTAATTATCGATCGGTACAGACCGTGCGTGTGATGATATTGATCGAGCCACCGGCCGTGATTAGTGTTTAGCGAGATTGACAGGTGGCATACTATCCCTCTGTTGAGGCCACAATCTGATTGTCTCAATCTGTACACTCTGTCGGCCATTAACACACTTTATTCAGTGCGCAAAAAGACTTCTAATTTTGGGCTAATTTTGCTGTGCTTTTACTTGGCGACACACACAACGCATCATTCGGGGGTGGTACCTCCGGTTTTGGTAACAGTTTCAACAGAGTCTTCGTATGAGGTTACACCAGCCTACAATTGATAAAAAATCATACGTGCCGCTGAATAATGAATATATTTTGAGGAGATGGCTACTGCATTGTACAGCATGTGCCTAATTGGTTGCGAAGTAAATTGTTTATAAAATCACTACAATCAGCTGGACATAGCAATAACTACTGAAACTACAGCATTGCATTTGGCGCATACAAAGTTTAATGATGAAGTTTAACTTTATAGTCTTGAAAATATTTGGACAGGTAATTTTAATCAACTGAGAGCTTTTAATAATTTGAAAGTCTCTCGTTAGGAATAATGCCCTTTTAGTTAAAACTACGGAGAAAAGTACGCACTGGTTTCGGCTAAATCATAAGTGCGGTTATAGTTAAGACATTCCTTTGCTTTAAGGTACGCAAAACTAAAACTTTTAGTAATATGAATCGTGCTATCAAAAGATTGCAGAAGAAGTAAATATAGTGGAAAAATTATCACCTCCAGGACTAGAAAATCGCGCAAATAAAAGTGAAGCCAAGTTTAAGGAATCGCATATTTTGCAAAAACACGGTCAATTAATGTTCAAAAATTATGTTAAGCTGATCTGTGAAGTTCTGTTGCACAAAATGCAGTAACAAAAAGTTCATTGCCTTTTGTTGAAATCGCACAGCATTTTGTGAAAAAATGTCCACATGCGTTAACGCGAAGGTAAAATAGATAAAACCTCAGTGTAAAGACGTCATTTTGATATATTTTTGTAACCGATACGTTCCCTTTTGCCCTTTTTAGAAATGCAACATACAGGACGATAATAAGTTTATTAATAATGGCCGTATATGTGGCCTGTCCTTGTATTTGCAAGTTTGTTAGGAATCCTGGAATTAATCCACGTATGCAGACAATTATCCATTATAAAGAGGAAAGAAGTGCTTTAAGTTCCGATAAAATTGAATGGTCTACCTTTAGGTATATTTTAAAAAGTTGTCAATAGTATCCAATTTCATTTTGAGTTTACCTTAGAAACGTCAATATGCCCAGAAATTCGTCAGCTACATATTAAGTTTAAGCAATTTTTACAGAGGTTACCTATTATGGAAATTATCTTAATAAATCTAAAGGAATAACAATATCAGAGGTATCTTGCGGACGTTTTGTATGCTTGATAATGTGGTTTATCTGCATTTAGGCATTTCTAAATATGACTCGCTTACCCATCTTCATAAGAGCTAATATCCATAAACTCAGTTTTTCGATAAATGCTCTTTATTGTTAATTTTTGGTGCAAACGTCGAACAGAAGCGCAATTTATCAACAAAGACACTGAAAACGAACGAAATGATGCCAGACTTTATAGGACGATATAGAATAATGGTAAAAGGCAATAAATATTTTGATAAATAAAAGTTTATTTTAATGAAAAGATATTGTCAACATTCTGTTTTCAACTAACAAAACGATATAAATTTATTATTATAATTTTTGACCATTGTATGTCTCCCAAACTTAGAGATTATCAGGAAAAAATTATTTTTCTTAAAAAAGCACTTATTGCTTCTTTTAGTTCTTTTAAGTACCAAATACGCCTAGTGCTCCTCATTAATATTTCGTAGTTTTCGTTAATCTATTATTGCCGGTATGCGAGTTGTGATCATACCTTACAAATTTAGGCATGTTGCATACAGCACTCGCCAAACCGTACCTTGAAAGGTGGAATGCATCTACCTAAAGATATTTGTAACTTTGATTGAAAGGTCTCCCTGACTAAAATATCGTACACGGTCTGGCTATCCAACAGCTAGGCTGTGTATGGTTCATCAGCAATTTAGACTCACTTCTCAAATTTAATGTTTATACTAAGATTCTGGATAATAGAATTTAAATTCCTTAAGGATTGACTTTACCTTTTAAATAAGCTGGTCGCAATTCTGTGCTATCCCCGTTGGCATCCTTTCTCCTCAGCAAAACGATGAACCATATAAAGGGACACCATTTTAAGCAGAAGGTGCATTTGTAACAAATATCTTTGCAAATTGGATGATTTCCCGGTTTGCAAAACTCGATTTTTAATGTTGACTCTAGTAAGCTATATTCAATATAACATTTTTCTTGAAACAGAACGCACAAAGTGCAAACTGGCATAGATTTTCTCAATAGCTGTACTGATGAAGAGAATCATTCCCCTCAATGGTACCAAAATTCCGAGGCTGCTTTGGGTGATCGTACAGAACAATTGATCCAAAACTATAACAAGTAGGTGTGTGGAAAGTATGCCTAGGAGAACACTTGACTAATTGAAGCCTTATGAGTTTAACAGTTCACCTGCTAAGTATGGCGAACGCTGGATGCAAAATTAATGAAGAAAATTGACTTGGTTATTTTGCATCTATTTGGTCACATCATTTTGATCCGCTGAGTAGATTTAATCGTGCGAAAGCCTTTAAGTTATGAACACTTCCCTTATATTTAAGTTTATACAGGGTAATGTGCATTAATTTTGGTAAAACTTGGTATGCGTCTGATAGGAATGGAAATGTGGGCAAAAATAACTTATAAAGGCTCACCCATATACCCTTATTTGTAGCATTTTGTCCTACAAAAACGGTGGTTATAGAGCTTTGGGGGATAGAAAAATATTCTAGGCAGAAAAAGAAATTTTAGAAGCAAGTGTTAAGTAAAAAATGAAGTTGAATTTGCTTCCGTCGGCCGCAAGTACTAAGCTGTTCCGCGTGCAAAGTGGAAGTATGCGCGGCGCTTCGCGCTGCAGACCATAATAATCTAACTCACAAAGGATGTGGGCGCGGTTGACTGTGCAGGGAATCAAATGCCATCTTGCCCATGCTTAACGGTAAAAATGCATCCGTCAAAACTGCTGAGAAAATGTTGTGGCCAATGAAATAAGTGGAGCCAAACCATCAAGGAATTGATAGCCGCTCTATGCAATTGAGAGCGTAATTAAAAAGCAAAGTCACAAATGCGGGATACGGAATAGTCTATCAAGGAACCTAAAATAGGAGTGAGCAAACTATTACGAATTAGAAAAACAAGAACTAAGTCGCTTGCAGATAAACGTATGTTATTGTTCAAGGTCTTATTTGAAAGTTATGTGAAGTTAATTCAACACAAATTTAATGGAGTAAAACAAAAGGCATGCTAATGTAGCTATATTTCTTTCGTAGGGGTATGCTTTAATGAATTTTCCCACGTTTCGTTCAATTTTACCGTGCAGGCAGAAAGAACGTAGACACTTTTTTTTTACTTTTTCTTACGCTTTTTAACAAAAATTTGCAATATTCTACATAAAAATAGAAAGGTACCTACTTTTATAAGAGATTTTAAATATGATTTTAACGAAGATTATCACCTGTTTTCGATAAAAGTGTTTCAAAATTGCCAGATTTTTGTCTACATTTTTAAAGAATGACCTGTTTATTGGAAGGTGAGACGTATGTTGCTATCTTCAGTAGAAAAAAAAGCAAAGATTAAACTGTCCAAAGCTACTTTAGCAGGCTACATACAGTTATATTGCTGCTTTTTAAAAAAAACTTGCACAAGTTTGCTGGGGAATCCAACGATACATAAGGAAACAGAAATGAGTGACAAGTGTACCTGATATTCTGACTAAGGCAGATGTCGGCGGCTTGGAGCATTTCAATGCCTGCCGTATTTTTGTTCTCCCTACTTATATTCATTAAAACGGTACCAGTTCTTCCTGGAATGTAGACTACGAGGTCAATATTGCTGCCGCTAGAAGAAGAATGTCAATGTTAGTCTTGCTAATTCTAGTAATTATAAGTACCAAGACTAGTAATTAGTATGTTCCAATACGACCTATAAGTGCATGTAGAAAATATGAACCTACTATGCAGGCGTCACTTATATTGTGATTATTTTAAACGGTTGGGTTAAAAACCTGTTCTTCTTAGAAGCCGAACATCTGCCAAAATTAACGTCTTAAAAGAAGTGCATTTGTCGATTTTCCAGGTTGTCTTTGACGGTCTACAGTATCTAGCTCTAGCTTACGATTAAGGGAGGGTTATCTGTCTAGATGCAATGTTAAGAGCAAACTTTGAGTGGGTTATTAAACACACATTTGAGGTTGTTTATTTTGTTTACTGAGTTGAGTTGAGGTACAAAACGCTGTTTACTAGAAAAGATTTCGGTTCAGCTCATTAAACTGGGGGCAAAAAATGGAGAATGGGGACCAAATCCAAGATTTGTTGATATCAAAGCAATTTCTTATGCTATTAAACGCCGCAGACAAAACTCCTTGATGTTTCCTGTTATACTAAAAAAGACCATTAATAAAATTTAGAAACTTTACTTTTATGTACGTTCAGAGAATAGACAATTTTGCTTTGCCTTCATGAAATTGCGGTTAGGGAAATTATGAGCTCAAAAGCAAAATAAAATTTCAAAAGCTGCCACGTTTTGTGTCATAAAAGTGAGTTATAAACTAATAAGGCTGTTACTTCCTTTTCCTCACCTTAAATTTATATTGAATATCTGAAGGTGGGTACAGGTAATTTTAAGAAATATATTATATCTGTGATTTTTCAATGGGCCAAATCAAGCGAAAATGTAGTTGCTTTAGTCCAACGTAAGTCAAGCAATGCATAAACGAAAGAAAAAAACTAGCAATTCTCGTGAAAATGTTTTGGAATACATATGTGAAATTCGGGCTGTTCGGTTATAGCCCTACATTTAATTGCATGTTATATGGTAGCAAATGCATACTTATATCATCCAAAAGGATTATATTCCAACATTATTTTGCTTTTGCTGCTTTAGTCACTCGTTGGTTTTGCAGAAACAGGCTTCCTTCACATGTTAACTTAAGTTTATCTTCTACGCCCGATTTCCACTTTTTCTGCATTTTCTACTTTGCAAAAAGGCTGGCATTTCTATAGAACTTTTTATTCCTTCATAAATCACAATATGCCCTTTTGTTAAGACCGACCATTACTTTATTGATCTAAAACTTTGGGGGAAAGGCCGCAGCTTGGGTTGCCTTTGAGTAACAGGGAGTTTCTTGTGAAAATCCTTGGTGTTCGTGTGTTAGGTAACCTACTGTAGGTACAGTACAAGAAAAGTACTAAAAAACACTATGACAGTACAGTACACAAATGAAGGAGAACGCTCGCATTTCAGGTATTAGCATAGGTACAGAGTAAAGAAGGTCAAGCACCGTGCAATGCAGCAGGAATAGAGCAATATTAATAGTAAAAGTGATCCTAGCGATTTTATTTCGTATAGTGCAGAGGAAACTGCTACCGTAGTAGATCTAACGAACACTGAAATGTGCACGTAGGAATTACAGTGGAGATGGCCTGACTGAAGCCTGTCAATATCCGGCGATTAATTTGGTGTCGAGAAAACCCGATCGTCCGACGTGGCATCTTAGGTTTCGTCTGTCCAAGCCCAGGGAAAATCATATTTTGTAGTCACGAAGTGTAGCTGTTTATGTGCAACGCACAGTCCCAGGGTACCGTCGTCTTGTGCATGATTAGCGTAGAGTTTACTCTGCATTCATCTCGCCGGCAAGAAACATCTGGGGCCGTCTACAGGATCTGGTGCAGTTGCGGTCAAAGCAACTATGTCGGAGAAACTGGCAGACTTCTCAAGACGCGAATTGCCGAACACGCGGCTGCAGTGCGGCGAAATGATGCCAATTCTCAAGTTGCGGCTCATTCGACGAGACCCGGCCACACCTTCAAATTTGATGAGGCCGAAATTCTCGCAAGAGGTGACAATCGGGTGAGCCGAGAACTACTTGAGTCATGGTTTACGGGCCCCCAATCCATCAAAAAGTGCAACGATTTGCCCAATCCATATTCAATCCTGAGATTCAATGTGGCCAAAGCAAGCCGTCACTTGAGGAATGGGCAGGCCACCGCCTCATTGTACGCCAACACCGGGGAGCCAGACGGCCGAGCAATCATCATGCCCGAGCTCACCGCCCGTGATGAAAGTTCAACAGGTCAGAGCCCGCGTGCCGTCCAACAAGCAGTCCACGCACAAGAAGGCAATTAAGGTTAATTGTTGCTGTATGCTTGCAGTAATGACTGTGTCCTATAAATACTGCAAACGTCTGTGCATACTTAACCTTTCTGCTACTCATGTCTCTGATAACGAATCCGCGAGGGATATCAAAACGTCAGGCGAATAAACATATTGTCCCAGCGATCGAGTCTTCTTCTTCTTCTCAATTACTTCTATATACCATTACAGTTTGGAATTAACATGAATGTTTCCTTCTCTGAGGAAAAACGCAACATATTCAAGAATAATGTGCCCTGCTGTTCATATATGTCCCCTATAAGCTAGCCATTTCCCTTTTTTTCTCTCTTTATTCCATTTGACGATGGATTGGTTTCCGCACTGTGAGCATTCACGAACATATCTCCATTATTCTAATAAGCCTTTCTAATTTCTTATATCATCTCGCAATGCGTGCTATCTCAGCTACTAAATATGTATATGAAATGGTAGAGATTCCGGGTAGACCTAGTAGCCTGAAGCACTTTTCTGGAGTTAACGTCACAGATAAGGGAATTGATGAGACCACAATGGCCCCTACGGATGGTAAAATCCACGAACAAGGTGACACTATAACAGCTGCATGTATAATTAACATTTGAGAAAAAGCTGAGAAAATTTAATGGAGGCCGAGGCATCCTAAACGTGGGCAAGCTACCATTATTTTACGAGGTGGTTAGATGAAAACTTAATTTTGATTCTAGACTTGTTAATGTAAGTCTATATTTAGGGATCAAAAAGCCCTACATATTTCTTTGATAATTTATACTTTAGTCATAGTTTATTTTATGTTTCTAGTTTATCTTAGTTTTGCTTCGAGTTGATTACAAACTTTTGTTTGTTTTATTTTAGATTTATATTAATTTGAGGTTGCCTTTACCTTTGGTTAATTCGTAAGCTAGTTTTTTTGAACTTTATTTGAAGTTCAATTTTAGATTTATTAGCCACATGAGGTTATTTTAGGGTAAAAATACTTATAAATCTACTTTACCATTATTGAATCAGTTGCTTTTATTTAACTGCTTTATAGTTATATTCAGTTTTTAGTTTACTTTTTAATTCCTTATTACGTTTTATAAGTATAATTTTAGTTTTTGATAAATGTTTCGTTTACATTGTTTAGATTTTTGTCAATACAAGCGAAAATGCAAGTCGCAAGAAATAATTTAGAAGAAGAAGACTTGATCGCTGGGAAAATACTTGTGTTTGCCCGACGTTCGACATCCGTCGCGGATTCATAATCAAAAAAATTAGTAAAAATGGGTTACACACGCACAGAAGTTTGCATTATTGAAAGCAAACAGTCATTACTGCAAACATACAGCGACAATTAACGTTAATTGCCTTCTTGCGCCTGGATAGCTTGTTTAAACGCATTCGGGCTCTGACCTGTTGAACTTTCGTCACGGGCGGTGAGCTCGGGCATGATGATTGCTCGGCCATGTGGCCCTCCGGTGTTGGGGTAGGATGACGCGGTCGTGACTTGCTTTGGCCAAATTGAGCCTCAGCACCGATCATGGACTGAGCAAATTGTTGCACTTGTTAATTGAATAGGGCTACTGCAAATGTTTTTGAAGTAGAAATATTATCTTCTTCTCAGTTGAGCTTATGTTAGTTAACTTTTCGTTATTTAGTTGACTTTCGATTTATTTAATTAATGTGGTGTACAACCCTTTTGGTTAAGTTATCGTCAAGTAGAGTTGATTTTTTTCGTTACCAGGTTGGTCGCAAGTTCAGCGAGACAGTCTGCCCACTATGTCAAATGTCCGCTGGCTCCAGTTAACGCTTCGAGGCATTTGGAAGAAACCATATTCCTCATTGATTCGAGCATTTCTAGTGCAAATCGCGAATCAGACGGTCGCTCTATTGGACACTAAAGCGACTCTCCCCCCACTGTCTGGACAGTAAGGAAATGCGGCCGTACCTGACATGAAGAGCCATCAGTTATCAGAGACTTCTGCAATCCCATAGCACCACCACCAGTGGAGGATATGCGAGTTGCAGGAAGCGGTTCAAAATAAGAGGAGGTGACTACTAGAAGAAGAGTTTTATTTTCCTTTATCCTCAATCAAAGGTGATGGTAGCATCGTAATAGTCATGTGCAGTTTGTGTGGTATTTATCGTTTGCAGTGGTCATCCACGTGCGTGCGATAATTATTCACTTCGGTTGCCACCGCTTGGGTCTTAATTGATGCGGTTCAGAAGCGGTCAGCCATCTACTCACCCCACTTGAAGTTGGATTTGCACACAGGCCGGAAGCAAGCATTAGGCGCCAGGTCATGAGACCGTAAGGCCTACTGTCATAGCAGGAAACGTCTGCAGTCGTTTACCAGATCAGGTGCAGTTGTGGACAAAGAAACGACGTCGGAAAAACCGGGAGTTTACTCTGGACGCGAATGGCCAAGTATGCAGCAACGATGACATATGTTTAAGTTTGACTAGGCCAAAATCCTCGCATGAGGGGACAAACGCGTAAGCCGCGAGGTGCTCGAGTCAGGGTTCTCAGGCCCTCAATCCGTCAAGCGCAACAATTTGGCGTTCCCAACGTGTACTGAGAAGCTTCTTGAGCAGGAGAATCATACACTTGGGAGGCGCAACAACTCTGACGACAACGGGCATAATTGTCGCAAAATTATCTGGCCCGCATTCGACGCTGACAAGGCAATTATCGCAATTAGTGAGTCGAACGCGAAGTGTCAAGGTAGCTGTGGCTACAGAAGAGAGTAATAATCAACGCACGCGGATGACCAATATAAACTATAAATACCATAAATAACATGCATGCTTTGACCCTATCTGCACATGTCTATGACTATGCTACCATCACCTATGACTAAGGATTCTCGACGGAATCTATTACGTCAGAAAAATAAAATTCTTTTACCACTACCACCACCACAAGTAGGTAAGAAGTTAGAACAGAATACTGCTGGCGCTTATGAAGACATGGATTTGAATAACCGAGTTAGTATGCATTCCGATATGACAAATTTGTTGAAAGAAGGCTCGTCGGAAGATGGTGTTTTAATTGTGAATGTTCGAGCTGGTGAGATTGTAGGAGCCTGCCCCCCAGCGCTACCAGTTAATCGATTTTTAGCGCATCGCTGATTACAAGTCCACACTGGACTTGCCTCGCCACTTGTGATGACTGATCTACGAAGCGTGAATTAGCACTCACGTCACTCAATCAGTTAATCGATTTTGCGTACCACTGATTACTGATATGCGCCGGTTTTGTTGTCTGCGCTGGCAGAAACACACTTCACACTAAGCCCAGGCAAGGCGGAACTCACTCGGCTTTTCGCCCCGGTGTGCGGCGGATGCGAGGCTGTGGCGCTCTCACTCTCTCACTCCTCATTGTCGAACTCCACCCCAGGCCAAACTTACCCTTCTATTAATTCTTCTTTTAGTTATTCTGTTCAGAACACAATCCCCTTCTACCTTCGCTTTTACGACTTCTGTCTTCTTCTAAGGAACTGGGCCTGGAAGATCGCAGTATTTTGGGATTTACCAACATAGCATTAACTCCCTTTGCGATAAGACTAGCTCTTCGTCAGACGGAATGAAAATGGGGGCGTAGGAGGGGTTAGGCCGACATGAATCCTTCAACGAAAGGCGCTGCAGCTCAGAGGGGGGGGTTGTGAAGGATTCGATTGTGAGCCATATAGCAGGGGGGATGCAGACTTCAAAAGGTTCCATTTGGCCGAACACGGATAGGCTGATGTGGTTGCAGGCGGTGCGCATGTAAGTGGAGTATGCGCGCAAACCGGTCTTGTGTGAATCAAGATCCACGTGCTTGTAGATAGAGTTTGTACCAGAAGACCAAGCTCCGAGGAATTATCGTGCTTTTTTGTACAAGCCGTGGCGACCACTTCGGTTCCGTCCCAATTGAAGCGGTAGTCATCATCAGTGGCGTGTGCAAACATAATAAAGGCAATTGGTCACGTGTTCAGATGGCCAGTTTCTGTTCATGTATGCGGATCCCGAGTTTCCTACCTGTATGACCTGCGTAGGCACTAGGCCAATCAGCACACGGAATGCAATACATTACATTGGTGTGGTGTGCTTCCGGCATGTTGTATTTAACGTGAGATAGAGCTGCCCTCAGGAACGCCGGCTTCTTAGCGATGCTGATGCCGAGCCGATTATTTGTCCAATGATCACTTTTAGTCCTCTAGTGCGACAACCTCAACCCCAACTTTCATCCAGTATGACGAAAATGTAGTGTAACCAGCTCGAAAATTTACGAGTTTAATTTCATTTTTCGACGAGTTTACTTTCTATACATCTACTTCCTCAAAATGGCAAAGGACAGAACTACTTTTGCGGTAGAAGACTGACAAATAACTGCACCAATTTATCAACTTTCCGGAAAGACCACTAGTCTATTGGCTTTGTCTTGAAACCAGTTTTGTGCACACAGAAGAATCTCCTGCAAACTGCGAGCCTAGCATGGCCAACGGCCACATAACTACCGGCATTTTTTGCGATTGTCTCCCTTATTACCACGTTACTAGCCGCCTATTAGCAACCACAACCCTTTCCCTCAATCACTTGACAAATTTGCTTCTGACTCTTAACACAATTACCTGCAATTTATCATGTACCTTTTAACCCTCCCCATATAAATGTATTGGTCCAATGAGCATCTATATACATTCAAAAATGCCCTTAACCACGTGATCTCAGCTCCAAGGCTCAGTTCAGTAATGCATATTCCGTTTTCATCAGTGCATGAGAATGCTATCGTGGGTTTTGCTCTCGTCAATCAAGGACGAAGTCCTGCAGATATGTTAAGGATCTTGTGCAATCACAGTCAGACGCTAGCTAACGCCTATGGTGTGACGTCATCAGAGTCTGTTAGCGTTTTACAAGTTATACCCTGGCGTGGGAAACTACTTTTCGGTCAGGTCTGCGCAGCAGATCCTGAGTCATTGGCAGTCTGCGTTCGCCGCTCCACCATTCCCCCCTCCTTGGTCCTAGAGGTGCAAAATGTTAACGAAATTCAGGCAGTAGCTGCTGCGGGCCTGGCTTTCAGACGTCTGAAAAGTGTAACAGTTTAATCTCTACACCTGTTTGTCCTCATTGGGTGTCTGCGTTCTCGGCTGTTATTTTGTCGTCGTCGTCGTCGTGCCGTGCCATGTCGTGCTTGTACAGGCGGGGATTGTCTGGTGAGCCGCACACTGACAAAACACAGACACTGCCTTCTGTGTGTGTGTGAGTGTGTGTGTGTGTGCGCGCGTCATTCGTGGAGTCGGGGGGAGGGGGAGGATGGGGGATCGTGTGCGTAGGCCTTCTGGAAGGCAGACGTCTCACGCTCAGAGTGGAATGCGACAAAGTGCGACGGCAGCGTTGCCAACCGACGTCTAGATCTGGTAGCACAACGCTGCCGTCGGTATTTGGGCGCCTACTCTGTCTGGTACTGTCTGGACTGACTCGCTCGCCGGCTAGCTGGCAGGCTGGCTGGCTGGAAGGAGTTCGAAGTTGGTTTCCGCATCCTTCGCATTCGGGTTGCCTTTATCCAGCATGTCGACCATTATCGGGGGAGGGGCTATACATTTTTCAGACGCCCTGGGACGTGAAGTCCGTTATCCGAAGGGCAGTAAATACAGAATGTCTATTTGCCCGCCCCCCCCCCCTCCTGCATTTTTAAGGTGAGCCAGACTCCTGGTAGCATGTTCACTTACTGCCTACTTTGTACACAGAACTGGATTTTGGAAGGGCTGTAGACAAGGCAAGATCACTTCTGACTTATTAGCAGTTCATCCTGCAGGGTTTGTAAGCTGAGAGATTGGAATGCAGACGTATAAGACTCGATTGAAGTGCATTTGCCTGACGTTTCGGACTTATTCGAGAACACTTCATTAGAGGTAACCTTAGAATAGGTTGGCAGATACACAGACAAGGAGTGCTTAGGTGTGCAGCAAAATAGCGCTCTGCAACTGATCCGTTATAATGTACAATTATATCAGGCACATTACTGAGGATGGGATGGCGTTCCCCTTCAAATTCACGATAATCAACACGTGGGATAATGTAGGAAGCAGCGCAACGTTCTATGGTACCAATTGTTTCGTTGCACGACGTTTGGAAGTATCGCGTAAGCTCATTGTCAAGAAATAGCAAAATTTACAGTGTGGTGGTCCCCGACTTTCTGTGACCTTTAACACTCTCGCCTCCATTTTTCTTCAATATCCCGAGACTTCGATTGCACTGAAAACACCGGTAGATCCCTATCTTCGTGTATAAAAAGAATTAGGTTGTAAGTTTTTGCCGTAATAATTCACATACCTTTCAGCCTTTGCTCTTTTCTAGTATTGTTGCATTTTACACTGGCTTATTCTCTACACTGATAGTCAGAGAAGTGTTCTAACCCAATTGGTGACCCCTACGTGATTTAAACACGCAACTTCTAATGTGGTCTTCTGTCCCTGCATTGTTGTTCCTGAGTATTTTCTGACTTTCCAACGTGTCTCTGCGTATTTGGTGATCTGATTGGTTGATTTGGTTGATCTCAATCTTTCTCAAACCTCCCTCGCGTTCAATTGAGTTTTTCCTGTGGCATCTGATATGACCACGATACTCAGACTTTCTGCATTGACATCCTGTTGGAAATTGAGGTCGAGATCTTCAACCGCTCACAACCCATTCAGCCCAGATCACGGTTACAACAGAGATGTTCCTTTATGAGTGCCAGCACCCTGATCTCCTCTCCAAGCTCTGGCACTCCTTCTCCTGCCATCGATTCATCTCCGTTCAACTCCTACTGACTCAGCATATTGATTTGCTGTTGATGATTTACCGAAACCACCGACTTTTTCAAGCCGCTCCTGCAACCGGGCCCAAATATGCCAAACACAGCTGCCCACGCCGTTTGCAACTCTATCTTGGCACGCAACTCCTTTACTGAATTTAACTATTCTTCCTCCGTTCAGATTGTTTCAGTTTATTTACTGCAGTCTAGGAGAGAAGCACCTGTAGTGGTCTCTGCTATCTGACGCCCTTCATTGCTTTGTCCGGCGTCATTGTCCAAGGCCAGCTGCCTGCAGAGCATTGACCCAGTTCCACTCCGACACACACACGTGCGTCTAGGTTCTCAGGGCTGCCCGAGCACCACTCAAACATGTGCCTTTTCCCCATTCTCGGTCGCCAGACATAATTTCGGATCACGCCGCTCTAGCGGAATGACGTGTAATCCGAGGTCAAAATTCTTTCCATCAATTCTTCATTCCTTCGCTTGCACAAAAAACTATTACTACTATTCTGGCTTCCACTGACTTCTCCTCTTCTAAGTAACCATGGTCTGAAGATCGCAGTTGCCTGAGTTTAACTCACTTAACCCCCTGCGATAAACAGCTCTTACCTCTGCCGGAAGATCGCTATGTCTTCTAATAGAATCCACAGGCCTCCTGCAGCAGGCGTGAGATTTGTTCCTCCGACTGATCCTGCATTCTCACGCTGGATACGTGGGCCTTACCAAGGTTAGCTTTCTATTCCTTCGCACGGCTAGTTCCTGCTCGTGTCGGTTCCACCAACATAATTGGCTTGACCGCAAGGACAGTCGGTGCGGTAAATGATATCGGATTTTTGGTTAACGGTTATTGGGCCTTCAGGCAACATGAGTTACTTTCGGACTGTCGCTTTCGGTCAGTACGCAATGCCAATTTGCAGACCAGTCGCCCGAATTCATCAGATACACCAGCAGCATAAGGCTCCGCTCGCCAGCTTGTAAGTTCTGGCTGCCCTGTTAGCTTCCTTTGTTTGGCAAAGACAGTTTAAAACGCAGTCAGCTGAACATATCCTAAAGTGGTTTTTCAGGGCTGAAAATAAAATACCCAAGAATTCAATCATTAAGCGCCTTGTGAAAACTGGCCATATGGTCGGCCAAAGGGCTGCATCTAAGTTCGTTTTTTGGGCGACGACCGGTCGTCTCCTGCTATTTGTGGAGGCCACTGCACCGCAGAGAAGAAAATCAGAACTTCGTAAGCAGCTGGATCATATGATGAACCTAATATTTTCAATGGGAATATTTTCTTATGTGTCAGTAGTAATGTCTACTGATCATTTCATAGACGAATGACTACACGTAGATATGGCTGGTTTTGCAAGCAAGATCATTCACTAATCAATAAAGGTACGAAGGCATGAGTTTGTAAACGTGTGTCTCTGTTCATTTTGTCCGCACAACTCGCCTGCTGGTACTTGCAACCCCACGGAAACAGAAGATGCTCAGACATATTTCACAAACCTTACTCATCCTAGGTCTATCAAATGGGTTGGAGGCGTAGTGCCGCTTACGGGGTTTGAGTTCTGCCAATCCTTTCAGACTAAGAGATGGTCTCATCCGAAGATATGATTTTAACTGTCGTATCAGTAGTAATACTACTGACATGACTACTTACAAAGTTGGATGTTATATCATTTATGCATTTCATTAAGGGAGTTTACCCCTTAGATTAGGAACGCCATCTCCTTATAGCAGAGGTAGCCTGAGCTATAGAGAGAGCTCTGATTCCATCTCAACAACTCCCAACTCGTTACCCAGATTTTAACAATATGACTTCTGCTGTCTTGCGATAACACCAGCTACCTAAAACTCAATTCGCAATGCGCAATTAAGATTCGAAGAATGTCCTTAATTTTCAGCAGGCAAGGGTATATATCAAAGCGATTTTCTGAACAGGAAGGCTGGTTTGTTACGGTTCAACGAATTTGCTTCATATGCATTGGAATTATTGTGAAACACATAAAGATATGATCAAAATATGAAAGGGCTATGAATAGAGTCCTATGTATATGCTTCCTAGATTCTTGCGGCAAATAAAATGAAACTAGGAGCACTACAGTGGTGAGTCCATTGATCTAAGCTTTTAAATTCGTATGGTAGCCCAATCGCCATTGAGTCTGCGGGTTCAGCTTAAAGGGATCATTATGTTATCATCCACTAAATGAGATTGAGGGGAAGTAAGGGGCACGGAGGAATAATTTACTTCAAAGGGCTGATTTTGCGCTCACAAGCTGTTGATCAGCCAATCAATTATCGATTAAGTAATGATTCCAGCCAATACCAATTAAGCACGCGTGAAAAACGTGTTTGCGCAATACGCTTACGCATGCAATTCTATAAGGGGTTGGTATCATTGCCTAGCGACGACTGGCCGCCATCTTTCGATGCCCTGTACAAAAGGTTTTCCTCTTCGATGGCAGAACACAGGAACAAATCATGGGAATGCTGATGGATTTTTCGCTATCGCGTCTATTAGAACAGCTGGTTTTGACAGAGTTGAACGAAGTCGCTTTCAGCCACAAGGAACCCGTTGGCATTTGGAAAACACGTTATTCCTAACTGACACGGAAAAGATCCGCTGAACGACTTCTTCCCGAAATTTAATTAACAAAAAGAGAAGGTAAAGCTGGGCCTTAAACTTTTATCAAGTGGCTCATTAGGCAAATACCACATGGTGCACTAAAGCGCACAACATATAAAAAGATGGCTAAAAACAAACAGTTCATCAGCCGCCAGTTGGAAGGTTCGAGTGCCTTGCAGCAATACGATGACTTTGAGAAGAATGCCCTACTTGTGCACCATGGAGAAGCTATAGAAACGGGCCAAGTTCGTTTCTTGCACCCCCGCTATGCGTCAATCAGACGATGTTATTGCTCTCGAGTTCTGTAATGCCAACAGGGTGGAATTTATTTCGTGTATAAGCCTCTTTAGGGGATTGGTTTCACAAGAGACACTAAACTAACGATCCTTTAGTAGGTTGTTTGCTTTTTGAACGCAGTTTTCAGTGGAATGCACGTTGTCGGCCGGCACGATGACGAAGTCCTCGTCGGCTTCAAGTTCATTTTGTTCCTTAGGTTTGTCCTTGGGGAGTTATTCGCGTGGTTGAGGTGCCTCAAGGATGAACGATAATTGGTGTCGGATAAAGTTCTTTGTCTCCTCTGTTGCTATCGTCTCCAAAGTTGCAGAAATCTAAACAGGTCACCCCTCCCCCCAGTACCGACCCTGACAACAACAAAATCACATCTTTCCACCAAAAAATATAGTTTCTAAATTGCCGAATAATTGTTAGCTCTTTTTGCGCGCTCTGTACATCCTGCTTGAGGAAAAGTACGCTTTTTCCTACAGCTTGAGGTAGAGGTCACATAGCTCTCATAAAATACAGCAACGGAGCTGGAGAAGGATGTATGTGTTGTAGGCAGCATTACTAAATTTACAGATGTAATTTATACTGAATGAACACCTCAGAATCGAAATTGGTAATAATTTGAAACTTTTTAAAACCAAAAGGTAGCCTTCCTTTAAGTATGAAATTTAAAGTCGACATAATTTGCTGCCAAATGAGTAAAACAAATAATGTTCTTTTTTCGTTTATGTTTTCTAGCAGTCAAAGTCAGCGATAAACGATGCATACTACTCAAGTAGCCACTTGTTTAATTGCACGGATTTTGTTGGCAGTCAGGAAGAAGCTCGCGAAAATCCTGGCCTTCTATGGTTACTGATATGACTTCAGAGTAGCCTACATGAACGTAAGTACTGCAACATTATTCAAAACCGATTAGCGAAAGAGTATCAACCTTTCGCAAAGGTAGGCACGTAACATGAATTTTAGGCCGTGCTGTACAACCTCTATATGATTCTTCGTTTCTTGGGGACACCAAATGCATCATCTAAAGCCAGTGCCAGGGAGGTTAAGGGATCAGAGCAATCATCAAGCTACAATCATCATGTCCGATTTCAAGACGTGTGATGACAGTTCAGCAGATCTCGGCCCGCACGTTGACCACCAATTAAGGTGGGCAATTACCCTCCCATAGGTAACCGTTAATTGTCCTAGGTATGCGGTATCATGGGGGCCACATCCCTTAAATACGGCAACCCCCTGTGTACTAATTGCTCATTTATGCTATTGTATTTGACCCACAACGGATTTAAAAATGTAGCGCGTATCTATTTCTTTGCAGTAATTCCCGAATGAATGAAAACGTTCACGTTCCAAGAAGCCTTGTGGAGCACCAGATCAATTGTTCGATTGCCGTGAACTTTTGAACTCTTACAGGAGTGCATCTTCATTATGTGAGCAAAGGACAAGCCAAGACAAACTGAGCGTGAGAATGATAAACGAAGAGGACCCCACGACGAACCGGCCAGAAGACGATGAAGGATCAGAAGGACCCATTTCATCCGTTGGGATTGACAATTAAGGGCTGAAAACCTTTAATATGTTAATTCAGTGAACGCAAACCGTTGCGTTTGATTTGGGCTAAAGCTTCTCAAATGCAGAAGAGTAGTTGGCGAGCTTACGTAGGTTGTCGATGAATTGAAAAGGAGATGACTCACTCGCCTGACGTTTTGAGATCTGTCACAAATTTGTCATCAGCCACATTGTCAGATGGCAGTTGCAGATGATTTCTCGTCGGGCAGGTAAATTTATTTGGAACTGGGGTTCACATTAAAAATTGTTTGTCTTTCCGCACAAATGAGTCGTGGGAGTAGGGGGTTGGAAAACACAAAGAGAAGGCTAGTTGCGAGAGGGAACTGAGAAAAACAGAGCGCGTGAGTGACTGTGGGCTACTCCAGACGTGATATTGGTAGGAGGTTCCTTCATGCATACAAGGTCGGCTTCATTAATCTTATAGCCGTCGCTTCTGCTGGTATCAGCAGACGTTCACCCAGGGATTTGAGATAGTTTGGGGGGACGTGAGGGTCACCCGGAAGGCTTCGTTTGGGGCACACACGATGTTTCGAAATAACAACGTGCGCCAAAATACAGCTTTCAATGCTCCTAATTCAGCTTTTGTCAGCCAAGAGGCGTGTTATACCCTTGCTTTTTGGATAGGCGCCTACTCCTGCGGCCAATTTAACTTGCTCTGTGGAAACAAGGAAAGAAGAGCATGCAAATGGAGGTAGTTTGAGTTGAGACTCTCATGGCCTAAACGATGATTCTGTTGGAACATAAACGGACAGCCGGAAAAATGCGAGAGTTTTTCCCTATTAATTTTGGGCTAGCTAGCGGGTGGTTGGATTTCCGACTCAGACGCCCTCTCACCAACTCTGTGCTGCAGCAGCTGCTACCAAACATGCTTAAGCTCTGCAAAGTATTTGCACAATACCTAATTTCTCAGCCTGATAGTGGTTGCTTCTGCTCTTGCTAGCAGGCGGTGACTTAGGGGCTTTTGATAGTTTTTGGGACTCGATCGATCACTTTTATGGCTTCGTTGGGGTCTACCGCACATCTAGAAGCAACAATGAGGGTGAAAATTGCACTGCTTTTGCTCTTGAGTTCATCTTTTCGCAGGTATGCCGGGAAATGCTCATGCGACCGATATACCCAGCACAACAGGAGCAAGGGAATTAGTAGATGGGCGTTAAGGTGGTTTGAGCCGGCAACATATCCTTACTTTCCCCATATATGACCGGTACGGTTAAGAAAAGTACCCAAACTCTCGCTGTTGTAGGTGTTCATGACATGGCTTGCTCAGTGGGTTTTTTTTTAGGAGCCACACCCCTTGAAAGGAGACTTTTAGGAAAAGCGTCTTCTTTTCTACAGTGCATGTGGTGGTCTTTATTTTCTCTCCACCATATTCTTTATCCGGAATTAACTGTGCAACAGGAATCACATTGTTAACCCTCCTAATTTTACCGAGAGGTTTTACCTTATTTTTTCGGAGAGGCACTAACTCCTACGAGCAATGCAACCTGCTCCGCAGAAGCAAAAAAAGGAGAACATGCAGATGGAGGTTGTTTGAGTTGAGAGTGTCATGGCCTAAACGATGATTCTGTTGGAACATAAACGGACAGCTGACCAAATGCAAGAGTTGTTTCCTATGCATTATGTTGGGTGGTCGGATTTCCGACTCATACGCTCACGTACCTACTCTGTGCTGCAGCAGGAACCACCGCCCCCGCTTAAGCTCTGCAAAGTATGAAAATGCAGTTTTTGATGATCTGATAAAAAACCTACCGCGCAGAATTTGCCAGTATAAAACTGTAAACCTTACAGGTGAAAAAAAACTATGCCTTAGCGCTTATTTCGGGGAGAAGCGGAGGCAAGGATGTAGAATGCCAATTTAAAAAAAAAACCGTTTGCCTGGAAATGGGTAATATTGGTCCCAGGCTACACTGTATTCCTCAAGGAATTAATACAGATTGTGAGCTCAGCTAGGTTATTCATATATTCTGTGCTATTTGCTGCACTACGGCGCCGTCCGGGTGGAAGAATCTGAAATACGTGGTTCCACACCTCCTGTTTTAGTCATTTACCATTCTGATAGATCGCTTACTATGAGTATGTCGGTCTGCTGCATACACCTATTAAATCATTTTGTGTCAACTAAAGTGGATTGCAACATGACGTGGCTATTAGGTTTTCTCCTCACTAGTGGTCCTCCTAGTAGTTTCCGGTATAGAAAATACATTTCATATGCAGAAGTGAAAGAGAATAGAAGCACAGCCTCCGTAAGGTGTCAAATGGCTGTTAGAAGCATATAAAAAATTAATGTCTACCGTACACCAGCCACTTTGGCGGAATCCTGTTTTTGGTCCCAGAACTAAGTAACAAAATTCAATGTTCCGTTAATATTCCCACGGTTTATTTTGAAAGTCAGTTTCTGGTTTTCATTTTTCTGTGCAAATGTTTGGTCTGATGACGAGTTCCTGAAAACATATGTTTGCCAGAAACTGACTTTTTAAAATAATTTGATGAGTTTGCAAAAAATATTGCGCCATAAATAAACGCAGGTATTTGCTCGCATATCGAAATTACTTGCAGCGTATTACGTGTGAGAGATTTGGACATTTTTTACTTTCACTTTATATTTATTGGGTTTCTTCTGCAAAAACATGTGCTGGTTAAGAGGGACTTCCAATTCTTCTAACCCGAGTAGCTACTTACCGTTCTATAGTAACCTAAGTACAGTTCGTGGCCAAACAACTTAACGTTAGTTTATTTTATGTGTTTTGTTTAACTTATGTACATCTAGGTTCAGTTTTCAGTTTATGATTTTGTTAACTACGTTTATTTTAGTTTTAGTTTTTTTTAATTATTTCAGGTTACTTTACTTTAAGATCTCAATTAATTGACTCAATTTAGTTATTTTGCAAACTTTTCATGCTTAAACATTTTAATTATTGCGCATTTCTGTTGAAAAACATCAGATAGTTAAAATATTATTCCTGTCTTTTTTCTCCTTCAATGAACTTGCTTATATTTTGTTTCCTTTTCCTTGTATTGTCCAGAATTTATCCTTTTAATTTTAACTGGGTGCTGTATTACAGACGGGTGGTGCTTTCGCAGGCTGAGTTGGAACCCGAAGTAAGAGTTAACGGCCACGTTCTTTTTGAAACTATGCCAGCTGATGCAATGACCAGCCGATTCGGTGGCTATAAGACTAGCGAATCCAATGCTGTGTTGTCAAAAATGCTGATACAAGTGCTTAAATGGCCGACGCCGACGTCATTTGGCGATGGCATGTCGTCTGGCCCACCACTGCAAGTGAGACTAATTACATTTCTACGTAACTGACCCATTACAAGTGCTCACAAGCCATCCTTAGTTTATCCTTTCCTCTTTCTTGTCTCCCAGCACCAGGACCTCTTCTTTCTAATCTCGCTATGTTCGCGGTATGAAAGCAATGAGCTGTAATCATAAAACTCGAACTGACCCTGTCCAACTATACGATAATAATATACCTGCAATTGTGCAGGATCGACGATTAGAGGCTAAAAATATTTGTTTGCCGAATAGACTTTTCAAGTTAAGCATGGAAAAAAATTAGCAAAAATCAATAATTTACCCTAATTGAAGTTTGCGTTTCGTTTAATAGCCCAGCATATATAGAAAAGTGCAAAGAAAAGTTCAAAGGAGCAGTTCTGAAGTGGAAAATGTGATCGCCGATGCAATTAGTATATTTGCCTGTCGAGACCACTTCATGCGAGGTGACGGTATAAAAGGGCGAAAGGTGCATAAATAAAGGTGATATAGGCACATATTACGCAGTATTGTTAGTTCGTAGTGGTCACGGGTCCGCTTGAATGCCACAATTCTTTCTCCGTGTTGGACTCGGGCTTGATAATCACGCGAAGATTATCTTTGTTATCATCTTAGTTGTTGCTGGGTCCGGCCCCGTCCTTGTGACTGCTTCTCCTGCTCAGGCAATGACTCATTACGCAATATTTCAGCAGCAAATATTTGAGCTAGTTGCTTGACCAAGAGCCTGATAACCATGACTCGAGCAGCGCAGTGCTCACGTGGTTATCACCTCTAGCGAGGATTTAAGTCTCGTTAAATGTGGTCGGGTCCCGTTGTGTGAGCCGCAACCTGGGAGTTTGCACCATTCTGCCTCGCCGCTGCTGCATGCTCGCCCATACGTGTCTGAATTAATCCCCAGTTTTTCTGACCTAGTCACCTGGCCAACCCTACTCCAGATACGGTTTATGACTCCGGCCGTTTGCTGCTGTAGCAGTGGGTCTTTCTGTCTAATGACTCGGCACCTGCTCTTTGCATGGGCCAGAATCAACCAGAAGCAACGAAAGACTCGAACGTAGACTGTCAAGCAATCATCGCATCAATATCAACACTCAGCGGTTACTGTACTTAGCTAGTGGTTGTGTGGCCACAAAAGACTAGCAGTATTGCGTGTTTTGTGTCTCTAACACACTTTCCTGTGGAGGTCTCTGCTTATGGAAATGTCCGGCCAATAAACTTCGTGTCTTAGCGATCGTATCCCTTTTTGAAGTCCTCCCTGAGACTCGCTGATTTCAGCAACAAGACTTTTCCTTTGTCCCTTATTTCCTTTTACCAAGTTTGCATACACACTTCCACCGAAATGTTGTAACGTACGATACGAACAGTCTAGGTACTAGTTACAAGGCCCAGGCACGTGTTTCGCCATTATTCTGCCGCTACTCGACATAACTGCGAGGGGTTCAGCTCATCAAAGCGTCGCTTAGATTTCCCTGTCTACTTTTTGATTGATAGACCGTTTTTTAAGCTCAACTTTTTAGGTTCCTGAGAACTTAATTTCTGCTCACGGTATACATTGGTATATTGAGGTCTATGGGCATAAACCGAAATTGTAAGTGTATAGTTGGGTTGAAACCCGTCAATCACTGCGAAACATGCAATTGCTGCCAAAGGACAGGCTTAAGTAGTATGAATTGATGCTGTTAATTACCAAACTTAGAGCCTAAGTAATAGGTAAAAAGTTCAGACACGTGTTTCTTCGGTAGTCTGCTCCTGTTTGACACAGCTGCAAGGGCATAAAACCTAAATATTCACTTATAATCTTGGTCTAGGCTTTCAGACCTTTAAAAAAATATAATTCCCTCGATAATCTCTAAGTTCTGGAGACGTAAACAGTAGCTTTTCAGTTTAACAATAAATTTAAATATTTTGTGAAGTTGCAGACTTCAAGCAACCACTTTCTTCATATAAAATTAACTTTTATTCTGTTAATATGTGCATTTTGTACATAATACCAACAGTGGGTAACTGTTTACTGAATATTGTCGAATAAACTTTGTCATCATTTCGATCATTTCAGCGTCTTCATTGTAAGTTGATAAATCTTGCTTCTATGAAACGTTTACATTTTAACCTTCAAGATAAAATAAAAATAAGTGTATTAAGCGAAAAAATGAGTTTTTGGATATAAGTTCTTATGAAGATGGCCTTGTGGCTCATATTTAGAAATGCCTAAAAACAGCAGACCACATTGTCAAGTATGTAGAAAGTCCGCAAGCTAACTCGGATATTGTTTCTCCTAAGGTAAATAATTAATTTTTTCATGAAATGTTACCTCCCTAAAAATTGCTTTTATAAGATACTCAACTGACGAACTGCTGTGTATATTAACAAAACACAAGAAAATGTCGCATAGAAATTGGAGGTGTTTGACAAGTTAGTCAAATAACTTACTTTTTCCTTGATACAAAATTAATTTGCGCAAAAGTAGATTAAATCCATGATTGGTTATGACCTTGCAAATGCAAAAAAACAGGCCACATATATGGCAATTTTTAAAATATTTATTATTCTTCTGCGTATTACGTTTCTGAATAATGCATAAGCAGAACACATGGTTTACAAAAAAGTATATTTCTGCATGACTTACATTCAATAAGGCCTTCTTTATATTACCTTTGTGGTAAAATATGCAGGGATTTGCTTCAACGCCAAGGAAAGAAGTGCAGTTCAATTAAAATGCGATGAAAACGTTTTCCGCTTTTTTTTCAAGGAACGTCACAGATTAGGTTGGCATCATTTTTTAAAATTAAATTGTTGTTCGTTTCGGAGAATTAATGTGATTCCTTAAATTTTGCTTCTTTTTCATTTGAGCAACTTCGGATAAACGTTTCCATTTTTGGAAGCGATAGTTTTTTCCCTTTCTCATTTTTTCTCTAGAATTCATTCATGATAAAATGCATATTAATAAAAAGTTTGGTTCTATCATACCGTATAGCATAGCAAAGTTCTTCACTATAAACCTACTCATGATTTAGCCAAAATGTGTGTTAACTTTGCTCTATAACACTAAATAAGAGAGCAGTTTTCCTAACTAAAGCCTTTTTTATTATTAAATCCATTCAGTTGATCAAAATAACCTGGCAAAATAAATGTTAGACGATCTAGTTGAATTTCGTCATGGAAGTTGCATGCAGGACTCACAATATTGCATTTAAGTCAATCCAAGATTCCCGTTTTTGCATAAGGTTCTTTTCGGCAGATTGCACAAAGAAAAATTCTTAAGAATCATGACTTTTTGTACTTTCGTTCAATCTCTGCTTAAGTGTAAATGCATTTGTAAAGAATTCATATAGAGATTCAATCGATAGTACTTGAGTGCCACAACGTGTATTTCACTCAAGCATCATGGATGAAGAAAATATCCATTCACTTTTGACAAGAAATCATTTCACTTGAAAAATAAGTGTGATGTTAACATGCGGTTGCGTTTTCGCTTCGAAACCTCAAATGAGAGACTGCATATTTATGCATATAATAAATCATAAAAAGTTCTAGGCTATTACAAGTATTTGCAAAAATGTCAGAAAAATTAATTGGCAAGCATAAATTTGTTTTTAAAAATGCCTCGTCAGGCCTTTAAATTTATCTGGTAATAAAATAATTAGACAATACTGGTTCGTGGAAAGATTTAGTGTTGTTGTTGTCCCGGTCGGTGAGAAAGGGAGTAGGGAGAACTGAGATTAAAATGTTAGTGTATGGGCTGACCGGCGGCAAAGACAGGTAATAAGGTGTTTTCGGCTGAATTGTGGACTTTTTTGTCATTGGGGGAACCGTTTTTGAGGCCAGGGATAAGCCATGTGCGCGAAAAATTCTTTTGAGCCCACCGTGTTGGTCTTTGAAGCCTGGTGGCAGCTTCTTATTCCGTAGCCAAGAGACACTGATCCAGTTACTTTGAGTAGCTTAAGGGCACCTTATAGATCACTCGGAAAGCCCCCTGGCATCCACGCGACAGTCTAAGTCTACCATGTGCGCTCAAATAGAATCATTACCATATAAACGTAAAGGCCCAAAATGAACTTATTCTAAAAATGTCACGTAGGGCTCATCCAAGCGTGTAGTGATTACGTAGCATGTTGCATACTTGGTAAGCAGCATCATTAAACTGGCAGATGTTATGAGGCATATATAAACGTCATTTGTTCTGAAGAAATACCTTGAAAACGAAAATGGTTAAACCAAATGCTACCCTCGTTCAAGCATCAACTACGAAGAAGCTTTAATTTACCTCCTTTAATGCGATATCAATATACTCTTCTACATGTTTTTCATAGGATAACACCATAAACTGACTAGAGCATCAAACGCAAGAAGGACAAAGTCAGGCTAATTTATCATTCAGGTTCACGATTGAAGGGTTTTTACAAGCAGTCGGAAGGAAGCTCATTGAAAAAGTCACTATCCTGGCGTGACTGAGATATTTTTAGATAATGCTACCACCACACCTAGCGAATCCTTTCTTAGCAGAAAATATATTTCTGAACTCTGGTTGATATTGTATGAGATTTATTTGTGCAGAAGGAAACTATCCAGCCTTGGGACAGAAATTAGCGTTTTCTTATAATTCAGATGTTAATGTGAAGATAACTGTCATCGACTACGTCTGTCTATTGCACAATACGTCCCTAAGAAATATATATTCGATTCAACCGATAAATTATGCCAAAAGCAACCGTCTTCACCCTGAAACTTGCTTTTACAGACTGTGTTTATCAGGTAAGACAATATGTGAGCTTACTATGAGGATAGAATTAAGTTGCTTTAGGTGCTTATTGGGAAATATTTGTAATTCCTGTCTAAAAGTTAGTAATTGCACGCGTGTTTAAGCCCACAACACATTTCTGCCCATAAGTAACAGCAAAAACACCCACAAACAAACAGTAGATTAACCTTTGTTCCTAAAACAGGAAAGCTTCTTAAGCCCTTCTTTACTTATTTAGCAATAGAATGGGTAGATCATCGGCAGTTTGAGGACCAGATGATGGTCAAAGTTAGGTTGGCAAAAGCTTTTGAAATAATCCTTAATTCTACCATAAAAAAGAATAAGTAAAACCAATTGACTCATATTAAATTATATTATTTCGTTTTTTTAATTTCACTTTTAGTTTATTTTTGAGTTTATTATTCCTGTTATAGATTTATATGTCCTTTTGGCTGTTGCAGTTTACCTTTGCATACTAAGCTTAGCTTGCCACATACGTTTACTTTTCTAGTGAAAGCACTCACCAGGTTACTCAACTTCAGTTCACTTAGTTTGCTTTTTTAACCTTTTTTATAGTTTAGCTCAGTTTTTAGTCCATTATTGCGTTTTGTTAGTTCTACTTGAGTTTGCGAATCATTTTTAATTTAGATGTTTTGGTTTCTTCTAGTTTACCTTTCTTTAGTAAGGTTACATAAGTTTTAGTTTATTTTCGAGTTTATGTTTATATTTACTGGCCGCATGCGCTATTTATTTTATTTTTTAATCCACATTTCCTTGATCTCAAGAATTCGTAGTCCCTTTGACTGTTACGCAAATTTGCGCAGTTCCCTTTTTTTTACGTAGTTGTACATTTTATTTTTGGCAGGCATTTTAAACAGTTAGATTATTCAAATAGTTATTTCTTTTTTTCTACTTTAATACGTTCGGTTCTTTTTTTACACAAAGATGGGGTTTTGGTGTGCTTGCTGTTTGGGGACCTATATTTAACATCAACCGAGGCATATTGTCATATTTATGTCGTCGCCCTGGAACAGTTGACTGTGGTAAGGAGTCTCAAATTAATGGCCATACCAAAATAGTTTGGCTATGTAGAGAAAGCGACTATGAATGTTTGCGGCAGAGCAGAATTGATATCTGTCAGGTAATTGCATAGTTGGTGGATTTGCTTTTTTGAGATAACTTATAAATGTGTAATCTTAATCTATGGTTGTGTACCTTACTGCTTGCATGTAGGTTATTTGGAATGGTAAATCTTCAAGTTTATTGCTTACCCTCAGTTGCATAAAAATAATTATTTAAGAAACCGTTATCTTTTAAGCAAAGCTCTCCAGGTACTCACTTGTAGAGTGCAAAAGCAGCAGAATTTATCGGATCAATGACATTTCGGGAGACATTTTCAGCTGCTTCCTCTTAGTGCATGAAAAGAGAAACGAAAAAGGAGTGGGTAGGGACTGCGCAAATCTGGGAGCTGGATGCTATCAAGGCGAAGCTAGATTGATCACATGCTCAACAACTAAGCCTTTACCAATTCGTCGTGCGGAGAATGCCTAATGACTGCACGCAATTTTAACTTGTGTTGATGAATTAACATGCATTTGTTGATCAACACAAAGAGTCAACGCACAGGCAAAAAATCACTTGCCTTGTTGACTACTCTACACAGGAACCATCAATCTTCCATTACAGAAGGGTTGCTAGATACGAATCATTATGTGGATGCTAAAAGTTTTTTTGAATGCTTGTTCGAGTACGAACAACTCGCACCTTGCGCTGCCTGGTGGCAGCCTAGATACGGCGGTCAAAAAACTGACCTATGTAAACAGTTGGTGCAGTTGTGTTTAACCTAGCCTTGCCTTGGTTACATCCATCCCCCAGAGTAACACGATCTCCTTTCTGTACCAATGCAATTGTTTATTTTTCTCATTTTTTTATTTCTGAGAGAAAAGAGTTGCGGCACTCTCCCGAAATTTTTTGGATCCAATAAGTCCTGTTTGCCATAAACAAAACCATTTTTTATTTATTTGCCTTGCTGAAATGTCTTACTTTGACGAACTTGGCAAGCGCAATCCAAAAAATTGGCGGGAAACATGAGAACCACAGGGTGTCTAGTGATATTTAATGAACGTCCTCAGACTTACAGGATTAGATAGTGATCAAAGAACACAATATGTTTTTAAAGAGACAGGATAATCGTGACGGAATGAGCTCAGTTAAAAGAAATATTTTTTAAATATTTAGATTCAGTTTTTGTTTAAGACGTGTCCAGGTTACCATTTTCCCCCGCGTGCAACTCTTTTGGGAACCCGTAGCCTTTTATTGTAAGGTATTTTGCAAAACTATGGCTACCCACGGACCATTTAAGATCCGGTTGGCGAACTTCCCCACGTGTAATAAAAAACATCCGCCGGTTGTCTTTTTATCAAGAAGACTACACATGTATGTTTCCAAAAGCCCACATTTGGCAGCTTCTCATCTAAAAATTGATAACGCACGCATTGCTCCTTATATGGTAATTCTAGGAAAACTCAAATTAAAGTTTAAAGGAAAAAAATAATCTGCTAGTTTAATTGACAAATGGTGAAAAAACTTCCGGCATTTGGCCAGATTTGAAACCGCATAGTAGCATTTGCATTTACGCTAAGCTAATGCTCTACCTGCCGAGCTACAAATGCCATCGCTAGCACCGTGAGTTCAATCCCACGTGGATCGATTTTACCAGCCGACCTTTACCGCTCGTATAGAATCTACCAATAGGGAGTAGCAAGCTGACTATCCAAGCAAGATTTCCTAAGTAATCACCTAGCATCCACCAGAAGGTCTAGCTGACTCATGTTATTGTAAGAAGGTTTGACAGATTTTTTTATTTAGTTGATGATCTTATAAAAAAATTAAAGGGGGAATGGATGAGAAATTTAAGGTGATAGTTGCCCTTGTGTGTTCCGGTTGAGAAACTGTTAGCTAATTTCAAAGAGTAATTTTTGGCCTCACAGACACAACGGTAAAATCCCATCTTCAGATTTATTTTCTCTACTCGTTGCCGCAGTGTTGCACCTTATTTGTCCAATTTCTTTGCATGCACTCCTGTGCAAATAATAGCTGGCATTGAACATTATTCGGCTCTTATAAGTGCACTTAATAGACCGACTTGTGTTACGAGAGACTTGCAACATATTAAGCCACCAGGGCAGTGTTCACGACCCTAGAATAATAGCCTCAAATGCCATCTTGCACAATAAAAATAAAAAATTCCGATGCCTGAGCAATAAAAACTCGCCTAACACGCCTCGACCATCTGATCAGTTAATAATGTTGCCAGCCGGTCTAACGCTAACGGTCTCATGGTATAATTTGTGGCAATGCCATTGCCCCATGGAAAACCCCCAGAACCCGTAGGAATGCCCGTATATCTGCCTTAAGTCAAAACGGTGTCCGGGAAGCGTAATCGACTCCATTTCTATTCCAGCTGTCAAAATTGTCTTATAAGTGCAAATAATACTGACGGTCTGGAAGTCAATTATGCACCAGTGTATATAGTAGGTAAAAATGCTGTCCTGCAAGGTACACAGGAATGCACACCGGGCACCTCAGTACCTTTTTATAACCCTGTTTAAGGCTTTTGGTTCTCGAAAACGGACATTCCGGGCCATCGATAACAAAAAAGCATGAACTGCTGAACTATTATTGATACCCGTGCATGCAATGGACTACCCGTTACGTAGGTAATAACTGACACCACCCACGCCGCCCTAACCAAAATAGGTCGTTCCTTCTTTTTCTGGGCTGTCTACACCGCTTAAGGAAAAATGTGGGAGCTTAAATTGTTTGATAATGTTGCCTGGGAACTTAATGGGCTGAAACAATATGAGGAATGTTTGTTAAGACTTCGATGCTAACCACGCAGATATGCAGTCTCATAGACCCTAGCTAATGCTGTCAGTTACTTTGAAATGCACCACCTGATGGACATTAAATCAGTCTCAGGACAAGATGACTTGATCAGTGGGACAAAACTTTTATTGGTTTAAATTTTGGAGTTCTTTCATGATGCATCATTAGATGCATAATCAGAGAACAGTAGCAGTTACGGCTAGCATATGCACAGTATTTATAGATTACAGACATAACTGCAAACATACAACGGCAATTTACCTTAATTACCAGCTTACCTGTTGATATTTTGTTACACGGCATTCATGTTCTGACCTGCTGACCTTTCATCACGCGTGGTAAACTCTGGTGTGATGATTGCTCGGCCATCTGGCCCTCCGGTGTTGGCGTAGGGTGACGTGGTGGCCAAATTGAGTCTCAGCACCGAATATGGGTTGGGTAAATCGTTAAACTTGTTTATGGATTGGGGCCCCATGAACCATGAATCAAGTTATTCTCGGCTCACCCGATTGTCACCTCTTGCGAGAATTTCGGCCTCATCAAATCTGAATGTGTGGCCGAGTCTCGTCGAATGAGCCGCAACTTGAGAATTGGCATCGTTTCGCTGCACTATTGCCACATGGTTATAAAATCAGTCTATGGCTGGCAACTAAACAGGCTGTTGATGTCGATCAAATTAAGTGGCACATTATTTTTCGGCAGTTGAGAAGCTTTTTATAAAAACCGAAAGATACCCTTTCTGTAAGTATGTAATTTAAAAAAGCGTGATTTCCTACCATAGGAGTACAAGATATATTTTTTTGTTCATGTTTTCCATATAATAAAGTTTAATTTATGATTTCAGGCAAAATTTATGATAAAAAATCAAAGTTCTCATGTAACCACTTCGTATATTACAAACGTTTTGCTAGTGGTCAGAAATAAGCTCTTCAAAAAGCCGGAATCCTATCGGAACTAAAATGACGTCAGAGTCGACTACGTAATAATCTATGGAACAACAATATTATATGCCGATTAGCAAAACACTATTAGTCTTTCGCATTTGTTGTAATGCTGCATAAATTCTAGGCCGTACGGTATTTTTGGGCCCTTTTTGGCTCTTCCATAATGACTTGAAAGACTCGCCAGTTTTTCCAGGGGCTTTGAACTACAGCGACTGATGGGCATACAATCAGTCAAACTAAACAAGGTTTGTGGTAGATTTACTTAAACAGCGCATTTCTACTATCAGATTACTTAAAAATTATTAGGAGCGGGTTGGCAGATATGAATAATTATATTGACCCAATTGTGCAACGTTCGCTGTCTCTTTGGGATTCGAACCTTCATCAGCTGGGAAGGCTTTTGCTCCACCATCGAGCCACGAGACTCACCGTCCGCCATGACTTTTAGCACAACTGGATCCACTTTACTCGCCCGACTTACCACTTGTTTATCATAAACCATTACGGAAGAGCAGGCCAACTGCTCAGGCGGGATTTCCTAAGCAAGCATCTAGAATTCATCCGAAGGACTATTAGGCTCACTTAATTGTTAGGCGGTTTGACAGATTTGGTTTAGTTATTTGACCCAATTGTGAAAAAGTGAAAGTGAAGTGGACTGGACATTTGAAGTGACAGTGCTTCGTGTGTGCCTTCGGTTAAGCCCTCGTCAGCTGGTTTCAAAGAAATACTTTTAGTCTCACAGGCCCCTCTTTTACCTCTAACATTATTTTTTCTTCAAAGAACGTACTTTTCCTTAAACAGGATGCACACAACATTCGGTTTGTAAAACTTTAATTCAATTCTAGCAGAAGGTAGCTTTTAAAATCATTCAGCAATTTACAAAATTTTTATAAACCAAAAACACCTTCCTTTTACAATAGGAGTTGAAAAAGGCATAATTTTCCATCAAATAAACAGAAGAAAGGATATTTTCATGCATGCTTTCCATAAAATATATTTGAATTTTTAGAGGCTGTCAAATCAATGATAACAATGCATACTAAATAGGTAGCCATTTTTTAACAGAATCAACTTTTTCGCAGCGGTCAAAGGAATGAAGGCCTCAGGGTCCATAGAATGACCTGTAGGTAGCAAGTGTTCGTTATGGAAGACTGAGGGGTTCTATTTTCCTTTTTGAATAGCCAACTAGGCAAGTGCTCAGTGTCTGTGGCTGCCAATGGGCAGATTTACTTCTTCTACTCTCGTCCACCGTAAAAAACCTTACTCGCCCATTTTATTTGCACGCACTCCTGTGCAAATAATAGCAGGCATCTGTGTGGCAGATAACCAGCTTTTTATATTTTTTGCCTGTTCCGAGTGGATGTACTAGACTTTAACATAAAAAGTCACCCGGGGGTGTGGTTAGGATCCTAGAAGTGAGCCTCAAATGCCGCCTGGCACAGTAAAAGCAAAAAAATTCCGACGCCTGGGAAGTAACAACTTGCCTTACACGCCTTGACCGTCTGATCGCCTAAGAATGTTGGTAGCCAGCAATAACGGTCGGTCGCAGGGGATAATTTGTTGCATGGTAACTGTCCCCATGGAAAACACCAGGACCCGGAGGAATGCCCGTATTTCTGCCTGACGTGAAATGGCTAAGGTGCATTCGCCTAGATTCCAGTCATCCAGGGTGTCCTATAAGTGCAAATAATACTGTCTGCGTGGGGGTTAATTATGTATCAGTGTAGTGTTCGTAAAAATGCCATACACCGAAAGGTACTCAGTAATGTATACCGGGCACCTAAGTACCTATTTTTTGCCCAGTTTAGGGCGGTTAGTTATCGGAAACGGGAATTCCGGGCCATCCATAATGAAATACTGCGAACAACTGAACTATTGTGGATACTCGTGCACACAATGGACCATCCGTTACTTAGGTTAACGACTTACACGACATACGCCGCCCAATCCCAAATAGACCCGTTCATTCCTTTGTCTGGGCTGTCTTAGCTGTTTGAGGAAAGAAAGGTGAGAGTTAAAGTTCTTAGTAATGTTATTCGGAAATGCCACGGCCCAGCACAATTTGGAGAATGTTTGTGCAGGCTTTGATGTGAAGCACGCAGGCACCCAGTGCAAGCGCACGATAAAGGATAAAATAATGAAACAAGTCGAAAAGTTTGGCTGTCAGAAGAAGCTCAGAGCACAGCAATGCAAGCTTATATTTTAGAAATATTATTTTCATTAACTGGGGAGTTAATGCGAGCCAATCAGTCACATTTTTTGGTCACAGGTCTTTCAGTTAAATATATATTTGTAAGTTTGACCACTGCAGTTGAGGGTGTCTGCCAAATGCCTGATATCAGGGACGGTAATCACTGTCAGGTATAGTGGTAGTAGTAGTAGTAGTAGTAGTAGTATTAGTAGTAGTGGTAGTAGTAGTGGTAGTAGTAGTAGTAGTAGTAGTAGTAGTAGTAGTAGTAGTAGTAGT
>JAYGXS010000010.1:7421217-7448879 GCA_036362985.1 Ligula intestinalis
AGTAGTAGTAGTAGTAGTAGTAGTAGTAGTAGTAGTAGTAGTAGTAGCAGTAGTAGTAGATGTAGTAGTAGTAGAAGTAGTAGTAGTGGTGGTAGTACTTAACTTTAAACCATCTTCTGCTAGAACCGGTGAAAAGACAAAGTCAAAATGACCAAGCAGGAATCAGGCGTAAGCCGCTTTCTCCAGATGCAGCCAGAAACACTGACAAACTGAGTTTTAAATAATAGAAGCCTTTTGCACTGGTAGTGTCGTAGTATTCACCCTCACTCATAGCAGGTGTTCAGAAAGATTTGAGGAGTCCAAGTCTCACATTTCTACTACTGCAACTGCTGTTTTTACTGCTGTTTCTAGCGGAAAAATATGGGTGATTGTAGTGCTGTTACTATTACTACTATTTGGTCAGAAATGACAATGATTGCAGTCAGGTCTGAATCTGTGTTCACATAGAGGTGAAGATATGGATTTTTGCTATTCCCAGTAGAGTATTTTTTTGAAGCTTGGAAAACACCAGTGTTTACCCTGGCTGTCTCCTAAAGTATAAACTACTAGGGCTTAAATACTACTGTTAGAAGTGTTGTGCCTATGGTAGAAGTGCCAGTTTTAGTGCCATAATTACTAAAAATAGTAATTGAATAGCTAAATTGCGGTCTGTATATAATAGTATGACCTGCGTGTGCTTTTAAATAGGTCAGCACCCAGTATGCCCTCCAAATCTCTATGCGGCAAAGTGATTTGCTTATGAGTTAAATAAAGCATTTAAAGTAATAGCATTAGTCTTTCTTTGCCTTTATATTGTGACATATGCCGTCTGTAGGCTATATAAAGGCTTACTACAGTATCTTGCTCCAGCTTGGATTTTAGTGAACGTTTACTCATATCCCCTCGATCACAGTACGCATAGAAAGAAGACAGCAACACAGAACCCGCTTAAATAAATTATTGCTCTTCTCCTGTCATACTTTGCTGAAGTTCCGTCTATCGCAATTCCTTGTTTTGAAATTCTCGAAGACTTTTGCGCAGTCAACTAGCCTCTATTGAAATACGTGTCTCACCGTACGCCTTACCTGCTATGAGGGTTCAACCCCCACCGGGACCACCAGTTTCTCACAATTGGGGTAAATCTACTCATTGAAAATGGACAAACCCCTAATATTTCCTTTCGTCCTGCCATTGGACAGCTTATTTTAAGACAAAGAATGTAATTACGTATTATTTGTTCTATAAGCGTTGTCTTACGATATCAAAAATTAAGACTTCAGGAACGCTTTATAACTCGTTTTAAATATGGTCATACGTAAACGTTTTTTGAGTTTTCGTGGAAAATCTAAGTCCTGGTGAATGTGATTCAGGCAACCTCCGTCTCTTTATATTTTCGCCTTACAAAGTTTGTTTGATCTTGAAGTACAATCAATTGATTTTGGCGTAGTTGTGTAGAATTTAGCCATATAATTAGACTGTCTACTTACTTGATCAATTATTTCGATTAGTAATCAGTCTCCTTTGCAGTGTCTTCAGGGATTTACTAAATGTCACATCGCTCGAAAAAACTGCTAGACCAGGTTTCGATTTCTAGCACAAATGTTCTACAGTGGGACCGATCGGCAATTATTCACTTAAAAATATGTTATGATGGAATTCGTTAGGTTGGTATTGCAGTTAGTTGGATAAGATCCCAGACAAGATTGCATACAGTAGGCGAAAAAATCCATGCAGCATGCCGACATATGCGAAAGTTTATAAATTACCGAATAATTTAGAAGCCCACTGACTGCTACGCTCTAATTCAAAGTTAAGAAACTGCGCACTGTGTACATCCTGTTTGAGGGAAAGTACGTTTTCGCATGCAATTTAAAGAAGAAGTCATATGGTTCTCATAAAACGTTGCAATAGATGTGAAGCATGCCTCATACAGTATAGCTAGCATTAATAAATTGACAGATACGAGGTATTTTGAATAACAACCTCACAATCATAAAAAAGGCTTGATTAGAAACTTTTCGTTAACTGAAAGATAGCCTTTTTTAAGTTAAACATTAAAAAAAGCGTAATTGGTTATTAAAAGAGTATAAAAAGTAATTGTTATGCACGTTTTCCATAAAATTTACTCGAATGTACTACGGCAATCAAAATCAACGATAAAAATGCATGCAACATAAGTGACTTATTATTACAGAACATACGTTTTTGTTGGCGGTCTGAAGGAAGGTCGTTAAAAAGCCGGCATCCTACTGCGACTAAAGTGACGTCAGAATTGAATACACCACAATCAGTGTTAAAACCTCACTTCATGCCGATGAGTGAAAGAGTATCAATCTTTCGCGTATGTAGGCATGTTTCATGAATTCTAGCACGTAATATATATATTGTTCCACTCGATAAAATAGGGGAATAAGAAGATCCCCTATCAAAAAAGGTCACTTTGAGCATGCTCATGGAAGGGTGAATATTAAGGAGTCCCTGATCTAGCAGTGAACCAATGTGCGTTCCAATTTTATCCAAGAGCTCATATTACAGCCCATGTGGGCAGCCACATACCGACCAGAAGTACACGATTAAATTGGTCGAACAAAGAAACGAGAGACCAATGTGGTCATTTCTGATTTAATAGCCGTTATCACGCTGTCATTACCCAATCTCAGGCGTGGATCAGCCCGGATTCGAACCCGGGACCTCTGGTTGTTGAGTTTTCGTGTCCTGAGCATGCCACAAGCCCTTTTATTAACCGGAACCGTACGCTCTTCCACAATCATATCATTGACCTTCGCCTCAACCTTCAGAAAAAATATTTCCTTGAAATGCAGCACCACACCACCTGTGTTATGAGCTATGCCAATTTCCATATTCTCCCGCGGTGGTTGCATAAATAAACCCTGCCAAATTTCGTTGCGTTCATGTTTTCCCGTGATAACTTATCTCGCAGAAAGACGCCCGCTAGTGCTCACTCTGACTATCGATTTTTTATCATATCCGATTAGCCCATTGTCGCTGAAGTATTCTTATCGAGCGGACAAGATAAATACCCCACAGCCTTTTGTGACAGCGACTTGCAGGGTTTTCTTGGCTTGCCAAACCCGCTGACGGTGAATATACATCTCTCCCTGTCTAATGGACTTCACTTCTTCTCTCGTGCTGGTGTTGAGGACAACAGAATTTTAACAGTTCAATATATATTCGATGGCATAGTCGCACGCAAAGTCAGTGCTTGTTCTTATTTAAGCCTCGTGTCAGGGAAACTACTTAAGGAGGTAAGACAATGGCGTTTTATTAAGCCGAGGCGGGTCACAGTCCCCGGCGGATCCGACAGTATCATTTTAGGAACTCTTTTTAATTTTACAGCACTCAACTCATTTGTTTTTACTAGAAATCTCGTCCAAACATGATTAATGTCAAACTCAAATGTAGGCTATCGTGATGGAGTAGAGAGTTTGCATTCCCGGCCATCAAAACTCATTCCAAGAACATCCTCAAAACTCAGCACTCAGAAAGGCGGCTGATGCTTTTTCGTGCAAGAGGAATTATCCTAGGCATAGGCGTGTCCGTGTTGATAGAAGAAGGCTTTTGCTGTATTTTATCCTGCAAATGTGGGAGATGGAAGGTGTAGTTTTATCCTTTCTTACCTATAAGCGGTTTTTGGACATGTTCGACTTACTAGAGTGTGCCAATCAGACTCGTCACTTCAGTTCCATGCGTGGGCGTTACTCTTGCGAAATTTTCTGTGACTTCTCTAGTCATGAGGTGCATGAAAAAACAACGGAATATAAAAATCCTTTATTGTGTCAGTACAATCACAATATTTTCAATAAAATTATCCTTCAGTCATTGTGGGTAAGCAAACATTATACCACCCGAACATATACAGGGTGTCCCAGAAGTAACTGACTTTTTTGATTTGCCAATAAAGCGAAAACTACTAATGCTAGGATATTGAAACTTGTTTTATTCGATAGGATCACTTGTTTATACTTTATAAAAACTAGGTTTTGAATATAATTTCTTTTAAATGATAACCATGGTGGTTTCGACAACTTAGGGTTCGTTTATTTGTCGTTTCCATAACGCTTCTTAGTTTATCAGGCAATAGTTGTCTTATTTCAGAACAAATGTTTTTTAAGTCTTGCAGATTTGTTGGATTTGTTACATAAACCCTTGAATGTAGGGTGCCCCATTAGAAGAAATCTCATGGGGTCAAATGTGGAGATCAAGGGGGCCAAAATATGTTACCGAATCCTGAAATCAAATGATTTGGAAAGCACTCATTTAACAATGTCATCGTTTCTCTTGCTGTATTGGCCGTGGCTCCAGCCTGTTGAAACCAAGTATTGCGTAGGCCATGTCTCTCAATTTAAGGAATAAGAAATTTGCCAATCATAGTTTGGTATCTTTCACCATTAACTGTAACCGTTGCGCCATCATTATTGTTAAAAAGGTATGGGCCAATCACATTGGAAGCAGTTATTCCGCACCACACCGTCACACGAATAGAATGCAGTGGCCTTTCTTGAATTTCTCTTGGATTTTCATTTCACCAAATTCTAAAATTATGTCTATCTAATAAAACAAGTTTTTTAATATCCTAGCGTCAATATTTTTTGTTTTATTAGCAAATCACAAACGTCAGTTACTTCTGGGGCACCCTGTAGGTTGCCACATAATGAACGAAAACAGCAATTGTGATCAACATTACTGATTGTCGACGATACACAAGAATCGTTGTTTGCAGAATATCTAACTCTGATCCACTTGACTGTAATCTAAACATTGACTGTGATTCTTCGGAAATGACTTTCCTATCTAGTTTAAGCAATTGAGAAAGATTATTTTTTAATTGGCGAAGAATGAAAACAGTAAATGAGAAAAGTTGAGCGGGTAATATCGATCCAAGTGTGATTAAACTCATGGCGTGAAGTGGGCGTTTGTAGCTTAGCGGTAGAGCATTAGCCTCCGGCAAAGGCCTTCTCTGATGCGTGGGTTCAAATCCCGCCAAACGCCTAGAGTTTTTCACACTTGGGTCAACTCAAATTAAATGAGAAAAGTTGAACTGCACGTATCACAAGCAGCATTGACCGGAATAAAATGGCAAATAGGTTTGGTATATTTTGTTAATTTAGTTGACCCAATTGTGAAAAAAACTCGTGGCATTCGGCGGGATTCGAACCCGAATAGAAGAGTGGCCTTTTAGCCAAGCCAACGCTTTACGCAATGGAGCTACGAATGTCGCGTTTCACACCGTGAGTTTAATCATACTTGGATCGATATTACCCACCCAACTATGCCGCTCACATGGAATCCACCAATGCGGAACAGCAAGTTGACTTTTCAAGCAGGATTTCCTAAGCAATCATCTAGAATCCACTCGAATGACTACTAGGCTGATTTAATTATTCAGAAGGTTTGGAAGATTTGGTTAATTTAGTTTATCAAACTTGCGTAGAAAGTCTTCACTCCTATGTGTGTTTGAATTTCGCCGATTGCCGCGAGTTACTTCACAACTGGGTCAAATGAAATAGATTTCTGTTTTTGGTTCGGGTTAAAATTGACACTCATTGATGAAGGTTTACTGACTGCTAACGGAACAGGATTTTCCCCTCTGCTTTGGGTCGCATTTATTGGGCCCTGATAACAGCCACAGAGCGGCTAGTAGACTCAGGCAAAAAGTATTGCCAACAGAGATAGCAGAGCTTAAACTGGGCCGTTTCCGGCTTATAAGCCATCGTCAGCCAGTCATACCCAGCTCCCGAGCACTGCATCCGTCAAGGCACCGATTCGCAAATCACAAAAAGAGAATGAGCGGTCGCCTCAACTCCACTTACGGGACAAATTGCAAAAACAGTTATGTTGGCATTTTACACAGCGTAGCCAATTCAACAGGACCGAAGATGTTCCGATATCAGACTACAAGGAGAAAGAAGATGGACTGGGCAAATATTGGATAACATTTACTTAAAAGCAAACGAAAGCTTAACTGATAAAATACACTAGTTATCTACAAAAGGACTAATAAGGGTTTGGGGTAACAGTATCATTTTATTTGAGGGAGGTGAAGGTGGGCTGCCTGTGAGTTCCCTATTTGTACCTGCATGTCATATCTCAGTTTGTTGGCGAGACAAATTGACCTGAGCAATTTTTAAAAAGAAAACTCCACGGTATTTTTAGGATAAAAAACGGTCACCCCTTTGAGGGGAGAAGATATGATATGGAGGGGGCAAAACGTTGGAGGGAGATGTCTACGTTCTCACATGCAAGTCCTCCACTGAGGAGATGCATCCAAGTGCGTCAATCTGGCGCAAAGCTACCGGTGCATTCGACCTTATGGGTGTGCATGGAATGAGCGCTATTCATTGCTAGACATGCGGTAACTATTGCAGTACTGAGAAATATTAAAAAGGTAAATGTTTACAGTAATTGCCGGTTATGAAGCCCACCTCGGGCCCAGACCAAGTTAGGCTTAATTATCGGCGGGCGCACTTACCGGAGTGTCCTAGTTCTTGGTTAGCAAACGCAGGATTGGCACTTTACATTACATTATGTGTAGAGCTTGGTTATGCACAAGAACAAATGCTGTTTTTCTGTATTTTACGTAATAAAAAAACAAAAAAACTTGCCTCTCGTTTAAAAAAGTGGTCTAGTGTTACTTGCTTTTTGAGGAAACTTCACTTGCAAGTGCTCTTTTATGTCCTGTTCCAGGCACCAGAAATCGTCGAATTTTGTAAAATCTGGTGCCTGTAGACCGCGTCTCAGAGTGTAGAGTGCAGCTCTCATCTGTGCAGCATTGGGAACTGGCTTTTCGTCCTCATTATCATCATCATCAACAACAACTTCCTCATTCGCTGCTCCTCTATTCTTCACTCTTTCCTTCTGAATGATTTCATTGACCACGTTCTGCTCGAAATCTCCACCGCTTGTTTCATCAATGACGTCAACATCTATATCCCACTCTATCCTGTCGGCAAACTGGGCTTTGTAGCCGGCGACTGAGCTTATAAGCCGGCGGATTTTGCTATATTAAATTCTGTTCCAAGCTGATTTTGGCTTAATATGCGGCTGGGCCTATTCACCGTGAGCTTAATTACCGGCGACTACTGTATATTGGAAATAATATAATATGACAGTATATTTTCAAGCTTTTCAGTAGGTGGGTAAAATAGGTAGATAACACCGATAATACCGAAGGATCCCAAACAATATTGGTTGGCTGAAACGAGCAGCAGTCTACAGCATTAGCAACCATCCACAAACAGTTCGACGAATTACGGAAATGACATTTGAGGCATTTGCGGACTGTCCCGCTTTCTTTAATACGACTGTCCTATAGAGCTTTGACTGTGCGCCTTTGTGAGTAACTCTCCTTTCATCCTTGTATCTCCCGTTTGTGCACTGGATGGCGTTTCGCTTTAAGTAAATAGTGATAACTAAGATGCTACCCGTATAAGGAGTTGAGAAGTCAAAAGTGTAGTTACACCACAAATCGCTCCTGTGAGGAAGGTTATCATGAGCTTATAACTAAGCACCTCTCCACGAAGCTGCAATGCCACTATCCTGTTTGGTTAAATCATAGCGTAATAAGGTCTAGTCACAGTTAAATTTTGAATAACAGCTGTCACTGCGTAGACCTCGATCAATTATCCTGACGAAGCAGAAACAAAGGCAGACCCTCCCTTACCCCTACTTCTTCCCAGCTGTAAACACTTACATCGCTACATCCCCAAACTTACTGTGTATGAAGTGGTTGTACTTCTGCTATTCTTTCGTATATTTTATGGCTGCGAATTGCTTAGTTATACGACCAATATAACCTACTTACAGGAGTAATTTGAGGTGTCAATACACGTTTTTGACTTCTAACCTCCTATCAAGGGCAGGACCCAAGTTAGCACTATACACTTGAAGAAAAGTGTCTTCAAGTGCACGAACGATACGGACGAGAATGAAAGGAGAATCATGCACGAAGGGGCACTATCGACGCTTTGGGGTATAATTATCTTAAAGTGAGCGAGACAGTCCGTAACTGCTCGTTAATTCATTTCATTATTTCACCTAGCTATTCGTGGACGATTGTTCACGCTGTAGACTGTCGCTGTTTTCCGCTATTCCAATATGGCATGACATTTGTAGCTCAATTGGTAGAGCACTGGCTTTGTGTAAAGGCCTCCTCTAATATGCGGGTTTAACCCCCGCCACATGCCACGAGTTTTAACACAATTGAGTCAACTAGATTAAGCAAATCTGCCGAACTTCTAAAATAATTAAGTCAGCCCCGTAGTCATTCTGATGGACTCTAGACGATTGCTCAGGATATCCTGCTTAGGCAGTCAGCCTGCCTTTCCGTATTGGTAGATTTCATGCGAGCAGTAAAGTTGGGCGAGCAAAATCAATCCAAGTGGCATTAGACTCACGGTGCTAGGCGAGGCAGTTGAAGCTCAACTGGAAGAGCATTAGCTCCACGTAAATTTCTCCCCTGAATGCCGTGAATATGTTCACAATTGGGTTAACTTAACTATTCCATATCGTTCGGGATACTCCAGTCATTTCCTATTTCGTCGATGATTCTTCATGCGGTAGACTTCTGCCGGCTTCAGCTTTAATATATCATTGGGAATACTCCGGTATTATATTACTATTTGCCTAAGCCTACTTGCCGCTGCGGCGTCTGTCAGAGACCGAGTTGTGAATTCCAAGGCGAGCGAAGTGAGTTCCATTAGCAGCCGGTGAATTTTCAGCATATTACAGACTACCAAGACAAGCAGCGAATGGGACAGTGCCTTAATGAAAATTTTCTATGTCTGCTCGGGTACACTGTGCAGTACTTGCTTGTTTCTGCCGAATGACTATGAAAAAAGTCAGCCAATGCAAGCAAAAATTCGAGTCTAAGTCAGTAGTTAAAAATTGGATGTGATTGCCGGTCACGAAGTCTATTTACCTGAGAATAGCAGAAACGTGTCATTCATGCACAGAGGGTTTCAGTATTTTATCAGATTTTCGATGTCCCCTGTGCTTTTCGGTAAAACATTGTTACTTAAACTTAACAAGTAACATAACTAGTACGTTTGACTAACCAACATCTCGTAAGCAAGGCGTCAACCAGGATGGGTACATCCTGAAACAGATCTGTGTACAATTACCCACTACATTCACTATTCTATTGCAAACTTATGACCATTAATGGCCCCAATATCGAGGAAATTTTCGCTTTTTTGCTGACGTGCGGGCCATGGCCTGAAGCCTAGGTGCTATCTAAAAGGTCGGTATTCTGCCGCTGCTTGACACAGTTGCGAGGGATCCGGCTCATCAGTGTGTCCCCCAGCTTTCCTTTACTGCTTTCTCGTTGATATACTGGTTTTTAAAGTTCAGCTTTTTAATCTCCGGAAAATTCAATTCCTGTTTGCGGTACGTGTTAGTAGATTTAAGGTCTGTAGGCGTAGAGCGAAATTGTACAAGTATATTTGGGTTGAAATCCGTCAACCACAGCAAAATATCCGCTTGCAGCCGACAGACAGGTTTACGTCTTATATAAACTTATGTAGTATATAGTACTACTGAAACTTGTCAATTGGCAGCAAGTGGATATTTCGCTGTGATTGACGGATTTCAACCCAAATATACATTTACAATTTCAGTCTAAGCCTATAGACCTTAAATATGCCGATATATACCACGAATATAAATGAATTTCTCAGAAAATTAAAAAGCTAGAACCGAATTCTGAAACCAGCTGAGTAACGTGATTATCCTTGCATTGCCAAGTCTAGGATTCATAAAGAACGAAAGTCCATTATCTTGCCCCTCCCCTTTAATCACGCTTGACATGTCGTCACTGTACCCTGAACGGTCTTGCTTTGACAACCCCCGCCATGGACACCTGCATCTTTGGCTTCCAGCCTCTGCTTTATTTACGCCTCCAATGTTGGCCTTCTCTGGCGATAGGCAGTTTATTTTGCTGAGAGAAACTAGATATGGTCGGTGGCTCGTTTTGAATTCGCTCCATTATCAGGGCCAATAGCTGAAACGGGTAATTCATACACAGGGAACTACAGCTTTCATAGGATATTGGCCCTATGATACTGCACACTTATGCCAATTAGCGTTTTCCCTATCGAGGTTAATTGCCTACTAGTGCGAGCCGAAACCTACTGGGACATAATGATTACTCAACCACCTGGCTCCATAGCCCTGGTGTTATATGATGGGTCGACCTGTGCGATCCCACGGTGGCGACCATCTTCCTAAATCAGTTTGTCTGTAAAGGTCGCATTGATGTCTGAACTCATATTTTTCCAAAAATCGGTGCAACAAAACTGGCGTAGGCAGCTGAACTGAAGCATGTTTTGACCCTCACCACAGACTATGCAAAGTGTAAAGAACAGCAGCTTTATCTGTTGCTTATTAACGACTACTGGTTCGTATCTACGAAAGATGGCATGGAGTTCTACGCAACTCTGGGTTTTCAAGTACTTATGATAATTTTAGTATTTATTGCCACTGCAAACGAACAAGCGAGTTCAACAGGAAGATGCAGAAGTAAAAACTTGAACACAAGACCAAGTATTTGATTGTCGTTAATCAGTTTTCGCGCTTACGTATGTCGTTGAAATATCAGGGAATGTAATTCAGGCGCGTATTCTGCTTGAATAAGTACAATAGCGATCACAATCTTGCGCTCGCTGAAGCAAATAAGAGTGGGAAATCGAGCTCAGCAAAAACGTATCTAACTGGAGCCGAGAGGATTTCTGATTTGTCAATCGCGAAAGTTTTACCGACTTCAGTTAGTAGGCAGTTGAAAGACACCAGATCTGCACAAACTGATGAGGCTAACTGGCACGGCAAATACGGTCTGCCAACTATGAACCACAAGTTGTCATGCAAACAGATCACAATTGCTTCAGGTGCAATCGAATCTGTAGTAACAGCGTGTGTCAACTTCATCCAATAGTGTGTCCTCTGTACACCCTTTCGTGATTGAACATGTCCAACGTGATCATGAATATAATAATGGTTACTGTATTATGTATAAGTAATAAGGTTTTTTTTAAATTGAAAAGCAATTCAGTTTCTTGGAGCTTGTTAACGGCAAAGTTTTGAACATTCTGTAAAATTGGCTCAGGAGAAGTTGTTTGGCGCTTTGCACAAAGAACCCTCGCATTTATATTGTGGCTGGAATAAAATTTACAGGAGTTACGCCTTCAGTGCCATTGGTGTTTCCCGAAACACGTTCTTTCATATGCGCCGACAAATGTATCTCAATCTAGATCAACTATGTGACTAATTATCGAGGAAGACAGCGTTCGCCTAGCATCAACGTGAATTAACCTTAAGCTTATTCACATCAATAATTTGTATCATGCTGATCTTGCAATCATACTGCTCTGATTCTCTGTAAGGTCTGTCTCGATTTTGAAGAGAAAGCAATCCCCTTCATTCAGTTGACCGAATTGCGAATAAAATTTGCAGCGTCACTGAAAGTCAAACCCACACAGACTCGTTGATCAAGGGTAGAGCCTTGGCTGCGTGAATGCGTTCTCTGCTGCGTGGATTTGACTCCCACTAATGCTTCTATGTACACAGAGTCCCTAACTATAGAATCCGTTGTCCGCTTAAACATTCAGCGCTTGCGATCATCCCTGTATTGTCCAAGGGATAAGTAGCAGGGCTCTAATTGTTGAACTGTGTCATTGAAGTTGAATTAAAATACACGATGTTCCTAACAGTAGGTATTGTTACGTGTTTTAGCAGTCTCAGTATTAATCTATTACTTGTGTCAGCAGTTTCCTTGTCATCATAGTCCAAAATTAATACAATCAGACACAGCTTTTGGTGGATAGGGGTGAGAGCGTGGAGTTCAAGGCCTGCCATGATGGTCCACGAACCCATACGTGTATTACATCGGAAGGCATAAATCCAGATTTACACTCCTAGTTGGCACAGAGCGGACACGAGCCTCACCGTTGACCAAAATCAGCATAAAATATGAGTTATAATAGCGACAGATATGGTAAAAATACTGCATATACTCCGCTGAAGATGTTAGATAGAAGCACAAAGGGAAGGGAGTACCCGGCCATTATGCTTCGGTTATTGCAAGCCTTATGTTGTAGTAGGCCTGCGGCTTACCTTTAAATGGCAAACCGCACTTCGTTACGAAAAAAGGGCATGGTAGAAATCGCGATTTTATTTATCTTAACCCATATAACTATTGATGTTTAGCTCATGCAGATTGGGAAAGTATGCTTGGTCCCGTCTTCCGGAAAACAAACACAGGTTGTATTATATTATACTCTTTACTTGCTTGAGTAATAAGCCTACCTAGAATTAGTACTTTAGCATATGCACGTACTTATAACAGCATTATCGGAGGCCGCGTAGTCCAAACCTAGTAGAAACGGACACAAACTTGTGGATAGAGTTGACACGGTGAAAACCAAGGCAATATTTGATGAGCTCAGGACCTCTAACGCGTATTTACTTGAAATAGCATTAACCCAGATTTCACGTCCCTTGTTGATGTGAAGCGAATACGATTTCAAATAAGCGTCCCCGCTGACTAATATGTGCATCAGAAATAGTACCAGTAGTACTAAGAATCAGCTACATTGCTAGTCAGTAGTAAAATAAAGAGTGGTAGCATATAAGTCTCAGTCTCCTTGGGCCTGTCTCCACACTTGCTGAGGGCGGGTCAGTGTAGGTAGTGCGGTAGTACCTGTAGTGATTCAAAATTGCATTAGACAAAGCGACCAACGTGTATTCCCCTTACTCTCTATATTAATACTGCTCTTGGTAAGTAGGTTTCATAAAATAAGCACTCTTAGCAGTGGCATATTACCAATAACAGCATTATCCTAGCCCACACTTAGAAAATGTGACACAACTTTTTGTGGACAGAGAGGGGAGGGCTAAAATCAATGTTATAACGACGGGTTCCGCGTCACCAGTTTTGTAACGGAGGCATCCGACGTGTGTCATCGTCGAATTACACCCTGTTGAAATCCCTAAGTAAGAACACAATTGGAAGGGCGTAATTTTTGAATTCATCGAGAAGAGGGTTTGTTATGTACAAAACCCGGAGTTTCTGTCTCGGGTGGCTTTTGCCGCTGGTTGCTCTCCAGTGTGCTGATGTCCCCACCTGGGGTCTGACCCCGGTCATGCGAGCAGATTGGCGGTGTCCTCGTAGTCCGGCGTGTGATGCAACTCTCCTGTCTGCTAGGGACAGTGGCTCATAAGAGATTGTCTGCGCGTTCTCTTGCGGCCTGATTGGCCGCATCGGGATAACATCACGTGACCAGTTGACCCTCGGGGAACAGCGACCAGTTGTGCCTTGTGTAGGCTCGCGTGCGTGCGTGTTTGGTCTAAGGTTATTGCTCGGGCCAAGCCTAGCAAACGAATATGACCTTAGAGGCAGTCGGCAATTGAACAAAACAATCATTGTGGCGGTCGGTGGCAGGCACGACGCCTTAGGAGAGCTGACAAGGTTGCTAGCCTTTGGTCAGATTACCGAACTAACAACAAGGCAAGCCCTGATGTGCTCCGGTTACTTGTGCATTCAGTTACTTGCGATAGCATAAACCGAGATTCTCATTCCCTGCCGGGATGGAGGCTAAGTGATACTGTAATACGCCTAATGGTAGCCTATAGATTAAAAAATTTGCAACATAAATGCATGATTGGACTTGTACTATTATAAAAAAAATGCTTGATTCAACCCATAAGCTAATCATTTTGCCTCATACAGTTTGGGAGTGCATCGTGGGTGCTGACGTCTTAAAAGGTGCACACAGGTCATATTATAGTATACTATTTACAGGACTTAGTAAAAATGAACATTAAAATAAGCACTTTAGCATAGATACGTACTTCTAGCAGCAGTATCGAAATCCGAGCCTAGTATTAACAGACACATTTTTGTTGGCGAGAGTTGAAAGGGTGGAAACCAAGGTTATCTCTGCTGAGCTCAGGGCCCTTAACATATACTTACGCAGAATAGTGTTACCCCAGATTCACACTCACCTTTACTCGGCGTCACCTCTGACAAATGGTAGCGTCAGAGTTAGTACCAATGCTACTAACACTCAGCCATATTGCTAGTAGTAGAAATAGGAGTCACCGTATCCTTCTCAGCCTCCTTAAGTCTGTCTCGACGCCTTCTGAAGGCGAGTGAGGGTAAATAGTGAGGTAGTACTCACCCAAAGTATACTGTCACTTTAGACTAAGTTAGACGGTGTTACTGGCCTGCATTGGAGCAAGCGGCTAATGCCAGATCCCTTTTGGTCTTTTTGAACTCGGGCGAAAATGAATATTGTGGTTGGTGCCAACTACGTCTGCCATCATTCTAAACTCCCCCTCTCCCCACCCCTGGAGAACTGCCTCGAATTCGATAATTGAACGCACAGACACCCATACTCAATACCAAGGGAGATGCAATTTCAGTACACACAGTTCTCGGTAATTTGCACAGAATATTAAAGCAAATCGGTAGATACAGAGAAAAGAGAGAGAGAAAATGTGTACAGTGTGTGCCGCTGACGTATAGCTAGGTCATGGGATGTTTATATACACTTAACTGGTCAAATGCTCAAGAAGGTATCTAACATTTCCCGGTAGGATGACGACTTTTGAAAGCTGTGCATCGGCTGATGAAATATCACTCCAATTTTCTCCTTCTGCCACAATTAAGACGTCGTAGATGGCTGAGCACGCGAAAACGCCAAGATGTATTTGTCCTGCCCGCCTGAAATAAATGAAGCAATTTTGGCCAATATATTTTTAGTTTTACATGGGCGAAATGAGAAAGGGCAAAATTGTCTAGCATGGCCATCTAAATATCTAATCATCCCGCGCAAATGTCCAAAATACTGTGTGTTTAACCATCTAACTCGCTTTGGTAGGGATTCATTGTGGCGCCGTCTGGGGAGTGTATGAAGCGTGCCCTTCAGGATCACGGGCACATTGATTTAAGTGGAGAGGACTGGCGGGGTGTGTCAGGGAAAAAATTCGACCGCAGTAATCTTGAAAAATAAAAACGTTAAGAGGACAAGTTTGGCGCGTACTCAAAACTCAGGCGAGGACACTGAAATAGGCTTTAATATCGTCGCTAACCCCCCCCCCTCGACCAACGACGAGCACGTGCATGTTGGGGGAGTGTGTCCGAACATCGGGCGAGGTCAGTGAGGTGTACTTTCTAGTAGAACCACTAACCCCAACTAGAATAGAGGGCGAAAGAGCAAACAAGGTTGAAGATTGTAGAATTCACCCTACTTAAAATTAATAAGTAAGCAATTATTCCCGTAGTTAATTTGAAACGCCCGTTTGCTTAATATACTGAATTAGGTATTTATGGTATGTGGTGATTTTCGGAGGATCCCTCTGCGGCTCACTGCCATCATCCAATCCCTACTGGGCCGGCGTCTAGAAAACTGGAAGCTTGTAGATAATGTAACCTACTTAAAAGTGGTAAGAAGATTTTTATGATTAAAAAGGTCCTTTCGAAGACCCCACATGGAAATCCTACCCTTGTTTTTGACGGAAGTGTATTGGAAGCAGTCATAAATATTGACCTAAAGAAAGTTATATTTCAGAAGAGGAGGCAGCAAACATGCGTATACTTGCGATAAATTCTCATCGGGCCTATTGCATTTACATGGGAAGAGGTAAAATGTACATGGTAAATTGCAGGTCATTTTGCTGATAGTTGCAGGCATATTAGTCAGGGTGATAGGGGAGGGGGTCCGCTGCTTAACGCAAAGGGCTAGAAAAATGTGTTCGGTGGACACAATTGAAAGAGTTCAAGAGCATCCAGGACCTGCTTCGACAGAATGGGAATCCTGACAAATATATCCTCATGAACATGACGGAAAAAGAAACCAAACCAACCATGCTCACCGTGGAAAAGGAGATGCTGTTCCCCAAAGTCCCTTTTCAAGGGGATGCAGCAAGTGAAATCCTAAGCAACCGCATTAACCAAGCCGCGTCACGAACCTTCCCAACAGTAAAAGTAAAGTTTTGATTCTCAACAAACCAAGTCCTGTACAGCAAAGGTAAGGATAGGCTGCTAACTCAGACTATTTCTATGCACATTTACTCATTTATTTGTTCCTGTGGAGCAGGTTATATGGGTCGTACTAACTGGCGTTTATCCAAAAGAGTGTGGAAATGCCCCCCACCAGCATAGCTGAGCAAAGGTGAAGGCAGGAGTATCAACAGTGCCATTCTTGCCCAAATGGTTGATTCCGGATATCGTGTGGACCCCAGCGAAGCATTCAAGGTGATGTAGAAGGTCCCACCAAAATGCTCAGAGCCTTTGGGTCAGCGGTAACTTAAAACAGCAGAAGCAACCACCATCCGGTTCAGAAGACAAGTTTTGCACGCGCACACGAACCTCCTGCAAGCTCCGAGCCTAGCATGGCCAACGGCCACACAACTTCCGGCATTTCCCACGTCCTTCCTCATTCTCCCTCGCTTCACACCTTATTGCTGCGTAACTAGCCGCCTATTACCAACCCCAACCCCCTCCCGTATTCACATGACTAATTTGCCTATAAGTATGCGCATAATTACCTGCAATCTACCATGTACCTTTTACCGCTTCCCATATAAATGCATAGGTCCGATGAGAATTTATCGAAAGTATAGTATTCTCGCTACCTACTCTTCCAAATTATCTGATGGGAATCTCCGTAACTTAAAAACATACATTTATTTCAATTAACTAAACAGAATCAAGCCCATCAACATAAACCCCTGTTGCTCAGGCAACTGATGTCTATTGAAGGATATTAACCCTTTTATTGGGAAAATTTAACGAAAACAGCGAAATTCCACATTACATTGGAGGAGTTTAACGAAAAAAGGGAAAGTGGAGTTATTAAAAATGCTACATTTGTTATTGTTTTAAGTCACAGGCAAAGGAACCTTTAAAAAAATCCTACCTTATTTAAATTTAGCATTCTTATAGTTTCATTTTTAGTGTTGCGAAAACTTACATGAACAGGATTCCCTGCGGCAGATTTGAGCTCTCCTGCAACTGGAAAGACAAACTCGATGCATGAAAGGTACGAAATAAAAAAGATAAGACTATTTTAAACAGTACATATGCGTCCGGTAGTCCTCTACTTAACCATCCCGTAATAGGGATTAATTTTGAAAACTCCAACGGATGTTGCTTATATTGGCTGCAGCCAACTTTTAGATTGTAAAGATTGGTACAAGTCCTTGAAAGTAATTGGAAAGGATTGTCCGCGATAGCTGGAACAAAGCTTTATTTGACCGTATTTGATGCTGTATTTGAGGAAGGAAGTAGACATGAATCCGAAACGTTGGGCTTCTAAAGCTCTTCCTGCAGCAATTGCATGCACACTGGAACTGTCACAAGTTGAAGCTCTACAATTTTTATGCCGGATATTTTGCGCACTTTCTGTAGAGTCGACAGGTTCCCATTTTACCAAAAATGCATATTTGAATGCAGCTGAACTTATCTGGAAAAACTAAGAGTATGCATATAATTCAGCCATAAATTTATATAAAACTACTGATTATAATATTGAATGAAACTGCGATTCTTTCAGGAAGACATTCGAATCAGTTTGCTCTTTAGAGTCGCTACGCACGCACCTCTGCTGATCCATGCGTGTGCCAAAGAAACCTGCGACAAAATCGCATCGACCCCACAATTTGGCGAGCAATTACGAACGTTGCCCGCCTTCTCACACCATTTGGAGTTGGAGTCGCACACTGGTTGGCGTCAAATGATGAAAACATATGACTTCCCGCCACAAGAAGAAACATCCGGGGTCTTCTATAGAATCTGGTGTAGTTGTTGGAAAGGCAACTACGTCAGAGAGACCGGAAGATTTCTCATGGCGCAAAGTGCCGAACGCGTGATAGCACAGCAGAGAAGTGGCGTCAGTTGTCAAGTTATGTTTCATGCGGTGACCACACATCCACATTTCAGATGCTGAATGTTTCATGGGAGGTGACTGTTATAACGATGTAAGATCTGACGTGTGTCACCGTCGAATTACGCCCTGTTAAAACCCTTTTTGCACGATGTGATCATCGAGGGCCTGTTGTAACTGTAAAAAATTGTTGTCTGTCAATTGTTGTAACAGAAATACGCATGGTGGAATGCGCGTCACCCATGCTTGTACTGAGCTGCATGATAGTCAGCGATTGTTCTGTGGAAATGTGTTTGGTGGATTGAGCCTCACTCATGCTTGTTATGTCTTGATTTTGCTGCCTAATGGTCAGCATTTGTTCTGCGGAAATACGCATGGTGGAATGAGCATCACCTATGCTTGAAATGTGCTTCATGAGAGTCAGCCATTTTCCGCGATGATAGAAATGGCGAGTCCTCCGAAACTCAATTGTATGGGAGACAACTGGTAGTATCGCCAATGACGTAAAGACTCCAACGCCGTGTGATTGCTGTTGCGATCATGACACTGTCGTAGAACAGCAATTGCTCCGCGAAAATACACATTTTTAAATATGCGTCACATATTGTTGTAACATGTAGGGGAACAATTTCACCTGCAGTGTTATAACGACGACGCTTTGAGTTGTAACGGTGACATCTGACGTGTGTCACCATTGAATTACGCCCTGTTGAAATCCCACAAGGACTGTTGCCGCTGGTTGATCTCCAGTACGCTCTTTGTTCCGCTTCGGAGGCAAGCCCCAACATTAGGAGCGGACTGGTGTCACCTCATGTCCGCTGTTGCAGCTCTGCCTCTCAAGGTTGACATTGGCTTATAAGAGATTGTCTGCGCGTTCCCTTGTAGCCTGGTAAGCCCGTGTGCGTGCGTGTGTGCGGTCGAAGGTCATTGTGTGTGGATAGGCATCGCTTGTATGCGGCCAGAGCTAACAAACAAAGACATTTGGCTAAGCCCAACGCCTCAGGAAGACTTCCAAATGTTGCTAGCACTTGGTCTGGCTAATATCCATCCAAGTTTGTGTGGACAGTCATCGTGCGGGCATAATCTCCACGAATGCATATGACCTTGAAAGCGGTCAGAGTGAACGAACAAAGACAGTTGGCTAGGCGTGATGCCTCAGAAAGGTCTCCAAATGTCGCCAGCATTTATTCAGGCTATACTCCTAACAGTGGCAACCGTGCGAGTCACGAGTTACTTGAGGCATGGTTCACGGATCCCTGTTTCTTAAACAATTACAATGACCCACTCAATCCATTGTCGGTGCTCGCGCTCAATTTGGCTGAGGCAAATCTGAAGTACGAATACGCACAGGCCAACACATTGTCTAGTACCAGAGCCAGAGAGTAAAATCGCGGAGTATTCATCACACCCAGTTCCACCAGAGAAGAGAAGATTTCAGCAGGTCACGACCTGCAATCCGACCGCCAAATCATTAGCCCACGCGTAGGCAATTATCTTGGATATGGGAGTCGCAATCTGTCATAGGTGTGCAGTATCACAGCCACCGTATGTTGTTAATACTGCTACCAATCCGTGGTGGATTTCGAAATGTGAGGCGAATAAATTATAGTGTCAGTGATAACATCTACTTATCAATTATTTACTGGTGCTCAAATGTTAATTTGTATGGAAAATTGAAGATATTTTTTAAATTATTGAAGGTAAAAGCGGTGAGCAGAGTTGACTCTAAGACTGCGGTTGCGACTCGGTGGACGGTATGTTGTCGAATCTGCCCCTACGAGAGAGGTCGCTATTGTGTAAGACACAAGGTATTTCAATGACGAGCCTTTAATCCGCAGCGCAAAGATATCCTCGTACTTAATTCAATTTTAAGGTGTTATTCATGCAGATTAACTTCTAAGATCACGGTTGCTCACCGGAATGTGGTTCTTTGTCTGCTGACATTGTGGACAACGGAGCCCGCAAGAACAGTAGGTGGTGGCACGGAGACTTGACTCAAACTGGCAGTGTGGGTCGGAGGGACTGGCCCCAACGTCGATATTGAAGGCGTGATCATGGTAGACCGGGGAACCCCAAAAGCAGAAAAACTAATGCTTGAGGCATGGTACCCTGAGGGCACAACCAAACACTAATTGCTTCTAAGTTATGCCGAAATCCACACGGAGGACCAAGCAGCGAGCGTAGTAGAAAAACCAATCAGCCCATGGTCAACACACACAGCCACAACGTTTAATTGTTGATTGATAATGTCAGTTCATGGTTTGACAAATGACAGGCGACCCAACTGTCCGAAACGTCAGCGGACAAGGAATCACATTCCGGTGAACAAAAATGAGCTATGATTCTAAGCCCGGAATTCATACTTTTGCAAATTTCAGATTAAATTCCAGGGGGTTTGCGCGCGTGCTGGTCCTAATTTAAGTAGTCCTATGGATGCGCCGGATTGTGCCAGGTAACTAATGTTCTAGTTAGATTCATCCGCTCTCGTTTGCGCCATGACTGTCAACGCTCGTTGAGGCAATGTTTTGACGATAGAATTACAGCTACTTGTTACATTTAAGTAGGACATTTAACAACGCAGCTAAAAAGCCTAGCTTTTTTGTGGGAACAAGTACTAACCGGACGCGAAGGGAGCATCGCCAGATGCCACACAGTTCTGGATATCCTGATAATCCGGTACGACAGAAGTATTGTTAATTCCTTCACAGGAGCGTTTTTCTTCGACTGCATTTTGAAAGGTGACGTTCACTTTTCTCGGCCGCCTTGGTTGTAGACTGCACTCGTCGTCTTCCAACTTAACCACTGGGAACTTCAGAAATCGACATTCGGCCACAGGATCCGGTTCAGTTGTCAAAAAATCTTTGGCTGTCCAATGGCGCGGCAGAATATTTGCTATACTGGTACAATAGAGATCGATCGTAGAAATATAGTAGCTACAGTTTATTTACATCCACATAAATGCGTAACGGAATTATCATAAAGTTTCATAATAAAATTATAGCATAAAACATCTCTAAGCCTTATTTATTTCTGGACAGCAGAATTTTTACGACGCTGCTGTTCAAGCCGAGGTAGTTACATCCTCTTCATTGAGTAAGTACGTTTATTTGTGGTCGGCAATAAAAGGCCTGAATCAATTTCAGAGGTTTTTCAGGCACGCCCTCCAAAAATCATAGCCTTACAGAAAAAGATTTTGATAACTGACTTGGAGATCGCAATGAACTTTCAAGAAACTTTAAGTTATCGCTTGTTGAATACTGCAGCATTGCATTGTGATTCGTCGCAGTATGAAATTATGGTCGACGTGACATTCAACAAATCCCAACACAAACTAACTGCAAATTCATTGTCATCAGAATCTCCGCAGAGTTTTTAGAGGGTGGATTTTTGGTAACAGTTACATCTCGGGCTCATTGTGTCAGGCAACAACCCCCAGCCTTCCACACTACGGTACCGGTGGTAGAACTAACACACACTGCAACTGCACCAAACTGCTTGGAGCAAAAATTGGCATCAACAAAGTAGATGGCAGAATTGTCGCGTGAAAAATTTTCTATTATTTTGTTTATTAGGTATGGTACAGGAATCTTCTCACTTTATGTTGTAATTCATCCGCAAAAATATATCGGGTTTTAATACCGGACCTCATATATAACGAGCAGATATGACTTTCTTTGTTAAAGATAACTGAACTGTGTGTTTGAGATCACTTACGAGTTTTGATGAGCACCAGGGTATACTGATGGTACTCGGTTTAGGTCATCTTCTTGTGTAAGTTACGAACGATGACCACTGTGCGTCCCGTAACTTTGAGGGCAGACGACTGGAACTTGCTCGTGAATGAGGTAATGATGATAGTGTATGCTGTACTGTACTCTTTCAGCATCCTGTGCCCGATGCGAAAACGTAATCAAGATTGCCAGACCCGAAATCAGTTCTATCGGCTCGCAAAGGTCAACGTCCCGCTCGCTCATGCCACATACTACCCAACTCCATAGCCATACTGTTATAGCCAAGTTAGTTCGGCGTTGCCAGTAGTTATAGTCTGGTATTTCGAACCCGACTAATAGGTAGAAGAAGGCAAGGAGCGGTCCTGATAGGCAACGGTTTTATTCAACCGCACACAAAGACTGGGGGGGGGGGCTTGCGTGATTGTCCGGTCCTGTGTGTCGTGCCGGTCCGTCGGAGTCGTCCTTTAGCTTGTCTACTCCGGCATATTTATTCGGCTCTGGTCTCTCCAGATTATTCCTAGCGTATGGCCTGCTGCCAGACATTCTGGAATAATCTTGACTACGCCCACAGCGCCTGCTATATGGGCGGTCGTCTGGCTTTCTTTGCTCACGACATATGCGTAGGCGTGGGCGTCTGGCATGTGGGCGTGCCGTACGCCGGGCGGTCCTTTTTGCCGACTGCCGTGAATGCACGGGGGCTCCGGCCTCCATAACACGTACCCTAAGCCCAACAACTCGTGAATAGGGAATGTGAGTTGGGGTGATGACCCGCGAGATGTGTTAATAGTCAGATAGTGGTTCATAAAGGGGAGATAAGGTGAATGCCACATGCCTGAATCTTCCCATGGCCGAGAACTGATAAGCAACTGTTATCTTAAGAAGATAAATTGGCAAACATACGTTTGTTTTCGATAAATTCTCGTCAGGCCTTTACATTTATATGGTATGAATAAACTATGGTGGTCGGTGGACAGATGAAGTGTTCTCGTTGTCACTGTAGGGAGGAGGGGGAGCAAGGGGGGTGGGGGGAGGTTGGGGGAGTTGAGATCAAGGTGTCAATCTCTAGACGGCCCGGCGTCCAAGACCGCCGATAAGGTGTGCGTGGCTGGACTTGGGACTTGGTCGTCTCTGCGGGGGCCCGTTTCCGAGGCCTGTGGTCAGCTGTGGGTGGTCGTGTTACCTAGTTTCGCCCATGGCAACTGGGGTGCCACGGCGAAATTCTTTTGGGCACATAGCAGCGGTCTGCGTAGCCTGATGGCGGCCGCCTCTGCCGTCGCCAACAGACGCTGTCCGAGAAGTTTTGAGTAGCTTTAAGGCCCCTTCTAAATCACTCGGAAGGCCTCTTTGGCATCCACGCGATGGTTCGAGACTACCAGGTGCGCTAAGATTGAACTGTTTACACCTTTAAGTTGACCCTTCCCTAACCATGCGGGTATGTGTTCCCTTACTCTTTTGGACAAGCGCCGGCTCGTGCGACTAATATATCCTGCCCCACAGGAACAGATAAATGAATATATGCACATTGAGGTGGTCTGGGGTGGCAGTTTACCCTTAATCTCTCCGTATAGGATGGGAGTAGTCGATAGCAATACATGAGCGTTGGCTGCTGGGAGGTAGTTGCTACGGCTTCACTCAGGTGCCTCCTTAGTAGTTCGCTTGGTCCTTCCCCTTGAAATGGGACGCTGATGAAGATTCTTTTCTTCTCCACTGTTAATACTGAGGGCTTTTGGGGCCTTTCAGCCATGTTTTTAGCGATAAATTGATAAGGAAACCCGTTTTGTCGAGAAGCGCCTTCAACAATCTAAAGCTCCTCTTCAATGCTATCAGTCGAGAAAATTTTCTTCGCTCTTTGCGTCAAACACTGTACTAAATTGCGTTTGCAGTTCATCGATACGAAACTAGCAAAATTGATGCATTGCTCAGACCACGTCTTCTTGCGAAATACCCTACGTCGAATGCTCCCATCAGCTCTTTTACTCAATAGCACATCAAGGAATGGAAGCGATTCAGGCTGTTCTGCTTCTAGGGTAAATTTTATTGATTTGTGCGCACGATTTACTGTATGCATTAGCGTTGATAAGTTGGTATGATCTGATGCAACTGCAAATATGTCATCTACGTACCGTGTATAGTACGTTAGCTTATTTATCTGGTGGCTAAGATGCGTAGCTTCTAGCTTGCCCATTAATATATTTGCTAGAAGTGGACCCAGGGGCAAGCCCATAGCAATTCTTTCAAATTATCTGTACAGATTATTGTCAAGTAGGAACTGTACGTTCAACGTGCATTTTACCAATAATTCCTTCAGTGCAGTAACCGGCATTCCTATGTCCTGCTGAGTCAAGGTAATGAATTCACAGATGTAGTCTATTCTTTCTGTGACCGGCACGTTCGTGAATAGGGACGAGACATCCAGTGAGAACATCATCATCCCGTTCAGGTCAAGGTCTATCACGCCATCCACGAATTCGAAGGTGTCTCGGAGGCTGTGAGGTGCTATTTGACTCTGTATGGGTTTCAGCTTGTCTGCTAGCCATTTTGCTGTAGCATGGTATGGCGAGTTTCTCAGATCTAGGCTGGGACAAACGGGCACGCCATCTTTTCGAATCTTAGGCAGCCCGTATAGTCGAGGTATGTGCGTGCCAACGGGACGAAGACTCTCTAAGTCATGTTCGCTTATGACGCCGTCCTTTTGAAGTCTTTTCAGACAATATGTCAGCTGGGTTTCAACCTCATCCGTGCGATCTTTATCCTTTTCTGTCTTGCTGAACTTTTTTTTGTCGGAAAAAATGGATTGCATTTTCGCAATTAAGTCTAACCTATCCATTAGAATAACGCCCGTTCTCTTATCTGGCCTCATTATTAGGATCGCCTTGTTCTGTCGGAGCTGTCTTAATTTCTGCACGTGGGCTTTTGTCAGCAGACCCCGATGATTTTGGCCACTGTTTAAGTACTGATATGAACGGTTAGCTAGTGTAGACTTAAAGTGCTGCATACTCTCCGCTGACACTGGCTGAAGGTCATGTGTTTGATTAAGCAAGTTTTCAAACTGTATTTCCAGCTCAAGCTGGTTTGGTTTCTGGTGGAGACAGCAAAATTTTGGACCCAACGATAAGGCTTCTAGCGAGGTTTTATCAAGAGATACGGAGGAATAGTTGTGTTCGTACCGACTTGGATCCTCAGGAAGCTTCGATTGTGGTCTGCATTCCTGTACACTACGAAGAAGAGAAGTTGTCTTGGCTTCTCCTCGCTTTTCTTCGATGGACTGCACATAATTCTCGAATTCCAGTCTTTCGTCTACGTTTAGGTGGTCAAGTGTGGCTGCACGTTGGAATAAGTGATGTCTGAGTTCTTCCATCCTTACGCGGCCGAGAATTTATCGAAAACAAACCTATGTTCGCAAATTTATCTCCTGAAATTTTCAATGGGAATTTTCGCAATGTTATCTGAAGGTTGGTTCGAGTCAGTGCGCCTGCTGTGGGGTGCCCCCTGACTGTGATGATAACACCAGCCGCGCTTTGAATGTCCTCCCCCGCACAATCACGCGAGGGGCTCTCCAGGCCTTAGCTGTTGGGCACAAACATCGAGCTCAGATGGACGAGAGATGAGCGGGAATGCGGTTGCTGCTAGGGAGCGTTGCCGATCACTTAAAACCTAACTCGTGCTCAAACCACTTCACTAACCTACTTAGAGCAAACAATGAACATCAAAAAATTAGATGGCAGAACTGTCTCGTGAAAAATCGGGAGTTATTGGTTGCTCACAAACCAATCAGGACACTCGTCCGATGCAAAGATTTATCAAGTGACTTTCAACGGACACTTTTTTCGTCTGTTGTTCTGCGTCATCGGAACATCGAGAAAAATCATCCCAGCAAAACCAGCATATTCCTCCGATCACTTCGGTGGAGGACAAGGAGGCTTGTAAGCGCATATTCCCATAAGCTATGCTTATCGCAAATCTAAGATGCATGCTTAAACCCTCAGATGTTGTTAAAGTATGGGAAATACCATACTTTTGTGATAAGCAAATTCTGGAAAATGTTATGACTTTAGTTAGACAGGAGAAGTTCTGCAACTCCCAAGCTATAGCTGGATACGGTACCAATTCCATAGTTAGCCTGAAGATGGTAAATGGCAGTACCTTGCGTGAAAAGGGCCTGTTAAACACTGGGGTAATCAAGCTTCACCCAGCGACTACAAGAGAGGCACATGGTAGACATAATCAAATTTGATGAATAAACTATCATCTAAGTGATACTATATTGTCACTATATTGCTACTTTGTCACGACTTAACTTCATGTTAGATATTTTGCTAGTATTAAAAAACACGTGTCTTTGACCATTCAGCTTACTTAAATAACCCCATATCGGTTACGACGGCATACTAGGCTAAAATTTCCTACATGCAAAACCAGACCACAGTGAAGCTGGGCAAGTACTTGCATTAGCAAATAAGCTTACTAGAATCAGCACTCATAGGAGTGGCAGGCTTCCTCTAGCAGCAGTATCCTAGCCCAAATTTCGTAAAATGTGACAGCAGCATTTAATTTGCTTCATCAGCTACACATCATTATAATCAAGTTAAGCTTAAAATATACCTGGCTGGTACTCCATTACTCAGTTTAGACACAAGTATACCTATTAGTTTACGCAGTCGAGTTTCTTAGTTTTGACTTGCTTAGCCGTGGTAGTGTAGTATAGTTCTCAAAGCCTAGTCTAAGCTTTGAGCCTATTGTGGTCTCAGCAATACTTTTCTTCTCTATTATCATACTTATAGCGGACCTAGTTAGAAATATTATGGCCTGACCTCTGGCAGATGATAGCGTCAGTGCTAGCACCAGTACTACTGTACTTCTTGTTGATATTGTGGGATAGGAGCCCAGTGCTGACTTAAACCAGCGCAATTTTCTGATAAATAATAGAGCCAGGTATAGTACCAGCAATGCTTTCACTCACATGAACACCTGGTTATCATTCTTGGAAATATCAGTAGCAGTTGCAGTCTTGGTTTCCAGAACTCTGGCTTAACAGCTACTGAAGTTGGGTATTTACTCAAAATAGCTTCAATCCACGTTTAAACTCCCTGCTGGGATCAGGGGGATACGGGCAGACGTTCTGTAAATCTAAGCTACAGGTGAATACTGTATTAGGCCTGTAGGTAGTAGGTAAATGGCAAACTGCATGACATAAAGGCATGGTAGGACTTTTACATTATTTTACAAACACTCTATTATTATCCGAATGATAATCACTATTGCCTCACAGAGATTGGGAGTGCATACTGTGCGCGACTCCTTCAAAGGCACACACAGGCAGTATTTATGGTATAACATCTACTGGCCTTAGTCAGCATGATAACAAGAAATGAGCACTTCTAGCATAGGCATGTATCTACAGCAGCGGTATTTTAGTCCATACAGCTTGATGGATAGAGTTGAGAGCGCAAAGACGAAGGCAAACGCTGTTATGTTCAGGATCCCAAGCCTGTATTTACCCGGAATAGTAAACACAGATTCACAAGCCCTGTTGCGACCAAGAGGATATGAGCCCTAGCGTTGGCTTAATCGGTGCCACCTCTGACAAATGGTGGCGTCAGTGCCTGCACTAGTACAACTACACTTCTTGCCGAGATTAAGGGGATGTGAACCCAGTGCTGACTTAAATTCGCGTCACTTCTGACTTACAAAACAGTGATATTACCAGAAAATACTATCACCCAGCTAAACCCTTGTTACTAACATTATAAATAAAAGTAGTGGTAGTAGCAGTACGACCCCTGGCTTCTTAGAGTCAGGCTAAACACCTACTATAGATGAGTGAGGGTAGACAGCGCAGAAGTACTTGCGCAAAGTCTACTGTCACTTAAGGCTAAGTAAACGGTGTTTCAGGCTGCTTTGGAGAAAACGGCTTCTGCCTGAAGCCTGCATCGGTCATCTCCACTTCTGTCTTGTAACCAGTCAAAGCGGGTAGGGTTAGAGTGGGGTAAATCGCAGCGTCTCTATTTTCACTATACCTGATCACAGTCACCTGCTTTCGGGCAAATGGTGG
>JAYGXS010000010.1:7473843-7483843 GCA_036362985.1 Ligula intestinalis
GATCATAACAAATCTCTTCTGCATCAGACTAGTCACATTCTTGACAAAAACGGGTATGGATTAATCGCTCTAACTCAACAATTGTGACTTTTAACGCCTACTCATATGACATAAGTAACCATGCGGCTCCTGCAATGGCTGGTGCCATCTCCGCTGCAGTGGCCTTGCCACGGCTGCCGATTGGTCGCCCGTCTTCGCGTGTCCCAGCTGTCCCGTGCCCCCACCGATCTCCATGCCTCCAGCCCGTCCATTCCTGAACCCAAATCCTCTGGTCTCCGACCTTGCCTCACCACCTGGTCTTAAGATCTTACAATTCAACGCCAACGGCCTCCTTGGGAAGCTTGACCAGCTCCTGGCCTTCATGCGCTCGCACAGCATAACTGTGGCGGCTATCCAAGAGACAAAGTGGTCTAACTCCACTAAGGTCCCTTCCTGTGCCGATTACACGATTGTCCGTCGCGACCGCGGCCGCAACAAAGGCGGAGGTTCGGCCTTCCTGGTGGACAAATCCATTGCCCATCACCAGCTTCCCCTGCTTGGAGCCGATCCCACGGAAGTACTGGCGATTTCCCTTGACATTGGCCCGGCGCCGCTAACCGTCGTGAACGTGTACATCCCTCCAACTTCCAGTTGTTCTCCCGGTTTCACCGCCTCTATCGCTCCCTACTTACCTTCTGCAGACAGTCTGGTGCTAGGTGACTTCAACGCCCAGCATGACCTATGGTGCTCTAACTTGGCAGCCGACTCCGAGGAGAAGCTCTGGCTGATGAAATAGAACACGCCCTCTTTGCCGTTCTCAACCAGAACAGCCAAACGCGACTCCCGACCAACGGCGCCTCCAGCTTGCCCGATGTTTCCCTCGCCAGTCTCAGTCTGGTAGCCTCCACCATGTGGAAGACGGAAATCAGCCTGGGTAGCGACCACCTCCCCATTGTGCTCGAATTGGCCACCGCCGCCGAGCGTATCAAGGCCCCCAACCGGCACTTCATTAATTTCAAGAAAGCCAATTGGGCAGCGTTCACGACCGAATGCGAAGCCGAGATCGATGGCCTACCGTCTCCCACCTGTGTCCACATGGCGGAGCGAGCCCTTCGTCGACTACTCCTGGCAGCAACAAGTCACCACATCCCTAACGGCCGCATTCCCTTTCTTCGTCCTAACTATCCGCCCGAAGCCTCCCGCCTGGAACGAGAGAGAGACGAAATACGAGCGCGTGATGCCAGTGACCCGCGCGTTGGCGAACTAAATGGCTTAATCACTAAGACTATCAACGATGGCAAACGCCAACGCTGGCATGAACTAGTTTCAGATTGTAATTTCAGCGGCAACTCAGCTGCCACTTGGAAGCTTTTACGCAACGTGACCAAACCCCGGGCTGATACATCAAACCAGTCTATTAGCTTTGGGGACGGCAAGTTCATTTCCAACAACGGTAAGATCGCCGCGAAGATGAACAAGCTGTTCTCGCCCCGCTCGGCGCCCAGTCCCAAAAGCCAGCGCCCCCTTCTTCGCCTCCTCCATAAAGCGCCGCCCCCAGACATTTCCTTTTCGGCTGATGCCATCCTCACCGCCGTTAAGAAAATGAGAGCTTCGAAAGCCTTAGGACCAGATGGTTTGGCGCCTATCCATGTGCGCCAAATCAGCCCGAAGCTGGCTGCCTACCTTGCCGCCCTCTTCAACCTTTCACTGGGAACTTCAATCATCCCTGATTGTTGGCGCCAGTCGATCATTATCCCCCTGGTCAAAGCGGGTAAGGACCCCTGCCTAGCGACCTCTTATCGTCCAATTGCCCTCCTCAGTCCATTGGCGAAGATCCCGGAACGGCTCATCCAACCAATTCTGACGTCTGTGGCAGAACTATCTTGCCACCAACATGGTTTTCGATCGGGTCGTGGAACTACAACGGCGCTTTTTGAGCTCAGCGACGCTATCCTCGAGGGCTTCAATCAACAGAAGCCCGCTTCGCAGACCGTGGCAGTCTCAATTGACCTGTCACGAGCCTTTGACTGCGTCCGTCACGATCAGCTCCTGCAGGACTTGGTCTCGTTGAACGTCCGACTGGCCTGGTCCGATGGTTGGCGTCTTACATCCGTGGCCGCCACGATCGTGTCCTCTTCCGGGGCGCTCTCTCCAAGCCCCGTAAGCAGTCCTGTAGCGTCCCTAAAGGCTTTGTGCTCAGCCCGACACTCTTTAACATCTACATGCGAGAGCTCCTACTCCCCCGGGCACCTGTGCAAGTGGTATCCTATGCGGACGATATTACGTTCTTCTGCCGGCACCATGACATCGATCAGGCTGCACAGCTCCTCACGGAGTTCATGCCTGTTGTCGAAAACTTCCTCACCCAGCGCGGAATGACGATCTCGGCAGCCAAGTCGTCCGTAACTGTTTTTACGCTGGATCCGAAGGAGTTCAATCGTCACCCGGTCATCACCGTCAATGGGGCGTCCTTACCGCTCGTCCGCAAGCCCAAACTCCTTGGTGTGCTCTTCACGTTCGCAGACCATGCCAGGGAGACCGCAAGCAAAGTAAGCCGCTGCACCAAGGTCCTCAAGGCTCTAGCAGGCACATCCTGGGGCTGTGCGAGAGAGACTCTGTCGACTGCTTTCAAGGCGCTGGCCAAGCCGCACCTCACTTATGCGGCATCAATCTGGTCTCCTACGATGAGCTTTTCCAGCCTCCACCGCCTCCAGTCAACCCAAAACGCTGCCCTCCGCACGATCACGGGTTGCTATAAAATGTCACCTATAGATCATCTTCATGCGGAGGCTTCTGTTCTACCGGTCGCCCATCACAACACTCTCCTTTGCCAGCAGTTCTGGTGGAGTTGTTCACAACCCGGCCATCCCAATTATCACCGTTTCATCGCTCCCGAGCCCTGCCGCAACATCCGGCCGTCTATTCGAGCACTCCACAAGGAAGCTGTTGCCTCGTCTCTCGCGGACCTACCTGTTGATAGCTCTGCCACCAAGACAGGCTTCCAGCGTCTCCACCAGAGATTCGTTGTCGAGGAGAAACGGGGTTACCGTCCCCCGGTCCTTTTGGGTGGCTATCCACCTCCGATTGCGGCCTCGGAACGACATCTCCCGAGGGTCACTCGCTGTACTCTGGCACAGCTACACAGTGGCTACTGTATGCTCCTTCGCCAGTACCAGCACCGGCTCGACCCATCCATACCCGACTGCTGTCCCGAATGCGGCGTCTCACCGCATGACTGCCGTTATCTGTTCGCCTGCAGTTCTCGGCCAGGCACCCACCTCACTCCTGCGGACCTGTGGTTCAAGCCGGTCGAGGTCGCGGCTTTTCTCCGTCTCCCAACTACTCCCAGTTTGGATTCCGGCGGGGATTCATGATCCAACTATGGGCTACGACACACACACACACACATAAGTAACCATAGTTTACAACATTTAAACTGTGGAAGCAGAGCTCCAACAGCTGCAGCAGATACCTATCGAAAATGGATACCCGGAGAGGTTCATCCTCAGGAATATTGGCGAGCGAGCCAAAAAGCCTGATACCTTAACAGCAGAAAAGAAAGACGTTTTCATCAGACTGCCTTTCTCGGGCGATGCAGCAAGCGAGCTGGTCATACGGCGTCTAAGAACCGCAATCGCTAGCGCTTTCCCCGCGGCGAACATACGGGTGTTCTTCACGAACTCTCCCCTCCTACGATTAGGAGGAAAAGACCGACTCCCGTTGAAGGCCACAACCATGTGTATTTACTCTTTCACTTGCTCCTGTGGAGCAAGATACATAGGCCGAACAACGAGGCGCCTGGAAAAGAGGGTACGTGAGCATATACCGGCCTGGTTAAGTAAAAGCGAAACTAGATCGATTTCGAGTTCTATTCTCGCACATCTCGTCGATGCGAATCATCAAGTCGATACTAACAAAGCCTTTCAGGTTGTCTACCGGTCACTAGCCAACTTTTCCAAGGGCCTACGCCAAAGGGTGCTTGCAACAGCCGAAGCAGTAGCTATACGGCTAGAGAATCCGGTGCTGCGTTGTCAGAAGAAACTGACAGAAGCCCTTTCACTTCCGTGGCCGACCCCGACGCCAGGTGACGATCGCACTTTGCCCCCACGCCCCAGTGACAGTCGTTCGCTGTGCGCAAATAGCAGCAATTATCCCCCCCATGCATCTGCCCTCTGATCAACCCCACAACCTAACCCAATTACCCCCCCCCTACCCCTCCGCCCCGGACGCAAAAACATCTTAACGACGACCTCGCTATGCGGGCGACGCGTAAACGATGAATTGTAATTAGACTACACTATTTAACCCTGTCCATCTGTGTAGTTTTAATTACCTTGCAAATGTTCTGGCCTGACGATGATTTGCTGAAAACATATGTTTGCCAATCTTGACTTCTCAATTTAAATAACGGTAGGCGCAAGGGAGTGAGGCACCACGACCTACCCTAGGGTGCGGTAGCACGTACAGTAGGGCATGATCACGACATAGAAGTCATAAAAGGTGAACGTAGTGTCCGGCACTCTCCATGAGACCTCTTACGGGTTAAAAAGCAACCACAGTCATGTCCATAAATGCCGTTTGCGCGGCGCCTAGCAAGTTAACGGCACGAAATATGAAGTACACAGATTTAGAACGAGATCTATGGGAACACCGCCTAGGTTGATGTACCGACTTTGCAGAAATTAAAATCGCAAGGCAATTAAAAGAGGAAAAACGTGAACGGGGTAAGCAGGTATAAACATTTAAGACCTACCTACCTCACAGCGATAACACTCCACATGGAATTCCTTGTCCTGCGCAAGCACTCGCAAGACGTCCGCTGAACCCTGAAACAAACATTGAATCAACGCATCATTTAACCTGTGAAATGCTCCTCGGGAAGATGTCTCCTTACCCGGCAATGTGCGTACTTTTCCGTGACTTATTTGACAAAAAGTCTCGGCAAGCATTGCAGAGGTGTAATAAACTGGGTCTTTTATGGTACTGCTACGATTTTCTGTCAATGTCTCTGAAGATGAATTCATGACGGATGTCGAAATTCTAGGCGAATAAACGTATTGTCCCAGCGATCGAGTCATCTTCTACTCTGGGTGTAGTATACTGAGAGACACCCAAAATGTGGTTTGCAGTAGGGCTATATAGATTGTATAAAGGGGCGCCAGCTATTGGAGGTATCTAAGGTCACGAGGAGTGATCTGGTGTGATTTAAGGACGAAACGGGACGGCTACTGTTTGCCGCGCAAATCCAGATCCTGATGACAGCTAGGCAGTACCCAGTGATGACGAGTCGAGCGGTATTGGAAAGTCCCTCTATGGCAGGCAGAAAAATGGCTCGCTAGCTAGCTAGTTGACTGACAACGTGTTTGAATGTACTGAAATACGGCGGGACCATCGCGCATGAAATGAGAAGTTAAGAAGATTTCAAAGAAAAACACAGCAGAGTATTTTAAGGGAGGTAACACCATTTGCTACTGTTACGCACAATGCCGGCTAACTGGAGACAGAAAGGCCAATGAAGGTTTTTGTCAAACCGCTGTCGCTGTTAGTTTTTTATTTGGATAGGACCTGAAGCATTCGTTCCTTCGGTACGAATTTAAAACACAGCGGGGCTTCTGATCCAACAAGGGCGACTAGTCAGCTAGCACAGAAGGCTGACCTCCGCATGATCTCGGGTTGCTATAAAATGTCGCCTACCGATTACCCTCATGCAGAGGCTTCTATTCTGTTGGTCATCCCTCACAACAGTCTCTTAGGCCAGCAGTTCTGGTGGACCTGTTCACAACCTGGCCATCCGAATCACCATCGTTGCCACGCTCCTGAGCCTGGTCGCAACGTTCGGCCGCCTATTCGAGCTCTCCACAAGGAAGCTGTCGTCTCGTCTCTCTCGGAACTACCAGTTGATGGCTCCGCCATCAAGATAGGCTTCCAGCGTCTTCAACAGAGGGCCGTTGTCAATGAAAAACTCAGCTATTACCCCACGGTCCCTTTGGGCGGCTATCCACCTCCGATTGCGACCTCAGAACGACAACTTCCGAGGGTCACTCGCTGTACTCTGACTCAACTACGCAGTGGCTTGTCAATGGTCCTTCGCCAGTACCAACACCGGCTCGACCCGTCGACATCCGACTGTGGCGTTTCTTAGCATGACTGTCAGCATCTGTTCGCCTACAGTTCCCGGCCAGACACCCAACTCATCCCCGTGGACCTTTGGCTCAAACCAGCTGAGTTCGCGGCATTTCTCCATCTCCCAACTGCACCCAGTTTGGACTCCGGTGGAGACTCCTGATCCAACAAGTGCTAATACCCAACCAATCAACCAGACTGTGTCAGTTTCTACTAAGTTTGGACTACGATGGATACTACTGCTACAAGTAATATACCAATGCTGGGCGTGCCAATTCTAGTGATCTTACTTACTACTAACGTAAGCGGAGATAGGAAAGGCAGAAGGGTTTTTTGGCAAACCGCTATCGCGTTATCCGTTCGGATGGGATTGACGCGACCCGACCCGACCCGACTTACTTCAGTGATTACTCCCGTAGTTTTATTTGAGAAGCCATTTTTACTTAATATACTGACTGTATGCGGTTACTGTATGCGGTGGACTTCCAAGGATACCTCTGCAGTTCAATGCCATTATCCAATCCCTACTGGATCGAAGTTCAGCGTGCAGAGAGCTGCGATATTATGGGTAATTCAACCTACTTAAATGTGTTAGTAGTTAGTTATAATAAATAAGGACCCCATATGCAACCCCACGACGACTTACCTCAGCTGGCAGGATGGGCAGTGCACAGGCAGCGCAGATGGGCGCGTGCACCAGATGGTAGTCCGGCACGCAGTAGATCTGGCCATTTTCATCCACAGTGAAGGGTACCTGATCCAGACACTTTGTGCAGATACAGCAGCGGAAACAGCCTGGATGATATGATTTGCCCAGGGTCTGAAGAATCTGTGAAGGAGAGAGAAAGAGAAATTAGTCAGGATTGATTGCTTGCAATTCGCTCTCAATATTGAATGTGTCTCGAGGAAAGTGGGGCTCGGTGTAGTGACAGATAGTATTGCTGGGTGGGTTGGCCAAAGAAGTGGCGTAGTAGCTGACCCTTAGGAAGGCGTGCTTATTTGGACGCGTATATATGCGAGGGGTGTGTGCGTGACTGAATAAGCTAAGGCCAACTGTGGGGGCCGCCGGAACGCCGAAGGACACGGGACGCTGGCGCAGCTGTAATAGGTTAGCCAGAAAGAGCTGCGAGGTCAACAATCAAGGGACAGGGGAGCCAGTGAAAGAAAGCATTGGAACAGTGGGCTTCGGAGAACGAAGGAGGCACGCATTGTGGCCATCCGCCATAGCTCCCCCACCAGATACAGAACAAAGTGAGTGTGTCGAAGGTGAGCAATAATTAAGCGGCCCCACGAGGTACACCTACCCGAGAAAGATCTTAGGTTCACAAAGGTGAAAACTTCTGAGACAGTTTTTCAATGGTTGGAGCCCGGCGAGCAACTTTAGGCAATAATTTGTCGGCGGGTGATGTAACCTAGGGACAGAAGATTACATACCAGGAACTCGGCAATTGCCTACGCTACATGTTACGATGATGGTGATTGCAAGTACTTCGAAGAAATTCGGCAAACATTATAGCCCCGGCAGCTTGGGCACAAACGATCAACGCAGAGGCGAGGCCTATAGCATACAGAAACTAACAAATAAGAAACTGGTCATGGTTTTGTCATTAAGGGAGCGAACATCTTAGGTTGGTACTTGAGGCATGGTATTCAGATGTCAGCTCTGTCAACAGACGTCTAGAGCTCCCTGCGACTTGTGAAGACCTGCGTTATCACATGCATGAAGAGCAGGAGACGATGGTAATACCAAGCTTCATAAATCCGAGGAAGTACGTCAGGGCGACTAACCCACCCGAGGGGGTGGGGGCTGTTACAAGCATCTTCTATACAAAGCCAACGGCCAACGGCCGTCAGGTCCCCTAAATATCACGCTGACAACAAAATCGATCAGTTCAAGATCGACTAGTAGGTTAATCTTGTAGTTGACGCTTCGAAAATGATAGGCTGTAGCAGAAACCGAGCTTAAACTAGCATTGGGTGTGACTGCATTATGACGATAAATTGCGCCAGAAAAGAATCACCCGAGTCTCTGTAGTCTCAGTTCAGCGAACGTATCACAGCACACAAGTTTCTACCTCACAGAACACGTCTGCAATGCAAACCACCTGATCTTAATATATACAGTATGCCGAGAGCTGCAGGTAAAATGCCGCAGATAGCGAAAGACTGGTAATCATTGGCAAACCAACACTTAGTCGGGTTGCAATACTGATTATCAGGCAGTCTAGTTTCAAGTATTTTCAATCACGCTAGGATACTGATTCGTTAATGAGATTTTTTATTTTATACCCAAAGAAAGGGTATCTGTCGGTTTTTAAAAATATTTCTAATCATGAGCTTTTGTACGATTTTGAGGTGTTCATTCAGCATACATCGTATCCTTAAATTTATTAATGCTGCTTAGAATTTAAACAGCATGCTCCACATCTATTGCAACATTTTATGAAAGCTATGTGACTTCTTCCTCAAACTGTAGGCGAAAACGTACTTTTCCTTAAACAGGATGTACACAGTGCGCAGTTTTTAAACCATGGATTCGAGTGTAGCAGTCCTTAGGTTTAAAAATTAATCAGCAGTGTAGAAACTTTTTAAAATCGATAGATCCCCTTTGTAGGCGTAATTTCTACCAAAGGAGAACAAGAAATAATTGTTTCGTTTGCCTTTTCCATAAAATATATTTGAATTCATAAAGGCAGTCACAACCAATAACAAAAAACGCATAGTATTTAAGTAGTTGCATTCTACAGTAAATATGTTTTGTTAGCGGTCAGAACGAAGCTCGTTAAAAGCCCACATCCTACCGTCACTGAAATAACTTCAGAATAGACTATAGGATACTCAGTATCACAATCTGAGTCAACGCCGATTAGCGAAAGAGTATCAATCTTTCGCATATGTCGGCATGTCGCACGAATTCTGGCGTGTACTGCATATAAACGCTCCTAGTATTTAATTGCGTGAAGGCTAAAAACTCACAGAAAACCAAGGACTAATCTGATCTCGAATGATGCCGTGCGCACGCGGCAGAGGGTGTGTGCAGTTTCTGGCCTCTCACATACACACAGCAACACAGTGACTGCAGAAGAAGAAGAAGTAGTTACGAGGGACAAGCACCTGGGTTGCAGGCTACTAAAAGGAGGAGGAGGACCGAGCAAAAGCCCGCACACAGGAGGCGAACATACTGGCGTGTGTGCCAACTTGTGCATGCGTGCGTGTGCGTGCACACGTACACCGCCATTGCGATGGCTCCCGCTATCGGCGTCAACGGAGAGCGGCGGGGGGCGAAGCCGAGAATGGTGGTGTGAGTTCAGTTCGCGGGTTAATCATAGTATTGCGCGTGTGTGATATGCTGACCCCAAGAATGACACAGCCAGACACCTGTGATGAGCTAGCAACGTCACGCTAGTCTCAAACAAATGCCAGCATCTCAGTCAACCGTTGATTAGCGGTCAACGAGCGCAAACGGAAAGCGTTCATCTCGCTCTGTTTCCTATGGTTCATTCTCGTCAGCAGCCACCCAGCGGATAGTAGCCTAGCTAGGTAGCACTGTCAGCAGAGGCAAAGGAGACTCGCATGGCCATTTCTGGCCAGCCCTGTTTAACCCCAATCGGTGCCCCACCTGAGACTCGAATCCGCGACCTTTTGATTAGAAATGTAACGCTCTAACCACTGAGCCATGGGTCTGTTTCCTTGGCGTTTTTAGATCGGAAAATAGTGACACTGGTGGATCAACCATCACCGATCGCCAACGGAACACAATATCGCTTAAAGGAGGGAAGTGTTAGGAGGGGCCCAACGGCAGCAAGTAGCCGCCTCCATAATGGGCTATCGATCGGCCTATGCGCGAACTCACACATCGCGCTAGACAATCAATCATTAATTTGAATTTCTAGCTTCA
>JAYGXS010000010.1:7486343-7513411 GCA_036362985.1 Ligula intestinalis
TGGGCAAGCGACACGAAGGCTACAGCGAGCAGAAGGAACGTAGAGAACTAGCACGAGAAAAAACAGGAGTTTAGGCAGACTCGCGCAGAATCTACCCACTCGCTCGCCACTCCCACCTCCGTATCCGGTGTAAAGACAAAGTGAATAACACCGGGGATGAGGGAGGGTGTAGATGGCTGGCGCGGTAACCACTCAACACGCGCACACTTCAATCAGCCAGCTCGCTACAACTCGTTACACGGTATTTAACCTATTCAGTGTAGACCGCTAAAAAATGGAGCTGCTTTTCATCTCTTGTTCTACTGCGCGCTCACAGAGGCTTCTCGACACTGGCTGAATAGCAGCGCGCTGCCTGGCAGTCTGCAGCCTGGCCGTTTTCCGGGTTGCGTGTGAATGTACCCGAAGTGGACAACAGCTATTTCAGAGCAATCCACACAGGTGTGTCATGTGAGAAGGAACCGGATAAAAAGAACCAGCACACAAACACACACGCAGTTGACCGAACGCGCCCCCTTGCTTCGGCGCGAACGAACATGAGCCAACAATGAGCCGGAAGAAGGCGTGCTCACACGCCACCACCACCATCATTAGACCAGAGTGTGTGCGCAGATAATCAGGGGTGGGCCGAAGCCCCGGCGTGGCCCAAATGCCTGACAGTCGTGTCTGGGCGCAAACAAGGCCAATCTCCGAGTCGACCTACCACCACCAGCCTGGGTGTGTGGGTTAATGCTATTCCGATAAACTACATGTTCGAGACCCGCACACATGAGGACTTTCCTTGATTTCTGCCCAACACCAAAAACTGTGTTGTATTTCACTATTTTCGGGCAAGGATACTGCCACTATAGGTAATATGCCACAGCTAATAGTGCTAATTCTAGTAATCGTACTTGCTAAGACCAGCGGATAGTATATAGTAGTAATAAATATGTTCCTATGATTCTATTGCTTTCATCACCCCCGCAACAAGGAGAAGGAGAAGAAGGGGCAATTTCTGAGACCAAGTTGTATTTAAGTTGGCGTTTCAAAAACATTTTTGCTTTCATCGTCATAGCGTAACGTCTATTCTCCTGTTGGTGTCAAACGAGTGTCTTGGTACAAGATTGCACGAGTTTCAACGGGCAATCAACCGCAAGGATAAGCTGTCTATGGTCTATGACCACGTACAGCAGAAGAACCACAGGTTCGTCTTTGAGAAAGCAAGGGTAGTAGGCCGAGCCAATGACAAGATGGCCAGATTACTGCTAGAAAGTTGGTCCTCGATTGGCACGCTTAACAGAGCCATAGACCTTCATCCCGCCTACCAAGCGCTGCGTACAAGGCTAACATCTGCTACGAATGAAGCAATAGGTCGGGCAAAGTAAATTGCCCCCTTTTTCCTGTTCCGGGGATGAAAGCAATATTATATCTGGACCTTGAATATTCGCGTATATTCCTATAATGGTATGAATAGCTAACATGCATTCTATTTTGCAACAAGCAGAACAGAAGAGAGAATATGAGCTTACGCGCCTCCTAAACTTCATCTGGGTTGATTTGTAAGACACCCCGCGAGCGTTCATCTCCGGTAAGAAGGTGGATATGTTATCAATGACTTGTAGTGGACGGACAATGCTCGTGCCCATTATCGGGGCACCTTAGGTTGCTTATAACTGGTTGGCGATCATAGAATACCCCCACAGTATTTATGCAAGGGGAGGGATAGATGGCCATGGTAGCAAGGCATTTGGAGGCGCCGGAGGGTTATTTTAAAAGTGCAGGTTGACTACGTCTGGGCGATTACCGCTCGAATGAACAGAGCGGGCGGACTACGTCGGGGGGAGGGGGGTGAGGATGTCTGACACGTCATCCCACGCCATGGTTCGCTCACAGTGGAATATGAACTGGGAATAATAGGTCCTACGTTATTTGCATGCCTCAATGTTACCTCTTGGCATCTTGACTGCTTACCATATAGGTGTGCGTGTGTTCGACTATCGGTTTCGATGAAGTCCACCAAGTGTACCAACAGGTTGGTACAGTGATGGTGACTGGCGCCAACCAAACTTCGCCCGGGGTCATAGAAGGCCAAAGGGGACCCGGCGTTGGCTGCTTGCTCCAATGCAAGCCCGAAATACCACCTAATTTAGTCTAAGGTGACAGAAGACTTTTGTGCTGATACTGCTACTACTATTGATTCTAAAACTACTAACTAGCAATGTGGCTGAGGATAAGCAGTACTGGTACTAAAACTGATGTTTATTAAAGTCAACGCTGGGATCATATTCCCTCGTTTATAACAAGGAGTGCACATCAGGCCTTGTCTTGGTTTCCGTCCTCCAAAGTCTACCTACCAGACTGTGCCAGTTTCGACTAAATTTGGACTACAAGGGCCAGGAAACTGCTGCTAGAAGTGATTTACCTATGGTAAGAGTGTTAATTCTGCTTTCTAATCTCCTGAGAAAATAATTGATGTTAGCTGTATGTATCAGTATGTTGAAGGTCTATATGCGTTGACCAAAATTGTAAGCATATATTTGGGTTGAAAGCCGTCAACCACTGCGAAATATCCACTTGCTGCCGAGAGACAGACTTTATTAATATAAATTGATGTTGTTAATTATCAAATTAGCAGCCTAGGTACTAGCTAAAAGGCCCCGACACATGTGTCGCCGGTATTCTGTCGCTGCTTAACACAACTGCGAGGGTTTTTAACCCAGAGATGCACTTACAATCTTGGTCTACGCCTATAGACCTAAAATTAATTTCTCTAGAGATTAAAAAGCCGAACTTTCAAAACCGGTATATCAACCAGAAAGCACACAGGGAAGGTTGGGGGACCCATTGATGAGCCTGGCCCCTCGCAGCTGAGTCAAGCAGCGGCAGAATACCGGCAAAACACGTGCCCGGGCCTTTAAGCTAGTACCTAGGCGGTTATTATGGTAAGTTACAATATCAAAATTAATTCTAGTGACTATTTTCCCTAACACCAGTAAATATTATACAACATTGCGGCTCGTACGCGTTTGTAGGAATTCGGCACCCAGTATGCAGTCTCAAGCTGTAGGTCGTAAATAATAAGCTTATGGGTTAAAGAAACGTTAGTAAATAATAGCTTAAGTTCTACCATGCCTTGATGTCGCAACGTAGTGCCTTTTGCCGTCTACAGTAGTCGCCAAAGACCATGCAATTTTCATAACTTTGTATAAATTTGATCATTACTCGAATACCAGTGTGAATGCATTAAGGAAGATTTAGAAATAATAAGAATAAACTGCATCAACTATATTAAGTACTGAAAAAACTATAGGAATTACTAAGTTTTTGTAAAGAAAACTAAAATTTTCTCGATAATCCCGCGGTTTTGGAGACGCAAAAAAGAGCTATAAATTTAACAATAAATTTAGATATTGTGTTAAATTGGAAACTTGAAGCAACCACTTTCTATAGATAGAAAGAACTTTTTAGTCAATATATTCTGTAAACTTTACTCTTACTGGATAAGTATTTATTGAATGTCATCAAAAAAGTGTGTGATAATTTTCCTTGTTTTTATTGTCTTCATTGAGAAATTTATAAATTCTGCATCTGTTCGAGGTTTACAACAAAACCTTTTCAATAAGATAGATGTAAAGAGCATTTACCGAAATAAAGTGTTTTTCGATATTAGTTTTAATGAATATGGCAACGTTTTTGATATACAGAAATGCCTCAAAACAGCAAAACACATTGTCGAGGGTAAATCTTGTCCGCAATGGAGTTTTGAAACTACTATTCCTAAGATTAATAAAAAAACTTGCCATAGAATGTTACCTCTTAGAAAGCGCATTGATTAGATATTCGGCTGACGAACTGTTGCGTATATTAACTTTTTACAATGTAATATCACAATGAAACTTGCGAATTTTGCGAATTTATTTAAGTTTCCTGAAGATAAACGATTTCATTTGACTGGAGATGAGAGAACATTATTTTCTCTTTATAATGGATTTTTTTCGCATAAGTGGATTAATTCCACTTTCTGATATAATTATGCTAATTCAAAAAAACTGGCCATATACATGACCATTTTTAAAATACTGATTATTTTTTGGTCTGTTCCGTTTCTAAAAAACTTAAAAAATGAACATAAAGTACATAAAAAACTATATTTCTACACGACTTAAATTCAATTAGACCTTCTTTGTCTTAAATTCGCATTCGCATGCTGGATATTTTGTTTTTGTGTCAAGTTCAAAAAGCGAATTATTTATGCATTCAAAGAAAAGCTTTTTTAAGGCATTTTGTGCAAAAAAACTGCACAGAATAGCTAAACATAATTTTTTTTAAATACAAAGCTACAATGTTAATGCAAACAAATGTGATTCCTTTAACTTGGCTTCACTTGAATCTGAACAATTTTTGACAAAATTTTCCAGTTCTTGTACTTGTACTTGTACTTTTACGGCTGTGATCATGCCTGATCTAGCCGGCCTCAATGATGTCACGAACGGTACCTCTCCAAGCGTGGCGATTGGCGGCAGCGGATCTCGAAAGCTCCACCCAGTCCCTTATTCAGCGACGGAGGCCGAAGATAGAAGGTCCAATAACTGCTTCCATGTCTTGACGGACGGTGTCTAGCCAGGTCTTCAGTTGCCCTCCTCTTCGACGTTTCCAGGTGGGCTGCGGTGCCGGGTCGAGGGCAGCATAGGTAAGCTCGTGGGGCGGACGACGGAGAACGTGTCTAAACCACCTCAGTCGCCTTTCTTGAATGGCCTGAGATATCCTCATGATGCGATCGCAGCGGATGCGGACTGTCTCATTTGAGATGAAGTCGCTATACTTAACTCGCAGGATCGTCCTCAGGCACTGGTGGTCAAAGACCTCCAGTCTTCGCTCATCTTCAGCGCGCACAGCTTAGCATTCACATCCATAGAGGAGGACTGACCGGATGGATGCACGGTATACACGAATCTTCGTGGCGATGGAGATGTCACGTCGGATCCATAGGCGCTTTCGAATAAGTGAGAAAACCCAGCGAGCAGCATCGATACGGGAGACAATGTCGTCCTTGCTCTGCCCATTCGGTAGCAGCCTCGCCCCGAGGTATTTAAAGCTGTCTACTTCTTCAAGTTGATGGCCATTAATCCCCAGGGGTGCCCTCTCCTGGTCAGGGATGCAGCTCGAGAACAACTTCGTCTTTCCGGAATTTATGGACATGCCTACCGACATAGCGATCTCATTTAACCGCGACACTACTGACTGTAGACCATCAAAATTTGAGGCTAACAGCGCAATATCATCGGCGTAGTCAAGATCAGTAAGTTGGCGTCCGGGTGTAAGTTCAACACCGTCCTCTTCATGCAGGGCTTGGCCGAGAATCCAGTCAATGACGTAGTTAAACAGAATGGGCGAAAGGACGCAGCCCTGTCGGACACCAGACCGGATATCGAACGACTGAGAGAGGATGTTGTGGACCAGGACTCGTGCGGTGGTAGACCGATAGTAGGCCTTAATCATCGCAATGAGTTTGGTCGGCATTCCATCCAGTTCCATTATTCGCCACAGGAACTCACAATGGATGAAATCGAATGCGGCGGCAAAGTCGACGAAGAAAACGGCCGTCGGCGTTATTCTAGAGTGCACCTCAGTTAGGGAAGGGATATCTTTTATACCTATTTCATTTATTTTGGAGTTCCTTCCTAGCATTATCAACATTAAGGTGCAGTTTGGTTCTCTTTTATCGTAATAGCATAGGAATTTCTTCCATATGAGATTACTCCCAATTTCCCAAAAGCATATTGTCATTGCTCTTAATAAACCTAACTAAAATGACAATTAGCTAAGTAAAAGGCTTTCGCAGAATTCAATAAACTGAATGAATCAAAATAGTGTTACTTAATATACGCTAAAACGCCAGGTCAAATTTCATAATGAACGCTGCATGGTTATTGGCGACTACTGTATAGAGGTTCACTGCAAACTTGCTGAAATGTCTAGCTTGCGACGTACAACGCATAACCGCAGGGTAGCATCTTTTCTCATGATTTCAACGACCGGGGACTACCGAGGGAAATTTAGTCGGCGCAATAAGTCATCTAGCATCGTTTTTTAGCCCTTTCTGGCACAACTATGTAAAGACTCAATCTTACCAACAAAAGGTGCACTCTAGTTGACAGAGAACATTTCAGGTGACTTACAAGGTAGTCCTCCTCACAGTAAATTTTGTCGTGGTCCTTGTAAAATATTTTATCCCGAAGAGTGCGACCTAAAAATAGCCACGAAAAAAGAAAGCGGGGATAGACAAGAAGGGAACTGGATAGTAGACATTACAAGATAGAACATACATAACTTGAAGCCGTCGCCAGTAGTTGCCCTAAAAGCAGGAAGTGATGGCAGACGACGGGGGCTGTGAGCATTGATTCACAAATTATTCTACTACAAAATGTGAGTCACCCAAAATTAGTCGCTTTTTGAGGAAAATATTTTGCAGTTACAGACAACTGGGGCTACATCGTCTAGTATTTAACTAGGGGTGTACCAGCAGATAATCGACGCCCTGACCACTCATAAAATCGGCGCGTAAAGTACTGTTGTAGCCGGCGCCCAGCATTGCTGTTTCCTTGTTCAAGGCCAAATGCCTCAACGTCATCCATCTTCTTTCGTGACTATCGACCTGGGTTCCCAGACTTTACGGAGGCGACAGCAGCAGCGTACGGAGGCAGCATGCTGTTCTACGTCTGACACTTGGGTTCGTCACAGCAATTGCATCACATGGCGACAGTGCAGTTACGCAATTAAACCCTAAACAGGTGCATCACGCCCTCTCGATATCCCCCTGGACACCTCTGCAGTCGACGTCCAACGAGGTTACCGCCCCCGGTCCTGTTGGGTGGTTATCCACCTCTGATTGCGGCCTCAGAACAACATCTACCGAGGGTCACTCGCTGTACTCTGGCCCAACTGCGCAGTGGCTACTCAATGGTCCTCTGCCAGTATCAGCATCGACTCGACCCATCCATACCCGACTGCTGTCCCGACTGCGGCGCTTCTCCCCATGGCTGTCAGCATCTGTTCGCCAGCAGTTCCCAGCCAGGCACCCACCGCACTCCCGCGGACCATTGGCTCAAGCCGGTCGAGGTCTTGCCTGTTCTCCGTCTTCCAAGTACTCCCAGTTTGGACTACGGTGGGGATTCCTGACGCAACTATGGGCTACAACACACACACACACACACACACACACACGTCCAATACTGTTGTGTCCGTCTTTCTCAAGGCCTGTCTCAAAAAGCATGCACTATGTCGGTCAGCGTTTTCAAACGTGCTGACCTGCAGACACTCGACCGACTTTCCCACAGAAGTACGCCCGGGCAGTTGCGGCTGCCCAAGCTCCACTTAAGCATTTCGTTTTTCCCCAACTCGCAGCCGATACAGCCTATGCCACCAAAAATGACACCCTTCGGGCAATTTCACACACACCGATCGGAGAACACTTGAAGCTCCGCCGCAATCCTACTAAAGCAACTACCACTACTGTTTCATTCTCTCTCAAGCCTGATTGGTCGCAGGCAACACTAGCCCTGGCTTTGCCAGTTGCCACTGGCACCTGCGGCGGGAACCACAGCAGACGGCGGCCAATATCTGCTGCACCAATCTCCCTACGGTGGATTTATCTCGCGTCCTCTCCATCTGCGTTTTTGATGACGGAGCAGCCCCCCCCCGACCATGCTCCTCCTTCTCGCCGCCGGGATTGAGGCCCACCCGGCGGGGCTCCGGATCCAACAAGGGCTACTAGCCAACCACCTGCGGCAGTAATTGGGAGTTCTGTACACAATAATTCCTTCCCCACATGTAAATTTAGCCTTTTGCCTACTACTACTACTACGGAGTTGGCCTGATGATTGTAGTGCCGTAAGCACAACTATTACTTAGAGGCCATATGTGGTCAGGCGATATCAAGGAGTTAGGCACAGCTGATCGCTGAAGGTGCAAACCCTATAATTTGTCGAACAGATCGTGTTTTCAGGGACTGGTTATAACGCTGGTGGGGAACATTTCGCGAGCAGGTAAGTTTCCCGCCAGGCTAGAAGGGTTCCGCTGCATCGACTTGAAGACGAACTTACCAGGACAGGAAGATGGGCATCGTACAAAAACGGGACCAGTCTGGCAGCCGAGATGTGGTGAATTAAAACAGGGTTCGAACTGGCTCCTCGCCCGCGCTAAGCAGGCTACAATGACGTCTGATTACTACCGCATATACGTGTGACAAATTGTAAAGTACCCTGTTGTTAAGAGGTCGATATGATCGCTTGGACAAGACCTTTATTGGCCTGATGTTTCGAAATCTATCGCGGATCCACCCTCAGGGGCAATAGCAGAAACGCTTAATTCATACAGAGGGGGTTACAGGTTTTTTATAGAATACAGTCATTTTGCTACTACATAATTATGACAATAAGCAGCTCCCCTGTCGAGGATACCTGTCGGTTTTTGTGTTAATTTCTTGATGGCCGGTGTGCGGGCCGTAATCGTTGTGGAATTGGACGTAATGATTGCTCGGCCATCTGGCTCTCTGGCGTAGTCTCAGCAATCGAGTCATCTTATTCCCATATATTCTTATGTTTACTTTCAGAAGTCGATTTGGCAAACATATGTTTTTAGCAACTCTTCATCAGGCCAGTACATTTGTAGACATAATGAAAATCGTACAGTTGGACAGGCGTTAACATTTCTCGGATAGTAGCCAGATCGTGCTTGAGTTCGGCGGCCTTGTCGTTAAACCGAAGTAAGACCTCTACGAACCCTGACGCGTATGTGCCGTTCCTTCGTATGCCGCCAGTCTAGGCTTGCCAGAATACATTATCGCTGTGCCTCAGTCTCTGTCTCAGAGTTTGAAGGTGCCGACAAAAAAGGAGCACACGGTTGCTGTTCGACATTCACGCCCCCCCCCCCCACAGTGCATCGCTATGTTTCTGTGTTTCCGAGTCAATGGTATGCAAACGCTACGCCTCGTCGCCATCCTCTTCACCCTAATGGGCTTTGATGTGCAAGACAGTGCACTGCACTGGATCGCACAGATGCGCGGTGCACTAGGCGTCAGTGCTTTCGCTTTTAAAACCTCCGTCGACTATGCCTCCCGTTCAGGGACTTCACATACCCCGCGTGCTGCCCGCGTGAATCGATGGCTGCACGCGTGGTCGCTCGTCCAATCAGAAGGCTGCTAGCGCAGTTCTGCACTCTCTATCTCGCTCTCGCTCTCTCTGTCTCGCTAGCGCACGCTTCAAATATCGCACCGCGCGCTCGCTATTGGTCATCCCCCAGGTCACGCCTCCGGCGCGGGTGCTTTCCCGTCACGCCGTAAAGTGCGGACAAACAATGGTTGTGTCTCCTCGCGTTTGCACCATCATCATCATCATCATCATGCACAGTCCAAACCCAACCCAAAAAAATAGGCCGCCCGCCTTTAGTCAGCTGCAGCAGCAACAGCAAAAGGTGCAACGGAAACACCTCAGGACAAACTAACCACGTCGTACACATTTTTTTAATTACGGACAGGTGGTTCCTGTGACATGCTTTATGATTTCGCGTTTCAAAGCCCCAAAATACTACCCACCTCTATGCAACCTTTCAGATTCATTTTCATGAAACTGTATGGCCGGATACAGGACAGAAGGAGTAAGAGGGGGAGGAGTTTGCAGTGTCTAAACCCAACCCAACCAAATAGGTCGCCACCTTTAGTCGGTAACCGCAAAATAGGACTTGTTTAGATTTTGAAGCTTGAAAGGCAGGCATCCCAAAAAGTGTAATTTCAACGAAAGAAGTTTTACGGTTAAAAAAATAAGTCAATTCAGTAAATTTTCGACGCTGAATTCGCCGATCGTCGTGAGACTTGAGGAGATGTGAGGTTGAGGAATCCATGGAAAAAAAATATTGCTGGATGCTTAATTTTAAGGAAAGTATCAAACGTTTAAAAGGTGCAAATAATTTCGGGACACTCTACATAATGTCCGTCGAAGTCTACATGCCGATGGACACCGTTAGGCCCGAAGGACTCAGATGAATGCTTGACAATTAGCGTTCACACCAGATGACTATATAATTGTACCAGCACTTTTGAAATTTTAACTTGTCGCAGCACATTTTCTCGAGTCTGACGATGACCTGGCGACCTGGTGTGTCCCATCCTAGGTTAAGTGCGAGTTGTAGCAACTCTTTTTCTCTTTCTGCCACCCTTACTTGTCTGAACCAAGACTAATACAAAAGAGGTTGGGTCCAGTAGCTGACATGATGTTATTGGTCATCTGATGCGAGTGAAGTACAGATTCAGATCCGAAGGAGGTGAGAGACAGGGAAGGGGCCGTTGCTGCTTGATCTTAAGGTGGACCGAGTCATCTACTAAGACGGCAACCCACCAAGGCAGACTGAAGTAGGCGCGAGGGTGGACGTACTAATCTGTACAATGCAAAACTAATCTGCTCTACTTCTCCTCATGCATCAAGCGCTATTTTATTTGAGTGAAGTAATGAAAACAGGTGCCTTAGCCTAATAACTAAGCCAAGAAAACTATTCTTCGTCAAGTTTCTCTCTGAAGAAGTAGATGCCGTTGCTGGGGCTAGAATTGTATTCGCCTGACGTTTTGGGGATTACTTCGCGAAGCCATTATTAAAGATAGTAGCGGGCAGGTGGAAAAGTACTCCCCCAGCCCTCCTGCGTACTACAGGTGATTTTGCGCCAACTCCCAGAGACGACCTATTCGCATGTACCAAATTTAGCCCTAACTATTGACCCACTCCTAACATTAACCTTAAATATACTGATGTATACCGCGAACAGAAATGAATTTCTCAGGAAAGTAAAAAGCTAAACTTTCAAAACCGGTATATCAATCAGAAAGCAGACAGGGAAAGCTGGGAGAAACCACTGATGAGCCGGACCCCTCGCAACTGTGGCAGAATACCGGAGGCAGAATACCGGCAAAACACGTGTCTGGCCTTTAGCTAGTATTTACGCTGTTAGGATCATAAGTTAGAATATTATCTGCCCTGTTTGCTTTCGATGGAAATTTGTGTGCGAACTTGGAAAAAGGAAATAAGGGATAAAGGAAAAGTCTTTTTGCTCAAACACGCGAGTCTCAGGGATCGCTAGTACTTAGGCTGTTAGTATGGTAAGTTACAAAGCTAACCATCCTAAACCATACCGCAACCCCCAGCCCTCCTTACGGAAACCCTAATTCTACCCCTAATCCCACTACTCCTGAAGTTAAAGGACTATCACATGTATTACAAGGGGCACTTGTAACCGTGCCCTACAAATTCTCAAAGTATGTTCCAGTTGACTAATTACTCATAGCCTGGCAACCAGACGAACCGCTATTGACTAGGCCATTTACCAAATTACGTCAAGGTGAGAGACTCCACATCCACAGTGACGCATGCTTCATTATCGAATAGCAACCTATATCCACGGTAGCAATCTTGCTCAGCTGAATTTGCAGTTGCCCTGCCTTGAACCATCAAATTCACCAGGATCGACAACACTGTCTAATCTTCTTCCAGTGTCCCTCAACCGATTGATAATTAAATTGCGCGCGATGACTTGAAAGCGCCCATCTACTGGTCCCACCCACGTACGGGTCTACGTACTACTTGCACCTGGTTCAATTAGATCCTGTTGTTGGATGAATCAGCTTCATGGATGTCACAGATAGCGGCGCCTCATTGGCGTTGATCGGAAGCGAGCTTCTCGCAAAAGTCAATCCAGTGCTTATTTCATTGTCCCAACGAGGCCCATGCGTTCGACGTCCGACTTGGTGGTGTTGAGCCACCTCTTCAGCTGACCGCCATATCGGTACCTGCAGTTTGTACTACAAGAGGGATTCACGATCAATCTGCAGACGTCCGTCGATGGCTTGCGCAGGGCATGGCCAAACCATTGTAATCGATGATGCTGGATGTATGGTGCTAGACTTGCAACTTTGAAACACCTGCGATATAGCTCAACATCGGAAAATCGATCAAGCCAGGAGACTTAGGAGGCGTCGAAGACTGAGGGGTATTACCAAGTATGACTATATCATCGGCATATTCCAGGTAAGGAGCTCTGAATTCAGAGTTCATTTCACATCCACTATCAGGTAGCATGGGTTGATTCATCACCCGGTCGATCAAGAAATTGAAGATAAATGGGGAAAGAGGGCATTCTAGTCGATCTCCAGACGTCAATGGAAAAGAACCGAAAACGGCTTACATGTGTTGGAAAAGTGAAGTAAGTTGCATTCCGAGATGATATGATGAAAAGAAAGAAGATCTTCGGAAAATCGAGTTGTACTCGTGAATTTTCGAACAAGTATCACGTGTTCGTCGTCATACTAAATTAAAAGTGAGGGCTGGGAAAGTCGCACTAGAGGGTTTGGAGGCAGAGGTTACAACGGACGGGGGAGGGAAGGGGATATTGGGTGGAAGGGTGATGGTGACATGACACCCGCGGCGATAGGTTGTGCTAGTGAGGGGAGGGAAGGTGTTAGCGTTTGGACTATGGGCCGCGTGTTTGGGGGAAGGGGGGGGGGCTGGTTAAGAGTCAGAGAAATTCCACTTGACCGGGCACAGAGAGCCAATTGTTGTTTCAGGCTGTGTCCAAATTAGTAGACCAAGCACGAAACCCGGTATAGTGTGAGTCAAGCTCTACGTGCTCGTTTATACTAGCCAGATTCGAGTGTCAAGCTTCAAGGAATTCTCTCGCTTGTCGCGTATGAGCCATTGCGATCACGTCGGTGGCATCCCAATTGAAGCGGTGATCACACTCGATGGAGTGTGCAAATAGGAGTGATAAATGGTTCCGTAGGCGAACGGCTGACTTGTGTTCGTTGATGCGGGTCTCAAGGCGTCGGCCTGTTTGGCCAATATAAACGCAAGGGCAACCAGCACACGGTATACGATAAACGACGTTACTTAGTTTTCCCACGGGTAGAGCGTCCTTTACTCGACATAAGCTTGCGCGCAGTGAGGTTGCAGGCTTGTGGGCAACGGAGATGCCAAAGCGACTTAGTTGCCGAGAGATGGTTTCAGATACTCCATTCATGTAGGGTAGAGAATAAATTTCCGTGGCAATGTAACATCGTTGGGAGGGAGGTTTTGTGCTTGACCCCGACGTCTAAGGCAATTCTTGACAAAGCTTGTCGGATATCCATTGGCCCGGAAAAATTTGTACAAGTACGTTAGTTCTCTCTTGAGAAAATCATCGTTACTGCAATAACGGTGGGCCCGTTGGAAAAGAGAGCGAACACAGCTTCTTTTATGGGCCGCAGGGTGCTTACTTCTAGAGTTAAGGATGATTTCTGCAGTGGAGTCCTTTCGCTAGACGCTTGTTGCGAGTTTGCCATCTGCGAGTCTTTGTATCCTCACGTCAAGGAATGGGAGGGTGTCTCCTGTTGCCTCTTCACGGGTAAATTGTATTTCTGAAAAGATCCCATTTAGACTCTGGTGCAGCCGTTCGACATTGCAGTGGACAGTGGACGGAATCAAGAACCGAATCCCGCAGGCTAGAAATGCATTTAGGCTGCTAGCTCAGACATCACCTTACGTACTAAGCTGCTGATATACAAAGCATCAATCAGGCCGGTGTTAGTATATGCCTGCGAAACATGGCCAGTGAGAAAGGCAGATATCCTAGCGCTCGAAGTCTTGTTGGTGTCTTCGACGCCTCTTAAGAGTCTTCTGGCAGGATCGAATCTGCAATGTTGAGCTATACCGCAGGTGTTTCAAACTACCAAATCTAGCATCGTACACCCAGCATCGACTATTGCAATAGTTTGGCATTGTTCTGCGCAAACCATCGACGGAGCTCTGCAGATTGGTCGTGAACCCCTCTCGTAGTGCAAACTGGAGATACCGACAAGGCGGTCAACTAAAGACATGGCTCAGCACCGTTAAGTCGGACTTTGAACGGATGGGCCTCCTAATTGGTTACGGCTTACGACATTGGAACAAACAGTGGGTTAACATCTGTGAAGAGCTCACTTCTGACCACCGCCAATGGGCCGCCGCTATTCGTGACATCCGTGAAGCCGATTCATTCAACAACAGGAGCTAACCGGAACGAGTACAAGTAAAAGTAAGTACACAGACGGGCCCATGCACAACCGTGGGTCCGTGACTGTGCATCAATAGAAGTGAGGTGGGAATGCCTCAGGTGCTCTGCCCTACTGACTGTTTTTGTGCAGTCGCACGCGATCGAAAAGGTAAGTATGATTTGCAAAAATGCAGATGAACGGACGGTCTGTCTGGTGGATATGCCTGGAGACTCCCCATACCGGTTCTCCTGCCACACGGCAATGCATCCTTAGTCACCCGACAATTCAGATGCGTGAACTTGTACTTGATACGGCTGTGATCATGCCTGATCTAGCCAGCCTCAATGATGTCACGGACGGTACCTCTCAACGCGTGACGATTGGCGGCAGCGGATGTGGAAAGTGCAATCTATTCCCTTTTCGAGCGACAGAGACCGAAGGTCCAAGGACCACTTCCATGTCTTGACGAACGATGTTGAACTTAATCTTCAGATGCCCTTCTGTTCGACGCCTTCAAGCTAATAATATTACTACTACTATGGCTAATATCACTACTACATTTAGTAATGCTACAACTTCTACTATGGCTAATACTACAACTATCAACTGTAGCTAATACTGCTTGTACCATTATTACCACTACTTGTGACCGTGCCTAGTCTACCCAGCCTCAATGATGTCACGGACGGTTCATCTCCATGCGTGACGATTGGCGGTAGCGCAGAGCTGGAAAGCACCACCCACGCTCTTTTCCAGCGATGGAGATCGAAGACAGAAGGTCCAAGAACTGCTTCTATGTCTTTACGAACGGTATGCACCCGAGTTTTGAGTTGCCCTTCCTTTCGACGCATCCGAGTGGGCTGCGGCACCAGGTCAAGGGCAGCGTAGCAAAACCCGTAAAGCGGACGACGGAGGGAGTGCCCAAACCATCTCAGTTTAATTCGTCATATTTTGTTATCGCTCATTTTTCTGCATCTTGCCTGTGGCCTGGCAAATTGCGGGACCACGGTACCCGACTCAGTGTACCAACCTGTGGCTTGGGGAGTGCGACTCGAAATGCGACCTCGAGCTTCATGTTTTTTGGGATAGCGCATCCTGTTAGGAGGGCTCAACACGCACGTCATAACTTGGGCTGTCCTGAGGACACTAGGACAAAGGAATCCAACAGGCCACCGATGCATGCAGAGCGGGCAAAAAGAACGACCAACACGCGAGCACGAAAGGACAACCACGGGCCGGGGTCTGTTATCCGTGAGGTCATGCCTGGCTAGGGCCAAAGCGCGCGCGTTAAGCGTCACCTGAAGACACAGTGGCTGAGGCACGACGGCTGCCTGTAGAGGCATTCTGTTGTTGGGAGACACGGAACTCTGTTGCGGAGGCATGCTGCCGACGACCTGAGATTCTGCTGCTAGTGACACGAGACCTACTGTTAACCGAGACGCGCTACCGAAGACAGAGGACACGCTGCTGACGGGGGGCACACAGATGACAAGCAGAACTAGTGACAGTAAAGTAACGTAACGTACAATCTGTTATCTCCTGTTCTGCCTTCGCTTCCTAACACGTAACTGGGCACATAACTGGTGTTGACAGAGGAGCACACAAGGTTATAACATGATATAAACGATTTTTTTCGACATCTCTGCGCGTGTGAAGCGAGTTGCCTACTGTTACTTCTTTTTTCCTAAGCTAATAATCGACAGCAAGGGGTTTTACCAACTTAAAATTCGGGATGTATAGCAATTGCTCAACCGGGTCTGTGAGAGCCAGTAAAATGGAGCCTCGGGTGACGAGCAGCAGGTCAGGTAACGAACGGGCCACACACAGAAAACATTTGGTTCGACTGACAAGCCTCTGCTCAGTTAACGAGTCATTTATGCATACGAGCGTGCGTGCACGCCGTCGAGGTCCTTCGTTCTCCTTATTGTTTTTTCTTTCTTTCTTTTATTTTTTCTCATATTTTTCTTTCTTTCCTTTTGCCTTGCACAACCTGCTCTACAATGCTCACCTCCCAAGTTGTTTTCCTTTTCAGCACTGCGCCCATCCCACCTCAGGCGACCGATCAGCTAGGCGGTGGGGGAGAGAGTGAGATTGACTTTCGGCGCGATGCTTGTCTCATTATTATCAATCTGATGCGCCTGAAGCTATATTGTGGTGCGCTAAAAGCCGTGGCTTGGAGCATTGTCAACTAACGGGATAACTCGGACATCGCAACCAGTCTAGTGTGTGTCTTGTTGTGTTGAATGGGTTACTGCGGACTGAGAGTCAGCCTCAATGGTTCCCTCTTAACGTGGGCTTTATAGCGGGAGACTACCCGCGTACTGTTGGCACGCATGTTTATCGCGCCAGCCACCTGCACCCTTCCTCATCTCCGGTCTTCGTCTTGACATCGAGTCGGGTGTGGGAATGTGGTGGATACTCCGCGAATACAGCTTCACTATAATCCAGCGGAAGTCACCGCGTTTGCCTACAGCCTGCTGAAGCGCGTGGTGCACGCGTGGTCGAAATCGACGGTCGATCTGTCTTGTGCCGCTGAGTCCTGCTCCCAGGACGTGAGTCATCGGTTGCCTGCAGCCAATCAGTGGACTGCTGCCAATTTTCTCAAGATGAGTGTTTCACATTATGAGCTCGCTGCTGGAACGGATTGAGCTCGTTAACCGATGTGTGCGTGGGTGGGCTTATCGGAGCCATTTCGGCTGCAGCCAATCACCGAATCAGAAAATTATTGATAATCGTCATGATGTCAGCAAGCCACAGGCTGAGTCACAGGGCGTGCAAGCAGTCAGCTGCCAAGATCTTTGTCACCCCGTCGAGTCACTTTGATGTCTTAACAATCCAGGAGCCGAGGTCAAGGTTTGGCTGCATGTACTTGTTGCGATTGCGATAGTGACTGATCCAGCTGGCCTTAATGATGTCCCGTAGAGTGCTTCCCCACGCGCGACGATCCATGGCGACAGCAGACTTGGACGGTTCGAGCCATTTTCTTCGCCAGCCCCGGAGACCGAATACCGAAAGTGCAAGAACCATTTTCATGTCCCGACGGACTGAGTCGAGCCAGGTTTTGAGCTGACACCCACTTTGACATTGTCAATTAGATAACGGTTTAGGATCGAGGGCAGTAACACTGAGCTCGTGAGGTTGAAGGCGGAGGACGTGCCCAAACCACCTCAGTTGTACTTCTTGAGTGCCGACTGTCTCATTCGCGAGGAAGTCGAAATGCTTCATTTGAAGGATGTACCTCAAGCACTCGTGGTCAAAGACTTCCAGTTTCCGCTCACCTTCCACGCGCATAGCCCAGCATTCTCATCCGTATAGAAGAACATACTATACAGATGCACAGTACATGCGCATCTTTGTGGAGGTATAAATATCGCGTCGGGCCTATAGACACTTTCGAAGACTGGGGAAAACTCATCGTGCTGCATCAATTCGGGAGACAATATCATCCTTACTCGGTCCATTCGACAGCATCCTTGTTCCGAGGTATTTGAAACTGTTGACTTCTTTAAGCTGACGGCTACTAATTACGAGAGGTGGCTTCTCTTGGGCAGGGATGCAGCATGAAAACACTTTGGTCTTCCCAGCGTTTATGGACAAACCGACCGATTTTGCGACCTCGTTCACCTGTGACACCAAAGACTGAACATCGCCAAAGCTTGATGCTAGTAAAGCGATATCAGCGGCGTAGCCGAGATCAGTCAACCGGCGTCTGGGTGCAAGCTCAATACCGTCAGTTTTTGTATAGAGGGAAGGTTTGAGACTGCCGAATTTTTTTCGCAATTGGATGATCAACTGAATTATTCAAATTTGCTAACCCCCTCCTAATAATTAAATATGTCTGGTAGTCATTATGGTGCATTCCAGATGACTGCTTAGAAAACCCTGCCTGGGCAGCAAGGTGGATTCTGTAGGTGCAGTAGATTGGACGGGTAAATCGACCCAAGTACGACTAAATTCACGGCTCGTAGCTCAATGGCTGCGCAAAAGCCTCCCCTGTTTATGCGGGCTCGACTCCCACCGGGACCAAGAATCTTTCTTAATTGGGTCAATCGAATAATTCAAATTTGCCAATCCCCTCTCCTAGTAATTTATCTGACAGTAGACCTGTGCCGTTTGAAGAAACTGATGAAACGAGAGGAAATCAAAAGAGGCTGGTGGCACACGGCTGCATCGTACCGGCAATTACGCCTAACAAGTATTGCTTTTGAGGCACGTTTAGATGTTAACCGTTCCCAGCGGACACCAGTTCTACATCTTACGACGAGGCTGACGATGAAAATGCATCAAATGCGTTTCCCCCGCTTTACAAGAGACAACGTACCTAACTTAAAGAAACTTAGATAACTAGAAGCACCACCCCCGTTACGGCATCAGGATGTCCAGCAATTGCACTCTGCCGCCACTGAAATACTTTTTGCCAGCGCAAAAAAATTAACTGCTGGATTTCAGGCTGTATGTGAGGATGGTACGCAAGAACATAGGGCTGGGGGGAGGGGCAGGTAAAATGGTACCGAGGAAATAAAAATAGAACAGAACAGAACAGAACTCACGACAGCAGCAACACACGAAACAGTCATTGTGGTAGATGCAGCCCAAGGCCTGACAGGCGGATGCCCAGTTGGTTATGCGAGTGTCACATTCAGCGCACAGACCTATTGAGTGACGCAGTTGCGGCGAGGACGGTGAGGAGAGAGAGGCCGGAAAGGAAGAAGAGTAGACAGAGGAGGCCGGTGAGGTGGTTGGCGTGGTTATATCACCAAGCAAACTATCACTTATGCCTTTGGTCATGCGTAAAGGGTTTCCGGCCAGCATACTGCTAGGTAAAATCCACAAGGCTATTCAACGCAAAAGTCGGTAGCTACAGGCAGACAAGTAGGGAGAGAGGCGCGGCTTGCACTCAACTACCCGCAGTGCAGTGCAGAGGGTCTTAGGCGTTCGCGACTGGGAGACAACTGCCCGGAACGTCAGTGTGCCTACTGATAGGCAAATATCAATTCTGTTGATTACTGGGGGCTGGCGCACCTTCACGCAGGCATTTGCGTGTCTGCGGGTGTGTGTGCGTGTGTGAAGGTGCAAAGGGGGAGGGGCGGGGGCGGGGGTGGGAGAGTGGCGTTTTCTGATTGGTCGCAAAGGTCTGCGTGTCTGGGCCACTACTACCGCCCCCCTGAGATTGCCGCCGCCAATAGTCGCGCCATTGTGCGAGTGGTAATGATGATGACGAGGCTGACTTTCCGCGCGTGTGCCTCCCATCGTAGCGCATCAATTAAAGTGGCAGCGCTGAGTCAAATACATGAGAGGGGAAAGGGCTGAGGCGTGCGTGTGTGTGTGCGTGTCTTTGGTTGTGTGCGGTGCTTTTGCAATGCATGTGCTGTGCGCTGGTAGCAAACGCAGTTAAAAGTACGGTCGGCATGTCCATCTAGCGCTTCGGACGGACGGAAGGTAGAAAGGAACACAAGACGGTAGGTTTCCCTCCGACTCCCACTTTACATGAAACCTTAACTGAACCTTAAATGCACCAATGAGCTTACCTGTAAACTGCAACGTGCATGGACAAACGGTAAAATGAAAAACCAGTTTCTTAAGAAGATGAAACCCATACATGCCAAAAATTTAAGTTTGTATAACCACTACTCCCACCGCAGAGCACTTCTTGAACAGAGTTCTGTACAGGTTAAGGCCCTGGAGGCTACTGAACTTTCTTCGGGCAAAGTTATCTAACAGAAGCTTTGGGTAATAATAGCACAAGAAGAGATCTTATTGAGAGATGAGCTCTTCATGGACGCTTATAATTGAGAAAATTTAGTAATTCGAACAGTTGGTACCTGGTGAACCCTTAACAGACGTGGTGCTCTGATTAAGATGCCCTTTTCGTTGATGTTTTTTTTTACTAGCAAGCAGATTTTGACGCAGCAAGTCAAGATAGTGATTGCGTAAGTGGTAAGGTAACTTATACACAATGGCTGCAATTGGTTTGTGGCAAAAGGTTACCAATCTTCAGGCCACGCTAGCAGGTAGTGATATGGCATTACCAAAAAATGGCCATTTCAGACTTATTAGCCATCATCAGTCAGCCATAGCCAACCCCAAGTGTTGAACGCGCAACCTCTTGGTTAGAAGTCTGACGCTCTAACCACTGGCTCTTTGCTTGGTCCATTTCTACTTGGAATGTCGGGGTTAGTGACATAAGATGTGAGGGCTGGGAATAACATCTCATCCTTATTAGTCTTCATTGACTGCTCAGTATGACTGCCTATTTCTGCTTGCAGCAAGAACCAACCACTTTCGTTCAGCCCATCTATACCAACACTTCTTCAGTGGTTAGCACAAAACTACTGAAGAGGGGATCTTAGGGCTTTTTCACCTACTGAAACCTTCTCCTGATTTTTTCGAATGGAATCGTGAGGATTTTAGTCTTTCTGCTGGTGCAATGGTCTTGTGGTGTCTATCCGGAAAGATTAAACTAGCAGACTGAAGCCATGCGTCATTACTGTGAAAAACAAGTGCATTTCTGGTGACTAGTACCCGTCGCTCGCTAGCCTCTCATAAACTCTGCGACTACCTGCATTTTTATATGGTGTCGGTAGCTGTATTTTTTTCTCAAAGACTCCACATCGATTAAAACGAAGCCGAGGTAGCGAGATTATAAAATTGCCGAGACTGGAGACGGTTTCTTTTAGCACAATGACTTAATACAAACCAACTGTGTTCAGTAACAAGTCTATTCAAGGGCGACTTGCTCTGTCGCCAAATACGTAGAAAACTAGCGACGACCGCGTTCAAGTATTCGTTTAAAATACGTAGCTGACGATAGCTACATCTGTTGCTTTCGCAATTTGAGCTTAATGTGAAAAGTTACATCTAATTAAAAGGATAATTTATTTGTGACTTGACTATGCCTTCTGATGACGATGTGGAAGGGTTAAATAACTCTTTTCTGTATGTATGAAGAAGGAAGAAGATTCCTGTGGGATACATCTATGTTATCTTTCAGTTTGCCCCTATCATTTAACAGAAATTTCATGCGAATTACCTAAATACATAGCTTAAGTTTAAAGAGGAATTAAAGGGAAGTCCCCGTGTCTCGGTGGGCTTCGAGGCATTCAAAGACATTTACCCGCATTCAAGTCCGTGGTTGGAGGGGCGATGGGTTGAAGTGGACTTTGAGTACTTGTTTTCTGGGGTTCTGGTCGATAAATCTGCAACACCTCTTGATGACTGCCTGGGGAACGAATCAGTGGTGGGCTAACTGCAGTGCTTTTTGACTGTTTGTCAAAATGAGACTGTAGGGTATAAGTGGGTGAGGGCACCCGTTTGGATCCAGCACCTAAACTAGGTGGGGGAAAGAAGACGATGTTAAGACTGGAGCGCGTGCGGATGCCCTCAAGTGGATCGGCCGGCGGTGAAGTGGTTTTAGGCGCTGGCTGCTTGGTTGAGCCCACATTAATGATTGTGTGCCGTGCAGCATAAGGTGGGGGTGACGGCAGCGAACGTCCAGAGCCAGAGTTCATTGACGGACTTAAATTACACACGGAAGGAGTTAGAGGACTGAGACGAGGAAGAAAAAGAATAGGAAGCACAATATCCTGAACTGAATATAGTAAGAACATTATGGCAGAACTCTGGAAGATGAGAAGACAGCGCGACGCTGCGACACCCCAGTTGGCAGTATCGTCATCAAGTCTTATCAATGAAAAAATAATCCAGCTTCAACAGTCAGTACCAGAAGCCGAAGGGAATTGCGGGTGGGTCATAATTATTCGGCTGTTAAGAAAGTCGTAACGTACTAGTCACAAGGGGTTTTTTATCTTGAAAGTTTTCGAATCTACTCAATTTCCCGAGGCTGTGTTAATTAAAATAAGTGATGCACGCACACCAGAACCATATGTAAGTGTTTTCAATAAATAGAATTTGTAGCTTATCATGTTCTAAATCAGCATACAATATGGATTCATAGAAACTGATATATCAGGTATAACCCGACGAGAGTACAGTATAAAAGGTATATCCCTATTGTCTGGAGTTAATTTTATTAAGCTTGTCAGCAAGAGTTGAGGAAATCTGAGCAGATAAATTGATCTAACGGCTAAAGGGAATATAGAATTACTGCGGGCAAGTTAGAGTTGTCATATATCTATCTTTTGAGATAACATGAGGTAACTGACAGCCATGGACTTGCTTTAACTTATTAAGCGGTAACTGGTAAAAGTATTTTTCGTAATTTAACCTTCCGCTGCACGCTCAAGCTGTAATTAGATCTAAAACGAATTTGTTTTCCGTGTTTATTGGTGCTTTTGTCTATTAATAGACAAAAGCACCAAAAGACAAGGAAAATTGGAAAGACATGGCGGCCAAAGTAACATGTTACTAGAAAACTATAAAAACTCACTACAGGCTTACTCAGTGGTGGTTCCTAACCAGGGAGCTCACAATACTTCAAGTCCAAATTTTACATATGTGGAAAGGCAAATCAATAAATCCGGAGCAAATACCAAGCATTTAAAAAAAATTAACAATAGAATTCATAACACTAATTAATTTATTACGACTAAATAACTAACAGACTAGAAAGACTACTCTGTAATAATAAAATACTTTAGATTTTACAGCAAAATGGTTCAAACGTAAACGGCGACAGTTCGCGCTTTTCCTTCGATTAAAATTAAAGTTTTATCAGGTCATGTTTGAGAAGGTATACCTGTTTATTCATTCGCATGCGGAAACGCTTCTTCCACATAAAGCTAAAATCAGAACAATATCAGTATGAACTTTAAAAAGAGTGTCCATATTCTCTTTTTTAGTGAAAAAATGTGGCCAGAATCGGGAAAGCATCGGATATAAGGCTGAGAGTTCTTATTATAATGTGTTATTACAAGGGAATTAGGGAAAATTTGACGGTCTTGCTACCTTTCTTCAGAAGTAAATATCAGTCTTAATCACTGTAACTGCATTAAAACTTCATTAAAAAATGATTATTTCAATGTCGTTTACTTACCATATACATGGAAATGAGAGCGAACGCCAAAGAGAAAGTTTCCTGTCGCAAGAAATCAAAAGGTCAGTGGCTAGAAAGGATAAATTAAAGCTAGATATGCTTTAAATAAAAATACCAACATTGAAGTGGATTAACAGTGTTAGGGAAATGCTTTTCTTCCCTTGAATATACATAAAAATAACAACTGGCAAAAAAATCCGTAATGAAACACACTGATCTTCTTTACCGTGAAAGAGCAGACATAGTCCAGCTTACAACAGATAATTCGCAGTTGCGCATGGACGTAGCTTCTGAGCTTTCGTACATACAGCTTCCGGGTGAACTTCTGATAAGCACGATGTTTTTGGATAGCATAACAACCGATCCGGAGATCTTAATAGGTTTCTTTAAATTGAATTTTGCATGAAAGGGAAATATAGATCAAAATGAAATTCTGCCCAGCCAGAATTTTCGCGGTAATAGTGACATTCATGTAAAGAGGTTTTTCATTGAACCGGTTAATGAAGGGAAATTACACTTCGCACAATGAATAATGAAAAGTGCTGATGTGGAAGCAGCAAAGACCATTGAGACAGGAGCACTACTACTTACTTGATCCGATTAGCTCCTGTCGTTGGCTGAATCGGCTTCACTGATGTCACGAATAGCGGCGGCCAATTGGCGGCGATTAGAAGCGAGTTCTTCACAGATGTTAATCCATTGTTTGTGTTTATGTCACAAGCCGTAAACGGTTACGCGGCCCATTCGTTCAACGTCCGACTTAACGGTGCTGACTGCATGTTCTAACATTAAGGACTTAGGTTTAAGTTACACCAATAAATTAGATCTTTCACTTCACGCTGACAGAATACCAGCAAAAGCTGCTCAGGTATGTGGCTTCATCTCTTTTAATTTCTACCTTCCCGAAATGAAGCTAAGACTTTATCCTATGTATGTGCTTCCTATTCTCAAATGCTGTTGTCCATTCTTCGGTCTAATGAACGAATCTAGCCATTCAGAAATTGAAAGTGTCCAAAGTAGATTCACTTAAAGGGTCCTCTATGCGGCATTTTCAGATACTTCCTACTCAGATAGATGTGAGGTACTGAAACTGAAATTTCTTTGGGTCAGGAGACTGGAAGCAGGGGTTTGTCTCCTGTTTCGCCTTAATAATAGTTCAAATCTTCCCAAGATGTCTGCCCTTACTCCCGTTAATCGCCCTTACAACCTAAGAAATTCAACGTTGATTATACCTCCTCCTGCTTATTCCACTTCTAAGCGATCTCTTTTATTGCTTCTAGGTATAGCTATCTTTGGAATTATTTGCCGATTGATATTCGGGCGTTGACTAGTCTATGTGCATTCAAGCGAAGACTGCACATTTATCTTAACACTGAATCTATTAACCTTTTGTTTTCCTCATCTTTTCCGACAGCTTTCTCCACGATCCCGAGAAAGGACCATCGGGAATTTAGGATCCTTTCTTGAAACTACCTTTCTCTGAATCGTGTCCCCCGGAATCAGGAAGCAGTCTTGACGGCTCTCGTTTCGCTGGTCATCAACCATCATCAGGGCCTTATATTTGGTCACATCTCAGACATCCCCAACGATGGTCTTGTAGATTTGATGGACTTTTGGATCTCAAACAGCGATGCCCATCGCGATCATAAACTGGTGGGTTCCCTATGTTCCATTATGCCGCACCGGTTTGGGAACTCGAGTGTACTGCCGGGAACCCGTCTATACCAGTAATGTTTCGTTAATATCTATTGTTCTGCCCCACGCTCAGCTTCGACTGAGTTTGCTTCCAAGCCCCTCCCCCTTACTAACAGAGGCAGTGGGTACCAGAATACACAGTCAAAATCTAGATAACGATGTGGCTCATCTGTGTGTGCCCTTGAATTTCACCTTTCTGCATGACACGGCTATATTAATTTTTTTCGAATCTAACAAATTCGCTTCTAAAAAGTTATACTCGTCTTATAGCTATAGACTACGGATTCTGTTGGTTAAACCAATTATTTCTAGTACTTCGTGTTATCGAATTTTTGGTTTACTGATGAGGCCAATCGGGCCTGAAATATAAAACTTATTATTATTCAGTTGACCGCCTTGTCGGTATCTCCAGTTTGCACTTTAAGAAGGGTTCATGACCAATCTGCAGAGGTCCGTCGATGGTTTGCGCAGGACATGGCCAAACCATTGCAATCGCCGATGCTGGATGTACGATGCTGGACTTGGTAGTTTGAAACATCTGCGGTATAGCTCAACATTGGAGTTTTGATCCTGCCAGAGGACTCTTAGGAGACGTTGAAGACACCAGCGGTCAAAGACTTCGAGCGATAGGATGTCTGCCTTTCTTACTGGCCATGTTTCGCAGGCATATACTAACAGCGGTCTGATTGATGTTTTGTATATCAGCAGCTTAGTACGTAAACGGATGTCTGAGCGAGACCAGAGTGGTCTGGCTAACAGCCTAAATGCATTTCTGGCCTGCGCGATTCGGTTCTTGATTTCGTCTTTGGCCTGTCCATTGGCTAGCATATTCGAGCCAAAATAGCGGAAGCAGCTAACTTCTTCAATGGTTTGACCACTGATAAACAGTGATTGTGTTGCGCCCAGATACGTAGTCAGGAGCTCCGTCTTGCGCACATTAATTTTCAGACCAGCAGTTGCCGCGAAGCCGGTGATTCGGTCTAGCGTTGGCTGTAGTGACTGAGGAGTTTTACCGAGTACGACAATGTCATCGGCATATTCCAGGTCAGGCACTCTGAACTCAGGGCTGATTTCACATCTACTGTCAGGTAGAATTGACTGATGCATTACCAAGTCGATCAAGAAGTTGAAGAGAACTGGAGAAAGAGGGCACCCTTGTCGAAATCCACAAGTCAGAGGGAAAGAAGTTAACTCTTGGACAGGAGTGGCCATTCCTGGCTTTTAAGCTGTAGTCAGTCAGTCATAGCTAATCCCAGGGTTGGTAACTCCCTAGAGTTAAACCTGAAACCTTTTGTTTTTGAGTGCAGGACTCCACCACTGTATCTGTCGCTCCCTCTTCATCACATATTACAAGATACTATGCGACTGCCTGTGGAGGCTCTGGATTGAACTCCAAGGCACAACGAGAGGAGCATATTCGGAAATTGGATTGGTGAACGCCCTATATTTATGAATCCATTCATCTTATCACAGCGTTTCTACAACAAAAGCAAAATACTGCGGGATCCCATACCAGCCGCCACATTTGTAGAAGGAACAGTGAAGGAAACCGCTTACAAATGACTACGTATTTAAGATGAAGCTTTTTTCAAATAGCTTTACCTCTGAAGGGAACTTGATTCAAACTTTCTTTTACGTGCATACATCGGCCTGCTTCGTCATTTTCGACTACGAGAAATTCAAAACCTCCGCACCTTATTTGATGCACGCTAGGCCTTTTGCCTATAATCGATACCGTTCTCCGGAAAGTAAGTCATTCCTTTGTCTGTTGGCTGCAAAAATATTTTGTCTTAGAGCTTTTGCGTGCGAGCATGATATAAGCTGCCAGTTACTATTTATGCTCTTACCACGTCTTCTATAAAGGCCACCATCGACTGTTAGATTTTAAGATAATGCCATTCTGTTTGCGCCAAGCGGCCCAATCGTTTTAATATGTCATGCAAAAAGCTTTTTTTCGCCTTTTAATTCCTATGGATTTTCCGGGGCCTTCGGATGAAAATATAGCCAGCAATATATTAAAAGCCATACGTGACAGCGAAGGTGGTTCGCCTATTGAGGGTATTTATTCCAAAGTAGTGGATTTTCACTAACCTTGATGTGTTTCAGGATATGATAATTTATATACTTAATTTGAAAGCGACAGTAACCATCCGTGTGGCATTCATGATGGGAAACATGTAAGCAAGCCGTCAGAAGCTAGAGAACGCGACCGGTTAATATCGGTTGGGACAACAAAGTAAAGGCTGCATTTATGCTGCCCAACCTCCCTAATCCCCAAAGACTTTTGTTGGCCTGACTACTCCCCCGCGGGGTGCGTGCATCTCTTCGAGTTAATGTTTGGAGATCAATTGGGCC
>JAYGXS010000010.1:7520252-7592743 GCA_036362985.1 Ligula intestinalis
TGCATAAACACCATTGTCTAGTTGGTATCCTTCGCCATTCCATTTTCGATCTTCAAGCTCATGACATGCCGAACTCCCTTATGTTCAACTGGGATTGTCGTCCATCTGACACTTCAAACAACCACGCACACCACCGTCGATGAGTTCATTTTGTCACCATTTATGACTTGACACCATTCACAAGGCCAACTACTCGGTTTGTGGTCCAGACCGCATTCAAGGGTGCACGTAGTACATGACATTCGAATCAAGAACAAGCGCTTTTGACACTGGCAAACATAGGTTTCATAGTTTGACCCCTATAAATTCTGGGTTCTCTATCAGTTTTACTAAACCTACTATGTTGATGTGTGGAAGACGCCAAACAAGGTTGTCCCCCGTTTGTTCTGCAAGGGCAGCTGCTCCAGTCATGCATCGTCACAGGCCGTTGTTCCCGATTGGCTTAACCGATAGCATCGTACGCATACACATGCGCACACGCACGCGCGCCCAGATAGTCGCAGTTGCCGAAAGGCCACTTGAACATAGCAACCCTTCGTGTAACGCAGCAGGAGGCCTCAATACCTGACATCCCCTTGGAGCAATCCAAAACGCCAATAGCAAATCACTTCGACTCGCTTTACAATCATGTAAAAAAAAACTTTCAGGTCTCTACCTTGAATAAATAGTCAGACATTCTTGGGCACGAATGGACGCATTTCACACTATCCCTGGGTTTGCCAGTGGCCAATGCTGCCTGAGAGAGCAATACAGAGTTCTGAGTACAATAAGGCCTTCATTATGGTGAGCTCTGCCATTCACCTACAAAGTCACTCACTGTGCCCAGAGATAAGGAACTATGGTTGCCGACACCCGGTTGTGAGTCGAGATTGACGTTTTCCAGCAAAAGTCAAGCCAGGTCAAATGCTGGTCAATTTATTTGGAGCATTCATCCAAATGTGTTGCTCTTACATTGCATCTCTTCTGTGATCGAGTTATTCCTACATCCATTGCTAACGGAACATCATCCGTGAGTTACTTTCATGCACTCATCATAATAACGCGTATACATTGATGGCTTTTCTAATTTTTGATCCTCCAGTCTTCGAATTTTGTGTCTGGACGATAGTGAGCCTAACCTTTTGACGCATTCTTCCGACTTATATTTCACTGGGGTACCCTGTGTCCGCAATGTGCTTTTCTGTTATCAAACCTACCGAATTGTCAGAGGCCATAAGTGCGCCCCAGAATTTGGTTAATTCTTCACATTGGTTCGGACGGATCACCTGCGGGTTTATCCTTAAACTGCAGAGGAAGCCGGCCCATGTGGACGTTCGACGGAACGCCTTTTCGCAGAGGGTCATTGGAGCATTGTACGGGCTCCCCGACGAGGTGGTCCTCTCAGATATTGTCGACACATTTAAACGCAAACTTGATTCTTATTTGCTGAGAAAGTCTGACAGATATAATAATGTCAGTAGCAACAATTTATAACTGGCTCACACCTAGGGCTGACGTTAAGCCTACATTTGTATCACATACTATTGTTAAGGTTGAACTATTTTGCAGTTTTTGGATATGAATAGGGAGCTTAATGGTGGAAGCCTTCTCCCCTTAATAAGGTGACAACGTGCCGGCTCTCTGGCACCCGTGATCCTACTGACACTAGCCTATCCTTTTCTCTTACCAACGTGCCTACACACTAGCAGACTTTGTTGACATAATCTTTTCTCCTACCTACGTGCCGAGTTACTGGCACACGTTGTGGAGACCAGCACATCCTCCGGCTGATGCGACAACTGCACCTCAGTACATGTCGTAAGCTTCTCTCTGGCCTCCAGCATGAGCATCTGCTCTCAAGCGCTCCATGTGCATTGGTTCATCTCTTTCATTGCATCGTTTACTCACCAATTGGCAAACAGCTAGGATTATTTGAACACAGATTCAGATACGTCTCTAGTCGGTGCAGACATCCTATCACTTAATAATATTTAATATAGGCTGTACATAGACCACTTTCTACCAGAAATAACTCTAATGCAGTCAAGTGTGGGGTATATCAGGTGGAGCTCACGGGTCATTCCACATGCCATGTGCAGGCGATGTTTACTCCAATCGGCTCTAAACCAGCACCACGATATGATACGCGGATCCTTTAAGCTAGCTACTACCTGGCAAACACACCCTAGGTATGGATTCAATCGGAAAACAAAAACAAGCGGTGATATGTGGTGCTGTGTTTCTCTACACGCAGTCCGATTCGGCCCCAGTTAAGGACTTTTAGCTTAAAGAATGACATAAAGTGTCTTAGGTGACCCAAACTAACTCTGGTCGCCTTCTCGGTAAACAAACATCGTGAACCATGATGATATTTGGCAGATGCTTGGGATACCTAAGTGCCCGCAGATAAGGCACTGTTAGCCTAAGTTCTGACGTACAGATGTGTAGGCTGAGCGAAGGGTTTAATTAGAGTACTTAAACCACGATTAAGGACTATGGTTACTTGGGTCTCAAACCCCTGAGGATCGTAGTTTAACCAGCGCTTTTCCCTAAGAGAGCTATTTGCTCAGTTCTATAGTTATGAATTCACTTATTAATCTGATTTCTCGTTAAAAACTATGAGAAGTGAAGTGTTGCTCAGTAAAATGCCAGTGTGACAATTAAATGGCGACCTTAAACGAATCCATCTACGGGTGACATTAACTAAGTAATCTTTAGCATCGGGTCATTTGTCCGGTATCACTACCAAATGAATGCTGCGTAAAGCACCTGCAACGATTGCTCCAGTACAACAAAAAGATTGACAGGAAGCACTGGAAACTTTGCTTTAGAAATAAAATGTTCAGGAGTCACGCACAAAGCACAAAGCACGAAAACGGAAATAGTAATTCAGCGTACCATGTCCCTTGACACACTAAAAGGTGGCAAGGCTGGTAGGTTTTTGAAATGAGAATGGTACAAGCTTCTGAGAAACTTGCCAATTTTAAATTTTTCCCTGTTAGTGACGCTCAAAATGGGTGGAGCAACAGGCTTTAAAAATTCACAAGTCGGGGAAACAGAATGCAGTACCCAATTGCAAGATCCCCCTTTAGTTGCTTACTCAATCGAAGAGGCTGGAGAACAGACTACTTCACTTGAGACAAATAAAATTCCAACTGAAAGACCGTGCAACCAAAGTCATAAAATTAAGTTCACAAACTTTTCGACAGAAAATAAATAAAAATAAACAGATTGAAGTCGCCAGCTAGGAGAGCGATTACCGACAACTGACATTTCCACCATCGCTCTCTACGATGCCCACCAAGGGCCTCAGCAAACTGAAGCAACGCGCTGATCCCCGCGGGATTACATTAAAAATAGACTTTCGTAAAATCTCAACCGCGGACGCCTCGGGTGGAAGTAGGACGGCTAGACGATGGGGCTATAGAAAAACACAGTAGTGAGGATCAACTTAGATTATCAACTACAAAAGAGCGGTCTCGAAGTTTACTGAAAAGTCCTCCCGGCAAACGGACGAAAAGTCTCAGAAGTTTAAGAGGTGCAACTTTTAAAGATGAGGCTTGCACATCCTGTCTTACGCTTCTGCACAAATTTGTAGACCACGATAAGGAGCTCCATGAACTGAAAATGGAGATGGAGGAATTGAAGAAATCTCTTCGCTTCCTCCTTAAAAAGGACAACATTATCGTACCTGAAGTTGAGAATAGCCAGCAGAGAAGAGTTATTTGCAGAATCTCGGGGTGGAGCATCCACTGAGAAAGATGAACAGACACCGGCAAACCAAGCGGCGAAATTGGTAGCTTCCACCTCAAATCCTCTCGATACTGCGCGAAACAAAACACCCACCAAACAACACGCTTCAATCGGAGAAGGAGATTGTACAACTCCACTTTCTTGTGAAGTCGGTTCGGGCACAGAAAACCAGCATAAAAAGGATAGTGGGTATGCTAAGGCTGCATACAGATCACTGAAAAAAACCACAAATGCGGAAGGGGGGCAGCACGAAGACAGCTCTGAACAAAGCCATCCCGGCTTCCAAAAGAAGCCTATCTCTGGTGATGGTAAGGAAAACCCAAAGTCACAAGCCATTCCTATCGATACCTCGGGGTCTTCCGATGGCAGTAGGGCTGGAAATATATCAAGGGTCTCCCTTGACCGCCGAAACTGCATAGTCGTTCAAGGCCTACCTGAATCAGACGGAACTACTCCGAAGGAAAGGACGGATGCGGACGTTGAAAAGTTTCGGGACCTGCTAAAAGACATTCTCAGACAGCGAGAGACAGTAGGAGTTTGTGGAGCTTTCAGGATAGGCAAACAGGCTACTGAACAGTCGGAAACTGTCCGACCTCGACCTCTCAGGATAGTCTTGGATAACAAAGAACAGGTGAACTTGGTTCTGTCCCGGAAGACAGCTCTCCGCCACTCACATAAGACGGTGTTTTTTCAGCCGGACTACTCTCCAGCAGAACGTCTGAAACGCCGAGAATTGGTGGCGGAACTACGGGGGAGAGAGAGCTGGAGAGAGCGATCTGGCCATTTTCAGGGACCAAATAATACAGAAAACTACCATAGTGCTGTGGAAGCAGTCAATCTTGATGACGGCTGCGGTCCAGTAGTACTGGCAAACTCGCGCCCAAACGCATTGGACACTGCAGAGTCTCGCCGGCTGAAATTTCTATATACTAACGCCCAGAGTTTATTCTCGAAGTTTGATGAACTTCAAATACAGGTAGCCGATGGGTCCCCTGATGTTATAGCAATTACAGAAACCTGGCTGTCACAAAGCATCAGTGATTCAGAAGTGGCGCTATGCGGATACCAACTATTTAGACGAGACCGAGTGGAACGCCAGGGTGGAGGAGTTGCTATGTATGTAAAGAACGAATTAAGTGTGTGCGAGAAGCCTGAAAGGATTACTCATGGTATAGAGGCTATTTGGCTGACAATTAAGGCATGGGGGTCGCAGCCCCTGGAAGCCGTGACTGTCTACCGACCACCGCGGACAAACAGTGATGCAGATGCGCGTTTACTGGGGTGCATAAAGGAGATAGGAAGTCGACCTGATGTTGTACTCATGGGTGACTTCAATGCGCCCAGCATATGTTGGAACAATTTGCGGGCCAATTGTTCTAAAAACACCTTTGGTCACCATCTGCTCAAAACAACACTTGAGGCCCTTTTCACACAACACGTCCTAGTTTCAACTAGAGCACGTGGAGGGCAACAAGCAAGTTGTTTAGATCTAGTCTTCACGAAGCATCCCGACACTATAGACGAGGTATGCTGCCTACCTCCACTAGGTCGAAGTGATCATGCCGTACTTTTATGGGATTATGGTCTTTACTCGTTACCCCCTACAGCAGACGAACCAAGGTCGAATATATGGCGAGGTGACTTCTCACAAATGAGAGTAGAGGCATCACAAATAGACTGGGGTCTTCTTTTCTCTGGGGATGTCACTGAGGACTGGAATACATTTAAGGAGTGGTTGTTGCAGCTAATGCGCATTCATTGTCCACTTTCAGTGCCCAAGGTATCTAGTCGACCTCCAGGGCTGAACAGAGCTATCAAAAGAGAGATCAATAAAAAAGAAAGCTTTGGAAGAAGTTTTGCAACACAAGCTGCAACGAAATTTTTGAACAGTACAAAATCCAGCGGAACAAGGTAAAAAAAATGGTTTTCAAAGCACGACGGGACTTTGAGAGCGATCTACTGCGTCGAGCTGTCGATAATCCAAAGTTGCTATACAGTTATTTACGGAAAAGCACACGTAACAGGAACCCGATTCCTGTTATGCAAACTGATGATGGTCACGAAATCTCCGACTGTAAAAACAAAGCAGAACATTTTGCTGAGTTCTTTCAGTCTGTCTTCACCATAGAACCTCCCTTCGTCGCAACTGTTTACGAGGTCATGGAAGCACCAAATATTGGGGATATTTTGTTTGAAGAAGAGGCGATTTTTCAAGAACTAAAAAGCTTGAAGGAATGTAAATCTCCGGGTCCTGATGAAATTCCTGCCAAATTGCTCAAGGAACTTGCTAGAGAGCTAGCTTAACCCCTTTCACTAGTGTGCCAGAAATCGTTTGATACTGGAATACTTCCTCCGGACTGGAAATTAGCGCATATTACACCGCTTTACAAAAGCGGTGGTCGTGCATCTGCGAATAACTACAGACCTGTGAGTCTGACCTCCATATGCTGCAAAGTAATGGAGACGATCATCAAGAAGCAATTGATGATATATTGTGAAACTCACAATATATTGTCGAATGCGCAATTTGGATTCCGTAGGGGAAGGTCATGTGTAACAAACTTGCTTTATACGATGCAAAGCTGGACAAGGGCAATTGATGCAAAAGAAACTGTACATGCAGCCTACATTGATTTCCGGAAGGCCTTTGACAGTGTTCCACACCAACGTCTCCTGCATAAGTTGAGACTGATGGGTATCGGAGGCAAACTTCTTACGTGGATTGAGAATTTCCTATCTGGTCGTTCCCAAACGGTGTGTGTAGGACGCCAACAATCAAGGCCGACAGTCATCGAGAGTGGAGTCCCTCAAGGTGCAGTACTCGGACCTACCCTCTTTCTCTTGTTCGTTAATGATTGTGTACAGGAATTGGACTGCGAGTGCGCCATGTTTGCAGATGATGTAAAAATATGGAGGGTCATCAGGTGTGCTGCCGATGAAGATAACTTCCAGGAAAAGCTTTGTCGATTAAACGAGTGGTCGCAGAGATGGCTGCTGTCCTTCAATTCTAACAAATGCACTCTGCTGCGCCTGGGAAATCGAAATGCGGTGCCTTATGCGCGACCCTACCATCTGAACGGAATCCCTCTGCAAGAAACAGAAATACAGAAGGATCTCGGCATCTTGATGACAGACAATCTCAAACCTTCTACACAATGTTGTAAGGCGGTTAAAACTGCAACTTCAATGTTGTACGCCATCAAGCGGGCATTCACAGTTTTTGATGAAGACTGTTTCTCGAAAATCTTCGGTACCTTCATAAGGCCACATCTTGAATACGCGATTCAAGCCTGGAGACCGTGGATGCGGCAGGATTATAACGTACTTGAGGGGGTGCAGCGGCGAGCAACAAAATTAGTAAGAGGCCAAGGTTCACTACCATATGAGATCCGCCTAAATAACCTTAATCTCTATCCTTTGAGTTATAGGCAGTTACGCGGAGATTTGATACAAACCTTCCGTATCGTGCGTGGCTTTGACTGCGCTCTCATGTGTGACGACTTCTTCCAACTCGCCACTACAACTAATCTCCGGGGGCATCCCTTCAAACTGTATGTGCCCCAAGGACGATTGGATGTACGGAAAATTTTTTTCTCTAATCGTGTCGTGGACCCGTGGAATAACCTTCCAGAGGCCATTGTTATGTCCCAATCTGTGGAGATATTCAAACACCGACTTGATATACACATGCTACAACACAACGTGAACTATGGGACAAATTAACCTTGAAACACCACTGCGCCATGTGACTGTCTATATTTTCCTGACTGAAAACTTGTTAACATTGTTTATAATTCTTGAGATTTTGATGTGACAAATAGGGAGTTCAAAGGTGCAAACCTATTTTTCCCTCAAATATACTGACTGACTGACTGACTAACTCCCACGCATCAACCCGGTGTCAAACCAAAAGTCAGGGAGACCGGAGATGGCGGAGGACGCGACCAACAGTCAACACGCGTACCAACAGCACACCTTGTTAGGTAGGCTCCAGCCTAGGAGCGCCATTAATGCCACATAAGGAAGGAGCTTTTGGGCCTGATTCTCAGCCCGCAGTTATCCACTCCACATAACAAGACGAACACTGGGCTGACCACCGTGTTGAAGTTATCCCGTCAGTTGACAATCCTCCAAGCCACGGCTTTATGCGCACCACAAAATAGCTTCAAGCGCATCAGATTGATAATAATGAGGCAAACATCGCGCCGAGAGTCAACCTAACTCTCTTTCCCACCGGCTAGCTGATCGGTTGCCTATGGTGGAATGGGCGCAGTGCTGAAAAGAAAAAGAAGTCGGCAATGAGCATTGTAGAGCTGGTTGTGCAAGGCAGGAGGAAAGGAAGAAGCGAGGGATATAGGCAGAGAGAGAAGGAAGAAGGAAATAAAAACGAGGTTGGAAACAAAAAAAGAACAAGAACGAAAACAATCATGACAACATAATCAGAAAAAGCCTTCTCAGCCTCTCTTGTGTTCGTTGGTATTGCTCTTCTACCTAGGAAACGTATATATTTATTTATTTTCAGCTCAATACACAGATGAGGGGAACGGATAAACTTATAATACTGTTTACAAGTATTTATCCTCAGTTATATCCATTTTAGCTCAAGGACGAAAACCTTCTTCCCTTAATAAAGTGACTTATCTGACAGAACAGCTACTTAACAAATTACTTGACCTTATTAAAAATATCAATAACAATTCCCTTAGCACACTAAAGCAGATGAAAGGTATAAAGACTATCATTTAAAGATATTTTCACCTGAGTGATATATCCAGGAACATCTTTACATACGTTTCGGATCAAAACACGCGGTGGTTGTACATGAACTGCCAAATGTCCTGCCTAATAAGTCATCCATAATCAATTCGAATTATGATTTTTGTGGCAAGCGTTTAAAATGTTCTAGCTGCTTATCAGTTAAGATTTTAATCAGCTTTTTGTTTGGCAATATAGACTATGATATTTTATTCATTTTCTTCAAAATTAAAGTTGAAGACCTCTATAACTAAGACTTAGTAAACATCCAAAATAAAATTGCTGTTGCCACTTGCAAATACATTCCTTATTTTAAATGCCAAAAGTCATCAGATTTTATGAAGTAGCATAGTGTCTGTGGAACACCTTTCACGGTCTAATATTTCGAAAAATCAACAAAAGATATACAGTAGGATTTTAAAGCATTTGAGAAACAAAAGCCTTACGTTCGTCTCCTAGAATGCTTCTATCGTGCGTCCTTCCGATAGAGATGAGGAACATGCAGCAGAGGGTTCAGTTTCTTCTTCCGCTGACGAATAGCTCCAGCTACTCCCATTTTCCAACGAAGTTGAGCTACAGACAGCTTCGTCAGATGAATAACTGCTAGAAGAGTCCAGAGAGTCTGACAATCTAGCCATTCCCCTTGTATCTTGCTCAATTTTAGGTAAATCTTTAAGATATCCGCGCAAAGCACGTCTTCTTAAAGTTCTCTTTGATGGTGGTTTCCACATTCTGAAGAAAACGGCAAAAAAAGATTTACCGGAATTGTAGTCACAGTAACGAGAGCTCGCTTGCAGGTGTTATCGGCAGGTTGCGCCACGTCACAATGGCGTGACTGTGACACCTGCATGCACTCACGAGCGGCGGATGCGCGTCGGCCGATGGTGAGAGCATGTAAAAATCAATGAGCCAATCGCCTATCGACTACGTAATTATCCCAGCCAATGACAACCTATCACGCGTGAAGCGCACATTTACGTATTACGCTAACGCGCGCAATGCTATTAGGGTACGGTACCGTGGTATACACCCGCTTCTCTCGAATTGCCTGACACGTACTTCTGGCGAGTGCACTAGGTGTCGCAAGTTAAAATGCAGTGTAAAAATGTCTTTCCCGTTTGTAGTAGGGCATTTTAACGTGCTATAAAAGGTGGCCTTGGATTTCACATCTATCTGCACATATTGCTAGTCATACAAGCGTCAGCAAGCGCGTTTTAATATGCAGGTAACAAAAGAAATGCGCCAGCACATGAAAAGCACACCGTAGGCTATTTTCGGCTGAAAAAATTTGCATTTTCAAGGAAAGACGTCCTCTGGGAAAATAAGGACGATTTATTCAGTACATTTTCGACACTGGATCCCGAGGTCTTCGTCAGACTTGAGAAAATGTGCAAAGAACAATTATATTTATATAGTCTTCTAGTGTGTGCGCTTACTGGCAGCTGTAATTTGCGTCAATCTGTTTTGGACATAATTAACAGCTGCAATGGCGTAATGGCTAATTGGCAACTGTAGTTTGAGTCGGTCCGGAATTATTCCCGGTCATCCGGTGTGAGCGCTAACTGTGGTTCATTTTGTTAAGTATTTGTCGGCTGTAGTCTCTTTCACCTTTCTTTGAGGTGTTTGTACACTCTAGGCAATTCGACATGTCGGTTAAGGCATAAATCATCGGACTGCATGGCCTCAAGAAATTTTCGGCCATTTTCGGAGGCGCAATCTCAGACGATGCATGTTTTGTCTCATGCAAAGGCATGCCCAGTGTCAAGGTAATGCACAGCCACTTCACAAAAAATGGTCACGTCTCTTTACTGCGGTGCCAAAAACAGGAAATATTGTGAAAAATTGAACCTACTTATAATTTGAAAGTAGGCGGTTATAATACATAAGTACCTTCTCTGAGCCGCGTGCCCGTGCCCTCCCGTGTTACCTGTTCCATTCCATTGTACATGACTGATTAATGTTCCTCAGCCACGCCCCCCGTTTGGTCCAACGATGCTATCGCCCCCACCCCCGCTGATGTCAGAGGCAGTCGTTTTGACTCCCGCGGATGAAATCCCGTGCGGTATGGTGGTTAGCCAACTGTCCGCCCCCTCCTTGCCTCAGTTGCCATGGCTACTCCGAGAACCACTCGTCCAGCCATCCCCCAACCCTGAAATTTTCAGCCTTTGCCTTTGTTATCGAACCTCCCTCTTTTCGCACTGATGTTTCAGACCACTCCTGCCGCAGCATGAATTGCCTCCCGAAATTATATAAAAGCCGAGCCATGCCTCATCTCCCTTCTTCCACGCTTTTCTTAAACTAGTTTTGTCCTGCGTGGCTTTGATGTTGAACTTGTGTTTTTCCTTTGTATAGAGTCAAATGATTGGTCGATTCAATTCACTCTTGACTTTATGCATCCCTTGTTGAGTTTTGTACATTTTTTGCGTTAGGAGTGTAGCCTAACCAAAGGCTAGCAACCTTGCGGGCTCTCCTGAGGCGTCGTGCCTGCCGCCTACTGCAACAATGATTCCTTTGTCAACATGAAAGCCACCTTCAAGGGCATATGCCTTCGCGGGGGTTGCGCCCATGCGATGATCTAAACCAATGGAGAGGACACAGATGCACGCCTGCCAACTGGTCATGTGACCTTATCCCAAGTGCCCAATGATGCCAGAAGCAAACGCACATGTCAATCGCTTGTAAACCACCGTCACCTCTCAGACAGTGAGTTGCAAAAGGGACTGCGAGACCACCGCCAGTTCGTTCCAGATTGCCGGGCTTGCCCCGGGACGAGACAAACAGCGCGCTGGAGATCAACCAGCGGCAACAGCCACCTGAGAGAGCTTATGCGGGTTTTGTACACAATAAACCCTTCTGATTGTGTTCTTCTTTGAGGATTTCCATAAGCGTAATTCAACGGTGACACACGTCAGATGTTACTATTATAACGGCTGATACTTTACTATTTCTTCTTTATAGTACCGTACGGCATTGATAATTGTTATCCTTGGGTTTGAAGTACGCGTTATTGCCCGATCCGGAGTCAGAGGGGTCAAAAAGGACGAAACACCGTAATAATTATGCATAGCATAAGAAACATATGCGTCAAGGAGCTACAACAGTGGAGTGACAATTGATGACTGCAGTTTTTGATTGTCAAACATATCGCATCGTGCTCTTTTGGCCCACAGAACTGTCCTTTTTAGTTCTGGCCGAGTAGAGAGCTAAAAAACGTCACAAGTTACTGCCCTACGTCGTATGCCATCCCAATGACAACATATTTTCATAAGAATCGCTTTGTGCCAGTTCAATCGTCAGTTCCGACAATACCTACCGTGTGCTCCCGAGCTTGGTAGGCGTAGAGTGGTCCAGCTATCTTATTATTCTAACCATCTCCCAAAGAAGATGAAGAAGAAGGAGGAATTAGGGCATGGACCGAATTATATTCAGACTGTCGTTTCGGGAACTTGCTTAGTTCCATCGTCAATGAAACTAGGTGATTGTTCCTGTTTGCCGGGATTGTTTCCACCTAACTGCATGCCTCGTGTTATATCCATGCTTGATGCACCAACCATGATCTGCTTATTCACTGCTGACTGAGCGTGAGTTTGACCGCTGGTGGGCTCGTGTGACCCTTGTCTCCCTTGCGCATGCCGTCAGCCAGCGTAATGACTGGCTTGACCCTCGTCGACCGCCGGGCTTATCCGTTTTGCTGCCCGCGTGAAATGCTGTCAGTCACGTGGGCGTGGCGGCGAAGTAGCGTTTCATGCTGGTCACGTGGTTCCTAGTCGGATCCTCGTCTTTTTTCTTCTTATGCCAGGCTTGCGTTTGCTTTGTCTTCCTCTTGGCCTTGTTCTAACTGATTCGAGCCGTGTGAGTGCTGCCCGGTAGGCAGGATAGAGGTCTATGTGCCAGTTGAAGACCAACCTTCCATGAGCAATCTAGGCAATTTGTCATTGGCTCGGGCTATTATTCTTGTTTTGTCAAAGGCTAAAACGCGATCCTTCTGTTGTGCGTGGTCATAGACCATATACAGTTTATCCTTGCGGTTGATTGCCTATTGATGCTCAAGATGTGCCAAGATGTCCGCCCGTTCCACCCACATACCTTGTATTGCAGTCTTGGCGTGGTATGCTGTAGACCACAGCCGATTGTTCTGTCAACGATAGCGGGTCTTTGGGCCTCACGATCTGCTGCCTGGTGGTTGGCTCCGGCTTATGAGCCACACCGATCCCGAATGGTTTCAGGATTCTTTCAGCCGTCTCTGATACATTCTTCACAAGAGGGGACTGCGAGTCAGAACTTGGGGTCCCCTCCTTTGGACGCTGCGAGATGGGACTCCTTAAGTCATTTGCGTACGAAGGGCATGCAAGTACTTAAACTCTTCGTGTATCTTACTGTCGTCGCTGCAATGTATCTGAACGTGTTGGAAGCGAGTTCGAACACAACTGCGTTTGCGACCAGCGGGGTGGTTGCTGCTGAAGTGGAGGATTTGCATGGTGTTAATTGTCTTTCGGGATACCCTCGATCTTATCTTCCCGTCTTCCAGCTCCAGTACTTGTACGTCGAAAAATGGTGACTGATTGTTGCCCTCTTCTTCCATAGTGAACTGGATGTCAGGTATACTGCAGTTGCATCTATCATACACACTCTTTTCCCTCCTACACATGGAACCGTTGCCACTGCAGTCGCGAGGATCAAAGGGGAAGTCAGGTTCATTTGGTTGCCGCCACGTAGTCTGCGCCTGAACCTCAGACTGCCGCGTCTTTACCTGGGTCTTGCGTATCGGTGCAGTGCATGGGCCAAAGAGGGTAGCAAGGCGCTGTTTTTAGCAGGTTAAGAGTCAAGCTGCAATGGTTCCTTCCCAGTGTGCTCTTTATGGCGCTCCCGCACACCTGGGAGCATGGTAGTTTTGACCATTTTCTTGACATCAGATGCCGGCCTGGGAGTGGTGAGCGAGTGGGGTAGATTCTCTGCGAGTCTACCTTGACTTTATGAAAACCTCTGAGCAAATTCTAAGCTTTTGATGTAAAATATGAATGCATAGGTTTCTCAAGTAATTACAGTAGACAACATAAATCAAATAAAGGTTATCATATACGAAAGATTGATAATAATTCAGAAAAACCTGTTCTTTGCGCACATGCTGCTCTTAAAAATCACAAGAAGACTTCTTTTGGACATTCGACAGATTTCCACAAGCAGCCATGCGGGTAACCAATTAGGAGCACCCCAAAACTCAACTCTACATCCAAACCCTGAAATGCTAGAAATGCTATAAATATATGCTAATAGTAATTTGTAAGTAGTATTATTATAAATATTTAACCAAATGGGTTTCAGCCATTATCTAGCTATGACGTCTCTGCTCACTATGCGATCTGCGCAGATCGTGTCTGAGGATGCATCAACCGCACCTATGGTCCTAGGCTACGCGGCCCTGTCACACCCTTTCTCGTATCGACCGACTGCTTATGACGTGGCGGGTTCCTCGGCTCTTGGCACAGCAAAGGCGTATCAAGGTCGCATCTCCGGTCTTCGGGACGTTCTCGTGACTCCGAGGTTTTCTCCTCGTATGGTCCTTCGGAGGTAGATATTACTCGTCATGGATGCCATGGCTGCCGTCAACATTCACAGAAGCATCATGCCCCTATCATTCACATACTTCCCCCACGAGCGACAGTTTTTCTCCTAAAAACCACAAATGGCATTCCATTTTGAATTATGAGCCAGCCTTTGGAGTTTTTTTCACTGTCTGCTCTTCTTCCTCAGTTACACTGCTGGCTCGTGTAAACTGAGTGTGAGTTTATTACTTGAAACAAGCGAGTAGTCGTCTGAAATTGCATCAACGACTTCTTTGGAATGTTCGGCTGTGCCGATGCATTTCTTAAATCCTATGTACCAAGAGGAAGTTCAAAGGCGTTTGCCTACATTTCCTTTGATAAATTCGACTTGACTTGACTTAATTCCAGATCCAGTTGGTATACAACCAACGTTTGTAAGAAGTCCTTTACAGTTGAAGGCTGTTATCCGAGCAAATACGTGCCCTGCTTTTAACATAAAGCATATCTAAAAAATGAAATGCACAAATATTCTTCGAAGTCTGCCACAAGGCAAACGATGACTTGTGGTATCTTAATCCCATAACAATATGAAACTCTCTGAACGAATTCTAAGCTTTTAATGTATTATATATATGTAAAGGTTCCTCAAGTAATTACAGTATACGGCGTAACTCATATTCAAGGCCATAATATACGAATGGATGATTACCATTCTTAAACCAGGAAGCAGCGTGTCCTTTGTGCACATGCCGCTCTAAGAATCACAAGAAGACCTCTTTCGGACATTTGACAGATTCCCACAACCAGCCATGCGGGTAACCAATTAGGAGCACCCCAAAACTCAACAATCAGTTGGTCAAGTCACCAAGATTAGGTGACTGTCTTCGGCATAAGACGTAATCAGTGGCCTCGAAGCGCCTCAACTCAGACCTCCCGCGTGATCTGAAGTGATGTCTGGCGGCCGAGGGTGGAAAAAGGGACATATTTGAGTGTTTCTTGGACAGCCGCGTGAACCTAGAGGCACGCGTGTGTTTGTGTCCGAGTGGAAGTCGGTCAAGTCTCTGCAGGTCAGCGCGTCTGTAAGCGCTGACTGAGGTATTGGATGACTTTGAGGCAGCCGGCTTTGAACAATGACGCCGAACAAAGCACTGAAGGTTATCGGCCGGCAGCGACCATCACAGGCCTAAGGCGAGCCAGGCATCACACAACTGTACTGCATTTTACGGTTCTGTTCTCGCCTCTCTTTCCGAGATGGTTTATAATAAAAGTATAGTTAGTTAACCCCAAGCACTGCCAACTAACGCATTTACCCGAGCACCATCGGCTCCGTGTGTGTTGCCTATGGAGTGGTTGATGAGTGACACTGGGAGTCAGGGGGTGCCGGCTCTTTCAAATCCCTGCTGATGTGTGTATCCCGGCGCGTTTGCCATGCGAGTCAGCAAGTGTTATGGTGAGCGCGGACGAGTCAGTCAGCACTGACAACCACTGCGCCAATCCCATCTCAGGTGACAGACAAGGTAGGCGGTGGCCTGCTGCTAGTGGATTGGGAGGGGGGGTTGATATCGATCGTCAGCGCTAAAGAATATCGCGATGCTCAAAGCGCCATGGCTTGGAGGGTTGCCAATTGACGGGAAAGCTCGGACACCGCAGTCCGTGTGTCTGTGTGCGTAACTTGCCAATACCACCAATCTCACTGTCACTTGTGTCACCACCGCCGTGCCCCCCCCCCGTCCCCCTTTCGCTATTGGTTGTTTCAGCCCCGCTCTCGATGGCCGCAGAGGCAGCAACCCATGCTGCGTAGAGTGGGCACTTCGCAAACTTTGACGCCGTTCAATTTGTGGGCCGAATTGGCTACCACACCTCAAGGCAGACTGGAGAAGCCTGGCTTTCGACCAACTGTTCAGTTACCTGCCAAATCCAGTTGTCTGCTTTGACAAATCTTCATATCAGGGGTCAGTAACGGTGTGAAACAATGGAGGGCTGTCTAATATCGCTGCGACTGAAATTTACGTAAGTGAAATGAAACCTGATGGGACCCTGGTCGACGCGATACGACAGGCGGCCAACGTGGGGTGAAACTAGTAACGGCGAAGGGGAAGAGGGGCATGGTTACGGCGACACAAGTGACCATGAGATGCTAGCCGTAGCTCAATCGGGTTGGCAGGCTGCGTACACGGAAAGGAAAGGTGCGTAACGAGAGCCGGAAGCTTCAGTGTTCAGTCGCTAAAGAAGGGTCGATTAAACCGCTATTTAAATGTCAGACTACTAGTCAACTTCTCTTTGTCAGCGCCCTTCCTTCTGCTGAGTAAGGAGATGGCCAAGTTGGTAGTTATTATGTGGGAAGCCATTCATCTGCAGTTGGGAAACATGCGTATAAGGACATGTTGTTCAGCAATGTCTGGGACTAAATGTGGTGGAAGCTAACAATGATATAGAAAACAGCCCGAATTTTTGCATGACAATTATAATTCACTGATCATGAGGGAATCCAGTAAGGTTTAGTTTTCGAAAAAAAGGTTACCAGTGTACTATCATTATGACACAAGTTCAAGGTTTGTGCTATTAGCAGGTTTATCGGGATTCTAGATTATTATGAACTACTCACCATTTTCCAACAAGGCTGATGTTACTTAAGTCATTCATTTGACTACAAGCAGTGGCAAGACTTAACACTGACCCAGACTATTTCGTATAGCATTTAAAAGCTTCTAAAATGCATGTACATTTTGGCTTGCGAAGACATGTTATGGGTCAACTTACTTCAGAGAACTGAACAGCTTCCTTCGGATTTGAAAGAGACAAATACTAAGTAAGTTTGGTGTTTCCTTTGAAACAAAGGCGTCCTTTAAAAATTATTTGACGCATTAAAGATCATTTGACCGTCTTTGGTTCCTATTGCAGCACAGAAGGAAACACACGTGTGTGGCACATGCAGCTGGAAGATGTTAGCCGACGACTCAGTGGAGCATGCACCAACCAACGCATTTATTGGACACCAGCAGCCAGGTGTCTGAGGTGTGTAAATTGACAGATGAGTGTGGTTAGCGCCTCTCAGCCGATGACTGAATGCTTACTCCGTCCCTAGAAGGCGAAGACCTAAGCTAAGTGCAGGGCTGTTCCCTCAACATGGTACCTGCAGCCTGGGGTGCGCTTGCAATTTTCTTGGATCTGATTCCCCCGTCTGGGTAGGCACTGGTGCTCCCATTTGGTTTGCAGACCGTGTACGGTGTTACCGAGTTAATTGTATCTGTCCTCTCTGCGTCAGAGGAGTGAGCACCGGCTGACTACTTTGCGGGCGGCGTTATAGCGGCGGTGGCTGTCACGCCTTCGTTTGTGTAATCTCAAAGGGTACCCGGCCATTTGGCCAGTCGCTCCGTTCTTATTTTGCAAAACTGAATCTTCTGAGCACGCTTAGGAGTGGCCACTGCCGCAACAGCCATCCATCTCCGGTCTTCTCGTGAGCCAGAAACGAGACGAGTAAAGAACTGCCAGAGACCTGGGCATTTGATCCACCGATCCGGTGGTGATCCGCCCGCCGATCATCATAAGCTACGCACGCGCGATCAGGTGGTGTGGCTTATTTGCTGGTACGAACTGGGCCCAATTGGGCGTTGATTTTATCTCCCCCCTCCCGTTGACCATTGCTTTTTGGTTCCCCCCCCCCCCCCCCCTCAGGCGACCGATCAGCTATGCGGTGACCTGTTGCTGGCTGTGGGGTGAAATTGACCCGTAGCGCATTGCTCTCCTCAACGTTAACAATCTGATGCTCTCAAAGCTATCGCGGGGCGCTAAAGCCGCGGTTGAGAGGGTTGCCAACTGACGGGATAACTTGGACACCACAGTCAGTCCAGCGTGTGCCTTTTTGTGTGGAGTGGCCGACTGGCGGGTCGAGAGTCAGGCTGCAATGACTTTTTCTGACTCTGGCGCACACGTGGGAGCCTACCTAACAAGGTAGTGTTGTTTTGGCGCGTATTGGGGTGTGTTTGCGCACACCACCTGCGTCCTTTCTCCCCTATGCGGTCTTCTTGGCATCAGATGCAGCTGTGAGAGTGGTGAGAGAATTGGGTAGATTCTCTGCGACGTCTGCGACGCGTCTTCCATCAGCTCACAGAAGCTCGTGGTGGACATCGTCGAGAGCAACGACCGAACTGTCTTATCTACCCCATGAGAGACTAAATTTATATTAAAGGATACCATTGTGAGCTTATCGCAGGCGGTTAAGTGAGTAAAACCCAGCAACTGCGGTCTTCAGACCATGGTAACTTAGTGCAGGAGAGAAGTCAGTCAAGGCCAGATTAGTGGAAGAAGTATATTGTGCACACATAGGAAAGGTAGGATAGATAAAAGAAGTCTGGCTTGGGAGAACACGACTGCCAAGGAGATTGACCAGGCCCCAAGTGCCAGTTTGAGAACAGTCAGGCCAGTAGACAGAGATAGAGAGTGCGTTCATTGGCTAGGTTGGCCTGTGATTTGTTGGACAGCGTGCAGGTAGACAATCAGCTTGGGTGGCCTGTCTCTCACGCGCCAGTAGGTTTGGCGGCCGCCACGACCTTGAGGTCTAGACGGATTGAGGCCACGACAGGAAGGCCAGACGTAGAGCAGACAGCAACCCACCACAAGCTTACTTTAAAAATAATTGAATAAACTGCATGTTTTACCCTGTCCAACACATTTTTCCATCTTTTACAGCAAAATGCTATCCAAATAGCAGCAGGAACATGGAGCCCTTTATACAGACATCATCTGCACGTCAGAAAGGCCGAAGCATATGTTTGGGCTTACAGTTGGGCTGGCCATTGGTCTCAGTTCGGCACGTATACGTAAAATTTGAAGACCCACTTAGAGAGGTTTTTGCAATTTTACCGACGTTCATTGGTAAGAATTAAGTAGTTGCTCCCCCGTTAGAGAAAGACACAGTAATCCCCCCTAATAAAAATGGCCTTGTCCTAAATTATTTAAAGCAGGGGCAAAGTTACCATCACCTGCTTAATGGGGGACACTTATATTTTTAATTTTACTTTTTAAGTTGATTTGGTGAGGTTAATAGACACTGCCTTTGATAACCTTATTGTTTGCATGCCAGTACTTCATACACAGCTGCCAAGGCATGCTTAGAATAGTCAATATTAAAGTAGTACTAACAAAATGTGAGTAGCATAGCTTTAAAAGAATTCTTGATTCGAGTTAGTCCATTATTGATTCAAATGTAGTTTGTCAAAGGGACAGCAGGCGACACATATAATTATCCAAGCCGTTCCTCCAAGGAAGGCGGGAGGACAAGCATCTGGATTACTACACAACAAAGCAAACGATCAGAGCCATGCCTATCCATTGTTCAAATGAGGTTGAAATCTAGGTCCGATTTCAAAGAGGTATTTCCACCAGCTGACTTTCAAGACTGACACATGAAGCTATATCGCAATAAGTAACTATACCTCCGAAGTAACCCCATACATTGTAGATGTATTTTTTGCTGCCTGTCATGCAGTGCAAGTTTTTCCTTTACAGGGAAACTTTTCCTTCATAACATCTCAAAATACAATGAACTTGTGACGCCACTGCGGGAAAGGAGAATTTTACGCATGCCATTGTGTGCATAATCTGGTTCACAGGAGTATTTATGTCGTGTTGCTCCTAACCGCAGCGAGTACCACTCAAGTGTCAAATTATGGAACCGTTCACGATGTCCGCTTGGAATCACCACCGGCTCCCAACTCAGGTATCCGGCCAGCAAAGGCAAATGATAGTTGATGCGGTGACCACAGGAAGATGACCTATCAAGGAGAGATAGTCGAGCTCGGATGACAGGCACCACTACGCTTACTCAAATGCAAACCATCTTAACTACGGTGGAACCTCGGTAACCGAGTTGCCATCGTTTCGGCACCAAGCTCTTCCTGTGAAAAGCTTTTTCTATGAACGGTAGACGATCAATCTGCGTGAGGGCAATGGTTTGCTGTAGGTGACTGAGAAGCCACGCACTGGAAGCAAGACTTAACGGCGTACCTAGACACACACACACGAGCACTGGCAACTCGTAAAATGAACGGAAGTTTGGCAAGTTAAACACATTTTCTGCTAGTTGCTCACCCGTTTCCTGAAGTACTCCTAGCTGGAGCTACTCAACAGCTAAGGCTCCGCTGTTGTTTCTAAAGTGGCAAAACCACTGGAAACCATCGATATGAATGACTACTAGCTGTCTTCATAACGTCAAGATGTTTTTAGTAATAACAAAATTGAGAAGAAACTTGAAGCGGCTTCATCTACTACATATAAGCAAGCGGATATACGTTGTTAGCCTTAAGGGATAAGAGGAAATTCTGAGTCCAGAGTACATTGAGGAATGTCCGCGGATACCTGCAACAGCAAAGGCAGTCACTGTTGTTGTTATTTTCAAAGCAGACTAATTAAAAAAACAAAGGCAGTAACTGAAATTACCTTATTTAAAAAATGCGGAGAGAATAGAGCGTTCATAGGAAGTCAAGTTAGGCGAACGAACTTTTTCGGTTAATTCATCATCAGACAAATGCAATACCTCCTTAATGCGTATGTACACCTTTACATGCTCCTGTAAGACAGGCTATATTAGTCGAACAACCAGGCTGCCATTCAAGCGCATGCGCAAACACCATCGTGTTTGGCTAAACAGAGGCGAAGTAAAATCAATTTCAAGTGCGATTTTGGCTCACTTGTTTGACAGCAACCATCGGGTAGACGTAAACCAACCGTTTCGAATCATGCATAAAGTGCCGGCAATAATTTTCAAGTTTCTGTGCCAGCGGACATTTGCGACGGCAGAAACAGTCGCCATACGCCTCGTTAACCCGAGTTTATGCGTGAGAGGGCGTATGTATAGGCACTAAGGCTCCTGTGGTCGAAGGCCAACTCAACATCTGTCCATATGATGCTTACCACACCGCACGACGGTGAGCATACACCGACAGCAGGCCTACCCAGGCCACCTACGCCGTAACGAGATGATTACAGCTTGCATCCTCACGCCTCCCAACAAAACGTGAGACAAGGACAATGGGATGACAGCAGCTTATCGTTTGACTCCTTCCACTGCTCCTTTCCTCCAATCTCCGGTCCTCAATGAAGACATTCATCAATAGATTATGTTTTCTTGGCAGCAGACAACATTGTCAGTACATTTTCCCTTTGGCAGTGCCAGAAACTTAATTATATTTAGGAGGTCAAGTTAGGCGAACAAAAGTGTTCGATAAATTCATCAACAGTCAGAGGCAGTCGCCATACGGCCACTCACCCCATCGTATGCGTACAGAAGGCTTTTGTACAGGCGCTAAAGCTCCCGTGGCCGAAGAAAAACTCGACATCCGTCTACACGCTTCCTACCACGCCGCTAGACTGTGAAGAGACAGCTACAACAAGTGTGCCCACGCCGCGAAACGATGAGTCGGCAGGAACGGCAAGCATCCTCTGGCCATTAACAACCCCACGAGATGACGACACCTTGTGTTCTCACGCCTCCCAACAAAGTGCGAGACAAGGACGATGGGGCCACATGAACTAATTGTCGGAAACCTTCTCCCTTGTCCTTGACTAGAATCTGGCCTCTTTAATCCCTTAACACCTTTCTCTCCCTAATTCCTACTGATTGGTTGCTTTAGCTCTTTTTTAAACTCTATCACTTACCTTATATTATTGTACCAGTCTGATGATGGATAATCGAAAAAGTTTCTTCACTCAGCTTAAATTCCTAAATGCTTTCATGAGTATCATCATTGAATTGAGAAAGCCGTTCAAAAATCCGACATGCCGTCTTAACCACTAGCCAATTTTAGGGGGGGAGTCGAGCCTGTGCATATACCTTGTCGCATTTTGTGATTCACCTGTGTGTACACCATGTTTTTCCCATGCTTCTTGTTTTACCTAAAATTGCAATTATAGTTTTACATATTGGTTCCAAATTACATCTTATGCTTTGATTAAATAGCTGGAACAGATTATTCTTGAGAATTACATCTAGATTAGAGTTATCCGCAGTCAAAATGAGGGCAACAGTAGTTTATATAGTGCCACTCATTAATCCCTACTCCCTGCATGGTTTCCTACGAAAACGGTGGTTATTGGGTTTTATGGGTGGGGAATTAGGACATGCAGTGTAATATACTTTAATAAATACTAACTGTCTTTCTATTTTACCGTATTTAGAAGTGTTAATGATTTATATCTGTAGATTTTCCTTACCTGTCTTATAGTTTAAATTATTGCAAATTGCAGCTTTCTTGAATTTCTTCAAATAAATAAAATGGTGGTAAGAAGGTCGTCAACCTCAAGCTACCTGATGTCCACCTTACCGTTCTGGAGTTAGATTAGCATAGTCCGCGGCGCTAAGCGCCGCGCACATTTTCAATTTGCCTACAACTTACTTACAGCGGCCGCAGGAAGCAACTTCGACTATATTATTTCACTTTACACTTACTTCTAAAAATGTCCTTTTCCGCCTATTCTATTTTCCATCCCCAAAACTCTATAATCACCGTTTTTGCAGGCCTGGGACTAGGGGTAGGTGAGTGGGCCTACATAGGCCAATTTTGTCACCTCAGATACAGTAGGCAAATCTCATTCTCCTATCGGTTATGCCACAGCAAGTATGCATTTCGTAAGTAAACTTTGACCATAAGGAATATAGCTCTTTAGGCTGTTCTTGTGCGTTCCCTGTGTAGTCGTGGATATCTGAAGGCTGCAATTTTGAGAAAATATCATCTACATATTACCCCCGTTCCTCGGGCTTATCGATAATATGCAGGTATTATATTTCCATCATCGTTTTGAAACTAACTATTACGTTCAAGGTAAGCGGTGTTTTAAAAAAACTCGGCAAAATAGCTTATGTAGCCCCTCATATACTCCTAGTCGAAACATTTTGCCCTGGGAAAACGATGATTATACGGTTTTGGGATTCAAAAGACAGGATAGGCAGAGAAAGGAATGTTAAGAAGTCTAAAGTGAAAAATGTAGTCGAAGTTGTTTGCCGCGGCCACTGGGAGTAAGTTGTTCTGCATGCAAATGGTAGGTGTGCGCGGCGCTTAGCGCCGCGGACTATACTAATCTAAATACAGAACGGTAAGTTGGACCTCAGGTAAGTTGATGCGGGATTTTCCGCATTAATTTAAACGACAAGACAGATTATGAAAATCTACAGATAAAAATCAACAAGGATTATAAATGCAATAAAATAAAAATGCATATAGCAGTTAGTAAAGTATATTCCACTGCTTAGCCTGATTCTTTACCAATAAAACCCTATAACTACTGTTTTTGTAGGACAATATTCTGGGACTAGGGGTATATGTAGAGGGCTACATAAGCTAGTGTTGCCAAACATTCAATCGGGAACACTCGACGTGGCTTTAAAAATTGTTGACCGGTTTTGGACAAATAGAGTGTCATTGTAATTTCAGCGTTTTAGCCCAGGTGGGAATGAGGAATGGTTTTACGTTCACAGAAGTTCATAATAAGTTGGCCCTCAAAATAAGATCAATGACAACCAGTGAAATATTAGCATAAGTACTACTTACATGAAATAAGTAAGAACACCTTTTAAAGCAAGTCACCTGCCCAAGTTAACCGCACTAGAAGTAACCAAAAGTAATTTTCGGGATCGAGATACCTGCAAAAGAGTTGAAACGTTTGCGGACCGATGGCAGTTTTGTGGCTAGGAGGAAATGATTTTTGATCTCGCATACTACGACATCATCCTTGGGCTTTATTAATCTTACTGAACCTTTCCAATAAATCACAGTTAGTTAAATAACTGAATGAAATAAACCAGGGTTAAATCTCCGGAAGTTATTGCAGTTTATGTTGCCTTCTTCGCTAATAATATACTCAGAACAGCAACTATCTTGGTCTGCTTTATAGCGAAAATTACTCCTCATATCTCATCCTTATTATAAAGCAAAAAAAAGGATGAGCTTAACTCACTGCAATAAACGTCCACGTATAAACGAAGAGCAGGTTTATTAAACATACGCATTTTTTACAGTTATACTGGTAGAAATTGAAGTTGTCGCCAACAACAGCACGCGAAAACTTCGTTTAAAACTTGATATATATTTTATAGAAAACGTGCGCGATTTTTTTATCTTGCATTTTTTGTTAGCAGATTACGCCTTATTTAAATTCTATACTTAACGGAAGAATATTCTTCGGTTTTAGAAAAGATTTTAATCAAGACGTGTTTTACAACAGTGTGGTGTTCATTCTTAATACATCGTTACTGTCAAATTCTTATTGCTGCGTATAACGTATATAGCAGGATCTGCACACATTGCAAAATTTGTAAACGGGCAGCAAGAAGCTCGTTAAGAAGGCAGCATTCTTGGGTGACTGACCTGACTTGAGTATAGGCTACCCCATAATCAATATTACAAATTTATTCAAGGCCCACTTGTGAGTAAATATCCATATTTCGCAACTGTCGGTATGTTACACGAATTCTAGGTCATGCTATATTTATCACTCGGAAGTGTTTTCCACTCAGAGAACCATTTAAACACTACATATGGCTGACCGATTTCATCCCTGCAACTGTAATGACCTGATTAAAAATTGCTAAAGACACATATGTTTGCAAAGATGACTTCTCAGCTGTAAAATGGGAATATTTGTAGAATTTAAATCTTATACTTAAAAAGGGTATCTTTCGGTCTTAAAAATTTTCCAATTAGGTGTTTTTTTATGATTGTGAGTGTTTGTTCATTATGCATCCTACTCGTCATATTATTAAGTTGCAATTAATGTTTACAGCACGTGCCACATCTGTTGCAATAATTTAGGAGAGCTACGTGACTTCTGCCTCAAGCCGTAGGCGTAAACGTACTTTTCCTTCAATACAATGTACACAGCGCGCAGTTTTTAAACTTCAAATTCAAGTGTAGCGGTCAGAAGGGCTAACAATTATTTGGCAATTTAGAAACCATATTGGTTGGTGGGAATAAGTAGAGTTGTTGTTGTTGTTTTCAGGGTGGTGGGGGAGGGTGAGAGGCAAATTAATTAAGTAGACACTTTTTACAATAAACACGTTTGTTTTACAGTCAAAACGAACATTATATCGTGACTGAAATGAATTTAGAATAGAATACACGATAATCAGTACAACAACCTTATTCAAGGCTGGTAAGCGAGTAAATATCAATAATTCGCAACTGTTGGCATGCTGCAAGATTTCCAAGCCGTACTGTACAATTAGAGCAAACATGGAACTTCAAATTCGGGCATGTTTGGACCCAGAATGGGCTGTGGTCCTTTTATTAGATAAATAAGTCATTTCAAAGCAGAATCGGTAACTTGCTAACTGAAGTAACTGATAAATTGCATGCCTTATCACTTAAAGGGCTATGAGCCTTGATTCTGCATATTCGAAGACTCTCAATCTGATTCTGTCATATGTTAACATGAATTGTCTTTTTTGTAATATTTTCAATTGCGACACAAATGCCGTGTTCTGGCTTATGCTGTGCCGTGTGCTTTTAGGCTAACCCCATCCTCCAGACCCCGCTAGAATAGTGTTGAAAACAAAAGCTTGCAGTCGGCTGATGGCCATGCAATAAAAATCATGCGTGACCTGGTAAAAGGCTAATTACACCTGCCGTTAAGATGAGCTCTGTTGAACTTACATGACCTGAGAACTTAAAATTACACTATTTCGACTTTTTTAACTGCTTTAAGCCGGAAAATGGAAATATATTTATGGTAACAATGAAGCATAGGACTCAATTAGGGAGCCTTGAATATTAAAGGAAAATGAGATAATTTCTTAATTTTCTGCAAAGACGGTCCAGACACACCTCGTTAACAGGACGGAAAAAATTTTATTTTTGCTGTGAAAAACTTGCTTCTCTTTTAAATTAATAGAAAGTGTTTTTTTTGCACCAATTGCGTAAATAATGATAATCCAATGCGGCATACCTATGGCCAAGGCGTCTGTAATTAAATATTTTCTTTACCCGTAAATTAAGCTGAATGTGGACTAGGGGAAATCATGTCTCGGAAACACAAGACGATTTCCTTAATTTGAGTCCTCTCCACTTCCTAAAGTTAGTAGTGGCTCGTAAAATGGCAAACATTTATAAAAGTTAGAAAGCAGAAAAAGGCCAAAGTTAGTCCTGGTGATTGCATCAAGCGAAAACGTCTTTCTTCCTACTTAATACCTTATCAGTGACAATTATAAATCATGCATCCAATCTCAAGAAATGCTGACCAAAATTCTGCAATTTTTTATGCAAGACAGAATTGCTGGGGGAAAGTTGCAACATTAATCAGCTTGCAGCCAGATCTCAAGCCATTTTTCTTTCTGAAATGGTGATCAGTATTAAATACTTACCTTTAAACTGCTTACAAAATTTTTGTTCGCTACAACTGACTACAATGAAATCCAACGTCTTTAGAAATTCAAATGTATTGTACTAATACAATAAATAATTACGTCCTTTTAAAATGTCCTACCTGAAGTGAGGATATGCTTCGGTTTTAGACAACTTTTGATGGACCCGTTTACATTTAAAACAATCTGCTGTTTTCCAAGTGCCTAAGGCTTCAGACTGGCAAGCCTTTGCTTTCCGCGAGAGAAACATCCTTGTAAATACCTATCCTATGTGGAAAACGCCTTATAGTACCCCCTAAATTATACATGTTAAGAATCATTCAACGATAAAGTGGTAAGGTGTGTATGAAACAATACCTTAAGGTTTAAAAAAGTCATCCTGTGGGAAACGCTTACTAACTCGATACTTCCACCACACCTCAGCATTTACTTACAATAGGAAGGGTACATTAAGACTTTCGGTAAACATCTCTAACGATCAGCAATTCACTTCAAGTAAGAAAACTAATGTGGTTATTTTCAAGACATACGCATCGCAAAAGTTTCAAGGACCTCATTATTTGCAGTGAAAATATCTCTATCAAATAGTAAATTCATGTTAAATGCTTGCAATTTTGGTTTATTTGGTCTTCGGATGCTAAAACATATAAATACTAATAAAAAGCTTCTTAAAACCACTAATAGTTTCAGAATTTGTTCTACTTGTACACCGTTTTTAAGTCCTGATGTACGTTGAAAAGACAGCGTGGTTTTTCATGGTGGTTAGAACAAAATGCACCTCGATGAGGCGACCTCGCATCAATGCGCAGAATTCCAGCAATGATTAACGCTACCTGGTGTACTTTTCTCCTGCCTCAGCACTAACTTTGCACCAATAAAATTTCCTGCTCCCCGGTTTTAATCCCTCAGACGTCAACTTAGATAAGTAACAGTAAATGAGCGTTCTGAAAACGATCCCTCGGGAACGCGATAGTGTAACAACATCACACCGTCTTTTAACCGCTTTACGCTGGCACATTTGTTACAAAACCGTTACAAGGAAATACTCATGGCGGTTCGATGGTCCCTGTTAACGAACAACACCCCTTCCAAGGGATGGTGTTGGCCTGTGTTTGAGGTGGATTATTGTTATGAGGACATGTACAGTATGGCGATTCCTGCATGCAACTTTCATGACGAAATTTAACTTGGTAGTTTAGCATATACTTGGACACGTTATTTGGCCCAATTGAGTGGATTTGATAATAAGATAGGCTTTAGTTTAGAAGACCGCCCTCTTAGTTTAAGTAATGGAGCAACGCAGGCACTAACTTTGACTTAACCATGAATAAGTTAATATCGGCACGTAAGAACAACCTTTTTTTATAAAAATGCAGTTTACTATGGAAAAATTCAAGAATAAGTAAAATAAGTGGAAAACAGATCCCTTTCAGAACTGGAAATATTTGTCCGAAGTTGTCCAAATGGAACTGAAGCCATGTTTTGGGAATTCTATTTATTTTCAGAAACAAGCGACGATTGAGGTTTTAAGATTTATTTTTAGCTATCATGTGAATTTTTTGCACAAAAGCAGTACCAAAAACGTTTTGTCGCATTTTGTTTCATCGCATCACTCCCCTTGGCGAATAAGCAAAGTGTCCGCATATGTTTCCGTGAGGGTAATGTAAAAAGGGTTTTATTGAATTAAAAACATTTAAAAATATGCATTTGCTAAATTTTACGTTCCGCTTTTTGCGTTATGTAGAAAAGAAAGAGCCAGAAAAATAAGAAGTATTTGAAAAATGGCCAGACATATGGCCAGTCTTTCTGAATTAACAAGAGAACTTCATATTGTGGAATTGATCCATTTATGCAGAAAATAATCTATTACAAAGAGGAAAGTAAGTTTTTTCCTTCACTCTTCAACTGACTCGTTCATCTTTAGGCTTTTTTTAAAAAAATGTCAAAAGTTTTTAATTTCATTTTGACATTTCCTCGGAAATGGCTGATGTACACAAACGCTCGTTATGTGAATATATAACCAAAGCAGATTTTAATAAGGTTATCGTGTATATAACGTATTTTTATTAATTTTCGGAATAAAAATTCCAAACTTCTGTTGCGGACGTTATTTCTTTCGAAGCATTTCTAAAGTTGATTCATATGACAATCTTCAAATAATTGACATCCAAAAACTAATTATTTCGGTGAATGCACCTTGTGCGTATTTTATTTGAAAGGTTTTGATATAAATGTTGAAAGGAAGCGTAATTTATGAATCAACAGCTCAAGACACTACGACCGACGGGAATTTGGACAGAGTTTATTGGACGATATTGAATAGATAGTTATCCAATAATGCTGATAGTTATAAAATGGTTTGACTAAATAAAAGTTCATATTATTTAGCAAAATTTGTTGCGTTCCGTTTTCAACTTACGAAAATATTTTGATTTACTGTTCTAATTTTAACGGTTTTTACGTCTCTGGCACTTGGGCACTATTGAAATTATTTTTATTTTTCTGTTACAAACGCTTAGTATTTCTTACAGTTGTTTTAAGCACTTAATATGCCTAATGCCGCTCATTATTATTTCTACGTTTTCGTAAATGCGTTCCTGCCGGTATGCATGTTATGATCAAACGTTTACAAAATTAGGCATGTTGCATCCACCACTCGCCATAATGTATAACCCCGGGTCCGGTAAGCCTTCGCGCACTAAAATCATTCAGCGAGGGTGGGGAGATTGGCTGAGCCTGCACTTTTACCCACAGAGGTGCTCTAATACCTTTACTGAAGTTGCTATAAGTTCAAATAACTGGCTAGTCACTCCGTCAAGGCTGTTGTAAATGTAGCAAGTCTGTCACCCCAGCTTCCAGCGGACGTCAGGTTCTCAAGCCCCAAGGTTACTAGAACCATGATTAAGGGTGAAGTTTTTCGAGCTAAGGAGTAACTGGTTTACTGTTTTGAGCGTTCAGACTCGTACAGAAATCCATCGTCAGGGGTAAGGAACTACAAAAAAAGGAAAGGAGCAATACTTGGGGTTAGGCTAACCAACTCTCAGTAACGCCAAGGTAGAAAGCAGCATCAAAATGGAGCGGCCAATTTTAGTGAGTGTTCGCTAATTTAATGTCAAGGACAGACGTCCAGATGAGGTTATGTAGAACTTTCTATGTCGGTGACAATTCAATACATAAATTGATCGAATTCTCATCCATGTACCAGGCTTCAGTCAATTCTCGGCTCGCCTTATTTCCGGCGTGGGCGAGGATCGTGACGGCTGTGAAGTTGAAGTAATTGCGCGTTTCATAGGTATGAGCAGCAACTTGCAATAATTCGTCACCCCGTCATAAAGCCAACTTATGTTCACGTGTGCTCAATCTAGTCTGCTACAATAAGTCTGAATTTGTCCTACGAATATTCTTCCGCAGCTTTGTTCTGTAAACGTTTAAAAGCTAAGGACATTAAACCAATTATTATAGTGTTCGAAAAGCTTTCTCCTCTATGCATGCAAAACCCTGGAATGCAAACTTTCTTTTTCATTCGTGGCATACCGTGATGTCGGGGGCTAGTAAATGACCTAAGAAAGGCTGAAGCCATTATAATTTACATCAAGACACATTAGCGGCTAACCTGGGGAACCGATGTATACTAGATGTGATTGAAGCTGGTAAAAATATAACAATAAGACTGGATCTGAAACATCTACAAACCTAATGAACATTGAATATAAAAACGTGGGCGCAAATGGCAAACGCGCAACCGCAAATTAGAAGCCTTTGCTACTGAACAATTATTATGTTCGCTTTTAATATTGGGAAAATTTATCGAGTGAAAGATCGCACATTCTTCTTTGTTAACTTGTAAACTGTGGCTTAGCGCTGTATACTGTAATTTATTTTTCGTACAAATTTTTATCATGCTAACTTCCGTCGACAGGAGGGTTTTGGATTTTGGTTGTGGTGGTTTATTTAGAATTTTACGGTCAAAAACATTTTTGATCCATCATCAGGGATGATTGGTTGCCTTAAAAAATTTGATTTTGCTAGAAAGCACAACTTAAATGTTACCTTTCTGATCAACATATGCAAACGTTTCTGTGCCTCTCTGGCGACAACAGAAGCAATTGCTGTAGCCGCAAATTGTTGACAGTTGTTTTAATTGGTTACTAGCGCAGAGTGTTATCATAAGATGCCCTTACGGTGGATGCCGACTCAAGCAGTAGTTTCCGTTAAATCTTCTCTTCAAAATGGTAGTTGCTGACCGAGTAAACACATTAACGTCCTCATTTTCGGCTCAACCTTGCGAAATAACGCAAATAAGAAATTTTTCTAGACTTCAGTTAGGCAAAGTAAATAATAAAGAAGGAAACGCATGCTACTAATAAGTCTAAAACTAAACTGCAAACTTAAGTCCAGCAACAAGCGCAACGATTTGCTGTTCCATTACTGCGTACTTAAACATTGGCTAAGCAAGAGATTCGTGTCACGTGGGAAGGGCCGGAACTGCAACCATTCTGACAACAGCACAACTAGCAAGCCCGCATCCAGCAGGGAAAACGAAATTGCGGCAATTAATAAGTCGAAAGTGGAGTGTCAAGCCGTATCCACACCGAGTAAGACCCCAAACGGGGGTACAGGAACTCCTAATTATAGTTTTCGTGCGGATGACCGCTACGCACTAAACAAACTGGGTAATCTGGGCATGTGTCATCCAAATCTACGTATGCCTCCCAATATGCTACGATTACCTATAATTAGGAATTCTCGACGGAATCCAAAGCATGAAGGGAATTGAATTCCTACTCCTGTGATCGCATTTTCTTGTGTACTGCTTCCTGGAACTCACATATTCACTTCTGTTGGCACATTAAACTAAACTGCACGAAGAATGGTAAGATAAAATAAGCTAGGATTACTGGAAAAACAATTAAATACCAAAATAATAATCAGACATATTAGTGAACTGAAAGCCAAAAAACTGATTTTCAAAATATAAATGAATTTAAATTGACAAAATGAGCTAAACTATGGTAAAGTAAACTAATCAATATTATGAAAAGAAAAGCAACTCTGAGGCGCTAATAGACCAAAATCTTACTAAAAATCACTATAAAACCGAACTTAACTAGGCAAGCAAAGGCGAGCTACAGTAAGCTTTAGAGAATTTGTAGCCCCATCATAAATCCAGCTTGCGTTCATGCATGTACGATCCAAACATGCGTTCAGTTTGGCCTGCGTTTTTACAGGGACAACTTAGATATGGGATGCTATATACTACCCCAGACAGTTGAGTGGCATTAAGCCGATCTTTGGTTTTAATTACCCTGCTGCACATGTTAGCTTTGAGTTGGCATGCAATTCCAGGGCCTCGTTCCGCAGCGATGTGCTCAGATGCTTCTGCGACTCTCCGGCTGAGTGATACAGCATACCATATCCTCGGTGGTGCTTCTGCTTGTGTCTTCCAACGCCAAGCGCGTAGGACTTGATTAAATAAAACGTGGACTTCATAATTTATTTGAAACCATGGTATTTATTTTGAGCGACAACCTTAAAAGGCCGGCTTCATCCTGACCATTTGAATTTAATGACAGCGTTAGTTCACAACTATGGATTTATCAGAAGTGGAGATAAAATGTATAAAGTTTACGATGTGCATACGTGTGTGTCTTAGATGGATGCTCATTTATTCTACGATTGCACGAACTCATCATGATGTGGTCCGGGGATGTTGCTCATATACCACAAACAGCACCAAAACAGCTAGGAAACATTACGTTACCGACAGAGACAAGGGAGGTTTAATGACTATGCCAGCCTCACTTTCTTTGTCGGTACTCAAAAACTCTACTTGTTTTAACTTGTTCAGTGCTTACTCTGTAGAGTAGACGCCAGAAATCACGCAACATGTTAACATATGCGAAAGATTGATACTCTTTCGCTAATTGGAATTAACTCAGGTTGTGATGCTAATTATCGTGTAGTCTATTCTGAGGTCCTTTTATTCATAATAGAATGCGGGCTTTTAAACGCGCTTCGTTTTGACCACTACCAAGATGTAAATATTGTAAAAACTGGCTTCCGTAATAGTATGCCTTTTTTATTTATTTTGACTGCCTTCATTAATTCAAATATATTCTATGGAAAAAGTGCACGAACAAATTTTTTTGTACTATTTTAATAGCAAATTGCGCCTTTTTAAGATTTATACTTCAAGAAAGAGCATCTTTCGGTTAAAAATAAGTTGATTAATTGCCGAATAATTTTCTAACCTAGTGACTGTTACATCCGCATTTAAGGCTTTAAACTGTGCACCGTGTGATCCTGTTTAAGGGAAAGTAAATTTTTGCCTACTGTTCGAGAATGTAGTGACACAGTTGTCAGAAAAAATTGAGATAGATTCGGAACATATTTAATGCAGGTAACGCATCATTATGAAATTGACGGATAAGATGTAGTATGAATAAACACCTCACAATTATAAAAAGCTCATAATTAGCAATTTTTAAATACCGAGAGCTACCCTATCATTGAGTACAATATTTAACGAAGACACAATTTTCGATCAATCAAATACAAGAAATAATTCTTTTGTGCATGCCTTCCATAAAATATATTTAAATTTATAAAGGCAGGCAAAATATATGATAAAAAGGTATACTACTTAAGTAGCCCGTTTTTACAATAGATACGTCTTGGTTGTGGTCAGAACGAAGTGAGTTAGAAAGCTCGCATTCTATTAGGACTAAAATTATTTCAGAATAAACTGCACGATAATAAGTATCACAACCTGAGTCAATGCGAATTAATGAAAGAGTATCAATCTTTCGCATATGTAGACATGTTACTTGATCTTTGGCCTTTACTGTGTAGTGAAAACTGAATTTACCGGTAAGATAAATTTTAAGTGAAACGTCTATGCATAAAATTTAGAAAACTTTATTGAATTCGTGTGAATATACAAAATGATTAAAAAATCGGCCTTAATTTTTTGTGTATTGTTTCCACATTAGACTGTCCTACATTAAGTTGTATTGGTTTTCCCTCTGCCGGAAACTGCAAAGTCCAAAGTCTCGGCGTCTGCGATAAATCTTTCCGTTGAGGCAAGTGGTGAATGCACCAGCTTCGAGCATCCATTTCTACATTAAATAGTTATAAGCTGACCATGCTTAAAGAAGAATCAAGCAGAAAAATGTATTCAACAATTCTAAATTAAAAATTTAACGACGGAGAGCAGCTAAGTACAAATAAATATCCAATAAAATGTGAGGTCCCTAGAAATCAGCTCAACAACATTTGGAAATATCAATTAAAATGTCTTACGCTTTAAGGTGTCACAGAAACAAACGCTTTATTAATATGCATTGTGCTACTTAAAAAGTGGAAACAGTATCTCTTCTAAAACTGAAATATTTTGTCCAATATTGTTCAGGCGCAAGTGAAACTAAATTTAAGGAAGCGCATTTTTTTCAAAAACAAGCAATAAATCACGTTTCAAAAATTATTTTCAGCTAAATTTTAAGGTTTTCTTGCAAAAATATGGTAACAAATACCCTTCCGCAGCATTTTTTATTACGGCAATGCTTAAAATGGCAAAGAAGCAAAGTAATGAAAAAAGGCCTTATCGTATGTAAGTTATGCAAAATACACTTTTGTGTAAACTGAACGTTCCGCTTATGCGTTATTTAGAAACCAAGCACACAGAAAAATAATAAAAACTTAAAAATGGCCATACATGTGGCCAGTCTATTATGCATTCAACATTTTACAACACATCATGGAAGTAATACACAATGACGAAAAATAATCCATTTGGAAGAGGAACGTAAATCCCTTAAGTTACAGTCCAACTGAATCGCTCGTTTTCAGGTCTACTAAATAAATGCCAAAAGTCTCCAAAATTTAATTTTGACATTACCTTGGAAAATAGTTATATACACAGAAATTATTCAACTGAATATTCAATGAAAGCATTTTTAAGGAGGGTATCTAGTAAAGAACGCTTTTTACTATAGGAAAGAACATCATTAGAACCCCGCTGCGGACGTTATTTTTTCTCGGCAAAGTGGTTTCCTGCTTTGCGGCATTTCGAAATATGACCCACATGACCATCTTTATAGAAAATAATATTCAGAAACTCATTTTTCGGTTTAATGCTCCTTATTTTGATATTATTTTATAGGTTTTGATGTTAACGTCAAAAAGAAGCGCAATAAATGAATCGGTACATCAAGACACGGAAAACGATGAAAATTATGCCAAACTTTATTGCAGGTTAATCAATAAATAGTTATTCACTACTGGTAACATATAGAAAACCTTTTGTGTTAAGAAAAGTTCTTTATATATAACAAAATTGCGCACGTTCTGTTTTTAACTGATGAAAAATCTTAAATGTATTGTTCTACTTCTTAGTTTTTGACGTCTTCAGAACTTGAGCATTATCGAGAAAAATTAATTATTATCTAACAAAACCTTATAATCTCTTATAGTTATTTTAAGTTATTAATATGCCTAACACTGCTTATTATACTTTTTTAGTTTTTGTAACTGCATCCACGCCGGAATGCGAGCAATGATCAAACTTAGGCATGTTGCATGCAGCACTTGCCATGGTGTAAGATCAAAATACAATGTCGGCCTTCCGGCGCAAATGTTTTGTATTCCCCCCATTTCCGGGATATTTTTCAAATCCAAAGGTCAAATATTGTCATCACTACATCAGATAAGCTGAAAAAAGCTTTGCAAAAATGGATTAAAAAGAGAGGATTATAGTCAGTCGAGGCAAGTGGGAGCAATCACTGCTAATCCTGTGATTATCTGTAAGTTTGCGCACTCGAAATAATGAGAAAGCACTTAAAACTATACGTTTACGCAAAATAATGAGATTAATTTAACGATCAATGGAAAGAAAACAGGTTGCCAAACAAAAGAAAGCATAACACGCGCGTCATAACCTGGGCTTTTCAGTGGGCACTAAAAGAAAGGAATCGAACAGGCTACCGTTGCATGCAGAACTGGATGAGAATGTGACCTTCAAAAGGTCCACACGCGCGGACGCAACGACAGCCACCGGCCGGGTTCGGAGGTATTGTATTATTAGACATACTCATCGAAATATGTTTTTGGGATTCTTACTTGGTACAAATAGCAGCAAATTTTTTATCCATTTCATGAACACAAAACAAAATTTCCCGTTGTCCGAAAAGAAACATTTAAAAGTTTCTGCTTTTTAGTTACACTCTTTTAAAGTAAAAAACATGCAAAACCAAGAAACAAGTTTTTGTAAGCATAGTTTAATAACCTAAACAATTCCTAGGATATCGAAAACCTTTCGATTTTGCTAAATTCTTTGCTCATTTCCCTTCAATATACTAATCCTAGATGGCAGCTTTTCCAGTAAACAGTATTTCACGCCTCAAATCAATTAAATTGATAACGTTAACAAATTCAAATTCGTACTGTACCATCACCTTAAATTGTGACCATCATATTTCTCCCGTTAGGCAATCTATTGCACCTAAGTTGGATGCGAGGACAATTGTCTCCTCGAAAAAAAAAGACAAAAAAATTCCTCCCGCTATATACCGGCACACTTTGATAGCTCTTTCTGTTTTTCCACACTGAGGTGCACATCTCAACTGAAGTTTAGTGCATACATTGTGGAACACGCCATTGTTTACAAAATATTGAAAATCACTCACAAACCAGCATCAACGCGTCTATGAATGCATATAAAAAATAATGGACAACCTTAGGCAAATGTTTTACTTAAACACGAAAACTACTAATTGTTTGTTAACAAAAGTGAAATTTTTAAAAAATCATTTTTTAAGCTTCGTAGACGATTAAAAGAGATATAAATTAAAACAACAAACTTAAAGCTTTTATTAAGCTAAATAATCCATCCCATCACTTTATTTGTGTGAGAAAACCTTTCCTAAGTCAACCTATTGTAAACATATTGTTGTTCTTTTACTACAAGTACTTACAGCCGGGCCTTAAAGTGCAGATACATTTTGCAGCGTTTTCAGTGTCTTCAAGCTTTCGTCCTCAAATCCAGATTCCGTTCGACTTTTATATGAAATCCTTTGAAATAAGTTATCGGTAAAACTAATTATCCATCAATAAGGAGTTTTGGGTATGAGTTCATATGAAGTTGGCCATGTGGGTCATATTAAGAAATTCCTCAAAAGAGGTAAACCCAGATTCCAAGAAAAGAACGATCGCAAGAAAAGCCTGACAGTGCTTTTCAGAAAATTATTAAGGAAGCTTTCTTAAATAGGGTTCCTCTTTAAAAAGCATGTTAATAAGATATTCAGCTGACGAATTACTGTGCATATTACCAAGGTATCAATAAAATGACTATGAAGATTTTTAACGAGTTTTTAAAAATTTTCTGATATATAATGATTAAATCACGCTGGAAATGAAAAAGTCCTTTTTCTCTTTACATTGTATTATGTTCTGCTTTTATGGGTTGTTCCCAGTCTCTGTTCTTATTTTGAGAAGGTAACAGGGATTCACTTAATTTCTACTAAGGCTTTGCATTAATTATTATGCTACTACCTGCTTCGTCTCTAAATTACGCACAAGCGGAAATTATACTATACAAAATGTATATTTCTCCACAATCGAGATTTAGTAAAATTTGGTTTTACCTAAATATTCTCGATAATATATGAGCAGTTTTTGGTTACGCCCTAAAAACGTAATGTCGTAGACCAAAATGTCCTCGCATTTTTTGAACGTATTTTGTGGTAAAAACTTTTCACCTTAGCAAAAAATAATTCCATCAAATAAATTTTTTCCCCCGTTTCTGAAAATAAATGCGATCTCTTATATTTGGCTTCACTTGTATCTGTGTGTTCGATTTCTCTCATGCTTAATAGCAAAGGAAATTCCTTGGAAATGAGACCGCTGCTAATTTCGCCAGAATTCATGTCCATAACGTAAATAAAGGAGTCTTTTTTGAACTACAAAACTTTCCTAGGGTTAAATCTACTCGGAGTTTCAAAGGAAGTTGACCAAATATATGCCTAATTAATTAGCCAAATTTCGTTCTGACCACTGTTCTATTACGCAGAAATATCTTAAATTAAGATTATAATACAATTGCTGTATTATTTCTCGTATATGTATGTAATATAAAATATTATAGTGCATTACGCGCCAAAATTTGTGCAACATGCTGACATATGCGAGATATTGATATTCTTTCGCTAATCGGCATTGGCGCAGGTTATGATTCTGATTGTGGTGTAGTCAATTTGAAGATATTTCAGTCATGCAAGGATGTGGGTTTTCAATAAGCTTCGTTCTGACGACTAACAAAACACATACACTGTAAAAATTAACTTCTTAAAAAGCATGAATTTTTTATTGATTTTGACTGCCTTTATAATTTTAAATGCATTTTATGGAAAACATAAATAACAAGAATTATTTCTTGTACTCGTTTCGTAGCTAATTACCTTTTTTAAGTTGTTTAATTAAGAAAAAGGTATCTTTCGGTTTTAAACAAGTTGCTAATGATGAGCTTTATTCAGAGGTTAGGTGTTAACTCATAATAAATTTTATCAGTCAATTTATTAGTTCTGTCTATACTGCTAAAACATTTTCCATATCTATTGCAATATTTGATGACACATTTTTTACTTCTTCCTCACACTGTAGGTGAAAACATACCTTTCCTTAAAAAGGATGTACACAGTGCACGGTCTTTAAACCTTGAATTCGAGTGAAGAAGTCAGTAGGCGTCAAAATTATTCGGCAATTTAGCAACTGTTTAAACCGAAAGATAACTTTTCTTTAAGTATACAAATATAAGAATGCGTAATTTTCTACAAAACGGGTACACGAAATAATTTTGTCGCTTACGTTTTCCTCAAAATATATCTGAATTTACGAAAGCAGTCCAAATGAATGATATGTTATTAGTCGCTTTTTACAGTACATTTTTGTTTTGTTGGTGGTCAGAACAAAGCTGATTAAAAGGCCTGCATCCTTGCATGACCGAGATAACTTCAGAATAAACTACACGATAATCAGTTTCACAACGTGAGTCAATGCTGATTAGCGTAAGGGTATCAATCTCTTGCTTTTATCGGCATGTTGCATGAATTTTGGTGCGTACTGTACGTAGTCACTGCTATAACCATGCTACAGCAGTACCTTGTAAAAACGTGCCTTTAAGGCTTAGCTGGAAACTGAAGCCATGAATGCTTCAATTCACGTTTGAAGTATCACGTCAACGTTTACAAGTGTACAGGTGTTTGGCGAGCTCACAAATTATTTTGCTAAACGCGTAGCAGTTTCGTTGCAAACATAAGGAGAGTATTGGAGCTGCGTAACGTGTAAATCTGTGCGTCTTAACTACATAGTGAACACCATAAGGTTGTCCTTAGGATAATCATCAATACATTTTTACGAGCAATAGCTAAATAAACACGACTTCAAGTGTTTCTGCACCGCCACCTTTCTCTTGATATCCTTTGCACACGAATTTTGATCAATCGATTGTGAGGCGGCAAATTACAATGACTTCACTGACGCTTTTAAAGGCAGCCAAAAGAGGCGTACGTCGGATATCGTTGAGGAGTAGTAGCTGAGGGTGGCTTAAGTAATTGACCTTATGTCCAAGCATTTTGTCATACGGGATTGCTGTTTTTAGATGTCTTTTGGGTGGAAAAATAAGATGGGCAGTGAAGAAAATTGAAAGGGTACTGTCGTAAGCATTCGGATGACCGCGGCCGCTAAACAGCAATGGACAAGAGCTCACATTTAATAAACGAGAGGTATTTGAGTAAACAGATGGACATAAGTTTTATGATAAGTAAGGTGACAGTATGGGTAATTACCAAAATGCATTTAGTAATTATTGTAGTATATCAAAGCAGAATTATCCACCACCCGTCAGTGCCGTACTGATTAAAACCACACAACAAATATGGTTTACAACTAGACAGTTACTCATAAAAAATTTCCTTCTTCTAATTCCTCACTCGCAAAATCCATATTACTGTCGGTCCCGTAGGACGGAATGCTAGATCTGGGGGTGTACGAGTCCCACAACCTAAACTTGTGTTGCCAACCGATGTACGACAGTAATGACATCCCTTAATAACTGCTATTACAAGGTTGCAGAGAACGTCATGTCATGTTGTGAAGTTTTCGATGGTCTTCTGAAATTGTAGACCACATCATTTTCCTTATCGCGTAAGCACCTCTTGGTGCAATTTATCAAACATTTACGACAGTTCAATGAGGATGTACGTATGGGTTAAATCCTACGCTGGCTGTATAATCGACAGTTTTACCGACAAAAGGCGAGAGAATTGATCTTCTACTAATTTCCCAGAAGACAAGATATGGGGATAGTTACTATTCCTGGAAATTTCCGGAAAACCGCATTTATTAACACTTAGGATGTCCCTAAACCCATGTCTTTACCCGAGTAATGGATTATCCAGTCAATTTAAACGGCTACTTGCTGGTTCTTCTAAAAGAATCATGGATATAATTCTAATTTTGGTCGTAAATCAGCGCACAAATGCCCCCTTCTTCTGTTATACGGAATTGGGTGAAATAAAAAGTATAAAGTTTGAGCAATAATAATAAAAGAATATATAAACACAAAAAGCAGCAACAGTAGTTTACGTAGTGTACCATATGAACCCCCATTCTCAGCATTCTGTCCTGCAGAAAAAAGTGGTTATAGGGGGTTTGGAGGTAAGAAATTAGGACAAAAAGTTGGGTATACTTCAATTCCTGCAATAAACGTTTAAATTTACTGTATTTATAAATGCTGTTTATTTATATTTTTAGATATTCCTAAATTGTTGTATTCTTATACCTATTGCAGGAAAATCCGATTATCAAAAGGCAGCCTTCTTCATATTTATGAAAAATATAAATAATGATCAAGATGTCGTCTACCTAAATTCAGCTGAAATCCATTAAATCGGTTCGATGTAGGCTTAATGTAGTCCGTGGCGTGAAACGCCGTGCTCACTTTCAATTATCCTGCGGCAGGAAACAATTTCAACTACGTTTTATTTCTTTCAATTTCCTTCTACCAATTTGCTTTAACGTCTTTCCTATTTTGCCACCCTTTAAACCCCCTATAAGCACCGTGTCCGTAGGAAAAAATGCTGGAGCTAGGGGTGTATGAGGTGCACTAGTTAAATTACCTTTGCTCAAGAGGAATTTCTCTAATTTTATTGAATATAATATTACTGCACCGTAAGCCCAACGAATAAAGTCTTGTAATTTTTCATTAAGCATTGGTAAATGGTCAGTATTTGCGTAGTCTAGCGGCAGCTTTTTAATATTACGCGCCTACCTCCAGTTCGTGATAAACTTCGGGCCAAAAATAGATTCCAAATTTGGGTCTTCACTCTTAGACCCTTGAGTATACTGATTTTCTCCGAGTAAGAAATATATTTTTTGAAGAAAAGAAAGCAAAGTGCAATAGCCAATAAACCGACAAAAGCAGCCAGGATAAATAAAAGCTAAATACCGAGCAAGGATTGGATGTTCGCTCGTAATTGTGCGTGATTTCTGCGATCAAAATTATGCTAACATTAGGAATTTTAAGACAGCAAACCTAATTTCAAGATAGAGTTGCATTTTAAAATTAATTGTCCAGGAATAAATCATACTTTGTCCAACGAGTTCTAAAGGGGGAAGAAAATAGGATTCCACTTGCTCTGCTACCACCACATTCCTAAATACTGAGCAAGTTGCCATCGTTCAGAGTTTTTAAAAAAATTCGAATTTGTTTGGCACAAAATCTGATATAAAGAAGCCCAAAATAGTATCCTTACTTTCAAACGGATGCGCCACCCTTTTATAGTGATTTCCTTCGCTGATAATTTTACTCTTGGCTCCGATCATTCAGTTTGTAACTTTAAACCTCCCAATAAGAACTGCTTCATTCGAAGCTCTGAGTGCTCTCTTATCTGATTCAAACATACTCCGTTCACCTGCAATACCACCGCTCATTTTAAAATGACGTGAATGCCTTTGTCCAATAGGTAGTCTAAGTCCTCTGCACCCACAACACTGATTTGCGCATAAAGATGAAGCAATCCGAGGCTGGCGTGAGTTACGTTATGTACTTCAATCTCGTCAAAGGAAGCTTTAATGGTGTGGCTGTATCTACGCTCAAAATAGCGACTGATTAGCTTCTTGATAGCTTGTCATTTTCTTCCGCACTCTAACCGAACTCAAAATAAATATGCAGTATGTCGACTGGTGTGAGCAAAAGACCGCAAGTGGCGAAAAACTCCTAATCACACTCAAAAACTAACCTTAAATCGGGTTGCCAAACTTAACATCGTGCAGTCTAAGTGCAGGTATTTTCAGTCACGATAGAGAGCCGGCATTTTAGTAAACCTTCTTTTTGACCACTAACAGAACGTTTGTACTATAAAAAGTGGCTACTTAAGTAGTAAGCCATTCTTTCATTGAGTTTGACTGCCTTTATAAATTCAAATATATTTTATGGAAATCATAAATTAGAAAGTTATTTAGTTTACTCGTTTGGCGGGAAATTATGCCTTCATTTAATTTTTTTACTTAAAGAAAATGCATACTTCGGTTTCAGAAAAATTTATAAAAACGCAATTTTTACGACTGGGATGCAGTCTTTCATAAAAAATTGGTTCGATCAATTTATTAATGTGGCCTTTTATGTGTACAGTATGATCCACATTCATTGCTTAATTTTATAAGAACTTTGACGCCTATTCTTCAAAAACCTAGGCGAAAACTTATTTTCTTAGGCGAACTGTAATCAGCAGGACGTTTAGAAAGCAGTCGATACGTTTCAAAATTATTCGGCAATTTATTAATTTTTCTTATAATTCGAATGGTACCCTTCTTTAAAGTAATAAGTCTCAAGAAGGCATTATGTCCCTCTAAACGAGTACAAGAAGGAATAATTCTGTAAAACTTTTCTATAAAATATAGGTGACTTTATGCAGGCAGTCAAAATCACAGGAAGCAGTGTAGACTGTATATTTAAATAGCTTATCATCAGAAAGTAATTTGTTAAAAAGCCAGCATCCTGTTATGCTAGAAAAGTCTTGGCATAAGAATATATGATAAACACTATTGCAACCCTACTAAATGTTGCTTTGTGAATGATTACCAGTTTTTCGCATATTGTAAAAATTTGCTACCAGCACTTACCATACTTTATATAGGACTGATCAACAGGGCTTATTGCCAAACTCCTTGGCAGATACATATTGTGTTTTTTCTGCAAGAAACAGTTAAAACAGCCTGTTACCGTATTAAACTTGCATTTAAGGTGCTTAAACACCAACATCCGATCCTGTCAACTTCGAGCTTAAATACTTGTTGATGTTTGACTTTGTCTCATTAAAGACCTTCTTCTATTTATGAAGTAAGATGAATGTTGACATTCGCATTTTAAACGAAGCAACTCCTCCCGTTACATTTCGGACCATTTTGATATTTTACTGTTTTGTCCTTTGAAATGCACATCCCAAGTGAATTAACTGTTTACTTGAGGGATAGAAGATATGAAAGTCATCTGAAAATTACTCGAATGGAGAGTCTCAACCAAATACACTGGCAGTCTGGACGTTTGGCTGGTTTTAAAAATTGGTCCACGTTGTTGACCCCAAACTACGAAGTTTAATGTTTATTCAGCTATCAGTCATCATATTTCCTTATTTACTGCCAAATCTGCAGGCGGCAATCGATTAAAGTTTTTTTTGCCTGCGAATGTGTGTTTTTATTCGTAAACGTTTCCTTGTTGCTGTAGAGAACGTGCCTAAAGGTAATACGTATCTCATTTTTTAAAGTGGTTTGGTGGAATCCTGCTTTGGCTCCCAGCAATTGTTTAAATAGTCGAATGTATTCGCAGCAAAAAAGCGTGCTTTTAATAACCCCAGACATTTACTGATATTTCATGCTTACATAGAGCCTATTGGGTTTGAACAATTTGTATTTTTCATACTATCTTATAGTTTATAATTTACTGGGTTTCACGGCTGTCCTGAAATACATATTTAGGGGTCGAATGTTTCAACGAACCTGAGGTCCAGCTCACCGTTGTGGACTCAGATTAGTATAATTTCGGCCGCATAGTGCCGCGCACACCTTCAATTAATATGTGCAACAACGTAACGTTAGCTTACTTCATTTGGTATATTTAACGCCTTTGTACTTACGTTCAGTTTTTTAAGTTCAGGGCAGACGTCTCATTGATAGGAAACCTTATATACGCTTAGCTCCAGGCTTGCTTCACGCGTACGTTTGGGGTAAGGGTTTGGTTTGTCGTAAGGGTGAGGCTAACGTAGAAATCCACTGCAGCGAACCATCCGACAAAAATGTCGAGGCCAAGTATTTGCGGAAACTCTTCACAATGGATGGGTATCCTGGCAACTTCGTCGAGAAATGCAGGCTAAAAGCAAAAAGAAGAAAGCCAATGGGGCAGCCAGAACCAACACCCTGGCGAGCTTTACCCTATATTGCTGGCGTATCCGAAGAATTCACTCGACTGGTCAACAAATTCGGGATTGGCGTTGCTCACTGGATGAAAGCGACAATCCGCAGACAACTCATGCAGCCTAAGGACTAAATACCCGTCAACCAGAAATCGGGTATTATTATCCGAATCGACTGTCTTTGCAGTCAAGTCAATTATGTTGGCGAAACCGGCAAACGGGTTGCCACGAGACTGCATGAGCATGAACTCGCCGTTCGAAGGAGGGACAAGCTGCTCTTGGTCACCGCCCAAGCATCCTCGTTAGGGTGCAGCTTCGAATTCGAACAAGTGCGAATACTAGGCCAGCCAGACGACCGAATCTCACGCCTACTGCAAGAAGCATAGCACTCGCACGCGGACTTTATTAATAAGCATATCGATCGTCCAGATGCCAAATCACGTTGCACGAGCACTGGAAAGGTTCAAGGTCACTCGCGACGGAGCGAGCAATGGGAACTCAAGGTCATTCCCGGCAGAACTGGTTTAATCACCCAATAACCTGTACGTTTTTTATTTCTTGACAATGGCCTCGAGTGAGAGTCCGAAACGCCGCGCAAATAAAATACTGGTCCCAGAGAACGTTTTTCCGCCTTCTATAAAAAATAATATGCTGTTATATGGACAATATCTTAGCTTATTTAAAGTGATAACAACCTGTGGTAACAAAAACACTGCGTAGTGAGAATAGATGGCAAATTCATTTGCCTTTATAACGTAGCTACGGACAAAAATTAAAAGCAACTGTTATGTTTCAGTGACTTGTCTATCCGTCGCTCTTCGCAAAAAGGTGAATTGTGGACAACGACAGAATAAAAGCTTCTTTACCAAGTACTTTCATTCAGTTCTGGAATTAATAGGCCCTATTTTAATTCTCGCGGTAGATCTTTATAGTGTCCTTTCAAAGTCGGAATGATAAATTTTGTCAACTTGTCCAGTAGGGATTGCTTAGTGGCAAAGTGGAATAGGAACCGCCCATAGTACAGATTTCTTTGCCGTAATGTTCAGGGAAATTAGGGTAAGGTTTCGGAAACGGATAAAAAATATCCCTCACAGAATTCGGCACAAAGCCCTTTATATAACCGGGGGAAAGGGAGGTTTATACGCATGTGTACTTTTTGGGGTTGGGGTGGGGAGAGTAAGGGTGAAGATTAGCAGTTCTGACCAGTAATCCACGTTAAAATGCTCTCTACCATTTCCGAGGAACATACATGGAGAAGCTGGTGTTTAAGGGGGATATTTTCTCACAAAACTTAATATTACTTAGAAAAAAGACAAAAGATCTACGGCCATAAGCCGCTTACACTGTCGATTGCAGTTATAGGCAAAAAATAAACTCGTTCATTCTGCCACGAGTAGTAAAACATCAAACAAACTGAAAACAATTTATTTTATTCTAGGCAGAAATACTTAACCGATAAAGAGAATGAATGAAACTTTTTGACATACTAGCCGTAATCAGTCAGCCAGATGATGAAGACGTTGAACCAATGAAGCTTTCTATAAATAATGCAACATTCAAATCCTCTAGAAAGCGTTTATATGCAGGAACATGCTGGTTTATTTTTACTTGACATAACTAACAAGGCTAACAGGGAATCAAATAATACCTGAAAAGAAAAAAAAATATTTAAATAGGCAAATTTAACCTCACAGATATTGATTGTTCAAAAAAGACAGAAAAGTAGGAAATAAGACCACTGGAATAAGAGTTTAATTGACCTGACGTTTCAGATTCCGTCGGGAACCCTTAATCATAGATAATGGCACAATGGTCTGAGTCATGCGCAGATTGGTTGAAACATGCAAAAATTGCGCGCTTTTTATAGTTTTTAGCGGTCATTAGTGTGCGTATTGTAATAATCCACTCCTGTAACCAGCACTTGGGTCTTAATTGGTGTGCTTAGGGCTCGACGCTTCGTGTTCGACTTATGATTGCCGCGATTTCGTTGCCCGTGTCGGATCCGGGTCTGATAATTGCGCGATATTTATGCTCACTGTCGTCAGAGTGGTTACTGGGTCTGGCTCTTCACACGTAAATGTTTCTTTTTCACTCAGCTAACATCTCACTTGACAGTAGGAAAACGCCAAATCGTTGCGCTTGTTGATGGACTGGGGGTTTGAGAACCATGACTCGAGCAGTTCGGGGCTCACGTGTTTTTCACCCCTTGTGAGGATTTCGGCCTCATAAAATTTGAAAATATGGCCGGGTCCCGTCGAGTGAGTTGTAACCTGGGAGTTGGCGTCCTTCGTTCTCACTGCCACTGCATGCTCGGCCATTAGCGTCCAGAGTGATCTCCCGGTTTTTCCGACGTAGTTTCTTTGTCTCCAATGGCATCGGATCTGGTAAACGACTCCAGCCGGTTCCTGCCGTGGCAGTGGGTCTTTCGGTCTCATGACCCACTACCAGAGTTATCATAGTTTTACTTGTCTGAACTTTCCAGCTCTTTCTGGAGTTTATCGTTAGAAATAAAAAGCGTCAAAGAAAGACAAACAAAGTTTATAGGAGGCAGGGGCCAATCAACCGCTCTGGAAGGAATGGGGCAGTCAACCACCATGCGATCTGTTCGGAGATGACTGCGGAGGGCAACGTATGCCAGCGCCGGTTCGATAAACCGATTGACTGAGTTCTCATCCAAGGTGCAGGCTTCAAGTAAATTGTCGTCTGTTTTTTTGCCGGCGTGCGCTTATACCCTCGCCTCTGCTTGTCTTTCTTTGATGCCCTTTATCGCTGGCAATCGACTCCAGTCAGAGTTTTTAGTCTGATACGAATAAAAATATGATTCCGGTGATCGGAACGCCTTCTACTTCTCTACCGATTCCTTTTTAATCGGATTTGCAACAGAGGTTAAAAGTGTCATGTTAAGTTTGCATGAAGCTGACAAGAATACCTGCGTGGTGTATTTATGCGCAAAAGGTGTTAAAACATAAAAGGTGACTTACATATAATGGCTTCTTAATCAAAAAATGCTGTTGTTATTCTTATTTATTGGTTTGTTTTGATGAAGGAGATGACAGAAAAGTTAAAGACGCCTACGAATATTTATAAACCAAGAAGCTTATTTCAAGAAAAGAAACTGAAACATTTTATTTAAAGTACGCAGCAGCATTGGCATGAACCTCTGATTCATTTTTCAGTCAATATATCCTTATACAATTCGTAGGGTTATTACTTCATCTGTATACTGTGATCTCGCATTAACGCAGATATTCGCCTTCTACATAATAATAGGTTACAGTTCAAAGAAGAGTAATTAATTTTATTAAGGGAAAATCGACAACCACTCTGTTTTTCTTTCATCAATCAGGAAGCATTGCTCATTTAATTAGCAGGCGTTTTCACAGCCTTATGTTTCGCCCAAACGATCAGTTTGAATGGACAGCGTCTCATTATTGTAATTGAGAAGGGCACACCTTTGTGTCACTCCTCCTGTCCTTTCTGACACTGCAATTCACTGTTCCGTTTCAACCATTCCACTTCCTGCGTACTTACGTCATTTAAGGTTTAAACAAAAGGCCATCTAGGTGCACCAAGATAAATGCAGATGCATCAGTGCGGACAATAAATAATGACGACTTCTGTAATCCTGAAAAGCGAAAGAAAAAAAACAAACATGAAATGATTCAGTAGAGCTGGTGTGCACTTATCGCAAAAAAGTTAAGGCTAAGCCAGTTTGACCCTTACAACGGCAATCTTCGAGACCCGGTTATTTAGGACATGATGGAGAATTCTTGGAGAACCAGAGTAGAATAAGGTTATATTATGTACAGAAAAAGTAGGAGAATAGACAGTAGAATGGTGGTTGACTCGGCCTGACGTTGAGTTTGACCATCAGGACCGTAAGAGAGCACTTCAGTGTCGAGCCCGTCTCGAGCCAAGGCGGAAGGCCGAGTGGATGGGCTTAGTGTGAAGTTTCGTTCTGCCAGTGTTGACAACAAATCCGGCGCATATCAGCAATCAGTGGTACGCAAATCGATTAACTGATTTGACGAGGTGAGTCCAGTGTAAACCAATAATCAACGATGCGCCAAAAATCGATACGCTGGCCACTTTGATAGAGCAGGCAGATGAGTGATCATGGCAGCGCTGGCGGGATTGCCTCCTACACACGTATGACGATTAAAAAAGGATTCTTTCTTGGCATTGATGGGCTGTCGCATGAAAACGCGTAGAAGACGTTTGAATTATGTTCCCTAGTGTAGAATTAACGTCGAGGACTGCATCGGTCATTTCATGAAAAAAGCCACTAGACGGGCTCTCGAGGGGCGAGGGGCGGATCCGGACCCATATATTTAGGCATAAGGGATACAGAGGCTATGATATCAGTGTGTTATTTTGTTCAGCTTAAGTTACTGCACTGGCTGTTCTCGGCTTAACTGAATTTGCGCGTAAATTTTTTTCAACACACTTATTTTAGTGAACCAAGTCGGAACCATTGATTCACGAAAGACCAAGCCCTTCTGGACAGTCCAACCCCGTGGAATTTCCTTGCCTATTGATGCTGATAGGTCTTGACGGCTGAAAAATCCTTGGGTAATTTAGTATTTCTACGCTTCCTCCACATCTCAGCTAATATTCCAGATCCTTTTTGAGCCTAAGCAACGGTAAGATACTGGGAATATACATTTTTTGCTTCCGGTTTCGGAATACATTGCGGATTTGTCCTCAGAGGCATAATCACAGGGCAGTAACAGATAGAAGTAGTGTGTTCACAGGAGTTTGCCGTTAAATTTAAACTTGTAGGAAAGATCAATAACTGACAGGAGTGAGCGCTGATTCGCCAAGTCAGCACTGCCCATCTGGCTCTACGGTGTTGGCATTGGATGATGGGTCTCCTGCCTTTTTCCCAAGCAGCGACGTGCTTTGGGCAAATTGAGTATCAGCACCGAATATAGATTGGGCAAATCGTTGCACTTGTTGATGGATTTTGTGCCCATGATTCATGACTCAAGTTATTCTCGGCTTACCTGATTGTCACTTCTTGCGAGGAGTTAAGCCTCACCAAATTTAAAAATAGGGCCGAGTACCGTCAAGTATTGTCCCAGAAATTGAGTCGTCTTCTTCTCAATTAAAAACTAGGGTTCAGATGTTCGCTTGTATTCGCAACGATAAAATCCCTATGCTGACCTATCCACATCATTCACCCCATTTAAGTTTTTTACACGTCCACCATGGCTAGTTATTTCGCTCACGCCTCACATTGGGGCATTGTTCTAGGACAAATATGGACACAGTGCATGGTAAGCTATAATGAAAGCCTGCCAATACAAGAGGTAACGTAATATTGATTTTATCTCTCATCTACTATTTCGGCCACCAAATAGAATATCGCAAGGTCATCATTCTCCTTTACTGATAGCTGCAGAGTTAAACCTTGTATTATCTTTTGGATTGTTCTAGACCTCTGGCAATTTGATGGGCTTTACCCGAACACTACAGATCTACTGGAACCAGAACAGTTTAGAGGATGGCCATGATGGTTTATGAAGATGGTGTGAGATGAATTTTATTAACATTTTGGAACGCGCAGTATTCATCGAGAGAGGCGTAAGCTACTGAAGAAAACAAGATGTACTGCCGGTCTATTTCAGTGGTTCGGCATGCAGCTTAAAGTTCACATCTGATTCGCCTTAACTCTCGCGATATTCTATTTCTATCAGAAGGTCAATTTCAGTTTCTAATAGCCCTCAAATAATATCCTCAATTGTCAACGGCAGCTTCATAAAGCGAGAATCACACTTTCACTACATTCCAGGTTATCATTATTTACTTTGACCATCAGTTGCTGGCTCAAATGCGATAGACAAAAGCATTTCAAAGCTCGATTTAGTGATTGCACCAAGTTCTGCACCCAATGGATGCCTAACAAACCATCGAAATATTCGAATGAGCTCTCTCGGCGAACTTTTAAAATATTTTGTAAACTTCTTTCCCATCTCCCAGAATAAGTTGTAGTTGATTTCAATTTAGATATTCCGGACTAAATTCTGATATATTTATTTAATTCAAATGTTATTACATAAAGTTATTTTGCGCCTGTTATTTGAACACCAAATGAGGTAAATAAATTTTATTTGTATCATAAATATATATAGACACCGTAAGTTTGCTTTGGGTAAAAAATAGGTTTTTGACTATTTTCTTGCAGTACCTTAATCAGGATTTTTGAGATTTTTTGGATAATCTAATCACTTGCATAACCTAGCCAAGAAAATGTAGTCATAATCCGGTTGGATGATTTCAGTTCCTAGAATAGGAACATTGCAGTAGTTAAACGCGTTTAAGTTATTAAGCGGAAGGGGTATAAGTTCAGAAATCCTCAATCCTTTTGTTAATTATACCGTAGAGCTAGCAAAATATCAGTTTAATAGGTCTTGTAAATATTAACGTTTTCGAATTCAATAATCCCAATATTCTATTTCAGTATTTAATAAAGTTAGAATTACCTTAAATGTGTATTAGTCCATCTAGAAAGCAAGCTATTACGGAGAACTAGTCTCGTACAGGGAGTTACGGCGTCAGATAAAGTAAGTTCCTAAACGTTTGGCATGCTTTCTGCTACAAAAATTTATTATCCAGCAAAATAAGATTAAGCGGTCTTTTCTTGATCTTCTGTAACAAAGACATCACGGATGCAAACCTTTTGCACAGTTAACCCTGATAATCCCTCCCTCTCTAGGCAGAGATATTGAAATATTATTCTCCATACTCTCCATGTCTGTCAGTCATGAATGACAGCTATTATTGTGTGTGAAGATGGCGTGTGATGAGTTTTCTTCACACTTCGGCATTCATAATACAGTCGTCGCCGGGTATTAAGCCCACAGTAACTAGGCCCAGCCGCGTATTAAGCCCAAGTCAGCTTGGCTTAATAATCGGAGACTACTGTATTCATTAAAAAAAGCATAAACGAGATATGTCTACGCATTCACGTGAGCTACTGAAGGCAGCTAGGCGACCTCCCGCTACATATAAATTGATCAGCACACGACTCACACAACGTATTACGTTAAGCTTAATTTTCGAAATATATCGATTACAGTCAGCCTGCAAAGTTCAATCTTTACAATTGATTAAGTTACCTCCTCAATGGTCCACTCGTGTTTCATGAAGAGTGATTCAAACTTTTACTACAACTCAGATAATCGATATTGATTTCGAATTTTCGAACAGCTGATCGCCACAAGAAGGCTGGACCTAATGACGGCTTCAATCCATCAAGTGTGACAGAACCAGCCTGCATCAAGCGATGCTCCTCGAGTAAGCCTTGTAGTTACTCAAAATATCCACCTTGACAAATTCGCAGATATCAAATACTTTCTCATCTTTCAGAAAATACTGAAGTTAATTTAATTTTGTCCTATCCTCGGATGGCTTTCTGTCATTTATAAGCCTTAATAACAATGAGTTTATGAGGTGCTTTTAGAATCATTGATTTATTTGGTCGAAACAAGGCAGTTTTTTGTTTTTTCGTGAAAATGTGTTCATAATATTATCTAAAAACAAGTCCATTGACAGTTTCGAGACATTCCATGGGACCCGATCTATTCCTGAGAATAAATTTAAAAAGTATGTTAGCATTTTTTTAATTTCTTATACAATGAAAATAAGGTTATGCTGCTAAATAGATCGTAATCCAATGCTTCCAGTTTTATCAATATCGTTATTGTAGCAAATGTTCATGAAACAATTATTTCTAAAGAGCCCTTTTACATATCCTTGCTTTTAAAGGATGAAAACATCTTAAACACGATCGATAGACGCTTACCTAGCACCATTCAAAGGACCTACTTTGATGCAGAGCTCATAGTTTTGAATGTCGAAAGATTCGGGGTCCAGATATGGTATCGCGTTTATCATCTCCCAAATATAAGGAAGAAGAAGAGGGGGTGGGTTTATGGAACAAATTACATTTGAACTGACGTTTCGAATGCTCTTTCTTTTCCATCATCAGAGTTTAGCGGTAATTGGGTCTGATGGTCTTGAGTGGGTCCGCTTTGCCATTTGCCTCAAATTTTATTGGTGTTGTACGTGTGAACTTTAACCTGCCCTTTCGCTGCCAACCGCATTTGGTCCCCCGGAGGTTGGCTGCTGGTGGGCTGGCGTGACCTTCGTCCCCTCTGCGGTCAGCGTAGTTGTAGGCGAGTCAATATGCTTGCTGGCCTCCCCTACGTCACCCGGCGGACCGATCAATCGTTGCTGTTTACTTGGGTTGTTCTTTGACTCGCGGTTGGGACGTTGAGACAGTGTTTGATGTTGATCGCGTGACCTCTGACCTCCACCCCTATTTTCCGTGAGCATTGGCTCTCGGTCCAAAGTACTCACTTGCCCTACTGTCTCTGGCCAACTTGATCCGAACCTTGTGCGAGGCGCTTCGCAGGCAAGGTTCAGGTCAATAGCTCTGTTGATTGTGCTATTGGATTTAGAAGAGTATTTTGCGAGTGTACGTCAGCCCAATACATTTATATGAGCAGAAGTATAAGTTGAACAAACGATCAATAATGTGCACCTTTTCTTAAAAGTTACTGCGTATTCGTTTAGCATAGAATGTGTGATTGAATTTTTGAAGGACTGTCTGTGCTAAGCTGAAAATATATTTTCCGAATTGTGTTGAGTAATCGTATACCTTTATTTCTCCTGAAAACCCGAAGGCTCTTCACTTTTCGTCTTCAATTACATAAACCATTACTTTGAAGTAGTCTGATGTACAAATTTATTTCTCAGCTGGTCTGTACAAAACGGGATTTCAAAAGCGTTTGCCTCTTTTTCCCTTAATGCATGCAATAAAAAGTTGTGCAGCGTGTTCTACTTCATACTTCAAAGTTTTACCGACAAATACTCCGAAAACAGGAATATGCGTTTCTGAATCATATCCTGCGATCACCGACCTTATCTTACTCCCTATATAACAGTCCTGCAGAAGTGTGTTCAGTAGAATGCATCAGCGTTTTGCAAAAAGAGAGGACAGCCATCCATTCATTCAACCTCATGAACAACCAGCATTTAGTTCCCATCGAATTAAGGTCTGCCGCATAGTCTTTAAACTGTTCATATCTCCCCATGTCCTTACGGTGGTATTTACTGGTGTTATAACAAACCCTAAAACAGCTTTATCGAGAAAAAAACGTTCTCACAGAACGGAACAGGTAGAAAGATTAAAAAAACCCATGAGCTCACTTCCTGCAATTGGGAACCGACTTGATACAATTTTGACAGCATCCCCGGAACTCTACCGGAACTGGATGTGGTCCTTGGGGACGCGTACCAACTTCTTTCACTACGGGAAGGAGGATTTTGGAAAAGTAAAGATAGGCACTGTCTTTCCAGTGTGAACTAATGACGCCTATAAGTAGTGCTCAAGTCTGTACAACAGCATTCCGGCAGGTGTTTTAAGCAAATTTGTGGGGATTTTATCTGGGCTAGATAAACAGTTGAAACATAATCACCTTTCACCTTCGAGGTAAAACCCAACATCCGAACAAAGCGCCAACCAGCCGCAGGTTATAATAATAAACCTGTATGAATAAGTGCGCAATCGACCCAGACAAAATTAACGAGTATTTACTGAAAGAAGTGATAATTAAAGTTTTTTGACTGAGAGGAAAGACTTTTAACATATTTGTTGCAATGCCTGCTTCTTTTCCTGTCTCAACTTTGACGAAATCGGGGATATTCTAGTAAAAATATTAAATATGAAAAAGGGTAGATTATTCAACGCGTTGATGCTAGTTTGTGATAATTTGTTGTGTTTCTGTGTCGCGTTTTTCTTATTTTAGCAAAGACATAGATCTTGGCTAGGGGCCTACTTCACTTCCCACATTCAACTCGTTCATTGGCGCAAGCGAAACTCCACGGTCCTGTACAACTGTGTAGTCATTCTCTCAAAAGTCACACATCTCCAAGTACTGAAGGATGGCTTGAACCACACCTTAACATGATCGTCAGCAAATGACCTTTTACTTAACGAGTGAAGTCAGTCCAGTCCATTTTCTGACTGCAAGCCTTTTTCAGTCCTGAAACTATTGACATAGTGCACAACAAGATAGCTTCTTTCCAATATATCTTCCGACACCAACCTTCCATTTAGCTTTTGTATGGAAGGCCTTTTTATAAAAATCCATAAACCTTTACATTAGATCTGTCGCTTGCGTTCATATCGCACACCGCAAGACCGAATCTGGCGATTTGTTGATGCCTCCATTCTGCCCTCATTCTCTACTGCTCTCCATTTATTTTTCAGCTTTACTTAAAAAGAGCTGGTCACGCTTAAACGTATCCTCCGAATGTTCTCTTCAGCTACCGGTGTTTCCTATGATTTTCACCTGACATAATAGTACAGCGCCAATTTAAAGCGGTCGAGCAGCTTGCTGATTGCATCCTTAGGGAGGTTGTTCACCCGCTCTTCTCTGAACTAATGGCTGCAAAGTCTTCCCGCACTATCCACCAAGGCTTTCGTCATATGTCTTGCCGCACATCAGCACTATGTACTCCCATTCCTAGCACGCTCCCTCACGTGTGAAGAAGCGGAAATGGAAAAGTAGAAAGCTGACCTGCTTTTAAACTTTAATTTTGATTATTATATGACCCTTTTGCCTTTGACCTTTCACTATAACCCTATATTTACTTTATCTCTTGGTCTCTGTGAATGGAGCCACTTTTGCTAAAAGTTAAGGATATTCCATTCTAAATATAGAATTAGTGTCTCTCTCTCGAATCGTAAAACTATCTGTCGAAACGTTAGCTCAAGCAGAGGGGCCTATAAATGCGTTTGCACGACTAAAGTCATCCGGATAAAGTCCTGATTCCTAGTGCAGGGGAAATTTTTACCGCGAATACATGGGGTCGAGTATATACATCTGACATATCAGAAACAGAAGTCAGGACCCTCTCCCATTTGAATAAGGTGGCTGCTAAAGCAGGCGTCGAGATCAAATTAGAGCAGGATAAGTGTTAGTGTCAGAATACGGAAGTATGCTCACTTTCGGGAACTTTTGCCCAGGCCACCCCCTTGTGATGGCTGGTACCCTTATCAGGTCTTGGCATTAATCAATCAGTAAGAACTTATTCCAAAGGCTGGACATTTTTATAATTTTAATGGTCTTCTTCAAAGCTTCAATTTATAAACAAAAGCCTTTCATTGGGATTAATGCATGTTAAAACATCATCCTTAGATACTAGTTTGTTGTCTGGTACCCGGAAATTCGCTCAGTGTGTTTTAAGGCTGTATTCAGGACTTAGTATGATCTCTCCCATACATAACCACCCGCTGAGACTGACTTTTCCCGTTAATGGGATTTAATTAGAATGTAATACTCTGTATCCGTTTTCTTTTGATACTTCAGTCTTTTGTTGGTACGTTGATTTTCAATCATCAGAGTTTTGATTGCCTCCTCATTCTCTATCAGCATTTAAACAGCAATTTTAAAAATGGTGAACTGAATGTGCATCTTTATGTACTACTGATGTAGCCTACGTTATTTTAGTTATTTATATCGAGTTTTTAAGGCCTCACAGTCAAATAGTCCATTGGTCTACTTTTTACATGCCGCTTACTGACTGATATGTGAGTCTATCTAAGTGGGCGTGCATTGTATAGAACATCAGCGCCTCTTGTCGAAATATGACTTAAAGAAAACCAAAATCCAGTTCTATTTCCAGATGCCCTTCTTCTGCTTCCTTTGTTTTTTTAATTGGCAAACGTATTTTAAGTATTGCACCTCCTAAAACCTTAGTCTTAGGATCTATTCCTATGAAAACGATTGTTGTGGTGGTTTGTGGGTAAAGAAATAGGGATGTACATTGAAAGAAAATTGGAAGATATTTGTTTAAAGTGGAAAAATGTTGAATTCGTTTTCCCCGCGGCTGGGAGTACGTTTTTCAACTGTAAGTAGGTGTGCGCGGCACTTCGTGGCTCATACCAGTCTAATCTAAGTCCATAACGGTACCTCTGATCTCAGGTAAGTTGAAGTAGCTGACCTCCAAACCAAACTTTCTGTTTATTCAGGAAGTTCATAAAAACCAGCCTTTTGCTAATCGCGTTTATCAGCAATACCTTAAACGTTAATACGGATTAGGAAAACCTACAGAAACATATGAACAGCATTTCTATATGCAATAAAATAAAAATGCACTTAGGAATAATTGAAGCGCATTTTACTGTCTTTACTTATTTCCCACTCATCAGATCCCTATGTTCGCTGTTTACGTGGGCCAAAGTGTTGCAACCAGTGTTATATGAAGTACATTATTCAAACTACTGTTGCCATTTTTCTTGCAAAATACATCCAAGAGCTATTACTTTCGCATAAATATGTTAAGCTGTTCACAAAAAAGTGTTTGAGTAAGTCCTGAAGACATCTACTAAATATGAGATTTTGAATGACGAAATATTTCAGCGGTTTTTCTATACCGAAGATGGCATCTTACCAACCCAGACTCTGCACATAAAACCGTAAATTTTCGTATGTACGTAGAAAAATACAAGCCGAAAAAAATTCGAATAATAATTCGTCTCTGTTGCTCGACTGTAGCAAGAATCGCAATGGCCTGCCATAGCGACGGAAGACGAGGAGGGGTTGGGGATGTGTGAGCGAAACCACGGCGTGCTTACCTTGGCTTCCTTCACCGGATCTAGACAGATAAGATGGTATCTGGACACGCAAAACGAGAATGCTCTGTGCGCATCGAGCTGATTTTATTTATGTTGCTAATGCATTTCGAGCCATTTAGGGAAGACCTGTTAGGTATCGCTTTTTTTGCTGCCACCACAAAAAAGCTAATACGAGGTTAAATGTGCTTAAAAAGAATTTGCAACAATTAGGACACATTCTCATACATTTTTTGCTGGTGAATTCACAGACAATAACCTTGTAGATTACAAAAATAAGTATTTCGTGGATTTGTCGGTATATTCTAGCAGGAGACTATAGCTAGCACTCACCTTCAACAAATACCCTTAATGACATGCATTAGACGGAGCATCACGTCTTTGAATGACCTGCCCACATTTGCTGCCGAAGCTTTACTTTGCGAAAGCCGGCTGTCATTTGAGAGACCCACAGGCCACCACGTTGTCTTACCCCAATACCGGGGAACCAGATGGCCGAGTACTCATCACGGCCGGCATACCGGTCATCAATCAATTAGCGCACAAGTGGGCAAATATCCTCGATAAGGAAGTCGACAATTGTTAGAAGTGTACAGTAGGATAGTGAGTGTATGTGTTAAATACTGCAATTTCCTGCGGATGAAATAATCGTTTCTGCTATTATCTCTGATGATGTATCTACAACGGATTTTGAAACGTCAGGTGAGAAGATTCTTTTTGGATTACCGTAATCTCCTAAGGATTGGGCTATAATTTGGGTGCATTGTTTGAGAATCCTCTTGTAAAAAAGTCACTTGCACAAGATGGAGACCGGGTCCTTGATTGGTCTACCCAATCCTTATTTTATGCTGAATCTCAATTTTGCCAGAGCCAGTTATCACTGGGTCAGCACGGCGTCTAATGGTACTGGCAGGACACCGGACGGTGGAGCAATTATCACGCCCAATTATAGCATGGTTCAGCAGTACACAGGCCTGCGTGCCGAATTTCAGGCAATTATCACACAAGGGGGTAATTGCTCTCTATTGGAGAGCCATTAATTATACACACACTATAACTAGCCCCATCTGCTGTTGCTGTTTCGCATTTTTGATGATGGACTCCTGCAAGCGTGGAAAAGCTCAGAATAGAAAAAAATCGATCGGCTACCCAACCATGCTCCTTCCTTACCCCTGGGATTAATTTGTTTACTAGGTGCAGTGACTACGAGGTTCATCAAAACCACCTTCGAACCGGCATGAAAATGCCAATGCAAGTAAATGCGGGTGTCCCATCAAGTAATTGGGAAGAGGTAGATTCGATTCTCGGGACAAGACTTTCATTCGCCTGGGGTTTCAAAATCCGTGACAGACACGAGTTGTGAATACCTTACGTAATGGATCACCAACCCACAGTCTACAAGCAAGTGCAATGACCTGCCCAATCCACCTTCGATGCTAAGGTTCACTTAGGCCAAGTCAATGTTTCGCTCGGGGAATGCACAGATGCACAGGTTGTCTAATGGCAGTGCCGCGGAGTGAGATGGCTGAGCAATTATCGCATTCATTGTGTAATAAAAGGTCCTATAAATACTGCAACTCAGGTGGGTCTGTTTGCAAAAATCAAATGTGTCTGATCTTAAATTGACATTTAGATCATTTTTTAACCTTTGGCTATGATGGCTGTAGCAGATCTGCAACTGCGAGGCATGACAGATGCGTGAATTGAGAATTGATAGCGACATTGTTCACAGACAGCCAGTCCATAAAAAGTGCAATCATCTGCCCAATTAATATTCAGGGCTGAAGATTAATTTGACCAAATCAACTCGCCACGTGGGGAGTTGTAAGTTGCCTGATTCTGCTATTGTCTCTGATGATGTATCCGCGTCGGGCCTCGAAACGTCTGGCGAAAAAAGTACTGTCTTATATTTTGCATCTACTTCTCCTCAACTATTTCCTGACACTCGCATATTCATGGATATTAGAGTTACCTTGTTCCATGTTTCATGTCAGAAAAATTACTATTTGCCCTAGAAGCCCTTCAGCATGCAAGTAAAGTCCCCTTACGGTGCAAAAACTCTGCAAGAATTAGGCGCAGAACGACCCAGATGATGTTCAATTAAAAACAGCACCATTAAGGTGGTACAGCCCAAGCACCAATTGAGAGTTCAACCACGTCGGAAGGTTCGATACTCAGTCGCTGTCTAATGCACCTGTTAATTTAAAAGCTAATTCTTCTTAGTAGCCTCGACTTTTCACTTTTTCGGAATGATCTGGTTTACAAAAAAAACTAATTTTACCTTTTACCACATATAACTTGTTATTCCGCAAAACATCTTCGTTTTCTGTTTGAATGTTTACTTTTATACATTAAGACTTAAGGGGATGTAGCTGAGGCTTATTTTGATCAACGGGGTTTTTCTTGATACATTTAACCTCATATATACAACCTATATATATATGCGCAAACTACCCTAGTCGCAAGTGCAGATCAAGTAGACAAAATCCGGTATAAATCTGGCATTTTTATCTGGCTTTTCCAGTAGATCTGCATCATGGAGTCCGCTTGCATTTGCTACTAGGGGGGACGTTGTTTAAGTTGACTCCAATCTGCTGGAATGGAACTCATCGATATATCAATAAGGGCAGGGTGGAGTAAGCCGTCGACGTAGACACTCGTAATGGTTGGTCAGGTTAACCTGCTGGCTGATACTGCTCGCATCGTAGGGCCAAAACTCGAAACGTTCCCACGCTGATTTTCTGCCGGCCATGACAAGGGCATCAATATAATTCCACTAACCAGCTGAAGCCGCGCAAGGATTACGAGTAAAAGTTGTTTCTCTATATAGATTTCTTGCTAGGGGGGAGCGGATTCTATCCTAGAATAATACTGGTAAAATCCAGATATATATGTTTGATTCATACCGAGTTTTGTCCGGTTGTTCTGCACGTGATGCAAGAGTAACATAATATTTTTAAAAATAATGATCATTTAGGCCATGCAGATGCTGGCAGACGGCCATCTGGTTATTCGAAGGAGAGTTTTTCGGCCGTTTACCATTTGCTTAGGCTCCCCTGGGTAATCACCCCCATTTTTGAACTTGGTAAAATACTTCATGCAGTATTTCATGTACTTTATATGCACGCTGGATCGACAGTTTTTGTTTGGCACGTCAAACTGTATAATTTTTGATGGACTATTGCTCCCCTATCCTATAAAACCATTTGAAAACTCAAAAATTGAAATGCGTCTGTGTGTCATTTCAAATCACCATTTTTTCAGCTGGATTTATGCTCCACGGATTCTCAAGAACATGATAGAGCCGAACATTTTACTGAGAGTAATTCCTCTAACCAAACATTTGGCGCTTGCACACCTATAAAACAGTGATCCCTTGCATGTTATTTTGCCACACAACTAATTTTCTTTCCCTGAAATTATAACAATAATCAAATGTTTTGGCAGACCAAAAAACACGAAGTAAAAAAGGGAAGTTTACTCACTAAAATGTTAAGCCTGCAAAAAAGTTTTTTGTTTCTAGGTTAAGTTTAGTTTTATTTAAAATTAATTGTTAATTTTTTAGTTTTATTATGGTTTTATATTTTATTTTAGTCAAATAAGTTCAATTTACGCCAGATTACCTTCACTTGCTTAGCTAAGTTTGTGTTTATAACACTTTTCTTAAAGGTCAATAGCGCCATATGTTTGCTGTTCATGTTATTATATTTCTCAGTATATTTTGCTGTAGTTGAGTTAATTTGGCTACCTTAATTCATTATATGTTAATTTAGCTTTTAATTTATTCTTCAATTCATTATAATCTATTCTAATTATTGGTTAAGATTGGTTGTTATTTCAGAAAGTCTTGCTTATTTTATTAAACTTTTCTTTGCGTAGTTCATGTAAGTTTTCCGATAGAAAAGAATGTGTGAGTTCCAGGAAGCAGCTCAGAAGAAGGTGTCATCGCTGGAGCAACAATTTTATTTTCTTGACATTTTGGCTTCTATCGAAAAATCTTTATCATAGGCAACCGTAGGATAGTCTGAGGCATGCGCCGATCGGGGTGCTACCTGCCCAGATTGCCCGGTATTTATAGTTCGTAGGGGTCATGCGCTCGCATTGTAATTAGCAACGACTGTAGCCACCGCTTGAGGTCTTACATAGTGCTGTGATTGATTGATTGACATTTCGCTTTCAACTCATTGACTGCCGCAATTTTGCTGTAGGTGTCGGATGCAGACTTTAAAATTGCACAACAACTATGCTCGCTGTTGTCAGAGTTGTTGTAGTTCCCGGCCCTTTCTATGTGACTAAAACTCTCGCACAGGCAATGTCTCAGTTCGCAGTATGAGAACGGTAAATCGTTAACTTTGTTGATGGATTTTGTTTACACTTTAGTTTTTGACTTATTGGTGACATGCGCATTTATTTTATTATTGAAGTCGCCTTACTTTTATTTCAAAAATATCTTGTTATTCCACGATCTTGCGCAGTTATCCAAATTTTTGCAGTTATATATTTTAGAAAGGGCACATATTTAGTTGACAACCATTTAAATATTATGATAAGTGTTCATATTTTTTCTAGTTTTATTTGATCGATTTTGTTCATGTTTCCTTTAGTGTGCATTGGTCCGACTGTTTAGTCGTTACAACACCCAGTCTCTCATTAAAAATTATGGATTTTTGCATGCCGCTCTTGGAGGTTTTGAAGAATTCTATTGTCATTTATGTTATTGTAAATTTTTATGTCTGTTTGTATATGACTTGGAAATACTCTTGGAGTATATTTATCTACCTCTCCAGATAGGTATAAAAAGGAATACGGAACCTTGGCATGTACTGCAGCACTACGGATAAAAAAGCTGAAAATTGAATCGAAGTGTGTATACGCGCTTAGAGGTCCTCTGATTGTCAACAATTCCTCTGAAGAAAACGTTTTACGCAAACAACTATTGAAGTTGGCATCCATCGGCAGCCACAGTCAACATGTCAACATAGAGGAATGTTTCTTAGTGATAAAATTGAACATAATAGTTGGTAAGTAGCAGGCAACTTCATATATCTATTTCGCGATCGCACCTCTGCAATTTTCCTCCATTTAAAATGGTGTGCGTGTTGCATTAAACCTGCGTTTAGTTTGTCAAAGTGTGATCATTACTCACATATCGGTGTAAATGCGTTAACAAATACCTAGAAATAATAATGAGTAACATTATACCTTTTAAGAACTTCGAATTATTGTAAGGAGTACTAAATTTTTGTTGAGAAAAACAATATTTTTCAGTAATGCCTAAGTTTCCGAGAAGTAAAAAATTGCTGTGAGTTCTTAAACTAAATTTGAAACTTTTCATAAATTGAACACTATAGGTGAACAATTTCTTGATATTAAAATAACTTTCCTTTATTCAGTAAAGGTCATACATCTAACCATTAATGGAAAACTATTTATTCAATGTAACCCTTTAAATTCTGTCATAGTTTCCTGCCATTTCAGTGTCTTCATGTTTTTATCTGTCTGTTGAGAATCTGTTCGACGGTCACATCAAACTATTTGAAATAAGATGTATATGAAAAAATGAGTTTTTAAATATATGTTTTAAGGAGATGGCCATGTAGATAGTTTTTAAGAAATGACTCAAGGCGACAATTCATACTGTTGAGCATGAAGACGTCCGCAAGATAATTATGATATTGTTTTTCCAAAGATTAATAAAAAAATCTTCATATAATAGGTTATTTGTTTCAAAAGAACTTTAACTGGATAATCAGCTTAAGTTTATATCGAAATGCAATTGGGGCCATCTATCACATATTTTCACGTACCTTGAGATAAATAATTCATTTTGAGTGAAAACGAAAGACCATAATTTTTTGTAAATAATGTATTATTTCTCACCATAGTAGTTTACTTTCATGATCTGTTATAAGCTGGCAAATGCAAACATAAGTGGAAACACTTGGCTATTTTCTAAACAATTATTATTTTGCCCCTTTCGTTTCTAAATAACGCATAAGCGGAACGCATTATTAAAAAAAGATATTTCTAGATGACCTTTATTTAATAAGCTGATTTGACATTACCCTTAAAGTAACAATTTAATTATTCGTTCATAATTTTCGAGACGACAAGCAAAATTTGTCACGCAAACATATTTCTGCATTTTGCGGCACAGAAATTCACCGAATAACAAAAAATAATTATTTAAACCGGAATATTTCATGGTTTCCGAAAATAATTATAATTCCTTAAAACTGAAATCACTTCTATCTTAGCAATTTCGGACAACATTTCCCGGTTCTGTAAGGAAAATATTTTACACTTTTTAAATTTATTTTCGAGTACTTTCATAGCACAATGCATATTAATAGGAAGGTTGATTCTGTAGTAGTTAATGAGATAGAAAATTCCATCTTTATGAGATGATTCCCAATTTCGCTAAATCAACGCAAGTTTTTTTGACTATAAATAAAGAGATAACTTTCCTAAATAGAATGCTTTCAAAGGATAAAGTCAACGACTTTAACCAACATATTGTGAATAAGTAGAGGGTAACATACCAAATCGAATTTCGTCATGACGGTTGCATGCATGACTCGTCATAATGTGTGTATATTCAGTTTTGAATACACTTACACTTTTTTCAGACCCACTGTAATTGTTATCTTTTTTACCACCTTCGATCACATCTACTATACGGTGGTTACCCGTCATCATGGCAGGTCACAAATGAATGTGAAAGTTCGCGTTTTAGGTTTTTGCTTGGGTAGAATAGAAAGCGTTTCGAAAATGGGGATGACTGGTTTACTGTCCTGAGCTTTTAAATTCTAACATAACGCAGCTGTGGGAAAGCATTCTTCAGAGAAATTGAGACTTACTTTAGCAGATCAGAAGTTAAGGTAAGTGAGGAGCGAATTCTCTACGAATTATTAATGTGAGGAAAGGCCACGCGTTTGGCCTCGGAGGACCCAAACAGAAGTACCACCAAAAATATGACCCACTCCTTTAGATGTCACGTAAGTTCGTGCAGCGATCAAAGGTATTGTTGTGGGATTATCTGCTAGAATTGCACACTGATCATCGCAGCGTTATACAAATCGAAAACGCGGCTTTCTATTAATGAGCAAAATGGGGTAGTCTATCACATTGCATGCTTATGCTGTCCTGGTGAATACACGGGTGAAACTGAATGCCTGCTCGGATCGCGCAAAAATGAACATAAGCTGGCTGGATGACGGGGAATTTATTATGGCGAGTTGCTGCTCACACCTATGGAGCGTGCGAGGAGTTCATTTTTGCAGCCGACAAAATAGTTGCCCTCTTCGGAAGCAAGAAGAGCCGAACATTTATTGAAGAACTCGATTAATCGATGCGTAGGCTTGAGGCCGGCGCACAAAGCCCTGCGCATTCACGTGCAGCCACATCAGACCTACATCAATGAGAGCTTATGTGTGTTTATCCCTATAAGTTCCCCTGTTTGTTCCTAGCTTTACTTCTGACGATGATCTCATGCAGGAGTTTGAAAGATCAGAAAAGTAAGCCCACTGTTCCCCAGCTTGACACTCGTTTTCTTTAACCCATGACGGCAGGTCTTCCGCAGCAGATGTTGCCTCAAAGACACCGTTATTGGAATTATTGAAACATTATTTTGAAAAAGGCACGACGGCAATTTTTGTAAAAATACCCGAGACTTTTCAGTTGATCAGCGTCTATAACACAGCCTCTTTTTATATGCATACAAAACTTCCTAGACTTATTGTTAAGATTATTTCAGCTGAAATATGACGTCAAAGTTACCTTGAACATTCCAACTGATTTGCTTGACCATATGCCGAAGTATGAGGACTAATTTTTGTTTACTCCTCTGCTTGTCTCAGTTCTAGGAATGCAGTTGAACGGATTATTTTATGCTATGATAATTATCTTTATCAGTTCCCGTCTGTGAATTGCGTGATTTTTAAGTGCAATATGCATCGCTGGAAAAAACAATAACCACAAAAACCAAAATAGCGCACAACTAAATATGAATCACTTTCCTCCTTATATGCAGATCGGTGGCATCTGCTTTTATTTAAATTGTATCCATAGACGGCGTGTCTAGATATTGTGGGATTGAAGGTTAATTTCGAAAATGAATAATCAATATAATATTTAAGGCCAAAAGAACCATTTTCTTCCTATGGCCTAGCCTTTTTTCCCATTTTTTCTGGTTGTATCAGCACTTTTTACATAACGTGGGTATCTGAAGAATTAGGAAAGCGCATTTTAACATTAATAGCAATAATAATACGCCCATCCGTTACGCTATACTTAAATGCCTGTTCTTTGTTTAACCGTCTCAAGAATATACCGTCACATATTTTACCTACCTGTCTTAGGCAAAACTGTCTCAGCATAAGTAACGAAAACGGAAAATAAATAACAATGCATTTATTTTTTTGTAATACTTTTTCTTTTTCTATATTTAAGTGTCAGAGCTGATTGACCTTGCTGTCCATAATATTTTTTTAAAAATATAATGTAAAATTGAAGCGTATCTAGTTAAATATCAAGATGTTGCATTATAGATAACTGATAAAACTGCCGAATTTACAATTCATCTGTTCTAACGGAGTTTGACTTTACCCGCCCACTAACAAAAATACACCTTATTAGTCTTACCCATATAATTGTAGCAAATCTATAAATCAAGTACGGAATCGGCAGTCGTCGTTGAACTTGTTTAAAATGGCCAAGAACAATAAACTGAAAATGGTCGATGTGAGCTTTTAATCTCAATGGTTTCACAGTAAAATTCCAAAATAACACTCTCTTTACTACTAATGGCTTTGAGAACGCTTTTGCCTACGTCCTCATATGTTTTTTTTTAATTTTCCCTGCATTTGAGCAGCTATGCTTTTGGCGGCATAAAATTAAGTGTACCATTTCTCAATAAACCGAATCCACCGTTCTATTTTCGTTCAATATTTAAAATATGCAAGTTTTATGCTTGCAGTGTAAGGAATCGTTTACATTCTATTTTGCTCCTAAGAAAATATGAGTCGCAAATACTTGCAACCTACAGTCATTATTTTACATCTTCAATAATCGGCGCTAAACCCATGGGATGGAATTTAAGTGGACATCGTAAGGCCTTCCACGATATTATATTGATATCAATAAATTTTGCGACCAATTTTCAGTTGCATCTTCTCGCTGCATGAGGAAGATACCGAGGAGAATTCGCTCTTTTGAGACCCTGTCCACAGAGATTGAGCGCATCAAAACTGTCCAACTTGACCGTGGCTATCCTGCACGCTTTATCCAGAAATTAAGCGATTCCCTACGGCCAAAATTGATGGAACAGTCAGTTCCAAAAAGCCTGTCATTATATCCTTAACTTTCAAGGGGGATTTTATTTACAATAACCTCAAGCGACGGTTACGCTGTACTATAAAACGGACCTACAACGCAGCAAAACTCGTCTTCTTAAGTCCCATTAAAAGCGTTCCGGTAAAATGGGCAAAGGATGCCTTGCACGCCACCTTAAACTGTGTGTACGAATTCACATGTTCCTTCGGATGCAAGTACATTGGGCGTACGCAACGGCAACTGGCAACAAAGGCTGCTGAAAATTTGCCTGCTTGGCTTTCAAAATAAAAAGATTGAGAACCACGGTCCTTTATTACGAAATATCTACCAGACAACGATCATTCTTTCGACATCAAAACAGCGTTTTCATTACCACTGAGATCCGAAAAAACTGGAGTGTGCGCTACTGAGAAGCTGCCTACATACAGTGGGGGAAACCGGATATATGCAAGTAGTTTGACCATGTGGTTAACCTCGAATTGCCCTGGTAATTGGTCACTTATTTTAATTCCCAAGTGTTTTTCGTTAACTTACCTTAGCCACAAACGCCCATACGTTGACTTGATGCACTGTCCTTAATCTATTTTTTAAACTTAATTACGTTGCTTGCTTTTAGGCCATTAATCCTGTAAAATTCCCAACTGTTCTTTATCTCTTCGTCATCTTCCTCATGCAGCAAAGTTGTCATAAAAATATATTAATATCAGAAATCCATGCTGTTTATGCATGCTTTGAAGTTGTACTGGAAAACAAATGCTTCAAATGATAGTAAAAGTAACTTTTTGAGACCAAATGATTCACACTCTTCGAGTTCAGATTTTGAAAAATCCTTATAAGCTTTACAATAATTTCAAGAAACAAAGGTTTTGGGGCATATCTTTTAAGATATATTTAAAAATATCAAAATTTAAATGAGCATTAAATAAAGTCGCAAACTTTAATGTTAATTAAGTGCACGTTTGCATCCAGAGTTGATTTTTAGGAGGGTGAAATGGGGCCTTCTCAAATTCTGGCCTGCTACAATAACTTATATGTTGTGGGATATTATCGCATGAAGATTGATATTACAGCGCACCTTACGCTATCTCAGAGACGCAAATCAACTTTCGGATACCATTATATTAGGTAATTCGCAGTCCGCAAGTGTTCCTTTTTATTGAACTGAATGTCAAGTGCTCCTATAATTAGCACTGACTTAATCTTAGTTCGTAAAAATAAGGTGGCAAATCGAACTTTATAAATTTATTAACGCATTTATTTTTTACCATATTAAAAATCACGTGTGTATGACCAACTCTATTTTTTGGCAGTTAATCATTGTCTGACGTTTTTCATCTTTCTGTTCTTTTGTTTTGGCAGTAAGATTCTACGAATTTTAGCAATTATTTCTTTGAAGTAATTCATTGGCTAGAAAACATTGTCACGCATGACCATAGTAAATTATTCAGCTACAAAGAGCTCATAAATAGGGTTTAAGCATCGCTGGAATCGAAATATAATCATAATTTCGTTAATCGATTACAACACGCACAAATTGCGAATAAAATACCTAGACATCGCATAATGGTAGGACACTTCGAATGAATGTCTTTTGATGTCTTTCCTATAATAAAACCCATTAAGGTCAATTCTATCGTTACTAAAACAGAATATTTATTTGACAAAACGCAATTTTCATATGAATGATGTTTTGCTAATTGTATAATATAATTAATAAAGCATTTTAGATTTTGATCAGTTTACACTGTTTACTAATGCGTTAAACTGTCAACATTCTGGTATTGTAATAACTGAAAGCAGTAAATAACCAAAGATATGGTAAGCTGTTCCTGTAGAGCTAGATACATTGGCCAAACATCGAGGTCCCCTTAAAGAGCGTACGTTAACACATTTGGGCCTGGTTTAGCAAAGGTGAGACTAAATCTATCTCGAACTCTATCCTTGCACAAAATCACGATTTAAATCGTCGATTCAATACCAATAAAACCTTACAAATTTTCTACCGGACACCAGCTAATTTTTCCAATGGCCTTCACCAACGGATGCTATGAACAGCGGAAGCAGAAGCTATATGGCTAGTAAATCCAGTGCGTTTTTTCAGGAGACGTTGACACAAGGCCTTACATCTCCGTGGCCTACACCGTCGCCAGGTTGCGATAGCATTTGGCACCTACCAACTAGCGGCAGTCTCTCAACCAACGCGTTAAACTCGCCTCCTAGCGCAAACTGACAAGTCCGCAGTGGCCAATCGGCGCTTATGTCAGACAGTTATTGATTTTTTTACATATTCAAATTTTAATTTTTATGAAGGGCCTTCATTTTCTCCTGCCCATTTTTGGCCCGGTTCTTCGGGACGTTCTCGTGACGCCGAGGTTTCCTTCTTGCATGGTCCTTCGGATGTCGATTTTACTCGCCATGGACACTATGGCTGCTGCCAACATTCACAGAAGCATCATGCTCCTTTCATTCACATTCACATACATTTCTCCCACGAGCGACAGTTTTTCTCCTTAAAAGCACAAATGATATTCCATGTTAAATTATGAGCCAGCCTTAGGAGTTTTTCTCTGTCTGCTCTTTTTGCTCAGTAACACTGCTGGCTCGTGTAAACTGAGTGTTTGTATTACTTAAAACAAGCAAGTAGTCGTATACAATTGTGTCAACGACTTCTTTGGAATGTTCGGCTGTGCCGATGCATTCCTTAAATCCTATGTACCAAGAGGGAGTTCAAAGGCGTTTTCCTATATTTCCTTTAATAAACTTGACTTGACTTGACATATGTTTTAAAAGACACTGACTTTTAAAAATATGGTTCTGCTGTATGCAGAATGATAACCTCTATGTCTTCCTTATAAATGGTTATTTTTCCTTTACCTTTCCTTTCAGGAAAGAGGATGAAAACATTTTATTACATCACATTTCCTTTCCAGTTGGTAGGTTTTTGGGCAGTTGACTTTCAACGGAACAGTTTTCACCCTCACTTCCTGATAGGTACTGTTACAAACGCGACAGTTTATCAGCTTTGTCGACGTCTTTGTCTTTTTTATATTAAGAAAGATCCGGATAAAACACGTGCCGAAAAATTCTAGATGTTTCTTGAGTCATGCCTAAACTCTGCTGATAGAAGGCTGTTGATAGAATTTTATATAAGACGTCTGTCTGAATCTTCAGTTATTAGATCTCATTTCTTTTTGAACGCATAAAACCTCTAAGAAAACTGCCCACTTTTTATAAAAATATTTTGCTCTCCAAACCTTTCTCTCGGGAATACGCTGTGTATATTCCGTAAACCTTTACTCCATGGCTCAAAACGTCAAAAATATATATCTCAAATGGACAGATGAAATGGAAACACGAGTAAGGACTACATATTTCCATAAAATATTGTATTCAATTGTATATTATGTATTGAGACACCTTTTCCTGTCATCAATTCAACTTTAAACTTGACTTCAAACATTTAACTTAACTGCAACCTGAAGTTTAACGCAAATCGAACATTAAAAATATTTCCCATAGAAAGTAGAGAAATGACCCGAAAAAGTGAATACTACTTTGGTATCCTACCCAGATGTGCGTATATTGAAGCGAATGCTAAAAGTTTGAATGATTTTCTTCTTGAGGCTTAAGTATATGCACGTGTCCGGTTCTCGAATAAATTTTATTTTTTTGCTTTTACAGAAAATCTGCAGTCCAAATTATGCTGGGTTCGAATTTGTTTAGTTTGGATATTGTAATCGAGACATTTAAATAAAGACCTGGGCATATTTAACAAAATGGGCAAAATGTAATTTGGATTTTTAACTTAATTATTGACACTGTATGTCCACTGCTATTGTGTTTAATATGTTAAAGCCATTATGAAATTCGTATAAAAATATATTCAAATTAACATACTTGAACTGAGACTGAGAACATCAATAAAAAGTGTAAAATTCCTTCTCGTTGCATTAATTGTCACATCGTTAAAGCGAAGTTAATTTAAAACCGTTTCAAATTACAAAGGTGTTGCTGGGGGATATCCTTAAAAATTGCGAGGTTGTTTGCAACTTGTTTAAGGACATAATCTAAAGCATACATGATTGCATTTTGAGATTGATATGGTCAAATTTACCTTCAAAATGTTTTCCGTTTAGTTTTGAAATGCAGTACGTTAGAAACAATATATATGCTCTTCAACAAAACAACTAGATACACTGGATTATTTAAAGTTTTTCTGATACTTTTATAAGAAAAATTAATGTTGCCCAACATTTTTACATAGTACCTTTACTTCTCCTATGCAAGGAACATAATTTTACCTCGATTTACCTTTAACACAAACCGATAAATATTTCCTAATGCTTTTATTCACATTTAAATCATATTATGCCAAAGTCACTAGAACCATCATAACACCAAGAAAAAATAGTACACAGCGGAGTTATTCATTTTGTTTCTGTAGGAGCAGACAAGACGTGTTAAGCTTTCTTAAATATTTTAAAACATGAACACAAATAAAATTCTTCGCGCACATAGTCATTTTTTTAAATGAACATCAAAGGAGTCTTCTCCGTTTCAACTGAATTACGTAGTGTTTGATCCTTTTCCACGTCAGGCCAGCTCCATTTGTGACCTAAGTGGGAAAAAAATTAAAATATGTTTTAGTCGTCAAAAGAACGTGAAACACATAATTGATAAGCGAACGCACATCTAGGTCACATAGTTTCGGGGTCGGCTTGATTTATCATCAGTGTACACGGTAAAAACACATATCAATCATCCAAAATATGCATTATTTATTAATCAAGTATTTAATATAGTTAATTACGTTGTGTGCAAAAGTATGTGGGCATTTTTAAAATGTACACATTTCTGGAAACTTGTCTGTGCCTTAGATTATTTTACTTCGATTGCTACGATAATACTTAATGTTTAAATAATTGCAAACTAGCCTAACCTTTATAGAATCACTCCTTTATACGTTGTTTGCTTCCTTCTTATAACAAGAAACAGTGTATTCAATTTATTTTAATTATAATATTAATAATGTTTAGAAAAGCGTGGCAGAAATGCATGAAGATAACCGGAAAGTAGAAATATGGGTATTGTACACAAAAAAATCGTGTCTGCTGCAGGAGTGACACATATTATTTTAATTGGGCTGGAGAGAAGGCTAACATGGAGGACGTATACGGAGCTGATAAAACGCGTTCTTGCTTAATTGTTGCTGCAATACATAACTATTGAGCTTAACAGCTATTGGTGAGAGTAGATGGACAATTATGCCTTAATTGAAGTAAATCGATTAATTTAAAGAATTATAAGGGATTTAATGGCAGTATGCTATTAGGTTAACTGACCAGATTTGGATTTTATCAACTGCATATTTAGCACAATGTGAGGAATGTCTCCGATCAACATCACGCTGCCAATATTAATCAAATAGTATGTGCGTGCACTACAGAAAGGAGACAAATAATTTAGATGACTGATCAAGCGCCAAATTAAAAAAAGGCTTCTATTTTTGACCTAAAGCAGAGGTCAGAGAACGAACAATATGTTTATGAAATCAAATTCAAAAATTTTTTTGAGTCCATGTGTCCAATAACAAAATGTTTATCATCTTGGTTCCCTTTTTTTACCGAAAAATGCTCAGTCGAGATTGGGAATGTTAACATTGACATTTACTTACAGGTACCTTGGTTTCCAGTGCATTGCACGTTTTCCGAGGCGGGCTTGGAAAGTCCGACTGCGTTTACCCAGGCGGGTCAAAAATCGTGGCCTTTTAGCCAACTCTAGCACACTGTTTAGGACCTGAGGGTCATCAACAACGTCCTCAAGATCATAAAAATCGTTGTCACTCAGTACCATTGCGGAGGATATCTGCGGACACTGGCTTAGCAGAAGAATCGTTGCGATCAGGGGGAGCATTGAAAGGATGCAACCAGAAAGCTGAAACTGTATACAAATCAAGAAGAATGCAAGCTGAATGCTAATTTGCAGCATAGTCAGGTATAAGGGACTCATATTGGTGCGTTTTTCGGGACTGATTTTTCATGAACTTGAAAATATTTTGAAAGTTTTGAAAAAATATTATATCTGCGCCCATATTTTTCGTTTCTTGCACCAAAAAATATTATAAGTTCCCATTTCATATCAACCGGGAACTTTATTTTCATTATTCAACTAAGTAGCAAGGTTTGTTCCTCATTTTTATCATCAGTGAATGTAGTATATGCTGAGCTGTACAATTTATTTTTTGGAACTAGAGTTTTATAGATGTGTCGCAAAGGTTTTCAGTGTCTGTTATTTCTGGTCTTTCAACACAACAACAGTAAGTTCAATTAACTGCAAATTTACTGAGCTTCCAGCAAACATGCTGGGAAAATCACCGCTAAGGCAGTTAGTGCCGCATTATTCAGCATCAGAGGACAGTGTAATACATGAAAATAAAACGAATTTAAAAATAAACCGCCAACACTGCCCTGCGCCTTTATTTAAAAAAACTAATATTTCCTTTCCATAAAATGCCGCTTTTTGTTCAATTTAAGCACCTCTTGCACCTGTTGATCATGATTAAAAAATCTTTTTATGCAACACAATACCCAATTAAAGCTGATTTATTTTATTTAGGAAAGGCAGAACACCATACTTACATCTCTTTGAAACGACAATAGGAGTAAACC
>JAYGXS010000010.1:7597743-7620864 GCA_036362985.1 Ligula intestinalis
ACTATGCCGGAATTTAAGGCAAAATGCCAAAGTCTGCAATAGATTGATAATCACTCGAAAAACCAGCAAAAACGCGAGGACAAAAGCTTGAAAAATACTAACAGCCTTCAGAGACCTTTTACTAGAAAAAAAATACTCCTTCTTAGTAAAGAAAAATAAAATTATTGAAGAAATACTCAAGTTTCAAGACGCAATAATGGCTATAAATTAGAATTATGAATTAAAATCTTATCATCAATTGAATACGTAACCAGACTAACTTTCTTTCCTTTCCTTGTTTCAAAGGTAAGTCCTAAGTGAAAATGGACACAATTTGACAGTTTTAACATTTACGTAAGTGAAACAAGTTTGGCAGGTAATAAAACAACTTACTTTTATTTTATGGACCACAGTATTTTTCATCATATGTGCTTATTGTGAGGTTCCGTTCTTAGTTTGCAACTGTAAAAGGGATAACTGAATATATACTAAGATTTTGCGGAAATTTATTTTTATTTCTGTATGTTCCGTTTTGACATTACGCAAAGCTAAATTTAAACTTTTTATTAATTGTCTCCCTTAAAATTCAATAGAGTGGCTTTCGCCTGCTTGGAGTGTAAGAAGATAACAGTTTACCTTCATGTACACAATAATATGTATGCCATTTTAGTTATCGATCTCAATAGTTAGCGTGGTAAAACCAAATGTGTTCAAACGTTTTACTCCCATTTTTTAAACGCATAACATCAGATGTTTGGATCACATTTTTTAAGCTGAAACTCTTCTTTGTTTCCCAAAAAGAACGTCATTTATAAAACTTGGCCTAACTTTGTTTTCATCAGCATGACACTCGATTTCCCAGTGTGGATGCATTAATTTTTTACACTTGTGTTGCTTGCATTGGTTTGCGCATAATATTTTGTACATTATTTTTCTCCTGAACATGCAGAACTTGTCCATGTTAGAAGGGCTCAAGATTTTAGCGGGCTCACAAAGCAACTGAAGCACTTACGAATATCCTAACAGCACTTTGTTATTTATATGTTTCTTTACATCGCCCTTTCCATTTGACAGCTCTCTATAATTCTCAAAAAAATGAGACGCAATTAAATGCATTTCCAGTATTTTCAGTTTAAAAGGTGAACCCTTATAATTCAGGTAAAAGTTATATAAAAATAAACCAATCGTGTAATACCTAACAGTTACGTAGGATTTGTGGAAGCTAGGGTTTATTTTGCGATTTCCACCACCTTTCATTTTCTTTTGTTAAAATAGCTTCACTGCGTGCGCCTTAAACACTGCTGAGGTTCAGAATACTCTGCACTAGACAGGATTAGACTAAAATAATCTGATTGGTCAGTCACGGTTTAGCTATGAATATTGCTCGAAGCATTGTTCTCGTTCTTTGTGCAAACAGTTAGGCTAATTGTACTACAAAGAACGAAAAAACTCATCGAATTTTCTATCTCAAGCTGTTTTGTGATCAAAGTAACTGTCTTTGTTTAACTTTTATCACAGAGGACGAGCACAGGACACCATCTGGCCAGGTTAAGTGCTTAAGAATTGAATCTTTTAAGACAAAGCATGTCATTACTACTGTTAATATCTTCAAATGCAACCTTAGCAGTGATCGTTATTTATTTCGATTTTCATATCCATTTTCCTTGCAGCATTGTATTGCAACCAACCGATTTTGATTATTAATAGCTTGTAAGTAACAAATACTTCCCTCACTTTTCGCGTCAGAATACTTCATGCTAATACTCGATGGCCATACCTCTGGCTTATTTGACTTGCGTTCTTGTAAAGGCTTGAATTTTTCCCATTCTGTTTGTGGAACACTTTCTATAACCATGATTCCGATCTATATATGTCCACAGCTATCCACCATCGGGTCACCCTGCACTCTTCCATATGCCAACAAAGCAAAACATTGGAGTTTTCAGTACGAAAGACTTTCAAAAGGGTTCCATGCCCATAAATATACGTGATTTCGTTGATAAAAGGACGCCTTTACAAAATTTTATTTAAGTTTTGAAGATACTTTTCTTCAATATTTAGTAAACACTTCGTTTCAAAATTGTTGCATGGCATAAACGTAAGCTTAGAACTATGCGCCCAGTTGATTGATTGTTTATTTCTTCTACGTTTTTATAAACTTTTTGTGATATATATTGTTCTAAGCACAAGTACCCCATTAAATCCCGTTTTTTTAACCACTGCCTTCGGAAACGCTGGTCATGTCAGTTGAAAGTAAGCTGGCACTGCTGTGATTCTGTTTGCTTCCATTTTTGCTAATTTTATCATGGATGCTCAAATACAAATTATAAATTATTTATACAAGCGCAAGCCATATGCTTAAAGATAGCTGCTGTTTATATTTTTTCTGTCACAGATAATATCTAATGTAAATTCTTCGTGGAAACAAAATATATTGCGCAGTTTCTCTATCTTCTCTGAATCAAATCTCTTTTAGAAGTATGCATGCCCGTGGTTCATAAAAAAGGCTAAATTGGACAGAAACAACAAGCCTTCTAACTTCACCATATGCATCGAATACAGAAATAGCGCTTGAACTATAAAAAGGAGTAGTACAAAGCACACGTTCAGCTTTTGAAATTCCTTAAAAATTAATCTATGTTAACGTTATGCATAAGTATATTTAAGGCCTATAAGCCTGAACCAAAATGGTGTGCGTATATTTGGGCTGAAACCCATCAACCACTGCGTTATGTGCACATCGTGCGAACAGGCAGACTGAAGAAGTGTATATTGGTGTTGTAAATTACCATAAAAAAGAGTAAGTACTTGGGCATTTATTGTGGTAAGTGACGACGTCAGCGTACACGTTGACTACAATCCCTCTAATTTTGCTTTTTATCTTTGAAATATGCATATGAAAAGGATCACATTTGCTCTTCTTATCCTTAGTTTACATTGGCCACCTTTTCCGAATGTAGAATAGGTAAATTAAAAACATTTATGAAGACTAGAATATAAATAATCTACGAGGATAAATTTCTAAAATATACATATAAGTATGAGCATAACTTCATTGTGGAAACTCTTTTCAATGTCATTTCTATACATAATGAACTGATTATGGCAACCTACCCTGCGTTAGTCGTCTTCTTCCGATATACCCTACTTTGAATGCTCCCATCGGCTCTTTTACTCAGTAGCACATCAAGGAATGGAAGCGATCCAGATTGTTCTTCTTCTAGGGTAAATTTTATTGATTTGTGCGCCCGATTTACTGTATGCATTAGCGTTGATAAGTTGGTTTGATCTGATGCAACTGCAAATATGTCGTCTACGTACCGTTTATAGTACGTTAGATTTTTTATCTGGTGGCTGAGTTGTGTAGCTTCTAGCTTGCCCATGAATATATTTGCTATATATCAGAAGAAGACATGGTCCGGCCAATACGTCAATTTCGCTAGTTTCGTACCGTTGAACTTCAAACGCAATTTAGTACGGTGTTTGACGCAAAGGGCGAAGAGGATTTGCTCGACTGATAGCATTGAGGAGGAGCTTAAGGTAGTTGAAAACGTGTTTCGACAAAATGGGTATCCTTGTCGATTTATCGCTAAAAACATGGCTGAAATGCCGCCAAAGCCCTCAGTTTTAGCAGTGGAAAAGAAACGAATCTTCATCAGAGTCCCATTTCAAGGGGACGGACTAAGCGAACTACTAAGGAGGCGCCTGACTCAAGCCGTATCAACTACCTTCCCAGCAGCCAAAGCCCATGTATTGCTATCGACTACTCCCATCCTATGCGGAGAGATTAAGGATAAACTGCCAGCCCAAACCACCTCAATGTGCATATATTCATTTACCTGTTCCTGTGGGGCAGGATATATCGGTCGCACGAGCCGGCGCTTGTCCAAAAGAGTAAGGGAACACATACCCGCATGGTTAGGGAAGGGCCAACTTAAAAGTGTAAACAGTTCAATCTTAGCGCACCTGGTAGACTCGAACCATCGCGTGGATGCCAAAGAGGCCTTCCGAGTGATTTACAAGGTGCCTTCAAGCTACTCAAAACTCCTCGGACAGCGTCTTTTGGCGACGCCATCAGGCTACGCAGACCGCTGCTATGTGCCCAAAAGAATTTCGTCGCGGCGCCCTAGTTGCCATGGGCGAAATTAGGTAACACGGCCACCCACAGCGGACCACAGGCCTCGGAAACGGGCCCCAGCAGAGACGATCAAGTCCCAAGTCCAGCCACGCACACCTTATCGGCGGTCTTGGACGCCGGGCCGTCTAGAGATTGACACTTTGATCTCAACTCCCCCAACCTACCCCCCACCCCCCCTTCCTCCCCCCTCCTCCCCACAGTGACAACGAGAACATTTCATCTGTCCACCAACCGCCATAGTTAATTCATACCGTATAAATGTAAAGGCTTGATGAGAATTTATCAAAAACAAACGTATGTTTGCCAATTTATCTTCTGAAATTTTCAATGGGAATTTTCGCAAAGTTAAAACAAACCGAGGATAAATTTCTAAAATATACATAAAAGTATGAGCAGAACTTCATTGTGGAAACTCTTTTTAATGTCATTTCTACACATAATGAACTGATTATGGCAACCTTCCTTGCGTTAGTCATCAAACTACAGCGAAAATGCATCCTTGAGATGGCATCACTTCTAGTCATGTTTTACACACTAATTACCTCGTCCATATACTTAAACATTATTTGCATTTACTATCTGACCTATAACTAAACTAGCGTGCTGTACAAAATGTTAAGCATTCTATAAGCCAAAGACAAATGGATTTGAATTTCAAAATTTGGATCTGTGTTTTTTTTTAAAAAAAACCTCGAACCAGTTATAAATACTGTCGAATATTTTGAATTGTGGTTTTCAACATCATAAATGTGGTCATGGTTTCTTTCGTTAGCAAACCTCTTCTGAAAAAAAAACTTGAAGAAAGTAAATATAACGCAAATGTTTTTATTCCGAATGGTGATGTGACTGCATTATTAACATTCTCAGACCTTTTATACCATTTGGTGCACGTCTTGACAGTGTGTTTTTAAGCGGCTTCATGAGGCAAATTCATTTGGTAAAGTACATTGGCCGTACGCAACGTTAACTAGCGACCAGGGCTGCCGAACACTTGCCTCCTTGGCTTTTAAAACAAAAACAAAGTGCCATGGTCATCCACTTCAAAACACTTGCTACATAGTGGTCACTCCGTTGACATTAACACATCCAACCGAGTTCTTGTTCGAGCATGAGAAAACCGGCCTTACGTTTCACGGAACCAGCCTATACACGACGGTGAAGACCCAACTTATACAAGCAATTGGACCATGTGGTTATTCTTCAATTGCCCTGGTAAATGCATGCCACACTTTTAGTCTTGTTAATTCCGCTCACTTCTTTTCGTCCCAAGTTTAAAGTCGACATTTTTATTGACCATTCGACACGTTACAATGACCTTGCTATTATTGACCCATTTGAAATTCAAAATGATGTGTCCTCCAATTGTTTCGTTATTCATGCAAAAAGAGGTAGTAGATAATAAGCGCTCTCAAAATTTATTTGATAAAATAAATTCTGCCGTTTTGCCTGTTCCAAGAAAGTAAAACAACCTGGTTCAAATTAAGTATTCGAGAATGCACTTTCAACCAGCTCATAGTTTCTGAAGTATTCTATGCGCTCCTGGTGCATTTATAATTCACTCGTCCAGCCTAATTTACTGGATTAGCACAGAACAATTCATCGGAGAACTTTAGTGCGCAAGACTCTGTCTTGCGCTGGCTTCTATCAAAGCAGCCTGTAGTTCGAAAACAAAATCCGCTAAGCCAAAACACTAGATTCAAGCTCCGCTAAAGACAAGTAAGAAATACAGTCATACGTGAGATCCTCCTGAGATTAATGAGTCTCGTTGATAAACGTTCACCGATCGCTAATTGAACTCACTTGTTTAGCTCCGTCTTAGACTTGGGCCTTGGGCTCGTAGTCTAGACAGTCAATAGAGATTAGATTGGCCATTTCTGGCTTATTAACCGTCGTCAGTTAGACATATCCAACCCCAAGAAGTGCGCCGCCGGAGGCTTGAACTCGTTCACCGATCGCCAACGGAACTGACCTGTCGCGGTCTGCTTTGGGTCTCATTCCTCCGGCCCTGACAGCCTTGCATGTTTTCAACGAGAGGCGTCCTTTGGGAAAGTAAGTTAATTTATTCAGTACATTTGCAACACTGGATCCCCATGTCATCGTCAGACTTGAGGATATGTGCAAAGAACAGTTAACATTTCAAAAATCTGATGCAGTTATGTAGTTATCTAGTGTGGGCGCTAATTGTTAATTGCAATTTACGTCACATTGTGTTAGACATAATAAGCAGTCGCAATTAGTTTGAGTTAACCCATCGTCAGTCCAGGTCATCTGACGAGGGCGCTAATTGCGTTTTATGTTGGTGCCCAGTTGTCGGCGATCGTCGCTTCCACTTTTCTTAAGAGTGTTTGTTTTTCTCAAGTCTTTGCCCCAAAGAGCGTCTTTCCTTGAAAATAAATTTCTTTGGATGCCTGCTTTCCTGTTTTTGGCAGGGCCTTACGTAATACAGAATTTGGAGTTGGGCATGACTGGTTGTTGTAGTCTACTGAGACCAGAAATTACCACTCCAATCTCCATTGTCTTCTCTGGCAACGCTATCTGCCTATTAATGAGCCTGTTTCCCTAAGTAGTCGCCCCAAGATATGCTTACATAAACGAGGGATTTATTGTGAGGGAAACAATCTGGTCCGATTATCGTCCCACTCAAACTTCACACTTTTAACAAAGGTAAACGTGTGTTGTCATTTTTTTCGCTTACTGTCGCAAGGTTGCAGGGCTTAGCAGAGGAGGCTTAAAGGAATACATTAACGTCATCAAAGAACTAACGAACATTTACAGACTGGGACTAAAATGATGTTTAAAAAAGGAACAATATGTACCCTATAGAAATAGTTTTACCTTTGCAGTTTATTTGTAACGAATGAGCTCCTTTGAGATGGACTCTACACATCGGCGGATGCATTAAACACAAAAGGGGAGGTGCTTTTAGTCAGACAAGAAAGGACGAGAATGCAAGGACGTTGCGTAAGTATTGTTATATTTTAAAAAACGTTACGACTCCTTTTAAGAAGGTGAAAACCGGCGAGGGGGAGATAATTTAACCCAGTTGCCTCCAATTGCTACTATTTGGGTGGTCTTTTTAACCTGTTAGAGATACGCCAAAAAAAGAGTTTAACCCCGACAGCATTTATGTTTGCAGGCACAGAAAACGGTTTTCTACACGTGTCACGGACCAACATTGCAGAAATATGCTGTTGCTCAGCGTAGCTGCGCATGACTCACTCATGACAGGCCTTGATATGCACTTCGCTATCAACCTTTGTTATGCTATCAATCGACTCACTGCTTAATGAGCATGTAAATGTCTGGTCAATTGATGCTCCTGCTTCATTTGATTGGCTGTATATGGCAGGGTGCTCATTGCACAGGTCAAAGCTACACAAAAACACACAATTTCATGTACATGTATGGATTGCAGACGCAGCTGGCAGGTAACTCGTAACACAGCCTTCGTACCCACACAAGTGAACACGCGAGCTCGAGGTTATAATTGAGAAAAAGACGAAGATGATGACGACACGATGGCTGGGACAGTACACTGAGTCGCCTGACGTTTTGAAATCCGTCCCAGATTCATCCTCAGAAACATTAACAGAAAAGGTAGCAGAAATGGTTAATAGATGCATAGGAGGTGTGGCATATTTGCTTAATTTGAGTTGACCTAATTGTGAAAAACCTCCAGGCATTCAGCAGGATTTGAACCCGCGTATAAGGGAAGGCCTTTACGAGAAGCTAATGCTCTAACCGCATAGCTACAAACCTCCTGATAATAAAGTCAGCCTAGCAGTCATTCTAGTGGATTGAAGATGACTGCTTAGGAAATCCTGCTTTGGCAGTCAACTTGCTGTCCTGTATTGGTGGATTCCATGTGAGCGGCAAATTTGAGTGGGTAATACCGACCCAATTGTGATTAAAATCATGGCACGAGATGGGGCGTTTGTAGCTTAGCGGTTAGAACGTTGGCATCCAGTAAAGGCTTTCGCCAATACGCGGGTTAGAATCCCGCCGAACGCGTCGATTTTTTTCACAATTCGGTCAACTCAAACATGCATAGCAGCTTTCACTATTTATGGGATACAGTCATTACTTAAAACATACAGTGGCAATTAATATTAGTTGTAATCTTGCGCGTGGATAGTTTGTGGGATGGCATGCGGGCTGTGACTGGTTCTTTCATCAGGGGTGGTGGTGATTACACGGCCATCTGGCCCTACGGTGTTGGCGTAGGATGACGTGGTGGTCTCTCCATTGCCCAAGCGGACACATGCTATGGCCCAATTTATTCTGAGCTGCGAATATGGATTAGGCAAATCGTTGAACTTAATTATGGATTGGGGCCCGTGAACCATGACTCAAGTAGTTCTCGGCTCACCCGATTGTCACCTCTTGCGAGAATTTCGGCCTCATCAAATTTGAAGGTGTGGCCGGGTCTCACCGAATGAGCCGCAACTTGAGAATTGGCATCATTTCGCCGCACTGTTGCCGCGTGTTCGGCAATTCGCGTCTCCATATATCTGCCAGTTTCTCCGATATAGTTGCCTTGCTCGCAACTGCACTAAATCCTCTAGGTGAATTCCGATGTTTCTTACCGTGGCAATGGCTCCTTCGGCTTCATTATCTGACACCTTATGGTTGCCTCCGGCCTGTGTGCGACTCCAACTCCAAGTGATGTGAGAAGGCGGTCTGCAGCCTCCGAGACGTTTGTGACGTGTGAAATCGCTCGCAGTGGATCTCTGTCTGCCGACACCATCATCCCTTAGTTTTTGATTTTGGGGATCCTTCTGTTTTCGATACGGCAGCTAGCTTTCAACACCTCTTCGAAAATTGCAAACGCGTCTTGCACATCCGGCTTATGCCTACTACGCACAAAAGAGTCCAGCCTATTTACCCTAAAACGATCCCCATTATGATGTGCGCTAAATGTGACGATCCCCTTATCGGCAAAAAGGGCTGAGATCTTTTTGACCTGCCCCTAATTCTCTATTGTCTTCGAAGGCTCACGGGTGGGCTAAAAGTGGGCCAGCAAATCGGCAATTGCCTGCTGGTATGTGTGGCTTTCTGTGTTGCTCTTCCTTCACATTCAAAGTCCAAATTGCCTGGTGGAAACAAAAACTTTAGTAGGTCACGTTTAAATGACCCCGCACGCGCACAGTAGCCTTTTTAATACAAACGGCCGCAGGACTGATTTTAGAGGCCCTCAAAATACCGTCGACTTGTAAACTTGTTCATCAAATTTCACTAATAGGAGGACGAATTTCCAATTAAGTTAAATTCCGCTCACATCAGGTCAAATTTTCCGCACATACGTATCCTGCACACTATAGGTTTATTTTTATCGAATTTTATCCTATTTTTGCATATTAAAACAAACATAATCTTTTATAATTTAATATTTTTTGATCACTTCCTCCACAATTATATATTAAATTAACTCACTAGCCAAAATTTAAATGTTTGACAACAAAATGCGTTAAGCAGTTGGGCGGGGGAAAGATATTTAGAGCTGCCCTACAAATAACTTTAAGTCCACCGTGAAGGTAGGATAAGATTTAAGTTTTGGGTTAGGGTTGATTTTACGGTTAGGAGACTGATATATTTGTCCTACCCGGAATAAAGCGTGAGACCACTTTCCAAGGGAAATGAGCATCAATGTCTCTCGTTTACATTGGAAGAGAGGCAAACGATTCATACACTACCACTTAAAGTTTCGGTCCCATTTATGCTCAAAAGCTAAACGTGTTGGCTGCATTTGCGTCAGTCCTTATTCTTGTAGGTTAGAAACGTTTATTATTTTTACACTTTGTATTGTTTATTGTTTCGCCCTTCATCATCATTAAACCCTGAAATTCGCAGATTAAGGAGATACTACTGAACAAAGTACAAAAAATAAGTTAACCTGACTGTCTAATAAATATTTAGAAGCAGGCTGCTGATTAACTTTAATGTACATGTTATTTAATCATAATACCTAGATCCAGTTTACTGACATAAACAAAAGCAGTCTGCATAATATTTTCACTGTATGCCCTAGGAGACTTGCGTGCTTCTTTTATAGTCACGCACACAGAAACACTAGAAGAGATGTGGTTACATGTTTTTAGGATAATCGGGGAAACACTTGTTAGCAGGAAAATCCAAATACCAAGAGGACTTTATCCGGCTGGCTCTTAGTATTAGCAACCAAGACTGTGCATTGCCTCGGGGCCCATGCTTCTGGGATTGCAACGCAAAACGTGCTTTAAGAGTAAACACCCAGTTGTCTGATAGGCGTTGGAAAATGGTATAGAATGCAGGTGATTAATTATCTTCCATTACTTAGCAGCCAATAGTTGTCAGAGGAAGCGCAATTTTCTTCTCGGATAAATGCACTAAATTGCTTGATTTTCAAAATGAACAGTGATATTATCTTAAGTAATCAGATTTTTTAAAAATTATTATTGAGTACTATGGGTATGTTGAAGCATAGAAAACGCTGATTGCACTTTGGGTACGTACATACCACCTCGAAAATCCAAAATATAATGGCATTTATCTTGACGGCAAATTTACTTCAGTGGAATGCACGTCGAACCAATTGCTATATTTTCCTTCAACTGCGATCTTTTATGTGGCATAATTCCATTAGTTAGCTAATAAATAATCTAGACTTGGTGTGCTTCTAGAATCTGATAAGGTGACTTGTCAGTATGGCTTGAAAAGGGAGTTAATATTGACAGTAAGAAGACTATCAGCATCAAGCTTCTTCTTAAAATACGTACAGTACTTCCTACAAGCTGCATAAATGCAGTGGATTTCACAGGTGCATCAGTCAGATAAGGTGTCGCCAAAGGCTCCTTAATAGTTCGAGAAAAATATCAAAACGGAAGGATAAACTAGAGGAGAATTGACTGGAAGTAAAAGTGTCAGAAGACAGGTAGGAAGGAAGCACTCGTGATTTAAAAGTCAAATCCGTGAAGCATGGATGACAGGGTGTCATAGTATGGCCTCGCATGACAGACTTTGCAACTTCTTTCAATGTTTTTAACGTAAGACCGACCTTGAAAGTATTTGAGGTTGTATTTTCGGCAAAAAGTGGTTTTGGTAGTGGACCCTACATGCCTGTAGCTGCAGGATTCCATCGTATGGGACTAGTCTTATGAGGGACATTATGGGTTGAGAAAAAGAATAGGCAGTTATGGAAATTTTAAAAGTAAGCGGGGTACATATAGTCTGCCAATACAAGCAAACATTCGTGTCCCAGGAAAAATTTGAGAAGAAGAAGAAGAAGAAGAAGAAGAAGAAGAAGAAGACTCGGTCGCTGGGACAATATTTTTATTTGTCTGACGTTTCGATATTTGTCGCGGATTCGTCATCAGAGAGATGAGTAGCAGAAAAAGGTTAAGCATGCACAGAAGTTTGCAGCATTTATAGGACACAGTCATTCCTGCAAGCATACAGCGAAATTTAACGTTAATTGCCTTCTTGTGCGTGGATTGCTTGTTGGACGGCACGCGGGCTCTGACTTGTTGAACTTTCATCACGGGCGGTGAGCTCGGGCGTGATGATTGCTCGGCCGTCTGGCTCTCTGGTGTTGGCGTAAGATGAGGTGGTGACCTGCCCGTTCCTCAAGTGACGACTTGCCTTGGCCAACTTGAATCTCAGGATTGAATATGGATTGGGCAAATTGTAGCACTTGTTTATGGATTGGGGGCCCGTGAACCATGACTTTAGTAGTTCTCGGCTCACCCCATTGTCACCTCTTACGAAAAAGGTCGGCCTCATCAAATTTAAATGTGTGGCCGGGTCTCGTTGTATGATCTGCAACTAGAGAATTGGCATAATTTCGCCGCACTGCAGCCGCATGTTCGGCAATTCGCGTCCTGATAAGTCTGCTCGCTTCTCCGACATAGTTGGCCAACAAAAGCACACCGACCCCAAGGTTTGGCGTTCGATCCTGTGCGTCAAAAACGTATCGAAAGCAGTCGGCTGCCTTCTCGCACCACTTGGATTTGGAGCTGCACACAGACCGGAGGCAACCATAAGGCGTCAGATAATGAAGGCCAAAGACCCACTGTCACGGCAAGAAACATCTGGGGTCGTCTGTAGGATCTGGTGCAGTTGTGGTCAAACCAACTGTGTCGGAGAAACTGGCAGAATTATCAGGACGCGAATTGCCGAACACGCGGCTGCAGTGCGGCGAAATTATGCCAATTCTCTAGTTGCAGCTTATTCGACGAGACCCGGCCACACATTCAAATTTGATGAGGCCGAATTTTTTCGCAAGAGGTGACAATCGGGTGAGCCGAGAACTACTTGAGTCATGGTTCACGGGCCCTCATCCATAAACAAGTGCTACAATTTGCCCAATCCATATTCAATCCTGAGATTCAATTTGGCCAAAGCAAGCCGTCACTTGAGGAACTGGCAGGCCACCACCTCCTCTTTCACCAACACCGGGGAGCCAGACGGCCGAGCAATCATCACGCCCGAGCTCACCGCCCGTGATGAAAGTTCAACAGTTTAGAGCCCGCGTGCCGTCCAACAAGCAGTGCACGCAAAGGAAGGCAATTAACGCTCATTGTCGCTGTATGCTTGCAGTTATGACTGTTTCCTATAAATGTTGCATACTTCTGTGCATGCTTAATCTGTTTCTGCCACTTATGCCTCTGATGACGAATCTGCAACGGATATCGAAACCTCAGGCGAATAAACATATTGTCCCAGCGATCGAGTACATAAAGTCTACTACTTTCACCGGAAAGCAAGGCAAACAATGCTGTGCTCAGGACCCCAAGAATTTACTTACTCGAAATATTTTAAACTGAGATTCACACTCCTTGGTGAGACCAAGAACATATAGCGTTGGCTTGATCAGCGTCACCACTGACAACTGGTGGCGTCAGTGTTAGCGCCAGTACTACATTTCTTTTTGAAAATGAGGGCATATGAGCTCTATGCTGGCTTTAACCAGCGTCATTTCTGACTTACAATATTTTAGTAATCGTACCAGCAAAAATATCATTCAGCTGCACCTTTATTAGTAGTATTTAGAAATAGCAGTATTTGTAGCAGCAGTGCAAGCTCTGGCAACTTAGAGTCAGGCTAGACACCTTTTATAGGTGAGTGAAGGTGGACAGTGCAGTATAATAATATGTTTATTATGCCAGTTTACAGGCAATTGTAAAGAGTTGGTAATGCACCTCTTGGGCGCCTTCCAACACCTCGAAGACCGGAAAAAACCTAAAACAAAACTCCCTTTGTTGCGGCCAGTATTGGTTTTGTTTCAGGTTTTTTGTTTTGTCAATACTGGGCGGGATAGGGAGTTTGTTTCAAGTGAAAAAAACCTGCCTTCAAAGGTATGATACAAACGGAATAAATGTACAGTTGTAAGCTGAGTTGACTCATCAGCAGGAGAACTGTTTCATATCGTTTAAAAACATTGGTTCCAGACGGAGAGGGTTGGCACAAGAACACAGTGTTCTCAGCCTTCCTTCAATGGTTGTCGGCAAAAGTTGCGCGCTATCGGCTGAAGGGTTAGCAGACTGCGGGCTGCTGCTTCAGCAGTAGTACCCGTGCAAAGTCTTCTGTCAATCAAGATTAAATTTAGGCCATGTTGCTGGATGCATCTAGAGAAAGCGGCTTACCCCTGATTCTCGCTCGGTCATCTCAACTTTGTCTTGTCATCGGTTGAAGCGGATGAGGGTTTAGAGTGGGGTAGATGGCGGCTCGTCTACTTTCACTATACCTGGCTACACTCGCCATTCCTGCTCTCGGGCAAATAATGGACATCACCGATTATGGTGGTCAAACTAACACACACAGTTGAACTACCTTTCCCGTAATGTCCGTTTAGAGTTCGTTAACTTTTCAAAACTTCGCTTAGCAATGTTTTACTGTTGATTGTAAAATGAAACGAATAAAATGTAGAACTTAACGAATACGCTGTTTAGGGCATGCAAATCAATTTTATGAGCCAACAACTATAACAAATTGATTTCCATTCAATAAAACCCTAATTTATCATCAGAAGGTCAACGTAAAGGCAAAGAATATCGAGCAACCATGTGAACTTGGACGGTACGGTCGAGTGTCTTAAGTGCGTTATTAGAAGGCTATTTCGGCGTTTAGCGGCCTTTGAAGTTCACACCTACATCAAATGTCAAATACTGCATTCCATGCATGAGTTAATTTATCATTTTATTATAAGAGGGGTTTTGGCAGATTCGCTAAGTCAACTGAGCTTATTTTTATACGTTCGGTGACCTCTGTGGTATTCAAACCCAGTACAGCAAAGAGAGGCTTGAGTACAACCAACGTTTTATCCAATAGAGCTATCGAGGCCTCACCATAAATGTGAATATAATCACAATTTCATGAGTTTTAGTTTAGCTTTTGGTTAGTTAAGTTTAGTGCAGTGTGATTCAGTCAATGCAATTCAGTTTTAGTTTAGATTTATTTTATCTTTGGTTAGCTATCTTAAAGCAAACGACGGCGTTGCTTTTAAGGAACCCGTATCTCCGTCTTAATCAGGTAAAACCTGCTAACGGGACATTGACATTTGCAACAAGGAAAAGTGACATTGTTAATAGATCAGCCAATTGAAACGATTTTTGCAGTATCCAAAAGAATGTACGGTGGGCTCTCTTAGAATTCATTTAGCATAAAGTATTGAAGAATTAACTGACAGTTATCGCCTGTGTACGTCTTCGGCCACTTCAGAATTAAAAAGCTGGCCTAGGGAAAAAATCGCTATCAATAGTATAAACGAACTGACTCCCCAACGGCTTCATTAGGTTCCATCTCCACGCTGCAATGTTTAACAAAGGAACTGCTAGATAAACTCAGCTTTGAAGGGGCCTCCACAGGCATTAGTCTTGTTGTCGTCTTCTTTGGTTTATCAGCTGATTTAAATGAGCTGCAATAGCAAAATCTGAAGGTAGTCCATACCAGGGAGTTGACTAACCACATAAAAGGATAAACTGCTGTTAGTTAATTGGATAACATTAGCTTATCTAGGCCCACTCGTCAATCCCTACTTCCTGCATGCTTTCCTACTAAAACGGTGGTTAAAGAGCTTTATGGATGGGGAATTAGGAGACGCAATGGAATAACTTAAATCAATGCTAAATGCATTTTTATTTTACTGTATTTAGAAGTATTGTTGATTTATATCTGTAAATTTTCATAAACTGTATTATCGTTTGAATTTTTGCGAAAAAAACCTGATTATTTAATTGCAAGTTTCTTGAATTTTCCGAAAAATTGAAATGCTGGTTAGGAGGTCGTCTACTCTAACATATCTGAGGTCCAGCTTACCGTTCTGGAGTTACATTAGCATAGTCCGCAGGGCGAAGCGCCTCGCACACCTTCAATTTACATGCGGAACAACTTAATCCCAGCGGCCACGTGAAACAACTTCGACAACATTTTTTTCACTTTACACTTACTGCTTAGAATTTCCCTCTCTGTCTATCCTGTTTCTTCACCCTTTAAAACCCTATAACCCTCGTTTTTGCAGGAAAAATGCTGGAAATAGGGGTATATGAGTGGGCCTACATAAGTTACTTTTGCAGTTTCTTGCATTGCACGTTGTAAAAGATGAGGCAAACTTTCTTTCCAACCTGACACTCGGGCGCCGCCGCCATCAAAATATCTCCTTTAAATACAAAAATATAAACGGAAAAATATTGTTTGCCGTAGAACAAATCATCTCTACATAGTGGAGACTCATAACTCTAGGCGTTGACTGATGCGACTCTCATTCGTGAACAGCCCACAGAGTGCAGGCTGGGTCAGCTTTCGAAACTTCTCAACCCGCTGTGCTCGTCTTAGCTATGCAATACGATTAATAGTACGGAGCGATGGCTTTTGCACTTACATTCATCCAGACCACCCACCTAGTAAACAGTATGCCCATTGACAACCGTTGATGAACGCCCATCGACCGCTAACGAAACTCACTTGTCCACTGCCCCCTTCGCCTTGGACCTCATTTCTTGCGCCCTGAGAGCAGCCCTAGAGGCTAGTAATCGAGGCTAGTAGATAGAAATGAGAAAGGCGACCGTAGTGCGGGTCTGAAGTTAGTTCCCTTAGCGGTCAATGGACGTTTTGCAACAAGTGTGAATATCTTCCGACTTAAACCGCCAAGCCAACGGCCTCGTGATTGTGTTCGTTTTGGAGGAGAAGAGGGATCGATCATTTGGACAAAACGTTTATTCGCCTGACATTTCAATATCCGTCGTAGATTCATCATCAGAGACATGAGTAGGAAACAGTAGCAGAAACAGGTCAGGCAAATAAATGTATTTTCACAGTGATCGAGTCTTCTTCTTCTTCTCGATTGCTTCCTGGGACACGCATGTTCACTTGTATTGGCAACGCATAGATTTACTTGAACAAAGTGATAGCTTTTGCAATTACACGCATCGGGTCCGGTTACCTTGCAATCAGGTAACTCACTCACAATCGTTGATGACCGTTGACTGACCGTTGATGGTGTTCACTTCTCCCACTCTGCATTGGGTCTCATTTTACAGGTGCTGACAGCACGCACGCAGCTGGCAGATTCGCTAAGTCAACGGAGCTAATTTTGATACGTTCGGTGACCTCGGTGGCATTCGAACCCAGTACAGCAAGGAGAGGCTTTAGTACAACCAACGTTCTATCCAATAGAGCTATCGAGGCCTCACCGCAGCCGTGAATGTAATCAAATTTTTCATTAGTTTTATTTTCGTTTTTGGTGGGTGGCAGTGGGTCTTTGGGTCTCATGATCTGACGAATGTGTGGCCGGGTCTCGTCGAATGGGCTGCAACTTGAGAATTGGCAGCATTTCGCCACAATGCTGCCGCGTGTTCGGCAATTCGCGTCTCGAGAAGTCTGCCAGTTTCTTCGGCATAGTGGCTTTGCCTGCAACTTGACCACATCCTGTAGACGACTTCAGATGTTTCTTGCCGTGGCAGTGGGTCTTTTGGTCTCATGATCTGACGCCTTATGGTTGCCTCCAGCCTTTGTGCAGCTCCGACTCCAAGTGATGCGAGAAGGCAGCCGACGGCCTCACAGACGTTTATGACGTATTGGATCACTCGCCAAATTTTGGGGTCGGCACAGTTTTGTTGCCCATCTCGTTTGCGCAACCACTTGCTGACGAAGTTGTGCACGTAGCTTTTTTCTCTGAACACTCGTCGAAGGTATTGAAATCCGATAACTTTATCTTCTGTTTCGATGCAGTGCGTCTCAACACGCTGATAGAGCGTCCTTGCGCAACTGCGTTTGTGGCTGATTAGGCCGTTGCTGTTGTAATTCACTATTTGCATCCTGTTTGTCACTTTCCTGAATATTTAAGTCTTTAGCCCACCACAATCTTTGCGACAGACGAAGACATCAAGGAAGGCCAGCTGGTTGTTCTTTTCCTCCTCCATCGTAAATTTGATGTCTGGGAAGACGCTGTTGAGACGTTCCTTGAAAGTGAGCACCTGATCCCGTTCGATGATGATGAAGTTCTCATCCACATACTGTTACTGTGATGATGTCTCTGATGATGAATCTGCGATGGATATCGAAACGTCATGCGAATAAAAGTATTACCCCAGCGATCGAGTAGGCTTCTCTTTATTCTTTCCGTTAGTTCTGACGATGTCTTAGATCCAAACTGGAAAGTCGGCATCCCAAGAGGTATAATTTGGTAGAAGTTATTTGGGAATATGTTGTTACTTGGGTGAATTTTCGACGCTGGCTCACCAGGTCGTCATCAGACGGATGGGAATCGTAAGAAACAGTTAATCCATAATGATGGCTAATAGGGGTTAATAGAGTGGGTCAGGGTAATTGTCACCCGCATGTGATTATGCGGTCAGTGGGGAAGTAAATAGTTGTTGCCCGCATGTAATTATGCGAACGGTTGGGAACTAATTGTCTACTGCATCTAATTGTGCGGTCGGCCGTGGTTGACTTTGGCTTCCTCCAGTCCGGGTAGGCTGCCGTTCCTTCCGCGCTTCTCTGAGGTTGATGTACCTCGCGTCCAATTCGACGTGCCTGTTGATGCACAAGTCGTCGGAGTTGATGGCTTCTAAGAATTCACGGCCTTTCTTGTATGAACAGGAGCCATCAATGCGAGTTTCGTACCACGCAAACTGGTGTCCAGTTTTAATTGTATGCATAGCGACTTCAGACGAGGGATAGCACCCATCTACCGCTCGTTGATGTTTGCGTAAGCGGGTGGAGGCTGATTTTACTGTCTGTCCGCAATATACTGCATTTCAGACACTACAGAGGATCTTGTAAATGATTTCATTTCTGTCCAAATAGCTGCGAAATCAGCCTGTACACCCTAAGAACAAGGTAAACTATTTGGACAGAAAGGAAGTCATTCAAAAGATCCTCTGTAGCGTCTGAAATGCAGTATATTGCGGACAGACAGTAAAATCAGCCTCTACCCGCTTACGCAAACATCAACGAGCGGTGAAAGGGTGCTATTCCTCGTCTGAAGTCGCTATGCATACAATTAAAACTGGACACCAGTTTGCGTGGTACGAAACTCGCATTGTTGGCTCCTGTCCATACAAGAAAGGCCGTGAATTCTTAGAAGCCATCAACAGGCACGTATAATTGGACGCGATGTACATTAACCTCAGAGAAGCACGGAAGGAACGGCAGCCTATCCGGACTGGAGGAAGCCGAAGTAAACCACATCCAACCGCACAATTTGATGCAGTAGACAATTAGTCCCCAACCGACCGCATAATAACATGCGGGTAACAATTACCCTGACCCACTCTATTAACCTCTATTAGCCATCATTATGGAGTAACTGTTTCTTACATATTCCATCGGTCTGATGATGACCTGGTGCGCCAGTGTCCAAAATTCACCCAAAAAACAACATATTCCCAAAGAACTTCTTCTACCGGATGTCTTAGATCCTTTCGTACTTGAGCCATTGAATGTAATCGGTTGCGCTTGTTTTTCAAATCGAACCATCTCTGTTTAAGTTATCTCCCTTGCCCCAGATCCTGTGTATGCCACCGGCAAGGCATGGTGACTAAGTAGACAATCTCTCCCCGTTCGTTATATGCCAGGAGACCGAAAGCGCATTATGAAGGCACCCCCCCCACACATGGAGAGTCACAACAAGGCCGAAATTCTCGTGCAAAAGCATGTGCTGAGAATTGCTTGAGTTATCAGGAAACGCGTTAATCCACGTACTGCTATATTCACAGCTAGGCCTACCTGAACAGAATAACTTATTGCATACTTATTGTAGATGAATGAAAACTCCAATGCTAACACAATGAAAGGCAGTCCAATCGTCGGTTTCGATAAAGTCCACCCTCCTCCCCATATGCACCACAGTAAGGTGCGCTGGGATTGTGGCTTGTCCAGACATTCCGTCGAACATTCTGCTGGACGAAGTCTGTGGTCCCATTACCCTCCTCTGTGACCCTCTATGCCTCCATCCCGTCTGCTAGTTTCTCCACCATTACTGCTACCATCAAAAGTTACGCCTTCCGCATCAATCTCCAACATGCAAGCCACAGGAAAAAAACTCATTCTCCCTGTATGCTCCCTGTATATATCACCCTTACTGTATAAAGTTTTCATTCTCCTGGCCGTCTGGTTACCAATGTAGTGTAGACAACAGTCAATCGTAGTGTCGCTACCCACCACATTTGGTCTTACCAGAGGAGCCATCGCAAGTAGTGTCAACAGCAGACAAATCCCCCAAGTTACAAGTTTTGGAAGACGGAATGGATTTGAACCACCTTACTGAGCTCAAGTAGCCTTACAGTAGCCGCTGCAAAGAGGCAGGGTTACCAGGACCCTCTACCACACTTATTGCTGTTCATGACCCCCGACCCAACTGACAGCTAATTAGCGTACACTACTATAATTTCTCCCACCACACTTCTTAATTGCTGTTTCTTACGCCTTGACAACTTGATGACTTCTGGCAGCTGGTTGGCCCATGATCACTATAATTACCCTCCCTTTGGTTGCTACTTCTCACCTCTGAAGATGGACTCCTGTGACAGTTCGCAAGCTCAGGACACTACACCAATTGATCCGGTGCTCGACACGTCTTCTTCCTTGTATATTCAAATACCTGGAACGATAACCTTTTCATAGCTAATTCGATTGTCTAGAGAAATTCTCAAGGACTTATAAAAAACAAATTTAACTCACGAGATGGCGAGTCAACAACGCACAAGAAAAACTAACGCAACTAATTACAAAAACTCATTCGAACCTATTTTTCATTAATAATATCCTGCAGGTAACAACTGAGCTAAAAGCTCTCACACCCTTTAAACTTCAATGTTATTCTTTGCCATGAACTGCTTCAGTCGTTCCAGCGTCGCTGTCTTCACCTCCTTCGGAACAGTAGACCGTGCTGCCGCCGAAACACCCATGACTACGTCATCCACGGAGACATTGTCCACACCTTTAGACTTTATGAATTCCTTGCAGTGCATCTTCACCTTGTCATTCCAGCCACTCTTCTTCAACTGTTCCTCAATCAAGTCCCTGAGTCGCTCTCGTTCTCCTGTGCTAATAAGCAGGTCATTGACCTTCTGTCGAATTTCTGCGTGTTTTTCGGCCATTCCTTTGTTTGGTGTGGAAGGCTGGACATCGGCCTTTCGAATCCTGGTTTATCGATTTGCATATGACACAGCACGCACGTGCGCGCTCCACGTGCATGCCTAAAGATTAACCAATCAAATAACGAGTTTGCTTTATGCCGAGCTCTCAGTCGGAATTGGCGATGTAGCCCACATGATCAGGTGAAAGGGGAGTGCATATTGGCTTGCCGGAACTACTCCAGAACAGGCAAACATATACCGCACCGACTTCATAAATCTACCCGCATTTTGTGTTGATAAATCCCACCCTCCTACGTGTACAGGAATAACTGTTCAGAGCTTTTTTCGTCTACATTCACAAATAGGCAGAAATGAATAATTTTGAAGTTTTCAATTAGCGAAAATTCCCATCAGAGAATTCAAAAGAGTAGTTGGCAAGCCTACGTAGGTTTTCGATAAATTCCCATCTGGCGACTACATTTATTTGGAGACAAACGGTTAATATTGCTCGTCTAATCTTACAAGCGAGTCGTTGGAATCGGGGGGAGGGGTCGATAAGAGAAGGATAATTATGCGGGGTTTGGTAAGGCCCGTCTAGGGCGGGTGGGAGGGACGAGTACATGCGGCTAAGTGGTCGTGGGCCGTGCTAGACGTGGAGCTTTTGGGAGGTTCTTCTACGCACACAACGCCGGCTTCCTTAGCAGTTGCTTCCGCTGTTGGTAGCAGGCACTGACCCGCGGAGTTTGGTTAGTTTGATGGAACCTTAGAGACTGCGTTGGGGCCCATACTATGTCCGGAATCCACAATGTGGGCGAGATTTGCTCTGTGTATGCTCCTGATTTCACCCTTACTCAGCTATTTCGGGAGGTTCTCCATATTCTTTTTCATAGGTGCCAACTTATTTGAACGATATGACCTGCTGTAAAGGAGCAAGTTAATGAGTAGATGCACATAGAGTTGGATTAGTTGGCATCCTTTCCTTACTTGTCCCTTGCAGGACCGGGTTGGCGGAGGATAATACCCAAACTCTCGATGCTGTGAATGTTCGTGACACAGCCTAGTCAAAGCGTCTTCGTAGGAGCTCACTTGCCATATACCCTGAAAGAAGACTTTGAGGAATAGGGTCTTCATTTCTACAGTGGATGTGGTGGACTTTATTTCACTCTTCATCATATTCTTGGTGATGTATTCGTAAGGATACCCGTTAACTCGTAACAAGCCCTTGATTTTTCTTAAGCTCTATGTCCATAGTGTCTTCCAGGCAAATTTTTTTAACACTTTGCGTTAAGCAGCGAACTAAATTATGCTTCTCTTGGCTGGGCACGAAACTGATATTCGGGCTGCGTTGCCACGATTTCTGTTCTACTGGTAAAACTTTATATGCACAGGATACCGACCTGTCTATTGGATTGCCCAATGGCGGATTATAGCAGTTAGCTCAGCTGGCAACGCGGGAGATCAGCAATCTTGTAGTGGACCTTAAAGTCACCGCTGACTCATCACGCCAACGCTGCGGTTACCGTGATGGCCGACCCTGGCCTGTCTATCGCTCAAGGACCAGGATGATCTACTGACACAAATGGCTGGATCTCGCAAAAGCAACCAATCGCAAACCTGCTCACACATCACCTGAAGTTGGTGGCTGTGGCCGGCGACACTGCCCTGTCCTACGGGCCGCAGTCGTATGTGTTAGGGCCGCGGTTGTAGGTGTTAGGGTTAGCTATCTTAGCCTTAACACCTATAACTTTGAGGCATGGTTCCTTAGGATATAGGAGAAGTCTTGGGGAAGCCAAGTAGACGGAACAGTGTATTGTTTACAGAAGGGATAAGGGAAAGGTTGTTAATAGGTCCAGACAAGTAAACATTAAGACGTCGAACCGGAGTAAAAATCAGCGTTGCTCTACCGAAGCTTATCTTACTGTATAGGCCTGATGAGAAGTAAGTGGAAACGTACATTTGCCGAAGTTGAATTCCTCAGTGTTAATCTGGGAAGCATCAACGGACCCAAAAGTTAATCAATCAAACAGCTATTTCATTTCTAGACTCAAGTGCACATGAGAGAATGCCCGATAAAGTATGCTCGGTATCGGTCTTTGGGAGGACTTACAAGGAAAGTAAAGTTCATAGCTTCGGTAGATGAACTGATATAATTGATTTGATTTATAAAAATAAGTGTGAGATTTGAGTATAATTACAGTTAAAAAAGATATCACATCTTCATTGCAGGTACGGTGGTTCCTAAACTACTTTCTTTTATTCAGCTGAGAGACCGTACAGAATCAACTGATTATTTTTGTTGCAATTTATCATCGCTTTTGCCTGTTAAATCAGCAATGTCGCCTAGCATTCTCATGTTTTACGGAAATTTTCTCCGATCACTGACTTTTGGTATCTTTTACGTGAAATTACATTATGGCAAGTCCTGCATGCAACTTTCATGTCGAAAGTTAA
>JAYGXS010000010.1:7620964-7662950 GCA_036362985.1 Ligula intestinalis
CATTCTCATGTTTTACGGAAATTTTCTCCGATCACTGACTTTTGGTATCTTTTACGTGAAATTACATTATGGCAAGTCCTGCATGCAACTTTCATGTCGAAAGTTAACTTGGTATTTAAACACATATTTGGACGGGTTATTTTAGTCAACTGAGTGGATTTGGTAAGAAAAAAGGCTTTAGTTCGGAAAACTGCCCTCTTTATTAAAGTTTTTGAGCGAAATAGGCATTAATTTTGGCTAAATCATGAGTAAGTTTATATCGAAGAAATTTTCTATGCTATAGGGTACGACAAAACCAAACTTTTTATCAAGATGCATCGTGCTATAGAAGAAATCCACAATAATTATGAAAGGGAAAAATCATCTCGTCCAGAACATGAACATCTTGTCTGAAGTTGCTCAAATTGAAGTGGATCCTAATTTAAGGAATCGCTTTTATTTTGGGAAACAAGCAACAATTTAAGTTTTGAAAATTATTTTTTGCCAATCTATCAAGCTTTATGTCATAAAGTGCAGCAATAAGTTTATATGTCGATTTTTTTTACCGCACCGATAACTTTGAGCGCATAAACAAACTTTGCCATATATGTTACCAAGGAAGTGATGTAGTGGAGGCTTTATTAAATGTGAGTAAGGTAAAAATATACTTTTTTGTAAACTGCACGTTCCGCTTATGTGTTATTAAGAAACGGAACAGACAGATGAAGAATAATAAGTATTTAAAAAATGGCCATATTGATGGCCAGTCTTTTTGTATTCGGAAGCTTGCACAGATCGAGGAAGCGATCCATTTATGCTGAAAATAATCCAGCATAACGAGAAGCGTAAGTTCTTGCATTTCCAGTCAAATTTAATTGTTCATCTTCATGTTATTTGAAAAAAGTTTTCAAAAGTCTCAAATTTCATTGTGATATTGCCATGGAAATCTGTATACTTAATGAAAGTGAGATCTCTGTTTGTTTGTCTGTCTGTATGTGTCCCCGTTATCATTGGTGGCAAGCAGCTGTTTGTAAGTCGATCACGAGGCGTGGGCACACGCACGCGCACACGCAGGCCTGCCCGCCTGTCCGTTTGTCCATCATACGGGACGCGCAGCGCACCCGCCGGTCGCGCGCCTGCGTGTACGTCGATCACACAGGGGACGCTGTCGATGTGTCTGTGCTTGTCCCCGTTATCATTGGTTGCAGGCAGCTGTTTCAGACTCACTGACTGCAAATCACTTGACCCACTTCCACTTGGACCCACATACTTGCGTCCAGGTCGTCGCGGCCCCTTGAAGCACCACCCCTCCCCCACGGTAATGAGGAACCGCAGCAGACGCGTCTTCGACCTCGTTCCCACCCGCCCTCACGGCGGCCAGGGTCTGCTACACCAAACCTCCCTACGGTGGATCCATCTCCCCTCCTCTACATCTCTGTTTTTGATGACGGAGCAGCCCCTCTCGACCACGCTGCTCCGACTCCTCCTCCTCGCCGCCGGGATTGGGGCCAACCCGGCGGGGCTCCTGATCCAACAAGGGCTGATGGCCAGCCAGCCCACAGTAATGCGGCTGTCTGCCACACCTTCACGCAGTGAGTGCATAACCCAGCTGGCCCAATCAAACTGACTTTCGGCTAGTTCTTTGATCTTAGCTCCATTTTAGATCTAACCCTTACAAACTATCTTTATGAGCAACAGTGATGTTGATAGAAATGTTATAAACACAAACAACACGACAAATTATGGGCCAATGACTGAAAGTAACGTTGCAAATTTGTTATTCTGCTACCCAAGATTATTTTTTTCAAAATAATAATTGGTTTATAGGTTCTACCTTATTAGGAAGAAAATGAATCTGAACAGCTGCAAGACGTCAAGTACAGGCAAAAGACCAGAAAGGAATCGCCAATGCTAATAGACGTTCACAAGAAACACAAGAAGAAAGAAGGCTACGACTGGAGACTAACGCCATGTGTCAAAAATTTCTACGCTCCTAAGAAACCGAAGATCAAATGCTACAAAGAAGATAGCAAACCAATTCAAATAAGGCATGGCGACTCTGACCTGTTGGGTGCTTCTGCAAATGCTCAAATATGGAAAAAACTCTCACTGCAAATGTTTCCATTGGGAATATTGTGGAAGTTTGTGGACATTGTCAGGCGAAAAAAATGGACTGGTGAAACAAACGGCATGTGCTGTTCCAACGGCAAAGTTCTCTCGAATAACTTCTTCTATCCACCAGAACTACTACAGGGATTGCTTGCTGCTGATACCAATGACTCCAAACATTTTCGCTCAAATATTAGAAAATACAACAGGGCGTTCCAAATTACCTATTTTGGTGCTAACATTATTAATGAGGTCGGATTTATGCCACTCTTTAAGGTGGAAGGTCAAGTTTGGAACACTTCTACCTCCTCATGATGGCGAGCCCAAATTTCTACAAATATAGAAGACATCAGTATACAAGCTCAAAGCCGATCCCGAGTGTATCTAGGCTTGAAGCATCACATAATATTGTCCCTTCACGACATGCTACACCAACGCAACAGCTACTTTAACAGTTTCAAGTCCGCCTTGGAGATGCACACTTCCATTGACTTAACTATTGTCATAGATGCCGATAAACGTCCTCGTGGAGAGCATCAACGAAGATTTAATGCTCCCACATGCAACGAGGTGGCCGTCATTATGTCAGAAACACAGCACGGCAACAGGGATATTGTCTTGAGAAGGAGAGACGATAAGCTGCACAGGATAAACGAGACACACCGTTCATACGACGCCTTACAATGCCCTCTCTTGCATGTTAATGGTGAAGATGGTTACCACTTTGGTATACCTCAAATTGGCACCAATAAAACACTAAGTTGTAAAGCTTTCTACTCATATCATTTTTATGATTCGAGAATGAACCTACAGCTTACTTAGTCGATTCAAAACGTTGTTTCCCCAATTTGCTGTTGATATATTTGCCAAAATGGAAACAGAGCACACACCAGAAAGAACTTCGCGTGGACAACTACATCCACCTAAAAAACAATGCACTTAATGATGTTGGTAAATATGCTGGTCGCGGTTAATTTTTTCACACTACCGTCAAGCCACACTGGGTCACCTCGCTATATGCATGAGAAAACTCAAGTTGTTTTCAATGGATCATCACTACTTTATCAAGCATGACTTAGTCATTGTAAAAATGTTCGTGCTCGAACAAGAACTCGGAATGAAGTTATAGGTTCTACAGAATGACCCGTGTCCAGCAAGTATTCTGTAAAAGAGGAACGAGGGGATCGGTTTTCTTGCTTGAATTACCAACTAGGCAGGTGCTCCTTGGCTATGGCTGCCAATTGACTTTGCGTTCGCCCTATGTACTTAAATCCGCAAGTGCATATGAATTTATAAACGCAGTTGGAGGTGGCGTGCAAAGCTAAGGCATCCTTAACACAAGGAATCGGCAAGGGCTTTGTTGGAGAGCTGAATATAAGTTCAACGGCGTAATAAGTTCTTTCTGTAGCCTTGAGTAGGCACCTCTTGATAATGTTTAAGATGTTATCCCCCTTAAAGAGCAAGGATACAAATAGTGGCTTTTTAGGAGCTAAATGCTCGTTCATTTTCGGTCGCAAGAGGTTTGCTATATTTGTCTTTAAACTGAGGTGGATATCCACGGTTCAGAAAAGTTATCGCAGGGGGTTAAGTGAGTCTAACCGTGCAACTGCGATCTTCAGACCATGGTTACTTAGTGCTGAGGAGAGAAGTCTTTAAAGGCCAGAGTAGATGGAAGAGTTTATTATGTACACAACGGAAGAGGAGAATAGATTGACTTGGGAGAGATACGTCCGATCAGTAGGTTGACCGAGCCCAAGTTAGGTCTTAGAGTAGTCGGGCCCGAGGCCAGATAGAGGGAGATCTTTCATTGGGTAGGTCGGCCTGGAGATTTTGGGTAGAGAGGCAACTTGCATCGGGCACGCGTGCAAGCTCCTCATTCGTCGCCTCATAGATGCGAGAACTATGATTGGCTGATCGAGACGTCGAGAAAGCGCATCGGTGAGCGTTTGGGAAAGTGCACTTCGACGCGAGCTAGTCAGTCAGGCACGACCCGCTACAAATTATCTTTGAGACAGGCTAATTCTGCGTGCAAAATGTCCTCGGAACAGATTTTTCTAGTCCTCTTTCCAGGTCCTCCTCAAGGCTCTCGCGGGCACATCCTGGGGCTGCTCGAAAGAGATGCCGGCGACCACATTCAAAGCGCTGGCCAAGCCGCATCTCACCTATACTGCATCAATCTGGTCTCCCACAATCAGCTCCTCCAGCCTCCGCCGCCTTCAGTCAGCACAGAATGGTGCCCTCCGCACGATCACGGGCTGCTATAAAATGTTGCCCGTCGATCACCTTCATGCAGAGGTTTATGTCCTGCAGGTCGCCCCTCACAAAACTCTTAGGCCAGCAGTTGTGGTAAGAAAGTCTGGTGGACCTGTTCACAACCTGGCCATCCGAATCACCATCGTTGCCATGCTCCTGAGCCTGGTCGCAACGTTCGGCCGTCTATTCGAGTTCTCTACAAGGTAGCTGTCGCCTCGTCTCTTTCGGATCTACCAGGTGATGGCTCTGCCATCAAGACGGGCTTCCAGCGTCTTCACTAGAGAGCTGTTGTGGACGCAAAATCCAGCTGTTACCCCCCGGTCCTTCTGGGTGGCTATCCACCTCCAAGTGCGGCCTCGGAATGACATGTCCCGAGGGTCACTCGCTGTACTCTGGCGCAGCTATGCAGTGGCTACTGCATGCTCCTTCGCCAGTATCAACACCGGCTCGACCCATCCATACCCGACTGCTGTCCCGATTGTGGCATCTCGCCGCATAACTGCTGTCATCTCTTCGCCTGCGATTCCCGGCCAGGCACCCAACTCACCCCCGTGGACCTTTGGCTCAAGCAGACTGAAATGGCGGCTCTTCTCCGTCTCCCAACTGCACCCAGTTTAGACTCCGGCGGGGACCCCTGATCTAACAAGGGCATCCAGCCAACCAACCCAACCTGCTGTGGGTCGCAAGGCGGTTGTGGTCGGAGTCAACGGCCGGTCTTGTCCAACTTTAAATGAGTGCCTATAAATCCGGCGCGATCGTTCTACTCGGTCTGTCCTTCTCCATGGCCATGAATGCTGGGCTACACGTGTGGAAGAGGATGAAAAACTGAAAGCATTCCACCACTACTGCTTGAGGACCACCCTTCAAGTGAGTTAATACCAACTTCGCCTCAAAGGAGACAGTCCGCAATCACTGCGACACCATCGAAAGCTCATCCAACTAAACATGACTGAGGTGGTTTGGACACGTTTTTCGTCGTCAACCTCACTAGCTCAGTGTTCCTACCTTTGATCCAACAGCGTTACCCAATTGGAGACGTCGAAGAGGACGTCAGTTAAAAAATGGCTCGACTCAGTCCGTCAGGACATGTAAGTGGTTCTTGGACCATCGGTATTCGGCCTATGGTGTTGGAGTGATTATCCTAATCTGCCGCCCCTGATCGTCGCGCGTGAAGAAGTACCATCCAAGACATAACCGAGGCCGTCTAGGTCAGTCATGGCTGCAGCCGCAACAAGTACAAGTGCACGATGGCCAAACTGTCAAAGCGCTTTCTACATGTGGACGCGTCTTCCCTGGCGAATGGAGGTCTGTGTGGCGTGTAATGCAAACTCGCTTGCCTGTTGCAGTGATGATGAAACGAAACGTGCTGTTGGACACAGAATGAGGTTGTCTCACAGCTACTTTACTGAAACGTGGGAATCCACCTCAGTTTAAAGACAAATATAGCAAACCTCTACGACCGAAAATGACCGAAAATTTAGCTCCTAAGAAACCGGTATTTGTATCCTTGCTCTTTAAGAGGGATATGTCTTAAACATTATCAAGAGGCGCCTACTCAAGGCTATAGAAAGAACCTATTACGCCGCTGAACTCATATTTTGCTCTCCAACAAAGCCCCTGCCAATTCCTTGTGTTAAGGATGCCTTACCTTTGCACGCCACCTCCAACTGCGTTTATGAATTCACATGCACTCGTGGATGCAAGTACATAGGGTGAACGCAAAGTCAATTGGCAGCCAGAGCCAATGAGGACCTGCCTGGTTGGTAATTCAAGCAAGAAAACCGATCCCCTCGTTCCTCTTTAACATGATTTACCAAATTAAAAATGAAGACACTAAAAACGATTGAAATGATGCCGGACTTAATTCGACGATATTCAGTGGTAACATGTACAAAATATTTTGACTAAAGGAAATTTCTTTTTATCGAAAGAAATTGTTTACACTGTGCTTTCAACTTTCGAAAAGATTTAAATTTATTGCTCTCATTTATAGAAATTTTTTACGTCTCCGGAACTTGGACATTATCGGAACAAAATTTTTCTTACAAATAATTTACTGATTCTTCTAGGTCGGTCTTTTCAGTACGTAATATGCCTTAAGTTGCTCATTATTATTTCTTAGTCTTGCAAATGCGTTCACGCCGGTATGCGAGTAATGATCAAACTTTTACAAACTTAGGTAAGTTGTCAGCAGCACTCACCATACTATATGATGTTTTGACAGATGCAATCTCTTAGCATTGTCAGCAAAGACAAGGAAGCCACAGATGGACATTTCTGACTCACCAGTCATCATCAGTCATTCCTATCCAGCCTCAAGTGGTTCATCACTCGAGACCAGAACTCATTTGCCACTCAAATCATTGAGCCATGTGATTTTTGTTTAGATCGGGAATATTGACAGTAACTGAGGATAATGATGATGAGGACGACGATTATGATTTTTGCAAGACGGGCCCGTTCTACGTTTTTCCTACGGTGAAATAGCACACTTTCGGAGATTGCGCTCTTGGCCGACGGACTGTACTTGAAATTTTATTTTCTGGAGACTAAAAAGTAGGGAAGTAATGTCCACCATCACCATCACCACCCTCAACTAACCAGAGTGTACTGCATACCATAAATTTTACAACCCTTAATGCCTAAGCAGAAAACACTAAAGAACCGGCTCAAAAAATATCAATGCACATTGGTGTGCACATTTTCAAACTACCTAATTTCCAATAAACCATCAGGCGCACGCAAAAGCAATTGGCAACGCAGTTACCTGAACATATGCCAAAGTCGTTGCTCAGGACGGAAAAGTAAATTCCGAGGAGTTTAGTTATGAAACGATTGTTTTTCAGAATTCTAACGAGTGCTAAATAACAAAACTATTATATTGCTTACTTAATTAAAAACAAGACATATACTAGGTTATACTCGATAACCATTCCATGCCTTATTATAAAGTGAACAGATGTTCGATAAAGTGACCATGAAAGCTGAAACTTAGAAAAAAATTATATGATGTAGGCAAGCAAAAATGACTTGAATACTTTTGAAATAAGGTATTTTATCCGAATTTAACAAAAAGGGAATGTGCGACACATTCCCCGGACTCCAGTCAACGCAATCCAAGTTCAATTCTGTTTCCGCCTTCCATTAGAGTATATGGTTGTGAATGACGCTTGTCGATATGTTCACAGGGCAGCGCAAAATCTGAGCAGTCAAGAACTTTTTTCCCACTTACCACAGACAATTCCTGATTTGCGACTAGTGTTTCGGTTTTAGGGACGCACATTTGAATGCATGGGCCATATATAATTTCAGAATATCCGTCGAAGTTCCCAACAGATTTAAACAACTTTCCGTCCATTGGTCTATAATCCGAATTCAGGACATCTTTCACAGCAAATTTCGTCTTCACAGTATGGACATTTACTAAGTTTTTGTTATCTTTGTTCATCCAATCAAAATCGACGTAAAAAAGACAGGGTTTGAGGACTTCACTGGTAGCTTCCTTTGAGGCGCATACCACGTAACTGTCTTCATTCTCAACGCACCATTTTTCACGCTTTCTCCAGCCTCCATCATTTCCACACATAAGTCCAAACTTCGGCATCCCATAGGACCTACGAGCGTCAATAAAACGCATCTCGGTAGACCTGTTTGCCGAAAGTTTGGCCAAAAGGCCAAATGCACTCTTCATATCCGCTGCATCCACAAAGAGGTCGTAGTCAACGTCGTAAAACATCCTTCGATGATATCGTAGCGATCCCAGCACCGAACCAAATGTCATTGTGAGTGGAACGTTTCCTACTTCAAATAAAATTTATCAACAAACGCAGAGACTGTCTGAGTTTCATGTGATTTTGAGCATTGGGATCTTTATCTTCGAAACAGCCATCCACAACCGCGTTTATCCGGGTTTGCACTTGCCACTTTCCGAACCTGACTATTTTGGCTGAAGGGAAGACACCAAGATGTTGGAACAGAAAAAAGAATGGTTCCTCAAATGTTCGGTGGTAAGCTATAGGTTCTCTTGTTTTTTCTTCAAACTTTGCGTCCTCCAGGTGACTTAGTCTGCTGTTCGGCGTAAGCTTACCATAAAATGGTAAAATCCTCTCTACAAAACTTTCTTTTATTTTGCCAGTGGACAGACTAGTTTCCGTATGTGTTCTTATCCACAGGTGTGGGCGTAAAATCGGCAGAGTGCACGATGCTAACTAGAAAAACCTTATCGGTGTAAGCCCTTGAAATCCTGTTAGCTGTGAAAAGGGCATATTAGTAAGCTTCGTGTGGCTAAAGCGTAGTATCTGAAGCACAGATCTGTTGCGTACTGCTCACACTTTTGAGACTATTTGGTGTTTGTTGAAGCAAACACGTAAACAGTGGGTGTTTACTCAGGTGGTTTCCATAGCCACCAATCGCCGTAAGGCTGTCCGTTTTCGCCTGTGTCTTATGGTACGCCTGTTGGCGGTGATGACCTACTGCTTCTTTAGGACAACCCACTCGGTACAACCTTTACACAAAGTACTATGGACGGAGAAAAATGATCTTGATTTGTTCACCTTGTCCACGTACCAGATCACTGCTTAAATGTTATGAAAACCTGGAAAATACACAGTTAGGTTATTCGATTACCTAAGATGACTCACAGGCATATCGGCATGTGTGGATCATGCTACGGCTGCGAATGAAAGAAAGAAATGAAAGAATGAAAGAAAATTAAAAGAAAGAAAATTCAAGGATGAAAGAAAATTTAAGGAAGAAAGAAAGAAAGAAAATGAAAATGGAAATGAAGAAAATGAAAGAAAAGAAAATGAAATGAAGAAAGAAAGAAAGTGAAAAGAAAATGAAGAAAATGAAAGAAAATAAAAAAAGAAATGAAGAAAGAAAGAAAGTGAAATGAAAATGAAGAAAATGAAAATGAAAGAAATGGAAGAAACCAACGATTATTACCTCCTTACTCATTCCTCACTGCGGATCAGTAACAGTTAGATCATTTAACTCGCGATAAGCCCGCAACGTCGCGTAGTTTCAGCTTAAAAGCAATTTTTATATTACGGCACAAGTAAAACAGATTAGAAGAAGCTAAGACATTCTCTCGGACCAGGAGTGTATTTGTCCGACGTTTAGAACTCGCCCACGAGCTCATTGTCAAGGAATGAAAAAACGTACAGCTCACAGTGTAATTAAGTCAGTTCCGCTGAGATTGACCTCTGCCCTTGACCTCTGCCCTCAATATTCCTGTTAATTGAGCCCGCGCGTGAATGCCAGGCTTCCTGCAGCAGACGTGAAGTTCGGTCGTCTGACCGACCCAGTATTCGCACGCGTTCGAAGTCGAAGCTGTGCCCTGGCTTGGATGCGTTGGTGGCAACCAGGGAATTCTTGTCGTCCCATCGCACGGCCAGGTCATGCTGGTGCATTCTCGTGAGGGCCCGTTTGCCGATTTCACCAACATAATTGGCTTGACCACCAAACGTTGTGATCCTTGTGTAGACTCAAGTCAAGCCAGTCAAGTTTATTGAAGGAAATATAGGCAAACGCTTTTGAACTCCCTCTTGATACATAGGATTTAAGAAATGCATCGGCACAGAGAAAGAAGTCATTGACACAATTGTAGACGACTACTCGCTTGTTTCAAGTAATACACTCACACTCAGTTTACACGAGCCAGCCATGTAACTGAGCAAAAAGAGCAGACAGTGAAAAACTCCTAAGGCTGGCTCATAATTTAACATGGAATGTCATTTGTGGTTTTTAGGAGAAAAACTGCCACTCGTGGGGGAAAGTATGTGAATGATAGGAGCAGGATGAATGTTGGCGGCAGCCATGGCGTCCATGACGAGTAATATCTACATCCGAAGGACCATGCGAGGAGGAGACCTTGGAGTCACGAGAACGTCCCGAAGAACCGTAGATGTGTCCATGATATGCCTTTGCTGTGTCAAGAGCAGAGGAGCCCATCACGTCGTCAGCAGTCGATCGATACGAGAAAGGGCGTTACAGGGCCGCGTAGCCTAGAACCATAGGTGCGGTAGATGCGACCTCAGACGTGATCAGCTCAGTTCGCATAGTGAGCAAAGACGTTGGTAGCTAGGTAATTGCTTAAAACTCATTTGATTAAATACTATTACTAATAATGATACAACTTAAAAATTACTATTAGTATATGTTTCTAGCATTTCAGTGTTAGAATTGGGAGCATTCCATCTCGACGTTACTCATTAAATCGGTACTTATCCAGTTTTGCTTTAAAAACATCCTCGGAAGGGGACATGGCAATGTCCGCAGGAAGTGCATTCCATGCCTGGATTACCCTCTTAGAGAAAAAGAATTTTCTTGAGTCAAGTCTTGCCCCAGTCACACGTAATTTGAGGGGGTGTATTAGCAGCCTAGTGGTGGTGGCCTGGTCAAAGAAGTCATTTGTTTGGAGGCAGCAATCCTGATCCCGCAGCATGCGAAATGCCTGGATGAGGTCTCCACGTAGCTGTCTGTAATACAGAGAAAACAAGACAAGATTGGTCAGTCGCGTCTCATATATGAGACCTCGACTTGTCCTCAAGAAGAGGATCCTCTTTATCATCACCTGAAGGAACCCAATCAGCGTCACTTACGGTTGACGACGACTTACAATAATAATCACTCGATTCAGGAGGCGCTCTGCGCTCATTTTCTCAATGTTTTAGGGCACTCACGGCTTCCATTCTCTTCTTCATGGCTTCCTCTACAGCCTGCCATTCCTCATCCGCATACCTCTTAAGACGGCGTCTTCGAGTTCTCTCAGAATCCCCCTTAAATTTTGGTAAAAAAGGCAAAACAACGGCAAATATTATAACAAATATTATAGGCACTAAGAAAGAAAAACATTATTCAACAGCAGGCAAGTAGAGTGATTTATAGAGCGATAGATAGCTCGCGTGATTGACAGCTCGCGCGCGCACGCCGTTCACGTCAAAAAATGGCGCGTATACGCGCGCTAACGCGCTTAAAGAGCGCAAACCAATCGGACTTCAGATTGCGTCATTTTTGTAACCAATTAGATCGCAGCATTGCGAACGACTAGAACTAGTCACTCGTAGTCGACTTATAGTCGACTAGTTGCTACTAGGGTAAGGAAGGTACGCTTGGCCTCGCACTAACTTAGTTGCTCGTCGTTATACCCTTTCAAGGGTTTTGTCTATGACTGTCCAAGGTTTCCAGGCTTGGATGGCAAATTCCAGTTGGGGTCGCACGAACTTTATCAACCTTAGTAAAGGTGCGCTTGATTAGATACAAGCTCGACAAGTCAGACGATTTAGCTGACCCCCTTCATTCTTGACTGTGTGTATCTATTTTTGAGGTTAGTTTATCCTTTACTAGTTATTTAGTAGTATCGTACTGCATTTATAGTTGTTATCATTGGGTTTGAAATACTCGTGTCCGCTGGATACAGCGTCTGAGAAGTGAAGAAGGTCGACACACTCTGCTTCCTCATCTATCTCCTTTCCTACAACCCACATTTTCAGTTTTCTCTTGCTTTCTTGTTGTTCTTATTTCTGCCAATACAAACGAATACGTGAGAAGTAATTGAGAAGGAGTAGATGTGATCACTGGAACACGAATTTTATTGGCCTGACCTTTTCAGATCCGTTGCGGGTACATCATCAGAAACTCTAGCAGAAAGGGGTACTTCATACACAGATAGGTGTAGTATTTAGAGGACATAGTCACTACCAATAGAGATGAATATGCTAGTTCCAGGAAGCAGTTCAGAAGAAGGAGATGCGACCACTTGAACAAGAGTTTTATTGTCGTGACCGGTTTCGGATTCCGTCGGGAATCCTTAATTATAGGTAATGGTGTCATAGTCATAGTCATGCGCAGATAGGGTTGAAACATGCACATGTTGCTTGGTATTTATAGTTCATAGAAGTCATCTGCGTGCGTACGATAATTATCCACTTCTGTAGACACCGCTTAGGTCTTAATTGAGGCGGTACTGGCTTGACACTTCGCGTTCGACTCATTAATTGCCGTGATTTCCTCATCCGTGTTTGATGCAGACTTGCTAATTGCGCGACAATTATGCCCGCTGTCGTCCGAATTGTTATTGCTGGGTCTGGCCCTTCCTACGTGAGAGATTCTCTTGCTCAGGCAATGTCTCCGTATGCATATACGGCAGGATATATTGGCGTCAATAAATTTCGTGACAGATTCTTAGCTGCATCTTGTCGCTGCGTGAAAAAGATAACGAAGAGAACATGCAACCGTTTGAAATTTCGCAGAATGCCTGACATACCAGCAAGGGTCATAGTTTGGTTTAAATAATAATCAGGTAAACGACGCTGCACTAAACGGCGTATGGGAATGACGGGGGTGGGGATTGAGCGAAAGTAAACAAAAATCACTTGGGGATTTAAACTAAGTAATCAATTACCAGGGTAATTGGAGGTTGACCACGTGGTCAAGCTGTCGACGTCAGAAGAGCATTTCGAGTATTTGTTCGGGCCTGAAAAATGCGAACCTTGCGCTACTTGGAAGCTGCCTACATAGGATGAGCAAAACCTGACCTATGCAAGCAGCTTGACCACGTGGTCGAACTCCAAGTACCGTAGTAATTGGTTACTTAGTTTTAGTCCCCAGGTGATTTTCGTTTACCTTCCCTCGACCCCCACCGCTCATTCCTTCCCATACGTTGTTTAGTGCAGTGTCCTTTACCTGATCATTGTTCAAACCGAACTATGACCCTTGCTGTTATGTCATCCGTTCTGCCAAATTTCAAACGGTTGCATGTTCTCTTCGTTATCATCCTCATGCAGCGACAAGATGCAACTGAGAAGCTGTCGCGAAATTTACTGATACCAATAAATCCTGCCATATATGCGTGCTTTAAATTTGTACCGGGGAACAGATGATTCAGAATGTCTCAGTACGCAATATGAAAGCGTGAAATCGTTGGGCTTGTCGATGGGCCGGGGGTCTGAGAATCATGATTCGAGCACGTCACGGCTTATCGCAAAGGGGTTAAGGCTAAGCCGGTTAAGCCCTAACGACTGCGATCTTCCAGGCCCGGTTCCTTAGAAGAAGATAGAAGTCGTAAAAGCCAAGGTAGAAGGAGATTGTATTCTGTACAGAATAAGTAGGAGAATAAGTAACAGAAGGGTTGACTCGGCCTGGGGTGGAGTTCGACCATGAGGAGCGAGAGAGAGAGAGAGAGAGAGAGTGAGAGCGCCGCAGCCTCGCATCCGCCGCACACCGGGGCGAAAGGCCGAGTGAGTTCCTCCTTGCCTGTTGAATGGGCTTAGTGTGAAGTGTGTTTCTGCCAGCGCTGACCACAAATCCGGCGCATACCAGTAACCAGTGGTACGCAAAAATCGATTGACTGATTAACTGATTTGACTGCTAATTCACACTTAGTAGATCAGTCATCACAAGTGGCGAGGCGAGTCCAGTGTGAACCAGTAATCAGCGATGCGCCAAAAATCGATTGATTGGCCACGTTGACAGAGCAGGCAGATGAGTGATCATGGTAGCGCTGGGGGGCAGGCTCCTACAGGCTCACGCGGTTGTCCCTCTTGCGAGGATTTCAGCCTCGTCAAAATTGAAAACATGGCCGGCTCCTGTCACTATGCTACTGCATACTTGTGACAATTAACGGCTCACCCTGTCAAGGAATATGGCCCACTCGTGTGCTAATTGCGGGTCGTAACATCCTGAATCCGCATCACTTGTGGTGGACTTGGGCGTGATGCTTGTTCAGCCATCTGGTTCCCTGGCGCTGATGTTGGTCCTTGCGTTCCCCGAGAGGCAAACTGCTATGATCAAACTAAATCTGAGGAACGAATATGGATTGGGCATGTCGTTGCATTAGTTTCTTGACTGGAGGTCCGTGAACCATGACTCAAATAACTCACGACTCTCGCGATTGTCAACTCTCGCGGCAATTTTGGCCTCATCAAATTTGAATGTGTGGCCGAGTCTCACCTTCCCCAACAGTTAATCTTGGGTAGTCATTATTTTTCCCTTTTTTCTTGTACCTTCCCTGCCACCTAACCATTAATGTGATCGGCAACATTCTCCTATACCGTCTCGAACGCCAATTCGTAGCTCACCAAGTTAAAAACAAAACTAACAACCTATTCATAAATTCCAGAACATTATAGGGAATCATGGTTTCATTAGTCTGAGCTTTCGAACTCCTGTGGAAGTCCATCGTCATCGGGTTTGGCACGAGATGTCTTGTGCAGGAAACTTGAGGAGCTGTAAGACGAAACCCAAGGTTCACTCGAAATTGAACACGTCATGAGACTATTTGAAGTTTGCCACAAGCCAGTCTTTACCTTTGCTGGAGCGATTTATGAACAAATCAATGAAACTCAAACGGGCTCTCCAATCTCCAGCTTAATAACAGAATTGATCCTGCAAGAGGTGGCAAAGGTTGCCTTCACCCAACAGCCCACGATCTTTTGGCATCGTTACGTAGCCGACACGTTCGTTATCTTCAAAAGAAATACGCCGCAGAGTTTTCATGATCTCCTCAACTTGAGCTTCCTAGATATAAAAGTCACGAGAGAAGAAGAAAAGGATCAGCAGCTACCCTTCGTCGACGTACTCGTCATGCAAACTCCCGACAGCAAAATAGAAAGGAGGGCCTACGGGGAGGCGACGCATGCCACACAGCTTCTCAATTTTCACAGCAACCGTCCGGTGGCTCACAAATGAAGCTGTGTGAGAACGCTGTTCAAAAGAATCCAGACTTACTGCAGCAACCCGGAAGAAAATGCACGTTATGCCCGATATCTCCACAATCAGTTTATTCGGAATGGCCATCGTAAGGCCTTCATAAACCGATGCCTACGTACTCGACCTCCGAGGACACAAACAGAACAAACCCCTACGATTTTGCACGCGCTGCCAAATATATCAAGGATTTTTCGGAAGCAACCGAGCGCATTGCCGCGGAATATGGTGTCGGAATTGCACACCGTTCAAGGGCTACCATTCGTAGCCGGGTCACGAGAATCAGGGATTGATTAAATCCCAGTGATCAGTCGGACGTAGTGTATCGCATACCATGTCTGAACTGCCCTAGAAATTACACGGGGCAGACTGGACGCATACACGAATATAAGCTGGCTGTTTGACGGGGTGACGCATTATCGCAAGTGGTGGCCCAAACTTACGAGACGGGTCACGAGTTCAAGGTCGCAATTGCGAGGATAACTGCCCACACAGGCAGCAAATCAAGCCGAGAACTGATTGAAGCCCGGGTGTCGGATAACAACTCAGTTAACCGATGTATGGAGCTGGCGCCTATATATGTTGCCCAGCGCAGGTATCACCAGACTCAGAGCACTTATGCGTAAAAAGATCAACTTCAAAGGACATGTTTGCGAAGACTGATGCGGGGAGTTCCCTTGGATCTTTATTTCCGATCCAAAATGTACTACCACATACCTCCTCGGACCATCATGCGAAATTGCATAAAATCTACCTTGTGCTTGCAAGTTTTGAAACGAAGCAACTAGTTCTCCACCCGCTTTGTGATCACCTAGGGAATGAGAGATATGCTTTTTTTGAGGAAAAATATCCAAATGCTTCAGAAAAAATGGATCATCTAATTTTGTTTTGTGCCATCTGATAAATGCACTATTACTGGTGATGAGTAAGCTGGTCTGCATCTCCCGCAAAAAGGCAGCGTGCTCACCAAAGCCACCGCCAAGACAACCCCGAGGTCATAAACAACCACCTAAGGGTATGATGAGTAAGCTGGTAAGCTCATATTCCCTTCTCTTATACTCATGGCAAATATGGGATGCATGTCTTGCCCGCTATAACTAGGGACTCCATGCTACGTAGGCATGTCTTAGCACAGATTTCGATTAAGTCCACCACGTACACCAACAGGTTGGTACAGAATGTGACATGCTCAGCGGTTAGCTTTAAATTGATAGAGGCCGTAGTTAGCAGCCCTGTACTCTTCACCTTCTCCCAGAGTCTCGGAGACTAAACGGGGTCCAGCGTAGACTTTTTTCTCCAATGCAAGCCGAAACACTTCCTTACTTAGTTTAAAGTGACATTAGACTTTGCGCGGGTACTACTGCACTATCCTCCCTCAGTCACCGACAGTAGTCGTTAAGATAGGCCGAAGGAGGCTGAGATTGATACGGATACTACTGCTTCTACTACGACTGACTAATAATGTAGCTGAGTCTTAGTAGTATCGGTAGCATCTGTGACGCTGGTTTGAAATTTACACTGGGGTTCATACCTGCTATGTTTATATTGATATGCGATATCTAAAAATTTCGCTTCAAACCATCACGCAGATTCCTCTGGCATCGGCTTCAGGTCTGATAACTGATAATATAGATCTTAGAATTGGGCCTCAATCTCTATCGGCTTTACATTCTTTCTTGGCACACAACCTTTAAGCCCTAAGGAGAGGGCTTCGGCTTGCAATTTTGTCAGTGTCAATTCTGATATGTTTGAAATGTATTCGTATGTGTTAATAGAAAATGAGTTGTGTGTAAAGGTTGTTTGTTAAGCGATTTGATCATATCAGCGTGGAATGCTTGTCCTGTCTTAGTTTGGAGATATAACACATTTCATAAACAGCAACCAAAATATGAGCCTCACCGACTCAGCACATGCTTTGACTGGTCCAGTTGACAGCGCATTTGCGAGAGTAAGAATTCGCACTCCTCCATCTTTGTCAGAGTGAGATGGTCAAGATTTTGGATTGTTGGGCGAAGACCATCTTTTCGGAGGGTCATACTCAGTTGGTGGGGATAACTCCGAGACTTTCTGCATGACCGTAGGAATTCGCATCGAACCCTTTCTCGGGTGATTTTGCATCACACTTGGGTGAACCGATGAAGTGATTTGATAAGAGAGCACGGGAGGCAACCTTTCTGAAAATAGAAGCATTGTTTATCCGGAAGAAATTTGAGCAAGGCGAAGATCACGAGGTGAGCAGAATGTATTGATGTCATACATTTCGTGACCATTGCTTGTTAACTGTCCAATTAGAAGGGTGAAGCTTAATAGGTAAATAGGATGGGAAACCTAGGTCAGACATGTTCTAGCATAGTGAGGGGTAGAAGAGGGGGTAGGTACTCATCAAAGCAAGGCAGTTCAGGTTACAGTGAAAGCCTGTGAAATATAATTGAAGGGGGTTGGGAGGGGTGGGCGTAATGGCACTCCAGGCTTGGGTAATTTTTCAGCCCGTATAACCAAGGATTATATTACCTTACAGGCCTAAGATGGCAGCCATGTTATCGTCATTTATCTGTCTTTCCAACACCTATTTGACCTTTTTGCCCACTACGATTTTCCTGTGCTTTTGCTTCTTTTTTCCCATGGATTTCGGGAGCGAATTCGTTGGGGTCATCTAATATGTTTTCCATCTTTCTTATTTGATCCTCCTTGTTTAGAATGACGGCGCCGCTACTTTGTTTGGTCTCGAGATAACGAAACCTGTGTCCTTTCGTAGGTCATTTAAGACACTAAGGTGTTGCTTAGTTAAAAGCGAGTGCTGAGTTACCGAAGTTATTCTAAATTGAACGGAATCGCCCTTGGATGCACAATCAGTAAATCGATCACTCTAAGCTTCCCTCTGTCACTAGCTATTCACAACCCAATTGGGGCGTCGTCGAAACAATGCTTGATAAAGTGAATTGGTAGACTTCAACAGCCATATCGCTCGTGAAAACCCCGAAACTGTCGCGTAGTCCGGCGTTATCTGCCTGTACCTGCTAATCTCCAAACCCATACAAAGAGACCGCATGCTCTCAGAAAATCCCAAGTGTCCTACAGAATCACCACGTGAAGCTGAGAAAGTTGGCAACTGAGAAGAAGAAGAAGAAGAAGAAGAAGAAGAAGAAGACTCGATCGCTGGGACAATATCTTTATTCGCCTGACGTTTCGATATCCGTCGCGGATTCGTCATCAGAGAAATGAGTAGCAGAAAGGTTGGCATTTTACCATGTTATGCTTATTGCTTATTAGTCAGTTATTGACACAGTTATAGCACATAACAATATTGGTTGATTATTGAGCAGGTTGCTCCCCTCTTACACAGAAGACCTCTCCTGAAACCTCAAAATGGAGTTTAGATACAGCGAAAGGTTAGCCCGTTAACGGTAAACAGCACCATGCGACAAAAAGACATGGTAATAATTGAGCTACTTCTTAATAACTTTAATTCAACCAATAAGATGACACAGCCTGGTTTATAGAGTTGAGGGAGCAGAAAACCAGGAGAGCCCTGATGTGCTACTATCACCATTATTACTAATACTTCCAGCATCACTGAAATCGCCCTATTCCTGTTGCACCGACTTAGACTGTCCTATTGTACTAGAATTAACACTCCTAGCACTGGAAGATCTCCTCATACAGCATTACCCTAGCCCATTTAGCTCAGTAGGTGCGTTGTCTATCTGAAGCTACACCTACCTACCACAAGAGACGATCTTCCTATGGCCCGGACAGCAAACAGCCAGATGCGTTGTCAGATAATCGGGTTTTTTTGGCACTAAGTTTATCCGCCGGATACTACGATATATTTAGTCAGGCCGGTCCACTTTCATCCCTATCTGGAGCCGACTCCCATAGTTAAGTGCTCGTTCAGATCAAATACCGCAACAGCTGCCTGTGTACTATACGAAATAAAATCACTAGCATCAGCAACATCACTTATATTGCAATTCTAATGCAGCAATGTGCTGCCATACTGTCGCCCTTTAGTCCCGCATCCGAAAGGCGCCTATTTAGAAAGATGATGGTCTGTAATCTCTGAACTAGAGCTAGATTACCTAGAATTCTATATTAGCCACTTTATACGATATCAGTTACTGACACAGTAATAGCATGTAGCCATTTTAGTTGTTTAGGGAGCAGATTGCTCCCCTCTTACATGGGAGACCTCTCTTGTGCCTTAAGATGGAGTCTAAAAACTGCAAAGGTAAGCCTGTTGACGATAAATGGCGCAATGCGATATAAAGACATGCTAAAACTTGAGATAATTCTTACTAACTTTCGTAAACCAATAAGATGACGCAGCCCGGTGGATAAAGTTGAAAGAGCGAAACGCAAGGAAAGCGCTGATATGCTGGTTTCACCGCTAACACTTATGCTATCAGCATCACTGAAATTGCCCTATTCCTGCTGCACCAACTTAGACTGTCCTACTGTACATACCTGATACTTTATTTTCGTACTGTTGTCCTTTAGGCTAATGCTCGTAGTGTGATCTCTCTTTACTGTTTTTCCAATATCCCCTAACAGGTCTATGACTACACACTTAGCTAAAATGTCTCACATGTATGCACAGGCCGCATGGTACTCTACCACCTACGGGTCTTAGCAATTATGATTACTAAGAATTAGCACCCCTAGCATAGGCACAGCACTCGCAAAAGTAGTATACTGGAGATTAAATGAACACGGCCCCAGACCTGACGCCAATCAGCGTCATATCTGACGAGATTTTAGCAGCACTAAATTGATTAAGATACACCGCGAGAAACAGCAGTATACACAGCAGTTGCGGCAGCAGCAGAAATACGAGACAAGGGCGCCTCGAATATTTCTGGGCACCTACTGTGGGTGGGTAAGTGAGGTTGAACAGTGCAGTAGTACCAGCGCAAAAGCTAATGTAACACCACGTGACATGACAGAACCAGCGATACTAATAAATATTGCCTCGCTAACAATAAGGCGACACCGCCAGATGGACAGGGATGAGAGGGCGGAACCCAAGGAAAGCCCGCATGCCCTAGTATAACCACAACCAATAAAATTATCAGCATCAGTGAGATTGCCCTATTCCTGTTGCATTGACTTAGACTGCCCTACTGTGCCTACATGATACTGTATTGTCAGACTGCTGTCCTTTAGGCTAATGCTTGTAGTGTGCTCTCACCCGACTGTTCTCATCATTTCTACTCTTAATGGTACTTGCTCTATCCCACTACTAGTTAAATACAAATAATACTGCCGCTTACCAGTACTATCAGTATAAAGACCTAGCAGTAGAAGCGCGAGTCGTAGCATCAACAATTTTAGGACTCTCAGTTAAATACTCCGTAATAACCATCCCATAAAAATCTCCGAGGCTCCGTTAGGTCAATTTTAACACTAGTACTATAATAACTGATAACGAGAGCATCTCCCCTTGTGTGCAGCAGGCAATACCGCATCCTGCATTCTCCTGCTCTGTCAGCTTCAAACATTCAAACATTGTCGATGAAGCTAAAAGTACAGGAGTCCTAACAGCCGCCTAAATGAGACTCTAGAAACCCCCCCCCCACCCAGCCCTCGCCTATGTCTTTGGAAGACCTAAAAATTTGAGCCAAACGGGGCGCTAATTTCAGGATGCACTGTAAGCTCAGGTGTTGCAGGCGAAAACAAGGTCCCCTTGCGTCCGAGATTCAAATTTGCTCACCAGATTACTTGATATGGGCTAGAGTATGTCCCCCTTGCCAGTCGCCGACCTTGACAACCACGACCTTGTCCTCCCTCCCCCCCCCACCTGCGTCTCTAGGCCGAACTAGGTATAAACCTTAATCCCGACGAAAAGTTTGAGCCAAACGGGGTGCTAATTTCAGGCGAAAAAAGGTCCCCGTGAGTCCACGATTCAAATTTGCTCACTAGACTGCTAAGTACTGGCTCGAGTATACCTCCCTGCCAGTCATCGACTAAGACCAACAAAATGGGGCCCACGGTGATCAAATAGGTGTGGAAGGCTAGGTGCGGCCTCAACCCACCTTCCCCCGTCAAACGGGGCAGATTTAGGAACCGATTAAAAATAAACAAGGGCGAGGGGTGTAAGCAAAGATTTCAGACAAAGCACCCCTACCCATAATTTGCCCTGACCAATAACATTGTCCAGCTCAAGTCCAATGGAGGTGCATTTGGAAAATAAATCACTCAAAGCTTCTCCCCGCCCAGTGCAAGTTGAACCTACACACAGCTCTCACTAACGGCTCCACGAAGCTTTACTCTTCTAGCACCTTACGTCATGTCATCTTCTGGGCGCACTAGACCACAGGGTAAGGCTCTAACACTAGCATGTTGGAATGTGCGCACTCTCGCAGATAGCCCTGGAAGGGGTTGCCTGAACGGAGGACCGCATTAGTCGCCCGAGAGCTGGTACGCTTAAAGATTGACATTGCCGCACTGAGTGAAACCCGCCTCCCTGACCAAGGCCAACTGGAGGAGGTAGGTGCCAGGTACACCTTCTTCTGGATTGGCCGGCCACAGGCAGAGCGACGCGAAGCAGGCATCGCCTTTGCAATCCGGACCGATATCACGCGACGTCTAACCAGCATGCCGCAAGGCATTAACGACCGCTTGATGAGCTTCCGTTTGCCTCTCCAGGCAAACAACTTCGCTACCATAATCAGTGTCTACGTACCCACGATGACAAATCCTGAAGCGATAATAGACAGGTTCTACGAGGCCCTCCTAGCGAATGCGCCAAGGTCAGACAAATTGATCATCCTTGGGGACGTCAACGCCCGCGTCGGCGCCGACCATGCTGCCTGAAGGGGCGGGCTGGGTCCCCACGGCTCCGACAATATAAATGACAATGGCCTGTGGCTTCTGCGCATCTGCGCAGAGCAAACACATTATTTTGCCTCCCGCATCGGAAGAAGGTGTCCTGGATGCACCCTAGGTCGCGGCAATGGCAGTCATTAGCAACCGACTAAATAAACAGAGGTAAGGAGATGTAAGCAAAGGCACGCCTCCCCGCAATTCGCCCTCACCAATAACATGATGACAGTCGTATCTGCCTCGCTGACGTGCATTCTCGCTGGATATCTTACAAATCAGCCTAGATTAAAGCTTGGGACGCGTATAGGCCCATTTATTTTTAATTCTTTGATTGTAGTCTAGTTTTAAGGTTGCGAAAATTCCCATCACAGAAATTCGAAGAGTAATTGGCGAGCATACGTATACTTTCAATAAATTCTCCTCAGGCCATTACATTTATGGGGGGGGGGGGGGGTAAAGCGGTAGAGGTAAACTTGTAGGCAAATTACGTTCAACGTTACAGGCCAATTAGTCCGGGGGATAGAGTAGCGGGTGGGGTAGCAACAAGCGGCTAATTAAGCGGTAAGATTAGGGAGAAGGGGCGGTGGTGGAAGAGGAGAGGAGAGGAGGCTTGGAGAAATGCCGGTAGCTAGGTGGCCGTTGGCCATGCTAAGCTTGGGGCTTGCAGCAGGTTCTTCTGCGCGCACAAAAGTGGCTTCCTCAACCGGATAGCAGTTGCTTCTGTTGTTGCCAATAGTCACTGGCCCAGTGACTTAGGGTAGCTTGGTGAGGCCTTGTAGATCACCCTGCAGGCTTCGTTGGGGTCCACCTGATGTTCGGAATCCACCATGCGCTCTAGGATAGAGTTGTTGATGGTTCTGTTGGTATTGAAATCACCCTTCCTTAGCCATTGTGAGAGGTGTTCCTTTATTCTTTTGGATAAGCGCCGACTCGTGCGACCAATATAACTTGCTCCACGGGAGCAAGCAAAGGAGTAGATACACATGGAGGTGGTCTGAGTCGCTAACCTGTCCTTACCTTCCCCATGGAAGACTGGGTTAGTTGAGAATAGTACCCGAACTTTCGCTGCTGGGAAAGTTTGTGACACGGCATCTTCAAGGCGTCTTTTCAGGCCTTCACCTGTCACGTCTCCTCGAAAGGGCACTTTGAGAAATAATTTTTTTCTCTTCTCCACAGTGAGTGTTGTGGGTTTCATTTCTTTAGTAGCCATATTCTTGGTAATGAATTTCTCAGGATATCCGTTCTCACGGAGTAAGTCCTGGATTTTCTTGAGTTCCTCTTCAATAGTGTCTTCAGAGCAAATTTTCTTGGCTCTTTGCGTTAAGCAGCGAACTAGATTTCGCTTCTGTTGGAGAGGTAGGAAACTTTTAAAGTTCGTATGTTGTCCAGACCAGGTTTTGTTTCTATACACGCTTCTTCGGACGCTACCGTTGGGTTTACGACTAAGGAGGACGTCCAAGAAGGGGAGAGAACCTGCTGTTTCTATCTCCAACGTGAACTTTATGGAAGGATGGGTTTGATTGACCGCGTTTAAGAGCGCGTCTCTATCGGTTTCGTTTGTGGCAATCACGAGGATATCATCCACGTAGCGACCGTAGTGCTTTAACTTGTGGAGCTGATCGCTAGGTTGATGTTTTTCCAGCTTTCCCATGAATATGTCAGCCAAAAGTGGTCCCAGAGGCGAGCCCATGGCAACGCCATCTATTTGTCTGTATATTTGGCTGTCAAAAAGGAACTGCACGTTCAGTGTGCACTTCAGTAGTAGTTCCTCTAGTGAATTCGTCGGTATTCCTATTTCTAGTTGATTTGTCAATAGGAATTCGCAGATGTATTCGACTGTCTCGGTAACCGGGACGTTTGTAAATAGCGAGGAGACGTCTAGGGAGAACATTCGCATGCCGTTTAAGTTCACATCTTTGATCTCATCGACAAATTCGAACGTGTCTCGATAGCTTCGTGGTGCCAGTTGATGCTGCAAAGGCTTGAGTTTCGCCGCCAACCATATTGCTATCGTGTGATACGGTGAATTGCGCATGTCTAGTTCTCTAGTTCACTGTCTAGTTCTCTTAACAGCAGCAGTAAAATTGCTTTATTAACTACACATAATTCCAATCTACCTTACCTTAAACTCTAACTTGCTGTTACTTCATTACCTAGTTTATACACTAATGTACCTCTTAATTCATGCAGTCGAATCTCTTGGTTTAGCTTTGCTTGACTTTCATAGTTCGGTCGAGTCCTCAAAGCCTAGTTCAAGCTTTTTGGCCTGTTGCAGTCTCAGAAACACTGCTGTCCTCAATTACCGTACTTTTAGCCCACTTGTGTAGAAAGATGATGGTCTGACAAATGGAAGCGTCAGATATAGCACCAGTTCTACTACAGTTATTTTTGACATCGTGGAGATATGAGCCCAGAGTTGACTTTAATCAGCGTCACTTTCTGACTAATAATACAGCCAGAAATATTATAAGCAATACTATCATCCAGCTGTTCCCCAGTTAGTAGTATTAGAAACATCAGTATTGGTAGTACCAGCCTTGGTTTCCAGAACTATGTCTTGAAAACTACTGAAGGTGGGTATTTACTCGGAATGGCTTTAACCCAGATTCACACTCCCTGCTGGGAGCGAGGGGATATGAGCAGACGTTCTGAAAAGTCAAAGCTACAGATAGATACCGTAGTAGGCCTATATGTAGTTTATAGAAGGCAAAATGCATGACATAAAGGCGTGGTAGGACTTGAACATTAGTTTACAAACGCTCTTTTATTATTCAAATGCTAATCACTATTATCTCACACAGATTGGTAGTGCATACTGGGTGTGAATTCTTTAGTGCACCTACAGGCAGACCTTATAGCATGCTATCAACTGGGCTTAGTAAGCATGCTTACTAGAAATTAGCACTTCTAGCATTGCTATATCAGCATCATCTTAGTAATTACAGCTTCATGGATCGATTTAAGAGTGCGGAAAGCAAGACAAACCTAGTTTTGCTCAGGACCCCAAGCATGTACTTACCCGAAATAGTTAAACCCAAATTCACATTCCCTGTTTAGACCCAGGAGACATAAGCTCTAGCGTTGGCTTAGTCACTCCTAGCATGGGTACTAAAACATTTCTTGTTGAGATTAAGGAATACGAGCCCATTGCTAACTTTAATCAGCGTCACTTCTAACTTATTAAACAGTCAGTAAATGTACCAGCAAAAACTATCACCCACCTACACCCTAGACAATAGTATTAGAAACAGCAAGAGTGGTATTAGCAGTACCAGTCTTGGCTGACTTCAGTGTGGTTAGACTCCTTCTATAGGTGGGTGAGGGTAGACAGTGCAGTAGTACCGGCACAAAGTCTACTGTCACTAGATACTAAGTTAGGCGGTGTTTATGGCTGCACCTAGAGAAAGCGGCTTTCCCTGATTCTCGCTCGGTCATCTCAACTTTGCCTTGTCACCGTTTAAATGCAGTTGAGAGGGTTAGAGTGGGGTAGATGGCAGCGCGTCTACTTTACTATGCCTGACCACAGTCACCATCTCTGCTCTTGAGCAAATGGTAGGCATCTTCGCTTGCGATGGTCGAACTTGCACTTATGATATAATTCCAGTGGATTGGAACATCTTGCTATTGCGGGAACATTACGTTAATTTTCAGGGAGACTGAGGGTGATATTGATTATAGGGTTGGATTTAAGAAAGGTGTAAGGGTTAAGCTTAAGGTCGGGGTTGAACTGGAATTTTGTACAAGGCCATTTGTATTACCAGCGGAGGTTCCTACTTAAGCATCTAGCTGAGTAAACACCACCAAACCGATGTTGAAAAAACAAATATTCAGTAATTACGCTCTCGAAAGACGATTGGGCAAAAAACAGAGCTTTTTATTCGTTGATAAACGGTCGCCTGCCCGCAAGCGGACCTCATATGTCCTGCTCTGCCTTGGGTATCGACAGGGGCCTTAACTCAATGCTTAGGACGTTTGACTCTGATCAAGGTCGCGATGCTGCGGCCCGCGTGGGGCACAGCTTGGGTCTGGATAGGACTGGCTGACGATGGCTAATAATCCAGAAATGACCACATCACTCTCTCTTGTCATTGCCGGCCATATTATATGCCTATACCACACGCTGTTACGGCTGTCAGGGCCTCTGTCGCGGCCCAAGTCAGAGTGCGACAGGGGAGTACCGTTAGTGGTCAGGAGAACATTCGTCAACGAGTATCAATATCCTTGGATCTAACCCGGCAAGACTACGAGCTCGTGGCTCAGTGGTTAGGGCATTTGACTGTGATCAAGGAGGTCGCGAGTTCGAGGCTCGGGTGAGACACCACCTGGGTTTGGGCACGACTGGCTGACGACGGCTGATAAGCCAGAAAAGGCCACATTTCAGTCTATCTCATCTTTGCCGACGATACTATCTGCCAAAAAAGAGCTTAATCGGCGGCGTTAGTGATGGTGACGCCTGCGCCGTCCCATGGCTGATTACCAATGACCATCAGTAACACTGTACTTTCTGTGAAGTTCGCGTGGCACTGGGACTTTCGCCATTGCCGCCTTGGGGATGAATCTGGAAATTGACCAACCTGCAAGTGCGCCTATCGCAGGGGGTTAAGTGAGCAAAACCCTAGCAACTGCGGTCTTCAGACCATCGTTCCTTAGTAAAGAAGTTAGTGGAGGTCACAGTGTTAGGAATAGTTTATTGTGTACACAGATGAACGGAGAATAAGAGGAAGAAGCTCGACTTGGGAGCATACGACCAGCCAGGAGGCCGGTCGGGTTCCAAGTGCCAGTTTGACGGCAGTCAGGCCAGTGGGCAGAAAGAGAGAGCAATTCACGCATGCAGTCTTGCTATTCTTCGCCGGGCCAGAAAGCAACTTTGCGGCAACTGTGATTGGCTGTTCCCAGACGTTGAAACCAACTTCTGTGGGTCTTCGGGAATGCTCGGCTCGATGCGAGCTAACCACTACACGCCTCTTCACCTGCGTTTCGATTGTTCCGTTGAAGATAAAGTACGTCTTGGGAGCTACGGGCTACTAGCTAGCTGTGTCATCTAATTTTACTGAAGAGAGCGTAGGTGATAAACTTCCTGATACTTCACAGTCCTTGTCGATGTTAGGGGTTAGGAGGCAACCTTTCATGCAGAGTTGATCCTCTCCTGCCACTAAACTTCCTGACTCAACCATGAAACCGGTCTCAGGTGGGTATGGGGAGGCCATGTGGTAGACACAGTGCAAGTCTACTCTCAGTATAATTTAATTCACGCGTACGTCACGGCGCTTGCATACAGCCTGTTGTGAAGCACGTATTAGACATGGTCGAAAAATGACGATCGAACTGCCGTCAGGTACACTGGTTGTAGTATTCGCTTTTAGCATGAAAATTTAATGGGACATTTAGCCAACCCGGTACTAGTTTTAATCTTCCCAAACATAAAATACCAATAAAAATTACTGCCCTCTAAACGAATGCGATAAAAGAGCTGCGGTTTTTAGCCAAGTTACCATCGACAGAATACGGGCTTGCAGTTCTGTCGCGTTGAGCTGATATTTATGATTTATCTATGTTGAAGCCTTCAGTATGAGCGCTGGTCTGCCAGTCTCAGGGAACCCTGGTCGTCTTGAAGCGACTTAAACGAAAGAAAATTTTGCTGCTTGACAAATTTTCTTAGATTAGATTAACCAAAATCATGATAAAAATATGTTAAACGACTGACGGACTTTTACTGAACAGGAAAGTGAAGCTGTATCTCCTGTGAACGAGCCAGCAGAGCAGTGTAGTTTATTACATTGTTGACTTTGGCGATAGCTGCTTGAAAACAAAATGCTCATTCGACGTCTATATTGTGCTTCTCCATAAACTGGGTCACGCGTTGCAAGGCATCTAGCTTCACCTCCTTTGGAACGGCATTTCGTGCTGCAGCTGTTACTCCCATTATGATGTCATCTAGGGAGACCATATCCACGCCCTTCTCCTTGATATATTCCCTGCAGATTACCTTCATCTTCTCATCCCAGTTGCTCTTCCTCAAATTTTCCTCTACTCTGGCTCTAATCTTTTCTCGTTCCCCTGTACGAAAAAGGAGATCGTTGAGTTTACGGCGAACCTCCTCGCGTTTGGCTGCCATGTCCGACTGCGTCTAGTCCGACTAATTGCTTACGCGTTATCGATTTTTCCATTTAACTGCCACGTGCAAACATAGAACGAGCGATAACCCCTACGTATTCGGTCACCGCTAGTTTCCATATTCCTTAGTCAGACAGGTTTCTGAGGTCAAGTGTCCCTGCAATTAAAATGTTTGGTAGCATCAGAAAAATTGTTCCTAAGAGGCGCAGATCGTGGGCGGAGAAAACTGCGGCACACACTCAACTGTTGGACTAGTGAAAAGTCAGTTCTACTAATTACCGGCACGAATGGAAATCCAACTCGAATACTAAGAATGTCCCGCAGTAAGAAAAATGAGAAGATTATGCAAAAAGCAATAGAATCCTTTAATTAGCCAGTAACCGATCTCACTGAATATTAACTAATCATCGTCGAACTCGACGGTTCAACTGTATCTACCGTGATCGGAGCTCTAGACAGCGTACTGGGCACATTCCTAGGTAGGCTATAGTTGCGCCTGGAAGGCGGGTACTGCTACCAGATTCTGTAGGGAACCATATTTCTTTGCAAACTCGGTATTACTTCCCTGATAAATAATCACTAAATAAATTGTAAATTTTAGGCCAAAGGGGGCCCTTCATTACAAAATTAATGCGGTGTTAAGAATAAATACAAATTGAACAAAGCAAAGATCAGGCGACTAGCAGAATTGACAAGAAAATCCTCTCGAAATATCAGTGCTTACAATCAAGTGAGTGTCTTCCTCCCTTTTAAGGGTGATAATGTATCCAAAGTGATCAAACGAAGACTTCGATGCACGCTTGAAAGAACGTAAACCACCTGCAAATAGTTGTACATAAGCACAACAACGGCCATTCCGGTTAGACCAACTAAAGACATTCTGCCTGTGCACGCCGCATAAAGCTATGTAAACGAGTACAGTATTTGCTAAAGACCGTGCAACTTTCATGATGAAATTTGACTCGGTTCTTAAGCATATATTTGGTCACAATTTTAATCTAGTGAGTGGATTTAATTCTGCGAAAGCCTCTAAGTTAGGTTGATAAAGAGAAATGAACACTAATTTTGGCGAAATTGAGAGTACTCTCATATCGATGGAAGTTCCTATGCCCTTACGATAGACACAACCAAAGTTCTTATTAGTATTGATTATACCATGGTGGAACGCCAAAATACGTGAAATAGGTAAAGAAGGTTTCTCTTCCAGAACTGGAAAATGTTGTCCAAAATCGTTTGGATTCAAGTGAAGTCAAGTTGAAGGAATCGCATTTATTTGCATTTATTTGCCTCAATTTGTAGGAAGATTCATATTTTCAGAGTTATACTTAGCTGACCTGTGAAGTTTTTTGGCATAAAATGCAGTAACAAAAGCTTTGTCGCATGTTGTTTAAACCACACCGCTCATCTTGGCGTTCAAGCAGTGTCCGCATATGTTACCGCAAAGGTAATGTAGAGAGGGTCTTATTAATGTGAATCACGTAGAAATATAGTTTTGTGTAAAGTATACGTTCCTCTTATGTGTCATATGGAAACGGAACAGACAGAAGTGCAATAAGTGTTTAAAAAAATTACCATATATGTGGCCTGTTGTTTTGCATTCGTGAGCTAATGACGGATCGTTAAATAAATCCGCTTATGCGGAAGATAATCCATTATAAAGAGAAAAGTAAGTTCTTTCATTTCCAGGCGAGTGAAATCGTATATCATCAGGTTTATTAAAGAAATTATGAAAATTCTACAAGTTCGTTGTAAAATTACCTTGGAAAATTTACTATACACAGAAATTCGTCAACCGAATATCTAATTAAGGCACCTTTTAAAGAGGTAACCTATAAGAGAAAGATTTTTTTTTTAATTTTAGGAATAACAATATCCCAGTTATCTTGGGGACGTTCATACACACGACACTGTGGTTTGCAGTTTTGAGGCATTTCTGAATATGATCAACATGGCCTTCTTCATCAGAACTTATATCCAAAAACACTTTCTTTCCGTAAACGCTCTTTATATATAGATCCTATTTTAAAGTTTTTGATGTAAACGTCCAATGAAGACATTGAAAGCGAAGACAACGGTGCCAGACTCTATTGGCCGATATTCAATAAATTAATTATCTACTAATGGCAATCTGTGCACAAGATTTCGATGAAAGAAACATTCTTTTTACATAAAGAAATTGGTTCCATTCCGTTTTCAACTTAACAACACATTTAAATTTATTCTTCTAGTCTATAGCTATTTTTACCTCTCAGGAACTTGGGGATTGTCGTTAAAATTTTATTTTTCTCAACAAAAACTCAGTACTTCTTACACTTATTTTAAGTTTTAACTAAGCCCAGTGCTGTTCATTATTATTTAAAAGTTTGCATGCGAGCATTCACCCCGGTATGTGAGTAATGATCAAACTTTTACAAAGTAATGAATGTTGCATGATTTTTAGCGCATACTCTATGCATGTAGTTACGGGCGCAAATACATCGGGCGCGCGGTTCTCCGAACGCAAACACATCGTCCAAATAGCCCTTATGCGTAAAATATTGAACCGTTGCAATAAGAGTTTTCAGTTCTCGCGATTGGGCTCATGAGGTAGAGTCGACTCTCGTTTATGAACTTTTACTGACCGCTAACGCAACTCACTTGTTCCGCTTCGCGTTTTGCCTTGGGTCTCATTTCTCAGACCCTGGGGGCAGCTGTAGCAGTAAGTAGTATAGGCACTGAGAAAAAGACGCCTCGATGGCTGGGACCATACTTTAATTCGCCTGACGTTTCCAGCTTCATCGCGGATTCGTCCTCACAGATCAGTAGCAGATGCGGGCCTGTATCTGCTACTACTCTCTGACCATCTCTCTGATGACGAATCCGCAACGGAGCTCGAAACGTCAGGTGAATAAAAGTATTGTCCCAGCGATCGAGTTATCTTCTTTTCAATTACTTCCTCGGACTCGCATTATACATTTTATTGACAGTAAAGGCACTTTTGCCAGAAGCTTATGTACTGTTGAGCATTTTAGTACGGCAATTTAGAGAACTACATTCCCACCTAGAAAAATGAAGAACACATACTTTACTATCTGTACATAATATAATCTTTCTCCTACTCAGGCTTTCCCATGACTTCTCTCATCTCTTAAGGCATAGAACCTGAGGATCGCGGTTGCCAGGGCTTAACTTAGTTAACCCCCTGCGATATGGATGACTGCCCGACATGATCTGATCTCGCAACTTCTGCTGTCCCTGCTGTTATTGTGACTTTCCATCCTGTCCCTGCGATTATGGTGACTTTCCTAAATGAGCTCAACTCGCAACTTGTGATGCGGCTGAACTCAGTTATCATCAAACCTCTCTCGACTTTAACAGGTTTTGTCCTATGTCATCCTATGTGACCACAATATCGAGAATTTCTTAACCGGCATTATATCATGTAGCGAGGTGGAAGCTATAAACTACGCTCACCCCATCCAGTTCAGGCCATGCTTCCTTTCCAATCCAAATCAGAAGTCCCTCCAGGAGTGCCAACATCAAGATCTTCTTCCCAACAATTGGTCCTATTCCACTGCCTACAGTACATTTTATTTCAAACCCTACCTGCACGTCATACTGATTTGCCGTTGCCGTTTAACAAAACCACCGCTTTTATCCAACCACCTCCGCAACCTGGCTAATTCACGTCATCCATCGCCACCAACGCTGTTTTCAACTCTACATTGGTATGTGCCTACCTACTTTACTACATTTAATTATTCTTCCTTCGTTTGCTTTCTTTCATCAACGAACAACTATTTAGGAGGGGAACACTTGTAGTGTCTTGTTCCACACAAAGTACACTTGTGAACGCTTCTCGTGACTAGCTCAAGTCGAAGTGCACTTTGCGAACGCTCGGCGTTTCCAGCCTCTATAACAGCCAGTCACAGACCGACTCTCACAGGGCCTTGTGTGACGACTGCCGAGCAAAACATCACTTAAGACGCCACCAACAGGCTGACGGCTGTGCGGTCGTGTGATAGCCAATTTCCTACTGCCTATTCACCTAGTCATTCTGTGCAGAATCTACCTCTCCTACTACTTTGGCCGTGTCGTGACTTTTTTCACCTCTTAAGGCACTGGACCTCAAGATCGCAGTTGCCGGGATTTAACTCACTTAGCACCTTGCGATACATTACCACCCAAAACGCAAAGAATACATTTACTATCACATTTTGAAAGTTTTTGATCAGTGTGGGTGACACACAATATGAATACAAATCAGCTGGTGCGTTTGAAAGTAAGTGTTTGGGCAGATCAGGCCACAGTTCGGTGTGTTACGGCCTTCTGGTGTATGTGACATTTCAAGACTTCGGCTTTAACTGTATGCTAGTTAAGAGAATGGTGGTAAAAATGATGGCAGAATTGGTCACCAGGACGGCAAAGATGAGGTGAACTTCCACACAGTATCGACTCGCGTGCAGTCAAGGCTTATTCTAAAAAAAACAGCATAAGTTTAAGGTATTCTGAAAAACGAATCATACGCTTAAAGGCACTTTAAAAATAGTTGGATGATTAGACTCCCAAATTTATCTTGCCTTAGAACTATGCGGTTTTCTTCTTGGCGGGGTAATTCGGCAGAGGTGAGCATGCGAGCCCTGGGTTGTGTCCATTGTTCATTTCTACGAAAGTATTACTTTGTGAAGGCATTTTGTTCCCCTCAATTGCTTGACCTTGAAACGGGCCAATCAGATCCTTCTGCAGCGCATCACACGGCAGTTCGTCCTCCATTTTACGTACGTAAACCGGAGGTGGCTGTTTATAACTGTGTGCTTCGGCTGATAACGACATATTGTCATAAATCCAGGAGTTGCCGTGACCGACGTCAAGGGCTTCATTAACGTCACTTCTGTCCGTACAGGAGGTCAGCTGTTGGTGAACAGAAAACTGTCCTCCATCGACCGAACGCCAATCTGCCGGCTCCAGATCCTGTCGAACTTCCCCGCGAAACCCTATCGCCGAGCAGTCGGTTGGATCAGTGTTCTCACCGAAGGGTCCTTGAAGTTGCATATTTGCCGCATCAAGCGTTGGCAACATCAGGGGCACACGAATTTCCTCTAGAATAAATAGTATGATGACATTTTAAGTGCATCAGAAACCAATGTAAGCTCAGGAAGTTAATTCTCCGATTTAAATCTTCTCAGGTTCGGTCGGAACCTCTCGACTATCTGTGCAATAGTTATATCCTTACCATATGCAGATGGTTGAATTCCTAGGAGATAGCCGAGCAAAGCAGTAACGAGGTCTAGCACCTTCATCGAACTAAGATACTGAGACTGTCCAATTCCCCGAGGCTGCTGTTCTTAAGGAACTCTTAAGCTTAAAAGAATCTAAGTCACCGGGTCCTGACAACGCACCAGCCAAGATTTTGAAGGAGCTCGCCAATGAGTTGGCCAAACCACTCTCTATGCTCTTCCAAACCTCCTTCGAAACCGGATGCCTACCAGTAGATTGGAAATCCGCGAGGATTACACCGCTATACAAGGGGGGAAGCCGGGTCTCAGCGAATAACTACCGACCAGTCAGCCTAACTGCAATCTGTTGCGAAATCATGGAAAAAATTATCAAGCAACAACTTATGCAGTTCCTGGAAAAAAACTCATCTGCTATCGGATGCTCAGCATGGTTTTCGTAGAGGTAGGTCCTGCGTTACAAACTTGCTCTACTGTTTAGAACGGTGGACTGAGGCAGTCGATAGTGGAAACTCAGTGCATGCTGTCTATATTGACTTCAAAAAGGCTTTCGATAGCGTGCCGCACCACCGCCTCCTTTATAAAGTCAGCCGCATAGGAGTAAGAGGTAGGCTCCTTACGTGGATAAAAAGCTTCCTAATCGGTCGCTCGCAAACTGTCCACATCAGCGACAAACAGTCAGCCAAGGTTGAGGTTGAGAGGGGTGTTCCCCAAGGCTCCGTTCTCGGCCCTATTTTGTTCGTTTTCTACATCAACGACTGTGTCTGCGAACTGGATTGCGGCATCGCCATGTTTGCCGATGATATAAAACTTTGGAGCGAAATTCGAACTGCGGCTGACGAAGTGCACTTACAGGAAAATTTAAATAGACTTCAAAAATGGTCGGCGGACTGGCTCTTACCGTTCAATGAGAGCAAGTGCACCACCATTCGAGTTGGCAAATGCGGTTCTTCAAACGGCACGGCTTACCGACTGAATGACATACCATTGAAGGAAGTGAAAGCCCAGAAAGACTTGGGAGTCTGGATCACACCCTCGCTTAAACCCTCCCTGCATTGCACAAAGGTAGCCAAGTCCGCGATGTCGATCCTATACCTCGTCAAACGAGCTTTTTCTACCTTCAATGAAGAGTGCTTCACAAAAGTCTTCGGAACCTTCGTACGACCGCACCTTGAATCCGCTATTCAAGCTTGGAGACCCTGGGCCAGGAAAGACATCAACATCCTGGAAAAGGTACAACGGCGCGCAACCAAACTTGTTATGGGGCAGGGCTCGCAGCCTTATGAAACACGGCTGTCGAATCTCAACCTCTTCCCTTTGCGCTACAGGCAGCTTCGGGGGGACCTGATACTAGCATTCCGCGTATTATGTCTTCAAGACTGCTGTCTTATATCAGGGGATTTTTTCGAATTAGCAACGACCACGAATCTGAGGGGTCATTCCCTCAAATTAAAGGTGACAGGGGCCAGGCTGGACGCTCGGAAACACTTCTTTTCAAAAAGGGTGGTCGGAGCGTGGAATGCGCTTCCTCAGGACGTTGTTATGTCGGAATCGCTAGAGGGTTTTAAGCGAAAACTGGATCGATATAGCAGTGCACGATGGATCGGAACTGACAATTTGCAATAACAATAATACTACTTCCAATTTTTCAGTAGTATTGGTTTTTATATCCATTCACGTTTGCTATTTATTACGCCCTCCCACGCGTAGCCTCATGCGAAGGTCTCCGCGGTCTACCCTACTTGGCTATCTGCGTACCGTGATTACCCGCTGGCGATCTTATCAGCCAGACCTGCCGGTCTAAACGGTCACCCTTGGTTCGACCCAAAGCGGACTGTCGACGATCTGGACGGATGCCTCTGTTTTTCCAGTTCCGTGGCGGACTCTGCAATCAGCAAGGAAGAATCAGGACGTGGCTTCTACATGGTGATGATCCTGGGAACCTTTGCAATGCCCCCCTCCCAGTGGGAACTCCCTTTTTTCTCCTAAATCCCCTGCATTCCCCCCGCAAGGGCGACAGTTTTTCTCCTAAAAATCCCTGAGGAGTTTTTTCACTGTCTGCTCCTATTTTCATCCTATGACTCAGGACAACTGGCCTCGCCAACAGTCTAAGCAGCAAATTTTTTGCTACCACTGCACATATGTACAAATAGGGCACTCAAAGGAATTTTTCCTACATACCCTCAATATACTGATACTGATATCAAAAAATACGTAGGCTAACGTGCTACATATTATTGGTGAGTAGTATGTATTTTGTACCCACCGTGAAATCACAAAGTTCATTGTCAATTGAGAAAGAAGTACTTACTGGGAGCATAAGTACGAGCAGAGGAAAAGAATATGTAGGATGATAAGATGGTTTGTTTTTTAAATAATTTTTACGTCAAAGTGTGCATTATTTACGCTTTCGTCATTGAATTCGCTACGCCAGTTACCTCGACTGGGAGTGACAAGCAGCGGTTTACATGTGAATCCTGTGGGATAGCATATCATATTCACATATACTCATTAGCAAGCTATCTTTGAGCCTGGACACCCGTATGGAGCAATATAAACTACTTTTCCGTCGCCGAGACCCCTTGTCCTCCCTCCTTGCACACACAATCCAGTGCGACCATAGATTTAATTGGGATGACAATGAAATCGCTGCCATGGCTAAAACAAAACGGGCGTGGGAATTCATCAAGGCTTTTTATTCCACCGCGAGTAGTTTTAATCTCCACGTTGACTTGAACGACCAATACGGTGTTTTAAGGTCAAAACTTATCTTCCACTGCCCTAATCACGCGCCAACGACCTTTAACCCAGTCACTATGACAACAACCGATCCACCATCCGTTCTGCCCCTACTGCCACCCTCACTGCCCACGAACAACCCGTGACTAATCTATTCACAAGTCAGTGGTTCAGCCGTCCTGTCGTTTAAAATGTCTGAAGACACTTTCTTACTTTCTCGCTTCCTTTTGTTTGAAGATGGGCTTGGGCCACCAGCTCGAAAATTCCCAAGTACAATTGAATTTTTCCGATGCAACTCTTACTTTCTTCATCATATCGCTTGGAATGCGTCCCCTTCTGATCTAGGATTCACTGTTTACTGTGGAGGTAGGCTTTTAACTCCAATAACGGTAGAACATTAATATTCTTGCACGCTAGGCTAATTTCGACTCACCACCGAGGAGAATATCACATAACAGTTCATCCACATGTAGACCGTCTCGTCTGGCTGCCGCAATCTTCATTACCAGCAACTTTGAAACACGCTGCAGTGTCGGAATCAGCAACAGAAGTTCACCGAAGCGGCCCTCTGAAAGGTACTGATTGTCGTTCATGAGATTCATCAGCTCCACCTGCAGCTTGTTCCTTGAACTCTCCATCAGAAGCCGACCGTTAGTACTCAGCAATGAGCTTGCTAAAATCAAGTAGAGGAAAAGCTTTAGAAACGCTATGCATGAAAGGGGCTGCAATCCACATTTACATGAAACAATGGAGTAAAACCGGGCTACTTTGACAAAATAAGTACGTAGTTATGTGCAGTAAACTACATAATGAAAGGTATGAGGAAGCTCTACCTGAGGGAAATCTGGATGCATATTCCTCGGCTGGAAGAATAAGGAGAAATACTGGACTTTTTGTCGCATCGACTTTCGTTACTGCAAGCGTTGGCTACGCGTAAATGGGGGTCGGAAGGGGTTGGCACTTGCGATTGGTCAATGTTCACACCACGTCCATTCTCACGTCATCTTATCGTGCGTCCCTGGAGTTATGGCGTGTAACCTTGATGTGGCAACTTGCATGTTTTTATGGGAATTGGCCAACCCCCTTCCACATCCAGTTACGCGTCGCCAACGCTCGCTGTTGAAAACATGAATAATTATATATTATATGGCACTCATTTGATAGAAAATTACGTCTTCTTCCGAATATTTACTTGAATAACAGGCATCTTCCGGTTTTAAACGATGTTTTCACTTCTCGACTAACTTTTAAACCTATTACGCTTGCAGTTGTGGTTTAAGACTGTATGTTGTGGACAGATCTGGAAGAAGCACTCGTTATCTTAATGGGGGGCGGGCGACTTTTGCCGTGACTAGTACTCAGACAAAATTTGGCTTTCTTATCAAAGTTCCAAACTTTTAAAACATTTTTGCGAAAATTCCCATTGAAAATTTCAGAAGATGAATTGGCGAACATACGTTTGTTTTCAATTATTCTCATCGGGCCTTTACATTTATAGGGTAATTAAGTAAATGGACTATGCGGGTTAGTAGAAAAAGAAGGACGGTTGTCAGGGGAAGGGGAATGGGGGGACGTCGAAACGGGGTCAAAATTTGATCAGCGTTAGGAGGAGCTGGTAGTCGGTTGAGGTGCTAAGCCGCTGGCTGTTGGATTAGCAGCTTTTGACCATGGTAACCGTGGTGCCGCGACAAAATTCTTTTGGGCGCAAAGGATGGGTCGGCGTAGCCTGATTGCGGCCGCGTCTGCCGTAGCCAAGAGACGCTGTCCAAGAAATTTTGAGTAGCTTGAGGGTACCTTGTAGATAACTCGGAAGGCCTCTTTGGCATCCACGCGATGGTCAGAGTCTACCAGATGCGCTAGAATGGAACTGTTAACACCCTTTAGTTGACCCTTTCCTAACCATGCTGGGATGTGTTCTCGGACTCTTTTGGACAAACGCCGACTCGTGCGACCAATGTATCCCGCCCCACAGGAACAGGTTAATGAATATATGCACATGGATGTGGTCTGGGCTGGCAGTTTGTCCTTGATCTCTCCGTATAGGATGGGAGTGGTCGAGAAAAGTACGTGGGCGTTGGCTGCTTGGAAGGTGGTTGCTACAGCTTGACTCAGGCGCCTCCTTAGAAGTTCGTTTGGTCCGTCCCCTTGAAATGGGACCCTGATAAATATTTGCTTCTTCTCTGCTGTTAGCATTGCAGGTTTTGGTGGCCTTTCAGCCATGTGCTTAGCGATAAATTGATTGGGGTACCCATTTTGTCGAAATACACATTCAACAATCCTTAGCTCCTCTTCTATGCTATCATTCGAGCAGATCCTTTTCTCCCTTTGCGTCAAACATCGTACTAAATTACGTTTGAAGTTTAACGGTACGAAGCTAGCAAAATGGATGTATTGCCCAAACCATGTCTTCTTACGATATACCTTCCGTTGAATGCTCCCATCAGCCTTTCTACTCAGTAGTACATCAAGGAATGGGAGTGATCCAGATTCTTCTACTTCTACTGTAAATTCGATAGACGGATGCACCTGATTAACTCTATTCATTAGAGCTGAAAAGTCGGTTTGGTCTGATGCAACAGCGAATATGTCATCTACTTAACGTTTGTAGTACATCAGACTATTTATCTGGTGGCTAAGTTGCGTAGCCTCTAGTTTGCCCATGAATATATTTGCTAGAAGCAGACCCAGAGGTAAACCCATAGCTACTCCGTCTAGTTGCCTGTATATCTTGTTGTCGAAAAGGAACTGCACAATCAAGGTACATTTAAGTAGCAATTCCCTGAGCATTCTAAGCTTTGGTTTTTGGAAAACGTTTTAGCTTAGGATTGTTGAAAATCTTTTGCAAACACATATCGCCAAGTAATCACAATGGCGAACGGGAAAGCTTCAAATGCAGGTAAGGCTTAACCTTCAACAGCCCATGTATGAAGGCCGCCATCCCCTTCATTGGCTTCGAAAGACCGCCATATATTTGCGTTGAGAAAAACACTTGAACAAAATTTCTACGGAGAACAGAAACGGAGTGGCGTCAATCAGCAACTTGTGTTGTACCATCGTCCGATGCATTTACTGAGGCATCAATAGAAGCTTTATGTTTCACGTCAATGGTCATAATGACTTACTGGGGCTGAAAAAGATGATGGCCTTCAGGCAGATGATCTCTGTCTCATTGAGGCCCAGCTCCTGAATCGGCTGGTAGACATTGGTTGCAATGACCTTGAGAAGCCAGGCTAGCCCGGAGTCGGGGCAGGGTGTGGGAAAGGTGCCGGAACTGGCTAGCGCAAACAGGGTCTCGCCTAGACAGCGAGCCATCGTCTGAGCACCGGCGGGAGAGCTGGCGAATGTCGGCCTCTTGATGTCAGGGCTGTAGAGGCTGTTATCGACTCCTCTGCGGTTGGGACTGTTACCCATTGGCGGCTCTGCATCGTCAAGTTGCTTGCCAGACATACAGGCCTGCCAGATCAAACAGAGGAGAAGCAGCTCGGCCGCGTTTCCTCGCAGTAGTGAGAGCTGTTAACGGTAAATGGAAGGAGGCTGAGCAGGTTAGTTGCATCAAAATCTGCAGATAATACACAAACAAACCATGCTTACTATAATCAAATAAGTAGCTAGTTATGTATAGTAAACTTCAGTTTGAGCAGTCGAGTTGCATAAAAATCTAGGGGATACTGTTTGCTACCCCCTGTTGAACGATGAGTAAGGATTTCTCATAGAAATAATCATTTAAATAACCTAATGAGTGGCAAAGAAAAGCGCACGATAAGTAAAATTAGAAATACAACCAATACAAACAATTTTTGGGAGTAGACTATCATCATGAAAGATTGGATTCTTTCCCATTTTTTAAGCCAGAAAGCAACCACCTGTCACTAATAAAACTTAAATAATTACGATAAACCTAACTAAACTATGCTAACTAAACTAAAAAGTAATACAAACAAACATAAAACCAAAAAAGTCCCAACTAAACTGAAAACAAGACAAAAGCAAACTAACCAATGTGAATAATAAAACCCGAAGGAAACTTAATTACGGCGATTAAACTAAAAACTTAACAGAAATTAGCAAAACTAAATGTAATCGTACGGGAGAAAAGCCAATAAACTTAATGTATAAAAGCAATCTATGATCAAATGAAGTAACGAAACAGTGTGCTTAAGTAGGCAGTTATGTATAGTAAACTGTACCATATAAGGGATCGTTACTAGAATACCGAATTGACTTGTGCCTTTCCGTTATATTAGAAGAAAAAGAAGCCTGCTTTCCATTCTATGTGAAGTACGACCAGCCTCATGATTGGCTAGTTCTAACAATTGTTTGCATTGTTGCGAAGATTCCCATTGAAAATTTCAGAAGATTAAATGGCGAACATACGTTTGTTTTCGATAATTCTCATCAGGCCTTTACATTCATATGGTAATTGAGCAAATTAAGAATGTGGGTTGGTAGAAAAGTAGAACTGTTGTCAGGACAGGGGGAAAAAGGAGAGGAAAGGGGGATCAAAATACGCTCAGCGTTAGGGGGAACTGGTAGTCGGCTGAAGTGTTAAGCTGCTGGCTGTTGGATTAGCAGCTTTTGACCATGGCAACTGCGGCGCTGCGACGAAGTTCTTTTGAGCGCAAAGGAACGGTCGGCGTAGCCTGATGGCGGCCGCTTCTGCCCTAGCCAATAGACGTTGTCCAAGAAGTTTTGAGTAGCCTGAAGGTACCTTGTAGATAACTCGGAAGGCCTCTTTGGCATCCACCCGATGGTCTGAGTCTACCAGGTGCGCTAGAATGGAACTGTTTGCACCCTTTAGTTGACCCTTCCCTAACCATGCTGGAATGTGTTCTCGTACTCTCTTGGACGAACGCCGGCTCGTGCGACAAATGTATCCCACCCCACAGGAGCAGGTTAATAAATATAGGCACATAGATGTGGTCTGGGTTGGCAGTTTGTCCTTGACCTCTCCGTATAGGATGGGAGTCGTCGAGAACGGTACATGGGCGTTGGCTGCTGGGAAGGTAGTTGCTACAGCTTGACTCAAGCGCCTCCTCAGGAGTTCGCTTGGTCCGTCCCCTTAAAAATGGGACCCTGACGAGTATTCGCTTCTTCGCTGCGGTTGACACTGCGGGTTTTGTTGACCTTTCAGCCATGTTCTTGGTGATAAATCGACTGGGATACCCATTTTGTCGAAACACGCCTTCAATCGTCTTTAGCTCCTCTTCTACGCTATCATTTGAGCAGATTCGTTTCGCACTTTGCGTTAAACATCGTATTAAATTACGTTTGAAGTTTAACGGTCTGAAGCTAGCAGTAAGCTGATGATAATTATCGAAAACAAACGTATGTTCGCCATTTCATCTTCTGAAATTCTTGCTTACAAAAAGTAGAGATAAAGATTACAACGTTGAATACTACTTGGTGTTTGTCAGTAGCAATATGTTTTAACGGAAAAAGACTTGCCTGATCTTGCATATCCAGCCCAGCGAAGCAGTCCAGACGTTTTACCCAGCTGATGAGGTGGAGAAGTTGCGTCTTCATGGTATGACAGATATCTCCAAGGGAAATGCTATCACCTGCACCACAGTGCTGTTGTGTGCTGTCGCTGTTAACGGTCGATGGCGTGTTGTAGAAAACGTCTTCTGTCTGGCAGATTGTAGACTTTGGAAGAACAAAGCCGGGGAATGGTTTGCCAGTTTAATCATACATATATACATAAATATATAGGCTCACACGCATGTGAGCTTGAACCATGGAGGGAGACGAAATTCATGCAAGTGCGGACTGGAAGAGCAGGTTTTATTGTAAGATCTCAGGTATGCTAACTTCATACAAGTCACCCAGTTAAGGTAATAGTTAAGTTGATTGCCCATCTGAGATACTTCCAGCCCTAGAATGTTGTCTCACAGGCCGATAGTATTGGCTTCGTTTTTATTTAATTATTTAATTGATTGGTTTTTTGGGTTTTAGATTAATTTGCGTTAGTTACGAAGAAGAAGATGCGATCACTGGAACAAGGACTTTATTTTCCTGACGTTTCGGATTCCGTCGGGAATCCTTAGTCATAG
>JAYGXS010000010.1:7672794-7682907 GCA_036362985.1 Ligula intestinalis
CACATTATGCTGTAAGGATACAATGGGCATGCGAAACGCACGCACGCACATACAAATAGACAACATGAGCTATACACTCCACTTGCGGGTGCCACGCATCTTCAGCTGTTGCAGAGCAGCATGGAAAAGATCGCCATCTAGGGAAAAGTATGAAACTTGAACTGAGAGGGGGAGGGGTTATGGGAGGGGACCGAACGTACCTCTTTTGCCTCAGCATCTGCTCTCAGGAGACTGCTAATGTCAACTGAAGTCGCGCCCAACACGGAGGATTCGAACAATGATCGACGACTGCTAATTTTGTCCCGCTCATTCTGAACAGCTGAACAGAGATAAAAACGGTCAGACTGGGGAGAACAGAAGCGATGCATTGGATAAATAAAATGAAAAATTGCCTGTGGCAGGCAGAATGTGCTCGGTAAGTGCTCATTTTAAACATCACCGTTCCGTAGTTTACTAATAATAACTAACTACTTGTTTTACTAATAGTAAGCCTGTTTTCTTTTATTATTTCAGATTGGCATGGATAGGCGGCTTTTTGCGGCATTTACGTCTGCAAGCATGCCAGTCGTCTGCCTGGACATTTCTCCGCAACTTTTCCTACTGGGTTTTGCTGTTTTTTTTAATTTCCTCATCTTTCGTAGAGCTTGCATGCAGGCACAATGATCGATTTAAGCGAATTTCGCCAACTTTTACACTACGCAGAAGGTTTCAGTTTTAAAGCAAAGGACTTGTCCCATAGTATTTTGGGTTCAACTCGTGCATCCCCTTACAAGTCCTTTGGCGTCAACCAAATCAGAAACGTCAGCAAATCTACAACTTTATTCCGGTGAGCAGCAGATGAACTCTAAGAATTGTTTATGCTGTTTGTGAATGAAGGTCTTGTGAGGGCAATAACCGGAAAATGCATCAAAAAAATAGCACCGAAACTTTTCAAAACATGAAAAATCCTCCTAATTGCGAAAATTTACTGACAATAATTTCAACCTCCTCTAGAATAAGAAAATATCTTCGAGAGAGTATGACTTTATTTCTGAACGAATAGCAAACTGCGCACTTCGTACCTTCTGTCTTTCCACGAGCACGACTGGTGTTAGTGGACAGAAATATAAGTTGGCGGATTAGGGAGTATTAACTAGATTCTGCCCACTAGTGACTTTTTCAACCGTTACGGCCCCCGCCTGATACTTGTACTAAGCATGAACAATGAGCTAGCCGACCACACACAAAGCAAGTTAGAGCACGTCATTCTCACACAAAGTTTAAGTGTATTTGAGGGGCCACGAGAGGGTCATAGTCCGAGACACTGGGCCAATCAGCAATGAGCAGACGTAGCTGGTTGGCAGTGAGGTAGCTCGCGACGCCTTTGTGTGTGCTGACTCATCATGGGAATAGCAGCCTTCCCAACAGCAACAGAGCCTGATTAATTTTAGTTCAAAAATTAACTCAATAATTATTATTGGCTGTGAAATAATCCAACTTTTGTAACTTTACGAGACCAGAAATAGACTGGAATAGAGTTTTTCGCCCTTTTTACTTTCTGGGGAAATTAATTTATGAAATTTCTGCCAACAGTAGAAATGGGTAATTTCCCCGCAGGTTGTTGCAGCATTTATAGGGCCCAGCCGCTATGCTTCTGCATAATCATGACAGACAACAACATCCCTCTATCGCGGATAGTTAAATGCTTGTGCGCTAATTGTTTGATGGCTGGCGTGCAGGCCGTGGTCTACTGATCGTTCATCACAGGTGTCCGAGCCGTCATCACGCCAATGTTCACCATCTGCTCTCCAGTTATTTTTCCAGCCTAACTTAATGAAGACCGGTTGATTTTTAAACGTATCTTCCGAATGCTCTCTTTAGCTGCCAGTGTTTCCTATTTTTTTGGCTGATATTATAATACAGCAACCCCTTAAAACGGTCAAGAAATTTGCTGATAGTACTCTTAGTGAGGTCACTCACCCACCCCACTCTGAACTAATGGCTGCGAAATCTTCCCGTACTATGCACCAAAGCTTCCGTCATATGTTTTGCCGTACATCGGCATAATAGCTCTGTATCACTATCAGTATCATTTTATTGAGGGAAAGATAGGCGAATGCCTTTGAACTTCCTGTTGGTAACAGGATGATATGAAATAAGTTGATACAAAGAAAAATTGAAAATTTACGACAGTTACATGTTCCGGGAAGACAGTCTTCACCAAAATATGACAGGAAAATCAAACCAAAAATATACGACTACTTGCAAATCGAGAGTAGTATAATTTTATGCAGTGAATATGATAAACAATGTGATTCATTTGTAAGTGATTCATTGGAATCTGATGAAGGAGTTTTCACCTTCATTGCGTTTGCACTTGAAACATTTACAGTCTACTCTTAAATGCATGGACACTAGTGGAGAGGACAAACTCTTCTGGAAGAGCGTTCCACGCTGAAACTACTCTGTTGGTAAAGAAAAATTTTCTTCTGTCGATCCTTGCTTTGCCCGGGCGTAGTTTAAGGGAATGCCCGCGCAAATTTGACGTGTTAGCCTGGGCAAATAAATCACCAGAAACGAAACAACAATTCAGGTTATTCATAATACGGAAGGTTAATATGAGGTCCCCTCGGATTTGTCTGTAGGAAAGGGGAAAAAGGTCGAGAATGGACAGTCTGCTTTCATAGGGCAATGTTCCTAGACGTTTGACCATCTTTGTCGCTCGCCTCTGGACCTTCTCTAAGACAGTACAGTCTTTGACAGTCCAAGGTCTATATGCCTGTATAGCGAACTCCAGGTTCGGCCGAATGGAGCTTCCAAAGATTTTGGAAAAGCTGTCTTTTTCAAACCCCATAAAGGCTCGTCTAATCAGCTGTGTTCGTCTACTTCTAGCACGCTACCTCTCGTGTGAAGAAGAGAAAAAATTAGAAGTTGAAAGATTACCTGTCTCCATAGTAGGTGTGAATATCGTGTAAACCTTTAACTTTGAGCATTCTATTACCTTTTACCACTTTCCTTACTTTATCCCTTGCTCTCTGAGCCATTCAAATTTTATTAGGTCGAATTTCTCGTAGAAGGGGACCATCCTGTGAGCCGCGAGTTGTTTCAATCATGGTTAACGGGTCCCCCAGGCTATAAACAAGTCACATGACCTGCCCAATCCATACTCGGTGCTGCGGCTCAACTTGGTCAAAGCAATTGGCGCAGGACAATGCCGCAGGGATCTAAATGGCCAGGGAATCATTACGCCCTAGTCGAGCACGCGTGATGAAATTTCAGTAGACCACAGCCCCGCACGCCAGCCATCAAACAATTAGCGCACAAGCTGTTAACTATCCGCGATATGCGGACGCCGTTGACTGTTATAATTGTGCAATAGCATAGCGACTGTGCCCTATAAATGCTGCACCTTCCTGTGTATGAATCACCCATTGCCCTGATGATGCATCCGCGACGGATTTCGAAACGACAGGCAAATACGAATCTTCTCCCAGCGACCACATGGACTTATTCTCATGTAGCATTTGATTTAAAACGGCCGAGTTCATATGCGACCCAAGTCAGCCAACGTTGGTCCCATGGATACCGCACGCATTCGAAGGCCTTTAACGTATTTGCAGTTAGAAAAAAGATGTCGTTTTTGTCAATCAAAGTTGCTTTAAAAGCCACTGGTAGAGCCGTTCGTCTTCTATGTCTACTTTATGAAGAGACCTGCGATCGAACATGGCTTGATCAATGGACGCTTTGGAATCAGAAGAAAGCTAGAACAGTACCAAAATCATTCAAACAGTTTCAGTAAAAAGCCGTTAAATCGAACCGCTCTTTTGCAATAAACAATGGATCCACATTACTGTAATCTTTATTGAGAAGAAGACGACTCAACCGCTGGGACAATGCTTTTATTCGCTTGATCTCAAGACGTCAGGTGAATAAAAGTATTGTCCCAGCGATCGAGTCATCTTCATCTCAATTACCTCCTGGGAATCGCATGTTCGCTTTTATTGGCAATATAACCTTTATCCCAGCTGAGATGTAAGGAGTATCAACCAAATTCGGATGTTTAATTGGATTGTGATCTTATGGATGGCTACACAACCGTCAGAAAAGCCGCAACCAGATGATTCGCAGTTAAGCTCGTAAGGCTTGACGTCCGAAAATACAGTCGCTAGACGAAACAGCGGGACCAGGTCAGTATGGCAATTCAAAAACTTGTTTAGCACTGCTAGTGTCTGTGAAATATGTATACTTCCCTAGCCTTCGTTGCTATGAATATACGGGCATTGGCGACCTGGTAGTGAAACAAGTAATTTCCGTTTCGCCCTGGAGCTCACAAACATTATCCACGCAAGCAGCCACACAGCGACTATGGAGATAGGATGGAATGGATCCGACAAAGCAAAGGGAGACCGGAATGTCCATTTCTGGCTTCATAGCCATCATTAGCTAGTCACATCCAAACTCAAGGGTTGGAATCTCCGAGATTCGAACCCGGGACCTTCTGTCGTTGAGTTTGCCACTTGACCATTGCACCACGGGCTCGTTGCTTTGTCGGTTGGGATCAGGAATATGATGGATATACAAAGGTACAGGCACATTATAAGGCATATCTCGGAGGACAAGCATCCATAATTGAGAGCCAAGAGCTCATACCTGCTCTGTTCATTCCCACACGGAAGCACTTCTTGAGACGACAGAAACGGCACTGGTTCCTCATGTCCTTGTCAATCACACAGGCACGGTTATATCGACAGCTGTAGGTGTGTTTTCGACGGACCGATCGACGGAAAAAGCCTTTACATCCGTCACAGGAGTACGCTCCATAGTGCTTTCCTGCAAGTACAAGGAAGATTATTAATAACTCGTACGAGAAATGAAACCCAGCATGCTTCTTTAAAAAACGAAGTAGGTAATTATGCATATTAAATTATTAATAATTCCATATAAAGGATCGTTACCGTACAAGAAAGGTTATTACTAACCTAACGAAGGAAAACTGTGCAACCATGCGAGACGCCTGCATGCATCCTGGACTCTTTTCCAAGCAGCAACACGCATACATAATATGTATAATTTATATGAAATTATATACTTACTGTATGTAATTAAGTAGGCGTAGCTATGTCTACTACTGCACTCCAAAATTCGGAAATCTTCAGTTTCTGTGAGTACTTAAAATTCACTCGTTTTAGTTTATAAATTAATCTATTAGTTTAATTTAGGTTACAGCTTGAGTAAGTTTAATTTCTAATTCAATTTAGTTTTTACAGAAACATTCTGATGCTTGTCGGCTTAACGTACTACAATATCTGCCCAAATGCATGGAAAACTATTGTGAGGTTAAAAATGGTGAAGGGCTTATCTCTCATGGTATTATTTTAATCGCTAAATTTTGATAGATTGATTTGTAGCCTGTCTGCAGTTACTTCTTTTTTAGATTTTGTTTTCGACTAGTTGTATTTGTCATTTTAATCATCGCGGACAAACAGTAGGTTGGTTGAATAATAATTTTATATTATTTTCTGCTTCTATAGCTAAACGTTTTAATTTACATTTTGCTTTCTTATGATTTGACCCAACCATGAAACCCCTATTAACACAACTCTCGCAAGACACAATGATGGGGCTAGTGCTGTCTAGGTGCCTCTGCAAATGAAAATGCTGCCCGTTACTCAATTACACATCGAGGCCCACCTTCCCTATACTTATCCTTACCAGCTTTCTATTTCTTCAGAAAACTATAAAAGTAGGGGGAGAGGACCTTTGCATATGCATTCAACTTTAGAAACGCCAGTATTACCACACTGGTCAGCTGAATGCTGCCTGCTTATGCTTGATTAAAAGTGATGATTGCAAACTGATGGGGACCTGAAGGTGACTTAATATCAGGTCTGATCAGGTTTATTAAGGGGAATATGCGTTAACGCCTTGGACCTACCTAGTGGTTCACAGTAATGAGGAAATGCATCAGTACAGCAGAACATTTGAAAAGAGCTAGCTACGCAACTGCAGGCGGCAGTTGAGCAGACGCTGGTTATTTCGGAAAAGTAAACATACACGACTACTCATTTGCTTTAAGTAGTATACTTACATGTGATGTCAGTTGACACGACACGGTCAGAGGGTGGTCTAGGACTATTGTTGGCTCAGAGGGTTCTCATCGGCCCTTGGCGACACAACGGAAGACACAGGCCTGTCATGCCTACTTGCCCCACCCCAGCCATACAGAGGCTCAGCCACCTAGACTTTTACTGTTCTTCACAAACCCACTGCGTCCAAAGGTCAAACATCGGTCGGGGGAAAAAAACAATCTGTCGCGCGTTGCGAATGAGCTGTCACGTGTAACTTCGAACAATGGACGCGCTGGATTCACATAAGTTGGCAAGCTAGGTTTGGTTTTCAGGTGTCGTTCTTATTTGCCGAAGAGTTCTCCCAATCAACTGGGGCGTGCTCTTCGAAATTTCCCCTAAACCTGTTTGAAAAGTCGATTTGGCAAACATATGTTTTCAGCAACTTATTCAGCGATGTAATAAACGAGCTGGTAAGACGACGCCTGAAGATTGTGATCACAAGCGCTTTCCCCGCGGTGAACTTACGCCTGTTCTTCACGAACTCTCCCTCCTACGATTGGGAGATAAAGACCGACTCCCCTTGAAGGCCACATCCATGTGCATCTACTTCTTCACCTGCTCCTGTGGAGCAGGATACATTGGCCGAACAACGAGGCACCTGGAAAAGAGAGTTACTGAACACATAACCGCCTGGTTAAGTAAAAGTGTTACTAGATTGATCTCGAATTCTGAGTTCGCACACCTCATCGATACGAATCGCCGAATCGATACTAATGAAGCCTTTCGGGTTGTCTACCGGACCCCAGCTAACTCTTCCAATGGTCTACGCCAATGGGTGCTTGCAACAGCCTAGGCAGTGACTATACGGCTAAGGAATCCAGTGCTGTCTTGTCAGAAGACGCTTACACAAGCCCATCCTGGAGGCGTCGAAGAGGAGGGCAACTGAAAACTTGGGTCGACACCGTCTGTCAAGACATGGAAGCAGTTCTTAGGCCTTCTATCTTCGATCTCCGTCGCTGGGAAAATGACTGGGTGGAGCTCTCCAGATCCGCTGCCACCAATCGTCACGCATGAAGATGTACCGTCCGTAATATCATTGAGGCTGGCTAGATCAGGTATGATCACAATCATAACAAGTAATGTCCTACGCCTGTAGCCAACGGAAATTATTTCGATGTTGGTGTCCAACGGTTATTGCTTTACAAATGGATTTTGCGGGCGTAATGCCTCTTCAACGAAGTCGAGGGGTATTTGGGTGCGAGTTTCTGGCGTCTTTGCTAGCGTCAGTCACCCACGGACAAATTCCATGACCGAACCTTGGGCTTGTTGGTTAATGAGTTCCCTGCCCCACCAGATGAGCCCCCCCCCCCCCCCCCAGCCCCCCCCCCCCCCCCCCCCCCCAGTTCATATTTTGCCCGTTCTGGTGGAGCATATTTGGAGTTACTAGACCGTGATCTGGTTTATGATTTGGTCCACTTTCCGGATGGCTGCGGGCATTAAAGTTTGCCTGTTGAAACGCCAAACTGAAGCCCTCGCGGGAGACCAACTGTACAGAGGCATGAGTAATTAAGCATGAAGACATCCACCGAAAACGATTTGAAGATGATGTCTCACCCACGTTATGCCGTTGCCTGTGTGGACTCAAGACCGGCACGCGACGCGACGCTCACACTCTGTCCTACAATGAGGCAACGCGCCTCAACCTGGAAAATGATTAGTGGTGGCTGTAGTGGTTAGTTGCTAGCTCGAGTGTTTCAATAAAAAAAGCCGATCCTATCAAAGCAGGTCTGATTCGGAGACTCGGGCTCCATTCAGTAATTTCAGACAACATCGTAACTAAGCTGAGATACTATCCTTTGATATCACAAAAGGCATGAACACGAATAGGTAGTTCAGTAGCACACACACCTACTTATGGGCTTTTTAAATTTAGCCTTATTTTCTTTTTCCTCCCTCTATACGCATGTACATTTTCTTCTACATATACATCGGTTGGCCCACTACGCCCATTAGAAACCGATTCTTATCCCCTTTCAGATTGTTTGAACTACAGCAATGAGATCATCAGCGCACGAAACTAGCGCCGATTTGAAGAAAGTTACATTTGCTCTAAAGGTTGCGAAACATACCAGGATATTTCTCCACGATATTGAAAATTGCAGTCTTTGGCCTGTAAGCTTTCTTTGTGATTTCCCGGTGTTGTGTGACCTGTTTGCCTACTTTCATTCCCGGTGAATAGAGGACGTTTTTTGCTGAAAAATCTGGGAAGGATATTCTCAAAATATCGCTCTCATTTCCTTCAAACAAACTGGGGTGAAGATTATAAGTCTGTGGCGCATGGTGAGCCTCGTAGCTCAGTGGTTGAGCGTTGGCTGCGCAAAAGCCTGTCCTGTTGTGTGGGTGCGACTCCCACTGAGGCCGCGAGTTTTTTTCACAGTTGGGTCAAATTCGCAAACCCCATATCAATTAAGTGGGTCTAGTACCCTAATGGCAATGTTCCGGAACCAAAGGAGAGAGTGGTTCCAGTGGAACAATGGTCCCACTTTCGTTCCACTTTGGTTCCACTTTCGTCCCACCGCGCCGTGATTGCGTTTATAGGCGGTATTCCGTGCACTGGCAGGGATAGTCTACAAGCCGTCATCAAAATCGATGGTCGACCACCCACACACAAGCTCCCACGTCCACCTGAGGCTATAGTCGCCTCCTACACCTCTACCCCAGATACCTCTCCCCCCCTATTTGAACGCGTGTGCCCTGAGCACGGTTTTTTTGCCCTAGGCATTCGCTGGCCAAAGTTGCCTGAGCAAGGCATCGATCCAGGCGCCGCATTTGGAGAGGGGGGGAGGTAGCAAATGCAGGAGGCGTGCGTGCGCGTGGACTTGGGAGCTTGTGTGTGGGTGGTCGACTATCGATCTCGATGACGGCTTGTAGACTACCCCGGCCAGTGCACGGAATGCCGCCCATATACGCAATCACGGCGCAGTGGGACGAAAGTGGGACCATTGTTCCACTGGAACCACTCTCTCCTTTGGTTCCGGAACTTTGCCATTAGGGTAGTCGTTCAGGTAGATTGTAGATGACTGCTCAGGAAATCCTGCTTGGGCAGTCAGCTTGCTGTTCCGAAATGGTGGATTCCATACGAACGGTAAGTCGGACTGTTAATATTGACCTAATTGTGATTAACTCCACGGCACAAGGCGTGGCGTCGTAGCTCAAATTGGTAGAGCGTTGGCTGTACAAAAGCCTCCCCTGTTGTGTGGGTTCGAATCTCACCGAGGCTGCGAATTTTTCAGGATTGGGTCAACCAAATTCTGTAACAGACGAAACCGCCTCCGGGACATGGTCGTAGAAGATCTACGAAACAACGGGGCTGCTTCGGCTGGTTCTAATATAGGGGCCTTATGCCCCCTTTGATCTCGGCAAATAGTGTTAATCTGGATTTAAACTGTTCCGAGTAAATGCATGTTTTGGGCACCGAGCACAGCAGTGTTTGCCTTAGTTTCCACTCTTTCAACTCTATCCATCAGGCTGTGTCTGTTTCTACAATTTTTGGACTACGATACTGCTGCTTTAGGTACGTGCCTATACTGAAGTGCTAATTCTAGTGATCATGTTTACTAAGGTCAGTAAAAGTATGCTATAATACGACCTGTGTGTGCTTTTTAGCAAGTCGGCATCGAGTATGCTCTCCCAATCCATATGCGGTAAAGTGATTAGTTTATGGGTTAAATAAAGCATTATTGAATAATCGCACAAGTCCTACCATGCCTTTACGTCGTAAAGTTTGCCGTCTAGCTGCAGCTTGGATTTTACAGAATGCCTACTCATAGACCCTCGATCTGGGTTCATGCTATTCCGAGTAAGTATATGTTTGATGTCCGGAGCACATCAGGACTTCCCTTGGTTTCCGTCCCCTCAACTCTGTCCACCAAATGCCGTGTCATCTTTTGCGAAGTTTGGGCTAGGATACTGCTGCTAGGGGTTATATGCCACTGCTAAGATTGTTAATTATTGGATTGTTTAGGTTCAGCAATAATACCCATATAAGCATTCAGGAAGCCAAGTT
>JAYGXS010000010.1:7686244-7698249 GCA_036362985.1 Ligula intestinalis
AGTTAGGCGGTGTTTATGGCCTGCATTGAAGTAAGCGGCTTGTGCCTGATTCCTGTTCCGTCAAATCGACTCTGTCTTGTCCCCGTTTGAAGCAATGAGATGGTTTAGGGTGTAGCAGCTAGATCTTGGGTATATGGCGGACAACATCTATAGCTCACTTATTCGGCCATCTGCATGCGGAAACCGTCCAGGAATCCTCCGCACCTACCAATGTGGCGGACGGCCACAATGCCTGTCCCCCTTCTTTCCCCAAGGCTCGCTGCCCCAAAGTCGTATCGTCCCAAACGACTGCTTTCTTTCACTGGTGCCCCCGTCCCCCGAGGCTTGACCTCGCAGTTGCTTCTGGCTACCCAATAACAGCTGCGTCAACGCCCCCTGTTCTTCGGCGGACCCGACAGTTGACCTCAGTTTATTCATCCACACACTCACGTGCGCACACACCCGCGTATACACGTGCGTCCAGATAAGCGCGACTGCCTAAAGGCCACTTGACTAAGACCCTTCCTTGGCTGATGCAGCAAAGACTTCTGCAGGCGACATCCTCTCGAGCAACTTGCAGCACACCAATATTAAACCACTTGAACGTGTTCTGCAATCCTACTTGAGCAACTGTCATCACCCCACACACGATACACAGTCGACTCTCTTAGGTCTGGCTGGACGCAGTCAGGACCAGCACTGGCTTCGCCAGTGGTCACTGCCACCTGAGACATCAATATGGAATTCTGCACACAATACACGCCTCCTTTTGTTGACTTCTGCATTTTACCTTCAACCTGGGGATTCGATTGGAGGATTATAGTGATCTAGGCACAAACACTACTTAGACCCCCTACACCGATACCCCCTGTTCGCACAGTGGCAGAAGCGAACAGGGGAAGAGAGGCGGAGCAGGGGGGAAGACCGATGAGTGTCTCTACTCACCAGTAGCCTTGTCTCCGCAGATCAGGCAACTGGAGACGGTGGAATTCGGCGAGGCGACTGTCTCACCACAATCCGTTGTGGAAGCCGGCCAGGCATCCGTCTTAATGGAATTCTGGTATGACAGCGAGGTGGGACTGCTTTCCATGACTGGTGGCAGCGAGGGCGTGTAGAAGTGGGACGGCTTCTGTTCTAGCTGCTCCCCGGTCGTCTCCACTGGTGGCAGTTCCAACGACCCGCCCGCCTTCTCCCGTCGACCGTTGCGTAGTTTCCTTGTTCCTCCTCCTCCTCCTCCAACTGTAAAGTGCTTGTCAGCCTCGCTCGTAACCATGACCACCGGGTAGCTGGTCGGTGAGATCAGTGGGGCCTCGTTCTTCTGAAGCACTGAGTGGATTGGAAAGAAAGGTAGAGGTACGTCATGAAAAAAAGGAATTATCGGTAGTTTGGCATGCATTTAGTCATGTTATTTTGATCTTATGAGTTAATTTAATCCTGAGACTGCCGCTGATTTGGAATCAGAACAGCAAAAAGATTAACTACTTGTTGACAGACGAGTCGACCTACACACCTGTAACCGCCGATCCTACAAAGTCACAGAACTCCAACGTCAAAAAGTATTAAAATGCCTCACAGGAAGAAGTTTAATTTCTGGAGTTCTATCAAAATCCAACGATTGACAAAGGCGCACAAAGATGTCATTCCGCTGCGACCGATATTTTGCTTGATCGGCGCACCAACTTACAATATTTCCAAGTGGTTATTTCACCAACTTAATCCACTTACAAAGAACTCGGATACATCCATTCAACATTCGATGCAGTTCCTAGAGAGGATTAACGACTTAAAAATCGAAAACGACGAACTTATGGTGTCCTTTGACGTGGTCTCCTTATTCACGTCTATCCCTCTAGACCTAGCAAGGCCCTGCACAACGGGATTCCTACAATCGTACCCGCAGATGTCCTGCTCAAACTTCTCAACCCTCGCCTGGAAACAAACTTTTCCTTTGATGGAAAATACTACCGCCAGCAAAAAGGGGCCCCTATGGGGTCACCAACATCAGGCTTTCTGGCGGAGGTCGTCATGCAGAAATTAGAAGCGAGAGCCCCCCCCAGTCAATCCAAGATTGTGGCTGCGCTATGAAGACGATACATTTGTCATCATCAAGCAAGACCAGGTGGAATCGCTCCGTCATAACCTCAACACCAACTTTCCAGGAATTCAATTTACCTTCGAAACAGAGGCAAATGATAAACTCCCATTTTAGACGTCCTAGTGCACAGGAACACAGATGGAACACTCCATACGTATTTCAACAGCCTGCTCAGCCGAGAAAAACACACTGTTCGGATGAAGAAGCATAAGAAACAGAAATGAAGTACCTTCTTAAAATGTTTTCCGAAAATGGGTATCCTCCGGACTTTGTTCGTCGATGCATACGACGACAACAGTCCAAATGCAAGCGCCAATCCAGAACTGCAACGACTAAATCGCCAAAACCAAAGAACTGGCAAAGGCTCCCATATGTAAGATAAATATCAAAGCTCGTCGAAAGACAGCCACAAAAACAACGAAAGCAAATTGCACACAAGCCAGCAAGTGCATTGCGTACCCAACCTGTACACCTTAAGGACAGGGTTAACCGTTTCAATCGATAGGAAGTTGTCTAAAAATACCGTGTACCAGTTGTGATGCAGTTTATTGTGGCCAAACCGGAAAAGCTTTATCCACCCGCATTCATGAAAACCAGTTAGTGATGAGGGAACGAGAGCACCTTTTGCAGGTTGCCATGCCCACACTGGACACAGGACACACGGTTGCATGGGATCAAACCCAAATCATTGGAACCTATCCAACTAAGAAGGGTCGCAAATTCTTGGAAGCAATGCACTCAGATGAGGTATGCATTAATAGACATATTGATCTGGATGTGAATCACGGAAGATCAGATGGAAGCAAAAGCAGCCGCCACCGACTACATGATCAAAAACGAATGACAATTTTTACGGAGGCAGGAGTCCCGTGCATTCACGGCAGTTGGCGAAAAGGGCCGCCCGGGGAACGTCACGCAGTCAAGCCAGACGCCTACGCCTGCGCATACGCCGTGAGCCAAGAAAGCCAGACGACCACCCACATAGCAGGCGCAGTGGGCGTAGTCAAGATTATTCCAGAATTTCCGGGAGCAGGCCATAGTCTAGGAATACCCTGGAGAGACCAGAGCCGAATAAATATGCCGGAGTTGACAAGCTAAAGGACGACTCCGACGGACCGGCAGGACACACAGGACCGGACAGTCACGCAAGCCCCCCAGTCTTTGTGTGCGGTTGAATAAAACCGTTGCCTATCAGGACCGCTCCTTGCCTTCTTCTTCCTATTGGCCGGGTTCGAAAAACTGGGCTATAACAACTGGCGACGCTGAACTAACTGGGCTATAACAACAACTATTAATCCTCCCCCCTCCTGGACCGTATAATCACATGCAAGTGATAATTATTTTCCGACTACCCGCAAAACCAAGGGTGGATGATTACTATCTGCTCAAGATCTGACAAACTATATAATCCTGTGTTAGTCATCGGTTTAAGTTAACTGTTTTTGCACATATCTTATACGTCTCAAGACGAGCTGGGGAACCAGACACACATGTACTTCGCCGATCTGATAGAGGAATAATTACATTCTGCTTTGCCCAGGAGCTCACAATTAGAGGCCGTGCAGGCAGTCACATAGTGCCTGATAAGATATGATAAAATGGATCCGACACAGCAAAGAGAGACCATTTCTGGATTGATAGCCGTCATCAGTCAGTCGTACTCAATCCCAAGGGCTGAAACCCCCGAGATTCGAACCAGGGACCTTTGGCCATCGAGTTGACTACTCTACTACGGCACCACAGGCTCGATGCTTTGTCGGTTCATTATATCTCATCAGTCACTATGTCACTGCCTGCGCAGGCTCTGATTGTGAGCTCCTGCCGAAGCTGAACTTAATTGTTACTCTATAAACTCAGTAAAGCACACATATTCATCATATTCCCGATCTCAGCCGACAAAACAACGAGTCCATGGTACCGTGATAGAGTCTTCTTGCCAGCCCTAACCTTATATGAAGTATTCCAGTGAAGTACAGGGTGTCCCAGAAGTAACTGACTCTTTTGATTTGCCAATAAAACAAAAAATATTAACGCTATGATATTGAAATATGCTTTATTCGAAAGGGAAACGTTTTTTTGTTTTATTAGGTCTAGGTTTTGAATATAATGTCTTTTAAATGATGGTCATGGTTGTTTTGACAACTAAGGGTTCGTTTTTTGTCGTTTTCATTACGCTCATTAGTGTATCAGGCGATAGTTGTCGTATTTCAGAACAAATGTTGTTTTTAAGTTCTTTCAGATTTGTTACATTTGTTATATAAACCCTTGAATTCAGGTAGCCCCATAAGAAGAAATCGCATGGGGTCGAATCTGGAGATCGAGGGGGCCAACGAATGTTACCAAATCGTGAAATCAAATGATTTGGAAGGCACTCATTCAACAATGTCATCGTTTCTTTTGCTGTATGGGCCGTGGCTCCATCCTGTTGAAACCAACTATTGCGTAGGCCATGTCTCTCTATTTCAGGAATAAGAAATTCGCTAATTATAGTTCGGTATCTTTCATCATTAACTGTTACAGTTGCGCCATCATTATTTTCAAAGTGTTGGCCAATCACATTGGAAGCAGTTATTCCGCACCACACCGTCATACGAAGAGAATGCAGCGGCCTTCTTTGAAATTCTCTTGGATTTTCATCGCACCAAATTCTAGAATTATGTCTTTCGAAACAAACAAGTTTCAATACCCTAGCGTTAATAGTTTTTGTTTTATAAGCAAATCAAAAGGGTCAGTTACTTCTAGGACACCCTGTATGTAGTCTGCGCAAATTCAAAGTTTTGGATTTAAAACTTTAGCCTTTTCGTGTTCCTCTTTCTATTGTCTCTTGTCACAAACAGTCCCACAATCAGCCGTGTGGGAGGAATACTGAAAGGGATGAGGGAAACAGCATAAACCCCTTGGCCCACTTGCAGCCGTGAGACGCCCATATTACAGAGCCAGGCCTGGATGGGAATGTCAGTCTGCTCTTTGAAAAGCTGAGCCGATCGCCTCACACCTGAGCTAAGAGCTCACGCCCCGTCGGGTGCAATCGAAATTGTTAAAAAACGTCGAGTGACCTTGACGTTGCACCAATTGGAATGCAGGAAAGAAACCGCCCGTTTTGTTTTTTTCTTGTTGCGCGCTGCATTGGACTTTGTAACTCTGCTCAAAAACACCTGGTTGGAGCATTTGTACTAATTTTTTCTCTCCTTACACCACTTACTGTGCGTGTGTGGCAATTAAATCACATACTTCGCCAACCTTTCTGAAATAGGGCTGCACTGTTCAGTAGTATGTAATTTATCGCAAGTCGGTCGGACCGTTGTGTCATGGTTTTCGTAAAGTTAGGTTAATTGGAATATGCCTAAGTTCCATTCGGAATTGTACGTGTTTGCTTTTCATTTTTTATTTTTGCATGCATGTTATAATCTTTTCAACAAGCCTGTAAGGACTCCAGACGTAGTTTTACTGCGCAACGAAGCGAGCGCATCGTGTAGCTCAATCGCTGAACGCACTTATATGTACATAGGCCTCGCTTAGTAAATGTTATAACGTCGTGTGTTCATGTATCAACACTGGCTATGTCTCCAGTTACGTGTTAGGAAGAGAAGGGAGAACAGGATGGCAGATAGTACTTTACTGTCACTAGTTCTGATTGTATCGGCGTTGTCTTCTGTGTGCCCGTCAGCAGCGTGTCCTCTGTCGTCGGTAGCTCGTCTCGGTCAACAGCAGGTCTTGGCACTAGCGGCAGAATCTGGATCGTCGGCAGCGTGTCTCGGTAACAGAGTTAAGTGTCTCCCAGCAGCAGAATGCCCTTCTACTCGCTGCATCGCTATGTAAGGGCCAGTAGTCATTGTTCCCTATCGGCCCTCCACGAATGGCCCCTACAGGCAGCCGTTGTGCTCCAGCCATCGTGTCCTCAGTTGACGCTCGGCGCGCGCGCTTTGCCCCTGGTCAGGCATGACCTCGCGGATGGCAGACCCCGGCCCATGGTTGTCTTTTCGTGCTCGCGAATTGGCCTTGCAAGGTCGCTGATTTTGCCCGCTTTGCATGCATCGGTAGCCTGTCCGATTCCTTTGTTTTAGTGCCCTCAGGACAGCCCGAGTTATGTCTCGCCAGTCGGGCCCTCTTAACAATAAATGCTCCCTTTTTCTTCGTCTATGGAAGTGACGAACTGGCAGTCTGTGGCTTCCATATATGCAGTAAAGTTGGGCGTACAAATTGACCCAGCCGTAATTAAATTCATGGCACATGGTGACCCTCGTAGCTCGAACGGTAGAGCATTGGCTGCGCAAAAGCTTTCCCTGCTGTGTGGGGTTTGACTCTCACAGAGGCCACAAATTTTTCACAATTGGGTCAATCGAATTATTGAAATCTGCCAAACCCCTAACATATATATATTCACTCAGAGTATTCACTCAGATATATATATATATATATTCACTCAGGAATGTGCGAACACCGATCGAATAGACTTCCGAACTTGGCTGATGAAGGCTAATAAGCCCGAAACAGTTCTGTATCAAGTTACCCCCAGATGCTGTCATACCCCACTTACTGATATATATATATATATATATATATATATATATATTGCTGATTGAAGCGAAAATGCGTGTCCCCGGACATAAATGAGAAGAAGAGGCGATCTCGGGAATAATGGGTATAATATCCTGACGTTTCGAAAGCGTACAGGCTTGCATCGTCGGAGGTTGGTGTTTGTACACGCCTCACAGTCTTTTATAGGTGTTACAACTGACGTCTCGTTCGCTCTCCGTCTATTGGCGCTTGATCCCATGCGGGGGCGGGGCTGGAGCTTCGTCATCGTCCTGCTGACCAGGGTTTCTCGCCGTCACCTCGTCGGAGGGGGAGGGCAGTGTTCGCCTGCCAGCGGTCATTGCTCGCGTCTGCATCGATCGCGTCGGTGCCGCATGTCCTGCTGGCTTCCCCCGTTGGCAATTTCCCGTGTTCATCCCGCCGGCGGAATATCGAACTCTGCCATCAGTGTTTATGCAGAGACCGTTGTCATGTGCAACTGCATTCAAGCCCGACAGGAGGTCTTGTTGGTTCACGTTTCCCGTGGCGTCACTGACGGCTGCATTGGTGTCTGGGGTAGGTTCCCGGACGCCTGTATTCTGGCCCGGTGTGGGGTTGCTAGTCGTCGCGACCCGTCTGACTTCCTGCCGGCGATTTCGTTGATTGAGCCGCACGCGTAACGCCTGGTAAGCCGCCGGGAGAATCGTACAGCGGTTGATGGAATTCTGTGCAGTGTGCCATGCTTCAAGCGTTTCTCTGGTTGTCCGGTCACTACCTCGGGCTAGGATTTCAGCGTCATTAAAAGCGAAGGTGTGTCCAGGAGCCGAACAATGTTCCGCCACCAACGAGCGTGGATCCATCCTGTCGACTGCCCTTGCGTGCTCGCTCATACGCGTCTGTAGTCGCTTTCCGGTCTCCCCAATGTAATTGGCCTCACAGGAACTACACTGGATGCGATAGACGACGTTTGCTGTTTCTCCGCGGGACAGAGGGGCCTTTGGTCTCATGACCAGTCGTCTTATTGTTGCCTCGGGTCTGTGGGCTACGCCGATACCCAGTGGTTGTAACAGACGAGCGACTGCTTCAGAAACATTCTCTATGTATGGCATTGCCCTCCACAATGTCGGTTGTTCCGTCGCCGGTCTTGCAGCTCGTTTCGGTTGTCTGCTGCGTTCTAGGAAGCTGCGAGGGTAACCGTTAGAGATGAACATCTGTCGAAGATATTTAAGTTCAGCCGCTTTGTCACCTGCCTCGTTGCAATGTGTTTCTGCCCTTTTGTAAAGCGTTCGCACACAGCTGCGTTTGTGGCTCAGCGGATGGTTACTTTGGTAACTGAGTACCTGGCGTGTGTCGGTTGCCTTTCGGTATACCGTCGTCTTTAGGCTCCCGTCGGTTTTGCGGTGGACCAGGACGTCTAGGAACGCAAGTTGATTGTTGCTCTCAGCCTCTGTTGTAAACTGAATGTCGGCAAAAATGGAGTTCAGCATCGTGTGAAATTCAGAGACCATTTCACGCTTGAGGACAGCGAAGGTATCGTCTACGTACCGCGCCCAAAATACTGGTCTATGGTTCGTAAACACCAGTGTCTCTAACTTTTGAAGAACCGCCTCAGCAAGGAAACCAGATAGCGGCGAACCCATCGGAGTCCCTTTGATTTGTTCGTACACTGTGCCCTCAAAGGTAAAATACGTGTTGAGGCAGAACTTGAGCAGCTGGATGAGATGCGCACGTGTAGGTTTATTAGTTCCCTCCTCATATCGGCTCTCAAGTAGATCACTCACAGTTTCAATCGCAAGAGTCTGAGGGATTGATGTGAAGAGTGAGGTAACATCAAACGATACCATGACTTCGTCTGCATTGAGGCGTAGCCCGTTAAGTCTTTCCAAGAAATGTACGGCCGAGCGTACAGTTGTGTCGGAGCCTGATGTCAGACAGTTCAGACGCCGAAACATCCATTTCGACAGATTGAATGTTGGTGTTCCCCGTAAAGAAACAATGGGCCGAAGTGGAGCACCGGGCTTGTGCACTTTTGGCAGTCCATAGAATCTTGCCATGGCTGAATCACTTGGTTTGATATTTAGTCGTTCGATTTTTGAGATGGCCCCGTTATTCTCTAGTCCCACGAGTGTTGTGTTGATTTGTGTCACCATCTTCTTCATAGGATCTCCGTCGCACTGGCGGTAGGCATTTTGGTCATCGAGCAGAACGTTGGCCTTTTGGAGGTATTCAGACTTATCAAGTACCACTGTGGAGCGCCCCTTGTCCGCTGGCACTACTACGATGCTCCTGTCAGCATTCAGTGCCTTGATGGCGTCCTGCTCCGCCCTCGGAGAGCGAACGAGACGTCAGTTGTAACACCTATAAAAAGACTGTGAGGCGTGTACAAACACCAACCTCCGACGATGCAAGCCTGTACGCTTTCGAAACGTCAGGATATTATACCCATTATTCCCGAGATCGCCTCTTCTTCTCATATATATATATATATATATATATATATATATAGATGGCTATCGAGCCAGAAGTAGCCATTCTGGTCTCCCTTTGCTTTGCCGGATCCATTTTATCCTCATATTCTTATAGTCACTATGTGACTGCCTGCGTGAGCTCATATTGTGAGCTCCTGGGCCAAGCGGAACTTAATTGTTCTTCTGCTAGGTTAGTAAAGCACATACATACATGTATTGTGACAGACAGGCGCACACCAATCACTCACAGGTGACACTCGTCCGTCCCTAATGCCTTTGGGGACCACTCCCGAGCTACTCCGCAAGGCGTCTGATGACATGGGTAGGAGGACATTACCGACAAAGACAAGGGAGGCTAAGATGACAATTTCTGGTTTATTAGCTGTCGTCAGCTAGACATACCCAGACCCAATTGGTGTCACACCTCGAACTCGCGACCTCTCTGATCAGAGTCAAAAGCCCTAACCACTGAGCTACGAGCTCGCTGTCTTGCCGGTATTTATTTTCATTAGTTTATTTTGATTTCTTTTCCAACTATTGTGCGTATTCTCGTTAGCCTCGTATATTAGCCTTTCCCATTTCCCAGTTTTTCCTTTCATTTTCTCTTCTGCTTCCCCCCCTCCGTATAGCCCCTATTAGCACCGATCCCGTTTTACGGAATTGCTGGGGGGGGGGGAGGAGTTGCTATCCATAATTTACCCTTAACGAGGCTGTTACCATGGCTCAACTTACCTTGACTATATTCGGCTGTCTGGTGAATAAAATTTGTGAGGGAAGCCTGGAAGACCTTCGAGCTGGTGTCTTCAACTCCTGCGGCTGCCAGCGGGGAAGTACAGGTGTAGTAGTTGGTCAACGGCGGCAGATGCTCCGATTCCGGTGTCCATGCAAAACCGTGATAGCCGATGGGTTCAATGAGAAAAGACCGGAAGGAGTGCGATCCATTTGTGCTACTGCTGGTGGCAGAGGCGGCGGCTGTCCCCGCCTTTGGAGGCGAGAAGGCCTCCCCGGAGGAAGCCCAAGAAAAGGGGGGAGCACCGTAGGGGACCGAGGGGTTGATGAGGGAACCCAAATGGAGATCGGTGATTGGACCATCTGACGGATGCCCCAGGACTCCGGCGGAGGCATTTGAATGAAAGGGACCCTCTGGTAAGTCTGGAAGGAAAAACAAAAACTGCCTGTTGAACTGCCAACAGGATCAGGGTGGGATTCGCATTGACAATAACAAGTCTTCACGACCTCAACTTGGGAGTGCATTAGTAAGCTGAACTCAATCCCTCTGGACATGCCCAAAATAGTAAGCAGGCCTTTATCCGTCTGGTCATTGGCTCTCAATGCAAACTCAGACAGGGACTTATGGTAGCCGGACTGTACTTGTGCGAGAGTCAAATACTGCCCACCTATTCTTTCTTCCTTCCTTCCTTAATGCCAATTAGCGAGGAAGTATCAATCTTTTGCATATGTTGGCATGTTACACAAATTCTGACGCCTACTGTATATTACCAGTAGTACACGTGTAGATAGTATTGCCGGCAAACACAAGCGCGAGGCTGGAATGGCCGTTTCTGGCTTCTTAACCTTAGTCAACCAGTCGTACCAAGACCCAAGTGGCGTCTCACCTGAGCCTCGAACGTGGCCTGTCTGTTCCCCGAGCAGCGACTTGCTTTGGCCAAATTGAGTTTCAGCATCGAATATGGATTGGGCAAATCGTTGAACTTGTTGATGGATTGGGGGCCCGTGAACCATGACTCAAGTAGTTTTCGGCTCATCCGATTGTCACCTCTTGCGAGAATTTCAGCATCATCAAATTTGAATGTGTTGCCACTTGGGGAACGGACAGGCCACCGCCTCATTCAATGCCAACACCGGAGGACCAGTTAGCCGAGTGATCATCACGCCCCAGTCCACCACGCGTGTTGAAAGTTCAGCAGGTCAGAGCCCGCATGCCGTTCAACAAAACACCAACACTCATGAAGGCAATTACGGTGAATTTTCGTCGTATGTTTGCGGTAATTACTGTATCCTATAAATACTGTAAACTTCCGTGCATGTGCTACGCTACCTGCTATTGCTCTCTAACTATGTCTCTGATGACGAACCTGCAACGGGTATCGAAACGCCAGGCGAATAGAAGTATTGTCCCAGCAATCGAGTCGTCTTCTTCTCAGTTACTTCCTGGGACTCTCATGTTCGCTTATATTGGCAACTGCGAGATCGTTAGTGGCAGCCTGCAGATATTTCGTCTAATTACTGCCAGTGTTTATTTGCACTGCCTACCGAACATGTTGAACTATGGACTTTTGATAAAAAGAGTTAAATGAGGATGTTCCATAGTGCGTTCGTGTGTGGATCCTAATAGCAGCTTGATTCGTATGCTGAATGTTATAAGAATATCCTCTCAATTCCCTTCTAAGTGGCGCACTCACAAAATGACAATTGAATTTGTACGTCTACTTTCCTTACTTTTACATCTCTATTTTAGCATACGAAAAACCTTTTTACATGCATTTAGTAGGATGCAACATTTTATTTGACGTTTGCATATAAAAGAAGATCACTCTTTACAGCTTTTATTAAATTGCGTTTTTTAAAATGCTTCTGATTATTTAAGATAGGAGTTCCCTGCTGTAAATTATGCATAGGCCAGTAATAAACAAGTTCTGAGAGCTCGAAAACTGGTTGAAAATCGTCGGCGAAAGCATCTACAATTAAAATGAATGAACTTCCGCTAAATGTAGTAAGAAATAATGATCGAAAACCAGATCACAATGTGCAGAACTATTTTTTACGAGAAGCGGAAATGATGTGAGTTGTTTTTGACAAACCTTTTGAACTGTGCCCCTAATTACGAGACACACAAATTTACAGACGCAGTCTGTGATAGGTAGTAGTAGAAGTAGAAGAAGTAGTAGTAGTAGTAGTAGTAGTAGTAGTAGTAGTAGTAGTAGTAG
>JAYGXS010000010.1:7698259-7732627 GCA_036362985.1 Ligula intestinalis
AGTAGTAGTAGTAGTAGTAGTAGTAGTAGTAGTAGTAGTAGTAGTAGAGAGCACCGCTTAACTATAGAGTGCATAACTTTTATCCATAAAACAAATTAGGCGTATTGTAGAGCAGAGAGACACGCAAACAGTAGATGTATTTACCTGGAGTTCCGAACTCCTACGGAAGCTCATAAACGGAGATTATGAGAATGCAACAAGGAAAAGTGAACATTTTTGGTGGTAAAACAGTGAGTAAGGTTGCGGTCTCCGAAATTGGTCCAGTTATCCTCTATTCAACTTCCTTGTAACAACCACCTGGGATCCGCATATTCACCGCCACATAGGCGCACAGTTAGTTCAGAAGAAGAGGATGCAATCATCGGAACAAGAATTATATTTTCCAGACATTTTGGATCCCGTCGAGAATCCTTAATCATAGGTAACCGTAGAATAATGTGAGACTTGTGCAGATTAGGGTGATATATGTACAGATTGCACCGTATTTACAGTTCGTAGCAGTCAGCCACATGCGTACTATAATTATTAGCGGCTATAGCCACCGTTCGAGGTCTTAATTGGTACGATGCTGGCTTGAAAATTCACTTTCGACTCATCAATTGCCGCGATTTCGTTGTCCGTGCCGGATGCGGGCTTGGTATTTGCGCAATAATAATGCTCACTGGCGTCAGAATTGTTTTCGCTGGGCCCAGCCCTTCCTACGTGACAGATTCTCCTTGCTCAGGCAATGTCTCAGCAGGCAGTATGGGAAGGTTAAATCGTTGCGCTTGTTGATTGACTGGGGGCCTGAGAACCATGACTCGAGTAGCTCGCGGCTCACGCGATTGTCACCTCTTGCGAGGAGTTCGGCCTCGTTTTGCCTTGGCAGTCGCGGGAATTAGCAACTCATTTTAAGGTGGGGGTATGGTATTATGTAACCCCTTTGGGCGGTTGTTCAAAAATCGAACTGCTTATTTTATTTAAGTAGGTTGGGTTTACTAAAGTCTGTCTAGAAATGGGTCGCGAAAGGGGCTATGGGATACGCGAATTTTAACCATCCAGTCTGCTCCATGAGAAAAGGCCCTATGCGCACAAATTTAACGGATAATTTTAACCAATCAACGTGCGGCATGACCGTCCAATGCATTGGCGGGCGTTTTAATGCATTATTTGTCTCGAAGAGGTTCCAAACACTGGAAGAAAACACATTTAAGGCTTCATGTAAGTTATTGTGCATGTAAATTGGAAGTGTGCGTGGTGCTTCGCGCCGCGGTCTATACTAAACTAACTCTAGGACGGTAAGTTGGACCGAAGACAATTTGAAGTAGTCGACCTCCCAACAACCACTTCCTTTTTATAAATAATTTAAGAAACAATCTAAAATAATATTATAGTAAATAAAATACATAAAAATGTTAAAACGTCTGCCAGTCTGTCTGTCATTCTTCCTGCATTTTATTGGCTACACGTTTATCCGCCAAATGTTTCAAATACTCACTCACCTCCATGAGCATACGGTGAATGGGGCTATGGGATACGCGGATTTTAACCTTCATCAGCGGGGTATTTATTCAGGCCGCTCTATGAGCAGTCGTCAGCTGCACGGGACCAATCAGCTATGAGGAAAAATCGATAGTCACGGCGCGCGCTCTCATGATAGCGGCGTGGAATTGCACTCGGCGGCCTTTCTGTAAGATGAGTAATCGTGGGAATCACTGCACTCGCAACACTTAATCTTGGATTGTGTTTGGGGGGGTGGATATTCTGGTTTCGATTTTGGTGTCATGCTTGAGGGAGGTGGATTTAATGTTGAAGTTGATGATACGGCACGTTTTATTTCTTTTCTTAGAGGCGTTTGCTCCATGTTTTCCGTAAAATGTATTCGCATTTATTAGTGCAGTAAAAATCAACGCGAAAAACGCATAGTACTCAAGTAGCCATTGTTAAAGAATATGCGTTTTGCAAGCTGTCGCAAAAAATTCCTGGTCAACGTCCGGGATCCTGATTTGACTTATTTATCTTGAGATTGGTCTTTACAGTCACTAGATTTCGGTATGTAATCCTACTGAATGGTCGGGTGGTTTCATGAGGGTTCTTGCGGGATTATGCCCTATGCGGCTATTGACTGTTGCTTACGCTATGGATCACACTATGCCATAGTTCGGATTTTGGTCCGAGGCCAGGACTGGGCTTTTGGTGAAGGGTGACAGTTTCGGGGTTAGGGTTGGAATTAAAGTTCGGATTTTGACCGTCGTGGATGAAGGGTCACCGACCGCTAACGCAGCCTGCCTCTCCCGCTCTGCCTTGGGCTCCGACAGAGACCCTGACAGCCGCAACAGCTGGAAGTAGGCAGACAATACGGCCTGCAAACTCAAAGGACACAGAGATGGCAATTTCTGGCTCATCACCCGTCGTCAGCCAGTCACACCCAGGTTCAAGCGGTGTCCCACTGGAGCCTCGAACACGTGATCTTTTTGATTAGCATCAATTCCCCTAATCATTGAGCTGCGAGGTTTTTGGCTCGCCGGTTTCGGTTAGGGGATATTGACACTCAGTGATGAACGTTCATTTGACCACTAATGGAACTCATCTGTCCGGCTCTGTCTTGGATCTCATTTCTCGGACCCTGACAGCAGCCATAGTAGCCAGTAATATAGGCAAATAGTATTGCCGGTAGAGACAAGGGAGGCTAGAATGGCTATTTCAGACTTATTAGCCATCCTCAGCCGGTCGTACCCAGCCTCAAATGGTGCACCACCAGAGACTCGAGCTCACGAACTTTTTGATCCGAGCCTGACACCCTTACAATTTTATGGTCAGAATCAGGGTTCGGTTCGGTTTATAACAGGCTGTGCTGGTGTTGCTGATTGTGCTAGGCTCGATGACATTAATGGGGACGTAAACAGTTTAAACTACGTCCGTTTCGTTGGCTATAAACTATCATCAGAAGTCCATTCTGGCTCCTTAGATGTCGAGGCCTGGTGTCCATTGACGCCTTATCACGAGCTTCCATGCGCACTAGCGATCAATATTGAACTATATAGACGTTTCAGTAGTTCAACCGAAGCTACCATTATTGTATTAGCCTACTTTACCCCTTTATTTTATTTTTGAAGCAGTTTTTTCTCCCACAGTATTTTTGAAAGAAAAGACTCGTTGAAGTCTGCCCCCAGTTTACGTCGTAGGGTTTTTTACTGCTCAATTCCTAGTTCACAATTATTTTTAACAAATGGCTAACTACTATTCTAAAAGTGCAAATGCATGCCTAAATTACTCATCTGTGCCTACAGTTATAACTGTTTTTCGACGATGTCTTCTTGGCGTTAACAAGTAGAAATTTGAAATATTTCAAGTAAAGGCGTCCTTTGGGAAAATGCGAAAATTTATTCAGTAAAGTTTCAACACTATATCCCCAGATCATCGTCAGACTTGACAAAAATATGCAAGGAACATTTGCATATTTTTCTCAAGTCTGACGACAATCTGGGTACCCAGTGTTGAAAATTGTCTGAATAAATTTCCCCATTTTTCCAAAGGCTGCTTTTCCTTGAAATTACATTTTTTGCGATGCCTGCCTTCCCGTTTATAAGAAACAATTTGAAATATAGATTTGTCCTGGATATGACCTTCGTTCATATCTCAGGATATACAGTACAGCCCAGAATTCGTGCAACATGTCAACATATGCGAAAGATTGATACGCTTTCGCATTGACTCAGGTTATGATATTGGTTATCCTGTAGTATATTCTGAATTCAGTTCAGTCTCGATCGAATGCCGGCTTTTTAACGAGCTTCTTTCTGACTGCTAACAAAACGTAAGTACTGTAAAAAGTGGCTACCTAAATCATATGCAATTTTCTCAGTGATTCTGACTGCCTTTATAAATTCCGATATATTTTATGAAAACGTAAACGAAAATGTTATTTCATGCACTCGTTTGGTTGCAGAGTACACATTCTTTAAATTTTACACCATAAGGAAGGATATCTTTCTACTCGTGAGCATTTCTTACGATTGTGGAATGTTCATTCATAATGCATCGTATCCGTCAATTTATTAATGCTGCCTATAATGTATACAGCATGATCCAAGTCTATTGCAACATTTTATGGAAAATATGTGACCTCTTCCTCAAACCGCAGGGAGAACGTACTTCTCCTCAAACAGCGCACATGCATGCAGCGGCACTGAAGAATAAAGACACCAACTGCCAGGTTGCAGCTCATTCGACCGGACCTGGCCATATTTTCAAGTTTGACGAGGCCGAAATCATTGCAAGAGAGGACAACCGGGTGAGCCGCGAGCTGCTCGAATCATGGTTCTCAGGCCCCCAGTCCATCAACAAGCGCAACGATTTGGCGTTCCCATATGTTGTACTGATAAGTTTCCTAACAAAGAGAATCAGTCATGTGGGAAGGGCCGGGCGCAGCAACCACTCTGACGACAGCTAGCATAATTGTCATGCAATTATGCAGGCCCGCCTCCGAAGCTGACAACGCAACTGTGGCAATTAGTGAGTCTAACGCAAAGTGTCAAGCCAGTACCACAGCAATTAAGACAACAGTGGTGGCTACAGACGTGGATACTTATCGCACGCACACAATGAACTAAAAATACCGTGCAACCTGTGCATGTTTCAACCTTATCTGCGCATTCCTATGACAAGGCTACTATCCCCTTGGATTCACGACGGAATCCGAAACGTCAGGAAAATAAAACTCGTGTTCCAGTGGTCGCATCCTCTTCTTCTGGCCAACATGCAATTAGCGCATTAGCTGGCAATTATCATCAGTAGGGGGAGCAGTTAATTGTCAGAAGAATGCAGTAGCCTAGCAACCGTATCTTGCAACTCGCTGTGTATAAATTACCCGTTTCGGCTATTGTCTCTGATGATGGATCCACGATGGATTTCGAAACTTTAGGCGAAGAAAATGCAGTAGATTGTTCATCTGATTAAATGTTACGATTAACGTTTGGGTGTGTGATTTAATAAACATTTGAGGCTGTTTATTTTTTTCATTGAGTTGACTTGAGCTGCAATTAGCATGCAAGCGGGCACCCACCTCCGATCGGTAAGTCGCTAATTGTCATAGTTAGGCAGTAGAACTGTTTCGTACAAACACTACAGCTCCCTGTGTACGAACTTCCCGTTTCTGCTCCCATCTCTGATGATTAATCCGCGACGTAATCCGAAACGTTAGGCGAATAAAGTTCTTGTCCGAGCGATCACATCCACTTCTCATCCGTTAGAGTTTGTGAGTAGGTACCCTTCCTGACTGGCTTATTAGCCGTAATCGACAGTCATACCCAGCCCCGAGGGACAGCACAAGCCTAGCCTCAAACTCGAGACCTATTTCAACCAGAGTCTGACTTCCTAACCATTGAGTCACGAGCTCATTTAAATGAGGACCAAGGCCAGGACGGAGCGTCCAGGTTTTTGCAGCTGCGGAGCATTGCCAACTTTCGACGAGCAAACACGTTTTTTTACAAATACGGAGACAACAGCAGCTGTTGCAAAAACCTTTTCGCCGTTGTTGACCCAGAAGGTAGTTTGCAGGAAGGACTTTCGAGTAAGCTGGATGATGGAAAACGGGACTGTTAGAGCGCCCATTCCACTCTTGCGCTAGGCTTGTTGAAATGAAAATACGAGGCTAGTACGACTGGAGGTAAGCACAGACTAAGTGGCTGACCGCAGATTTTTTAGGTCTGATTTTATGCCTCATAGGCTGATCCAACAGTCCCCACAAATTAGTCTTCTCTAAGTCAGTCTCTCAACAATGAAAGTAATTTAAAATTTGAAAAAGTCAGAATTCCGGGATCTGATTTATAATCCATCTTCTGCTCACAGGAATAAATTTGACGCTAAAGACAGCTGGGCCGGCTGTCCTTTGTCGAAGCGAATGCTGATTTTATCAGTCAGCACGGTTAAAGTTGCGGCCGTAGGTATTTGCCTTGGACTGATCGATGTTTCTCCATTCACTGTCTGGCCTTGCGTGTGGATTTTGGCTTGGCGTGCCGGCAATTCGTGGCCTGTTCTGTCCCCACGGTAGATGATACTGGCAATACTGCACCCTCTTCCGGTGGTTTCGTCACAGGACCGTCTTCGTCTGCAAATCCTGACTTCAGTTTGACCATGCCCTGTCCTCTACTTACGTAATGGCGCAGGACTTTGTAGGCCGCAGGGAGGTCCAAATGCGAACGGAGAAAAATCGATCAGTCCAAGGCAAATACCTACGGCCGCAACTTTAAACTTGTTGACCGATACAAGTCAGTATTCCTTTCGACAAAGGCCAGCCGGTCCAGCTGTCCGAAACGTCAGAAAATCTTCAAATTTATTCCCGTGAACAGAATATGAATTACAATGAAAGTTATTATGAGCCATTTAGGAAGGACTCCTTCGCAACTCCACCTTCAGGTGGTAGAACCTAGTTTGATGGTGTCTCAAAAGTCCGTCAGATAAATGAGGAAAAGTTGCATGGTGGGAGGGCAATGTCATGTCGAGTGGGCCAAAATATGGAACAGCGGCTAGCGTGATCGATGCAACACACCTGGTTGATCCCTGCATTGTCCTGTGCAGCGAAGTAGTTAACAGAACATTCTTTTTCTAGACGAAGATTCGATCGCTGGGACATTACTTTTATTCGCCTGACATTCGTCGCGGATTCTTCATCAGACACATCGGCAGCTAACACACACAGGAAGTTGCAATATTTATAGACTACAGTCATTTCCTAGAATGAAAAAATGTCAAGGAATGAAAACAGGTACAGCTCACTGGGTATTTAACTCAGTTCCGACGGGAGTGACCTTGAACTCTGCCCTCAATGAGCTCGCGCGAGAGTTCGAAACGTCGGGCAAATAAATCACAGTCATTACTGCACACTTACGACAATGGTAATTAACGCTAATTGCCTTCTTGTGCGTTACTTACTTGCTCATCGGCACGCGGGCCGTAATCTGCTGAACTTGCATCACACCTTTTGGAATTTGATGAGATGATTGCTGGGCCAGCTGTTTCCCCGGTGTTGGCGTAGGCCTGTGAGTTCCCGCGAGTGGTGACTTGTTTCGGCCAAATTGAGTCTCAGCATCGAATATGAATTGGGCAATTAATCGCACTTGTTTATGGACTGGGGGCGCGTGAACCATGACTCAAGTAATTGCCAATAGAGGAGAATATACGAGTTCCAGGCAGCAGTTCCGAAGTAGAAGATGCGATCACTGGAACAAGGACTTTATTTTCCTGACGTTTCGGATTCCATCGGGAATCCTTAGTCATAGGTAATCGTAAACAAGTCTGAGACATGCGCAGATAAGAGGTGATACATGCACAGATTGCATGTGCCAACAACCAACCTACAAGTCATACACTTAACAGTTTATAGAATCATTTAGCTGATAGCCATATATGTATCTTTATTCGAGTAAGGAGATGTGTGCTGTCAGGAGCACCCGTTAGGGGGACAACAGAATGGGAACCTATCAAACATACTATCGGTACGCCTCAGGTCCAACTGAGTAGAAACACCAAAGAGCTTATAATGAGTATCATCGGCATGGTGGTGATGTAGGCTTGCAGCCTTAACCGACAGTATAACGAACACAGAAAAATCCACCACGATCGTTAAGATTGCGCCATGGGTCCACAACAGAGAAAAAGATAAATGACCTTTAATGAAGAACGGATATCGGAATATCGTCGTACTTTCATAGCTTATCTCTATTGAGATGATTTGAAATTAGTTAAACTCGATAGCTGGGACAATATGTTTATGAGGCCGAAAGACCCACTGCCACGGCAGTAAAACGGCTGGAGTCGTTTACCAGATCTGGTGTAGTTGTGGAAAAAGCAACTACGTCGGAGAAACTGGGAGATTACTCCAGACGCGAATGACCGAGCATGCAGCGGCGGTGAGGAAGAAAGACGTCAACTCCCAGGTCGCAGCTCACTCAACGGGACCCGGCCATATTTTCAAGTTTGACGAGGCCGAAATCCTCGCAAGAGGGGACAACCGCGTGAGCCGCGAGCTGCTCGAATCATGGTTCTCAGGCCCCCAGTCCATCAACAAGCGCAACGATTTGGCGTTCCCATACGGTGTACTGAGAAATTTCCTGAACAAGAAAATCAGTCACGTGGGAAGGACTGGGCGCAACTCTGACGACAGCGGGCCTAATTGTCGAGCAATTATCCAACCTACATCCGACGCGGACAAGAACGCTGTTGCAATTAATGAGCAATCACCGGACCAATTAATACCTCCAGTGGTGGCTACAGGAACGGACAATTATAGTACACATGTGGGTGACCGCTGTGAACTATAAATACCGTGCAATCTGTGCATGTATCGCCCCCTATCTGCGCATGTCTCAGACCTGTTTACGATTACCTATGACTAAGGATTCCTGAGGGAATCCGAAACGTCAGGAAAATAAAGTCCTTGTTCCAGTGATCGCATCTGCTTCTTCGGAACTCAAGTAATTCTCGGCTCAACCGACTGTCACCTCTTGCAAGAATTTTGGCCTCATCAAAGTTGAATTTGGGGCTGGGTCTCGTTGAATGAGCCGTGACTTGAGAATTGGCATCATTTCGCCGCACTGTTGCCATGTGTTCGGCAATTCGCGTCTTGAGAAATCTTTTAGTTTCTCTAAAGTGGTTGCCTTCTCCGCAACTGCACCAGATTCTACAAGCAGCTCCAAACGTTTCCCGCTGTTTCAGTGTATCTTTTGGTTTACACTTCCTCTGTACGGATTACCCCTATTCTCTCATTGTCTCTGATGATGGGTTAAGGGCGGATTTCGAAACGTCAAGCGAATAAAATGTTTGTCCTAGCTCTCACATTCAAAATTGAGGTAAGGCCGCCAGTCAAAGGACTCAATTAATTCCTTACTTTCTGAGTATGATACAGTTATAAGTGCCCTTCCCCCTGCCATATTACAAATGCATTTAATTCCAGGGGGATTGGTGTACGTGTTCGAGTTTGAAGTAGGACCTAAGTCATGACACAGAAAAAGGTACCCATCGGAGTTCAGCACAAGCCAACTTGTACGTAGTACGTACGTACGGTACATATAGCAATGTTCAACCAAGTTCTTTCCAGATAGCATTGCCGGCAAAGTCAGGGGAGACTGGAATGGCCATTTCTGGTTCATTAGCCAAGCCTCCAACTCGCGACTTTTATGCTCAGAGTCAAATGCCCCAACAATTGAGCCATGAGATTGTTGTCTCGCCAGTTTAGGTCAGGGGATATTGACACTTGTTAATAAGCATTCACCGACCGCTAACCTTTGCCTGTGGCTTCATTTTTCGGGGGCCGATAGTGGCTGTAGCAGTTAGTAGTATGGGCATTGAGTTTGTGGCTCAATAGTTAGGGCTCGAAATGTCGCGGGTTCAAGCTTCGAGTAGTGCACCACTTGGTTCTGTATATGACTGGCTGACGATGGCTAATAAGCCAGAAATGGCCATTGCAATCTCCCATGTCAGTGCCGACAATACTATCTGCCCAGGATGTATAGTCAATAGCGGCTTCGTCACCGCGTGCGTGCTACAACTAATAGCTCCCGTGATTACTGCTTGGGATAGCCGTTATCGGTCAGGTGAACATTCATAAAAAGTCTCAAGTTCTCTCCATTACAGCAGGTGAGAGAGTTCTTAGCGTACTTGGGGTCATTAGTATGCCTAGTATTCACATAATGTATAATTCTAGCAAAAACCCTCAAACTCTTCCGCCTTTTAGACAGCAGAGCACCGAACGCTGTAAAATCCCTCTTCAAAAATGAAGAATGTCAAATGTTACTTGCTGTCTCGCTTCTGAACCAAACTCAGTATCCCAGCAGCATGTCACATCGCATCTCAGGGATTATACGTTCCACATTTTGCCGAATTATATTTTAAAGTTAAATAAATACTTCAAGGGCAATCAGTGGCGGAAATTGCGCCTTTGGCTTCAAGAAAATAGCTTCTCATTATGAGATTTGTTCAGGCGTGTGAAATATCCTTACATAAAAGCATCGCATCTGCGCATTACGCAATGTTGCTTATTGAGAATACAATACTGAAAATTGTTGCAATATGTATGTGACACCTTCCTTCCTTATAGCATGAAGAAATATGTGAGTTTCCTTAGACGAAGCGCACATGGCGTGTGATTTTGAAACCCCACGAGCAGCTAGAACTGCAGATCGTATTCAAAATTATTCAAAACTGGGGAAAAAACTTTTTTTACAACCGAAAGCTCTCCTTCCTTCAATTATAGCCTTCGAGGGAGGCGCACAAAAGAATACTCTTGTGTATGTTTTTTGATAAAATGCATTTTACTTTATCAGATTATCGAAAATCAATGATAAAAACGCATACCCCTTAGATGTTCGCTTTGCATGTGGTCGGTGGAAAGCCCGTTCAATGGTCCGAAGCGCCTGAACTACCTTGGGATCATGCACCTTGACAACTACTAACCTTTTCGAGACGAATATTCAATCCAGAACTTCGGTGGTCATTTTATGGGACGGCCTGTCTACTGTAATGGAAGGCAAACTAAATGGCGGGATTTGTCTTTGTGGGGTGCCGGAGGCTTTCCTCCGCACGAATCTCATGAATTCGCCAAACCACTAGAGCTCATAATGTGGAGCATTTAGGAAAAAAATCGGAGAGGGGACTGAAATTCAGTTGCGGGGCCTGCTCATCTAGTAGATTGCCAGATTTAGTAACCGGTGGCAGTAATGGCACAAATGAGATAGCAACTGGCCTTGCCTGTCAGCCTGACACGTCTTGACTATCGCTCACTCATCCTGCTATGGACTCTATAAAATAATTCCAGAACAATGTGGATCACTCGAGTCGTGTGCGGTGGACAGGACGGTTGTTGCAAGCCGCTCCACTGAGCTTATTGGCCTTGTAAGCGCGCGAGTTCATCAGACTGTTGCCTTGAGTAATTGTGGAAATCGAAAACTGCTCCAAGAAACCATTAAGGCTTCCACTTGGAAGTTAAGCGTACACTTGTTCTTCCTCTTTTTCCGTTCTTTGGCCTATTACCTCAAACGTAAAGCTACTTTTCCTCCCAATATTAGGACCACGGAAACCGAATTTCATTCTTTATGGGGTGGGGCCTCAAGGTGTATGATGGTGTTGACGATTTGATAGAGGAGCTGGACAGATGAATTCCGCTAGTGGTCGGCTGAGCGATCATCAGTATCCCCTGAGCTAAGCCGGCGAGACAACAAGCTCGTAGCTCAATAGTTAGGGCCTTATACGCTGATCAAAAAGGTCACAAATTCGAGGCTCAGGTGAGGCACCACTTTAATTTAGCGGACATGGTCGGCTGAGGATGGCTAATAAGTCTGAAATGGCCATTCCAGTCTCCCCTGTCTTTGCCGGTAATACCATCTGCCTATACTACCAGCTGTTACGTCTGTCAGGGCCTCTGTCGAGGCCTTAGACAGAGTGGGACAGATAAGTTCCCTTGGCGGTCGGTGAATTTTCATCAGCGAATAAATGAATTCATATAAACTAGAACACACACATCCCAGAAAATTGTAATTTGAATAAGATGTTCTTTGGGATAAAAAGTAACTTTAATGAATGAATTTTCGAGTGTGGTGCCCCAACTCGTCTTCGGACTAACAGAAAAAGTGCAATTTTCTGTTATTCCGAAAACGGGTTGGGACGCCAAACTCAAAAATTCACTCATTAAAGTTAATTTTTATCTCAAAGAACATCTTATTCAAATTAATGAATTCTCTAGACAACCTACAGGACATACTCTGTAATCTGCGAGTACGCTCGTCGGTAATTGGATGTTCTTGTGTGAAAAATCCTGCATTTTGATCCTTAGGTTTTGAAAGGTCTACGAAGACGCTTCCATGGCTTTGGCAGCTTATTTTCCGACTATCATACGCTCGGAGAGTGAACGAACCAGAAACATGGTAAAAAAACTCGGATGCCTGATCCGCACAGATTTTTTAAATTATTTTCTCACTCACCTAAAAAAATCACCATTTACGGCCTGAGCTTATGCTAGAAAGGGCAGGTTAAACTTCGGGGAGTTGAGCCGGATACTTCGTAAAAGAAAATCCCTGAATAGCGTGTCCAGGCACTCAGACAATGTCTGTGTTAAGTAAATTTGATATCGGTTTTCTGCGTACAGTACAGAATACTCCTGAGTGTGGATAGCACACAGCCTTTAAAGCCGGAAGACTGACCAAACAGGCCCGGATTCGGCTACTTTCCTACAAGTCGGTTCAAAAATATCGGACGAAATAATGTAGGATTCGCCATTGTGAATATTTAGCTAACAGAGTCAATTTAAATCGATCGATATCCAGGCCCGTGACCTGAAAAAGACACAACGGCCGGAATGACTCCATTATCATCCAGCAGCACAGATATTTATGGACGAAGAACAGGCATTTCTTGCTTGGATTGCCGTGGGGAGGTCGCTAGTTGGAAGCCTTAGATAGTCCCCTGAGCAATATTACAGTAGCAGTCGTCAACCTCGCTATCAGTCTTGCTTCCCTGATGTGGAGGTGATCTCTTCCAATGACAACACAAATTGATAGCAAAGAAGGTAATACACAGTAACTGGTATCAACTCTCCCCCCCCTTCTAGAAATATTGGTGTTTTTGCACTGAAAGGGTAGCCAATCCACCGTCCAAACCCTAGCGCTCTCACACTGAGCATAACTACAACTTGACACTAACGCTGATCTTAGAAGTTTGAGGAAGGCAAATGGAGTTACCAGGGTTCCTATTCCCATTTCAGAGAACCTTCCGAAGAACTCGTATTCGAAATAAAACATCCGCGACAGGGATCCTGATTGACCTGGCAGTGGTGGAACGGGGTTGAAGACTGTGCCAGTCCCCTAGACGCAGTTTCTGCATTTTTCCTATAGTCAGAATTATTCAGCAACACTTCCAGGAAGCCAACGGTCCAGCGAGCCCAGCTACTGTCACCCTTGGACAGGAAGGAGCTGGGACCAAAATCACGCTCTTCTTCCTTGCCTACCACTCTTATGTTAACCGAAAAGTCGACATTTAACGGTGTAACTGGGGCCTGTCGGTGGGGTTACTTGTGGTAAAGGCCTGATTGGTGGGCCGTCTGTCCAAGTCCGTTTCCAGTAGTTTCTATAGTAAGAGTGTCAGACCACCGCGAAGTCCAAAGTCCGTCTGTCCTGAAAGCCACTGGCTCACATCTGGTTAGCGAGCCAGCACGAATAAAGCAACGAGGACGTTCCCCTTTCGTCTCGAATTTTCGGGTAAGAGCCCTTTCCAGTTAGGATCGTTGAACACAAGGGTGTGTGCTATTAGTTCATCGTGGATTGGTAAACCCCACCCAGGTATGAGGGCTTCATTTCTCGGGTCCTGACGGCAGCCCTAGCAGCTAGTAACCTCTGGTGGATAGTATTGCCAGCGAAAGCAAGGGAGACTGGAATGGGTCCATTTCTGACTCACTAGTCCTCAGCAGCCAGTCATATCCAACCCCCAGTGGTGCATCAACTGGGGCTCAAACTCGCGTCCTTTTTGATCTGAAGTCTAACACTCTAACCTCTGAGGTACGAACTCGGTAACTTGTTGGTTTTAGTCGGGAAATATTGGCACTTATCGATGAAAGATGACCAACCGTTAACAGAACTCATTTGTTTCATTCTGCCTTGGATCTCTTTACCTCATTCTTCAATCGCGCTGGGTCGGTAAACACCACCCAGGCGTGACTGTAGCTGGAGTATTCTCGAAGGCATAAAAGCCGATGACTCAATTTGTAGTCTAATGAACAAGCAGGGCTTTTCGTCCCTCGTTATTTCAGTCTGCACTATCCTGTGCCCATTGGAAACATCTTTCAATGATCCATCGTCTTCTGTCCTGACCTGAACGAAGCTCAGCTGTAAATGTGCCTTTTTATGATGCGAGACCTGAAAGACCATGTTTGCTATCACCGAGGGTTTACTGATCGCAGTGACCCAACCCAGCCACTGAGGACAAGAACTCATGCTTCACTTTTCGCATCTCCAAAAGAAAGTTATCTGTGGCATATAGGTGTACTTCGATCAGTTAGAGGACACACTCGTCCGTTTATGGTGCCTTTGGAGCTAACACTCGAGGCTACGCCGCTAGACGGCTAATGATATAGGCAGAAGAGCATTACCAAAAATGACTAGGGAGACTAGGTTGGTCATTTCTGGCTTACTTGCCGTCGTCAGCTAGTCATGCCCAACCCAAGTGGAGTCTCGAACCCGCGACCCTGTTAGTTAGATGTCCAACGCTCTAACCACTGCGCTACGGGCTCGCTGTCTTGCCGGTTAACTTTTGCAGACATGGTGACCTTAATGAGTGCGGGGGTTCGGAATAATCGATAATGGGGAATTGACTGCTTCCTCCTCTTCCTGCGTCCACCATGAACCAACAGGGACCTTGTGCAACACAGTTTTATATCAGACCCCAGTGAAGAGGTCAGAGCAAATAAAAATAGACAACCGATGGATTCGCCTACCGTCGGAAAATGCGGCGGTGCCGCCGCCAGTGGTGGTCAAAGGTTGCACAAGGCCAGAGGACTGATCAAGCGCGAACGGTGGGCCGGCTCGGTACTGCGAAGCTTGCTCTTGTTGAAGGTACCCAGCGTCCACCGCCACAGCTGAACTGGGGTGATTAGGGTCCATGTTAAAGTCCACCAGCGTAGAAGTTGTCAACACTGTCGTCACAGCCAGCGCCACCCACCGGACCGATTGCGGAAGAAAACGAATGAAATGATGAGGCAAAGTTCACTCGACTGGACGGCAGATCACTCCTGCGGGTGCTGTGGGGTACAGGCGATCAAAAGTCCTGTCAAAATCGCCTCCCAACTGCCATAAATGCGAGGCTGTTGCAGGTCGAGTTCTGATTGGTCAGACGGGCGTTATCGCATCCGTGTGCCTCCCCCCCCGCACACGCCGGGTGTCGACAGCCTCCGTGCTTGCCGCGCGCACGCGTAGCATGTGTGCAAATACCTCGAGAACAAACAAGCCCACCCCCCGGGCGCACGCGCTCACGACACGGTTGTCACGCCGCCCCCTCCCCCCCCGGCACCCAGGGGGATCGCCGCAAAACCCCCGCCCGCCCCCGCCAACTGGAAGTGGTTATGCGCACACACGCGCGCACGCACGCGTGCGCGACACAAACACCCTGTTTAAACAGCTCGGCTTGTCGTGTGCACGCACGTACACATTCGTGCATGCGTTTGAATAGTGCTCACGTGCGTGTTTTTATTCTACGCCCGATCTGATTCGATACCTTTTCATGTCGTGTGACCGCTGCCGCCCGCGTGTTTGCTCAACGCTTGATCCGCGGCTGCAGCTGCAACTGTTGTTGCCGTCGTGGTGCTGTTTAGACTGCTGCTGCCGCTGCATGTATTAGTGTACATGCGTTGGGCAAGTGTACGCGCGCAGGCAGACCGGCTGGACGTGCTGTTGGACATCAATGTTTGTTCAGCTTGCCGCAACAGGGGATATGTGTCGAAACGTGGCTGACTGCGGTCTTGGCGTTATATTCTGTTGAATGAGGTGCACAATCAGGCAACTGTGCCACTGTCCGTGAGCCATCACGACCCATGTCCTTTTGTGGCCCATTTATATCACTACTACTACTACTACTGCTACTGCTACTACTACTAATACTACTACCACTATTACTGCTACTACTGCAACTACTATTACTACTACTACTATTACTACTACTAATACTGCTACTACTACTACTACTAATACTACTATTAGTGCCATTACCTGTACTTGAGCTATCACAACCTATGAGGACTAATGCCACTAGGAATACTACTACTAGTAACTGGGCAGTCTCTGGGCTTGGAGACTATTTCACTGGCCGTGCTCAGTTCGTTCAATGCGGCAAGCGAAAATCCACGGCCCTTTCTAACGACTGTGGAGTCTTTCAAGGGTTTATATTACCTCCGCACTTCTTCTCCCTCTATACTGCAGACCTACGATCACCAAAGGGGTGTTTGTATGTAAAGTATGCTGATGCTATGATAGTTGGCCCTCCTCTCAAAAGTCAGATACATCTCCAAGTGAGAAGAAGAAGACGACTCGATCGCGTAGGGTGACGCGGCGGCCTGTCTGCTCCCCAAAGCGGCGACTTGCTTCAGCCAAATTGAGCCTCTGCACCGAATATGGATTGGGCAAATCGTTGCACTTCTTTACGGATTGCGGGCCCGTAAACCATGATTCAAGTAATTCTCGGCAGGCCGGCTGGACGTGCTGTTGGACATCAATGTTTGTTCAGCTAGCCGCGACGGGGGATATCTGTCGAAACGTGGATGACTGCGGTCTTGGCGTTATATTATGTTGAATGAGGTACCCAATCAGCTAACTGTGCCATTTTCCATGAGCTATCACGACCAGCGCCCTTTTGGGCCCGTTTATATCGGTACTACAACTACTCGGAAGAAGAGGCGATCACTGGAACAAGAGGTTTATTGTCCTGACGTTTCGGATTCCCTCGGGAATCCTTAATCATAGGTAATAGAAGAACAGTGTGAGACACGCGCAGATAGGGTGATACATGCACAGATTACATGGTATTTATAGTACGTAGCGGTCACCCGCATGCATACTATAATTGTCAGTTCCTTTAGCCACCACTTGAGGTCTTAATTGGTGCGGTGATGGCTCATTAATTATCACAGCGTTCTTTTCCGCTTCAGATGCGGGGTTGATAATTGCGCGACAATTATGCCCGCTGTCGTCAGAGTTGTCGTTGCGCCCAGTCCTTCCAACGTGACTGATTCTCTCGCTCAGGAAATGTCTCAGTACGCCGGCCATATTTTCAAGTTTGACGAGGCCGAGATCCTTGCAAGAGGTGACAACCACGTGAGTCGCGAGCTGCTCGAATCATGGTTCTCAGGCCCCCAGTCCATCAACAAGCGCAACGATTTGGCGTTCCCATACGGTGTACTGAGAAATTTCCTGAGCGAGAGAATCAGTCACGTTGGAAGGACTGGGCGCAACGACAACTCTGACGACAGCGGGCATAATTGTCGCGCAATTATCAACCCCGCATCTGAAGCGGACAAGAACGCTGTGATAATTAATGAGCCATCACCGCACCAATTAAGACCTCAAGTGGTGGCTAAAGGAACTGACAATTATAGTATGCATGCGGGTGACCGCTACGAACTATAAATACCATGTAATCGATGCATGTATCACCCTATCTGCGCATGTCTCACATTGTTCTTCTATTACCTATGATGAAGGATTCCCGAGGGAATCCGAAACGTCAGGACAATAAACCTCTTGTTCGAGTGATCGCTTCTTCTTCTTCCGAACTGCTTCCTGGAACTCGGATATTCTCCTCTATTGGCACTACTACTACTACTACTACTACTACTACTACTACTACTACTACTACTACTACTGCGGCTAATGCTATTACAACGGTTTTTAATATGGCTAATGCTACTATTATTACAACCACCACTATTAGTACCATTACTTGTACTTGAGCCATCACGACCGATCCCTCTTTGGGCCCGTTCATACTACTACTACTATGGCCATTATTTCTTCCACTATGGCTAATACTACTACTGCTACTGTTTTTGATGATGAATGCGCGACGGATGCCGAGATGTCAGGCCAATAAAAGTATTGTCCCAGCGATCGAGTCGTCTTCTTCTCAATACTACTACTATTACTATGATGGCTTATGCCGCTAGTAATAACACTACTGTGGCTAATACTACTATTAACTGGGCTGTCTCTTGGCTTGGGGACTAGTTCACTAGCCGCACTCAGTTCGTTCAGTGCGGCAAGCGAAAATCCACTGTAAAGCCTTTCGAGGTGTTCTACGATCGCCAAAGTGGTGTTTGTATGTAAAGTTTGCTGACGATATGGTTTTTAGTCATCTACTTAAAAATCAGACACTCCTTCAGGTTCTGTAGGTTGACGTGGAGCACGTCTCAGCATGGTTGTTGGCGAATGGACTTCTACTGAATAAGCAGCAATCATTCCAGTGCATTTTCCAATTGCGACCCTCTCCCACTCCTGAATCCCTAAACGAGGCTCCGTCTTTCCTGTATCTCAGTGTTAATTTCACATCCCATATTTTATTTTTCCTTCAAATGGAAATCCTGCTCGTTAAAATTTATGGATGTGTTCACTATATTTATCGCTTACCTTTCCTCTACACACCTCAATTTCCAATCCGGCGACTTACAGACGTCGACATTCGTTCACTCATTATCCTCGGTTCCGATGCCATTTTTCGCGCCTTAGTTAGAAAAAACAAACCAAATGTCCCGTTATGGCAAATCGTTGCCCTTAAAAGACAACCCAACTTATAATTTGACTAATTGGATGTATACAACACTAAAATTCCTCAAAGGTAACTCGACCACCTTAGTTTAACCGGCCTTTCGATTCCTCAAAGACCTTCGTGGTCGGAGGATTCAATCGGACGATATCATGGTATTCTTCGATTTGACTGCTTGATTCACATGCATACCAGTAAATCTCGTGCGCGAAGTCTTGCACAAGAGACTTAAAGAGGCATATGATAGGGCTCGAAGCCGACTAAAAATTGAACACATTATGAGGTTATTCGAATTTGCTAAAAATATACTTTATCTTTGCCGGAGAGACCTACCACCAGATCAAAGGCACTCCGAAGGGCTCTCCGATACCCAGTTTAGTGGCAGGAATGGTCCTACAAGAGCTAGAAAATACCGCTTCACTCAACATAGGCCTATCCTTTGGGGTCGTTACGCTGACGGCACGTTTGCTATCTTTTGAAAACTGTTTAAACAGCAAAATTTAATGGATCCATAAATTTCGAGAGGGCTCTTCAGTGGCCACCCCTCATTGCATAACGGGAATGAACATCAGAGAAAATACACAGCTGAATTCATGCAGCAAAAAATCGATAAAAAACGGCAAGGTACATGGCCAAAAGGCATTCAATAAAGCTGAAATTTAAACGCTGTAGACAGCAAAAACTAGTGAAAAAAAACGTTTACAGTGACCTTGCCGTTTTTTATCGACTTTTTCTGTATGAATTCAGTTGTTTATTTTCTCTGACGTTCATTCCCGCTATGCAATGAGTGGTGGCAACTGAAGAGCCCTCTGGATCCATTAAATTTTGCTGTTTATACAGTCTTTAAATTTTCACCAGGGAAAAAATGCTTTAAACGTTTGCTTTCATCAAGAAGAACATGCTGCAAAACTTCCATAACTTGCTCAATGGAATCTTCCCTGACATAAATTTATCTTGCCCAATGAGATATTCCTTTTCCGGTATCTTGGTGTTTACCTAACATGTATTCTTTCATTTTACCTCAATATTGAAACCCTCTTTATTAAAATGTTTAAACTCCTACATTATATCCGCCCGTTACGTCCATATCCCACACCTCATGCCCTAATCTGGTGAGTTATAGATACTCACATTCTCCTTATTCTCTACCGCTCCCTGGTAATATATCCGGCCTTGCTTAAAAAAAGACTTTTCGGTTTTTTAAGCATATTCTCCAAGTGCTATCTTCAGCTGCCGGTGTTTCTTATGTTTTTTTTTCTGGCATTATAATACAGCGACACCTTAAAACGGTCAAGCAATTTGCTGATCGCATCCTCAGTGAGGTCGCTCACCCTCGCCACCCTGAACTAATGGCTGTTAAGTCTTTTCGCACTAAGCGCCGAAGTATTCGACACATGTCTTGACGTACATCGGCATATCAGCATTCTATACTCGCATTCCTAGCACGCTACCTCACGTATTAAGAAACAAAAATTGAGAAGTTGAAAGCCAGCCTGTCTCTATAACAGATGGGGATATCGTGTAAACCTTTAACTTTGAGTATTCGATGACATCTTACCATGACCCCATCACCTTATACCTTCCTCTCAATGAATGGAGCCATTTCTGCTGCGAGTTTTGAATATTACCTTCAAAATAAAGCATGCTCTTCTCTTCTCAAAATATGGAACAGCTCAGTAGCACGAAAGCCAGGTTTCTGTCCTGGGGTTTGTGGGTAGGGCGAAGGAGAAAGTAATTAAAATTGTTGAGCGAATATAAGTATAAAATAATCGCAGGAATTATTTAAATAACCTATTGTTTGGCAAAAAAACGCGAAATGTTTAAAATGAGAAATACAACCAATGTTCGAGATTAAATTAAGATGTGAAAGTTAAGCTTTCTCCTCCATTTTTAAGCGGAAAAGCTAGCGTATGTCTGTAAAGAAGAAGAAGACGCGATCTCTGGAATGGCGTATGTCTCCATAACAGACGTGGATTTCATATAAACCTTTAGACTTTGAGTATTTATTACCTTTTCCTTTGATCTCATTGAATGAAGCCATTTTTACTGAAAATCCTGGACATTTACCTTCAAAATGAAACGTACTTGTATCTATTTATCTCTCTCGATTATGGCTAATACCACTGCTAGTCTGAGTACTATTATTACTTTGGCTTGAACTAATAATACTATTACCTTGGAAGAAAAGGATGTCTTTTGGGATGTCAAGGTATGTTTAATCAGTGCATTTTCGAGACTGGTTCACCAGTTCGTCTTCGGAGTGACAAGAAATGTGCAAAGAACAACTAAAATTTCAAACGTGCGAAAAAACTTAATAATTATATCGTGTGAGGCCTGATTGGTAGTTGTGGACTCCGTCAGTCTGTGTTGTGAAGCCATCGTTTCTTCCACCGTCCTTTGAAGTGTTTATAGATGCCATCTAACTCTATGTGGCGGTTGATGCATGAATCGTCGGAGTGCATGGCCTCAAGATATTCTCGGCCTTTTTGGAGGAGCAAACTCCGACGATGCGTGTTTTGTCCCATGCGAAGCTGTCCTTTATCAAGGGTATGCGTAACCACTTTGGATAAATGGTCACCTCTTTTCACTGCCAGTTGGTGTTCGCGAATTCGTGTAGAGACGGACCTTCCCTTTTGGCTGCAGTATAAGTGTTTTCCAGTTTATACAAATTCTACAATTACAACTACGGCTAATACTTCTACTATTACCACTATTTGTACTTGATACGGCTGTGATCATACCCGATCTAGCCGGCCTCAATGGCGTTGCACACGGTACGTCTCCGTGTCTGACGATTGGCGGCAGTGGATCTGGAAAGCTTCACCCATTGTCTTCTCCAGCGAGAAAGACAGAAAATTTAAGGTCCCAGAACCGCTTCCTTGTCTTGACGAAGGGTGTCGAGCCAAATCTTGAGTTTCCTTAATCTTCAATGCTTCCAGGTGGGCTGCTGCCCCGGATTGAGGGCAGCGAAGCAAAGCTCGTGAGGTGGACGACGGACATGGCCTGTCGCAGCGAGTGCAGACTGTCTCATTTGAGACGAGGTCGGTAACTGCACTCGATGGATGGTTCTCAGGCAGCGGTTGTCAAATACCTCCAGTCTTCGCTCATCTTCAGCGCGCAAAGCTCAACATTCACACCTACAGAGGGGGACTGACAGGACAGATGAACAGTAAACGGATCTTCGTGGCGATGGAGAAGTCGCATCGGATCCATAGGCGCTTTCGGAGGATTCAACAAACTTGGTAGACAGCACCGATTCTGGAAACAGTGTCTTCCTTATGCTATCCATTCAGTAGCAGCGGTGGCTACATTGAATGGCAATGGCATCCAATGACTCGGCTCCCTCTAGGATGACAATGCCACAGAGGTCACACTGAGAAGACGCTAGTGAGGCCTTCTCTGTCCTTAGAAGGACTGAGTTATCCTTCCAATGCGTCATGGTCGTTAAAAGTGCATTTGATTAGATGTAATGAGACGTTGGGTGCTGGGTCCTAAAATACTTAAGGTAACAAACGCGTGTACAGCCATGTCCATCGGGCCAAGCAGATCCTGTCCTGGCGTGAGTAGTCACACGATTGGCTTGTGACTCAAGGGCCGGTTGCAGCTTTACATTTTATAGCATCGATTGATTGATTGCGAGTCTGCGTTCGCCACGTTTAGACCAATCGAGAGCATGTTGTGAGCGCGGCTCGCTACCTGCATGCTAGCTGGCTGCTCCTAACAGCTAGCAAGATCACTTTGCACAGTCATCCCTAAAACTACGCCCAGGCAAAGCAAGAATCGACGGGCGCAAGTTTTGCTTCAGTAAGAGTTCCGGCAGTGCGGATCGTTTTACTCGATTATTCTTCTTCGGTCTACCTGTGTCAATTCATTCAAGAACAAACTGGACATGCATCAAGTTTCTCATTCACCACCTACCCGTTAATCTATTCGACCAACAAATACGGGTTACTTGCTTATCATAAGTAGTCATGTAAGTTTACGCTTTTCGATTACCCGACGGCTTGGCCAGATCGCTGCTAGAGTTGGTCCTCGACTGGCACACTAAACAGAGCCATAGACCTCATTCCGCCTAAGAAGCGCTCCGCAGAAGGCTAACATCTGTTCAGATGGACTGAGGAAGATTTGCAGGGCTGACAGACGCCAGCTGCGAGCGAAGAAGGTGGAAACGCTCAGGATGCACACAAACGACTTCACACACCTCATGGAAGCGCCCTCGAGGTCGAGAACAGTTCAAACAGCCACAAAAATCGATCGGTACAATCGACTGACACTCTGGCATCAGGCTAGCGGATGGACACACTTATTGGTACCAATAGGAGAACGGTCACGACGCTCTGACGAGGCAAGTGAGAAGGCTTTTGAAACGTTAGATAAAATACAACTTTGTCCCCTCCTTTTTCCTCTTCCGGGGATAATGAAAGGAATGTTATATCTGGACCTCGAGTTTTTGCACACATTTCATTTCCTTTGTCATACGGGTTATCCTGTAGGCTATTGTGAGGTCATTTCAGTCACGATATGATGCCGGTTTTTTAACGACGTTCCTTTTGACCGCTAAACAAACCTATTTATTGTAAAAAAGTGGCTACTTAATTAGTTTGCCTTTTTATCATTGATGTTGACTTCCCCTCACCGCCCCACTACCGACCCTGACAACAACAACAGCAACAACACTACCTATTTCTACTAACCAACATAGTTTCTAAATTGCCGAATAATTGTTAGCCCTTCTGACCACTACACTCGAATTCAAGGTTTACAAACTGCGCACTGTGTACATCTTGTTTGAGGAAAAATACGGTTACGGTTACGGCTTGAGGCAGATGTCATGTAGTTCTGATAAAATATTGCGACAGATGTGGACTATACGGTATACATTATAGACAGCATTCCTAACTTAAAGGATGGGATGTATACTGAATGAAGACCTCACAATCGTAAGAAAGCTCACCATTGGAAACTTTTTAAAGTAGGCGTAATTTGCTACCAAATGAGGAGAACCACACGTTCGCTCTTTAGAAAGCAAGGGTAATAGGCCGAGCCAACGGTAAGATGGCCAGATTGCTGCTAGACAGTTGGTCCTCGACTGGCACACTAAACAGAGCCATAGACCTTCATTCCGCCTATCAAGCGCTCCGTAGGAGGCTAACATCTGCTCAGATGGACTGAGGAAGATTCACAGGGCCGACAGCCGGCAGCTGCGAGCGAAGAAGGTGGAAACGCTCAGGATGCACACAAACGACCTAACGCACCTTATGGAAGCGCCCACGAGAGCGCAAGCAATTCAAGCAGCCACAAAAATAGATCGGTAAAATCGACTGACACACGAACGTCAGGCGTCACGCTAGCGGTTGGACACACTTACTGACACCAGCAAGAGAACAGTCACCACGCTCTGACGAGGGAAGCGAAAAGGCTTTTGAAACGTCAGCAAAAGCACAACTTGGTTCCAGAAAAACGTCCCTTCTTCTTCTTCGTCTCTGGGGCACGATGAAAGGAATATTATATCTGGACCTAGCATTTTTGCGCATATAGTATACTCTGTACAGCGTCGAAGGAGAATAGGTTGGCAGAAGTTGCCCGCCAGACATGCGGGGCGTCCAAAGAGTCAGAGCGCGGGAGAGTCATTGTAGCGCCTCCAACGAGGTTATGAGTGATTTAGTGAGCCGGGATCTTCCTAGCGGCACGTACGTAATAGCAGCCGCGAGAAGTGAGAGGTTGAGCGTTGCACCCGGAGTTGAATCAAAAAATGCGCTCTGCTCTACTGTGCGTATTACACTCTCGTCACTTCCTGGACAAGTCAAAATTTCGATATCGTCTCGATATACTCTGAGCCAAGAAAGGGCAAAAATACGCAGGCGCCAACAAAAACGAACCTAAGAAATTGTATAAGCATTAACGCACACAGGGACGCGTCATTATGTTTCTGGAATATTCAAGAATATCGCTTGAAGATCGGGGGAGGGAAAGGCTAGGCCACGCTAGCCCCGTCTTGGTGAAGGACGGTGTGCAGACAGACCGGTGGGGATTCTGAAGAATTAATTACATACCCTTATTTTTGCAGATAATTCTAAAAACATAAACGTACGATATGTGGTATGATAAAGCTTTTACGCAAAGCACATGCTGTAGCAAGATGTAATTAAGCACGACCTGTGTGACAGCTTTATATGAACAATTACTGTTCATTGTCTGTTTAATCCTTTGCTAGTCTGCCCCCCGTTATATTACTCTGCAGGCCTGATTTTGAATAAGCGAGAGCGTGTGTTTGCTGATCTTAACTTCTTGTAAGTTTACACTAGTATCATCGCTAAATTGAAATAGTATTCACAAACTGTTAGTAGCACTGTTTTTTTAAAATAAATTCACACCGGTAGTTGCCATATTATTTGGCATGGATTCAGATTGTCAAGGGAAAACACTGGAGGCGTGAAATTATCCGATCATTTATTAAATGTATTTAGGGGCACCGCTACATGGTACAACGATTGGTTTAGGAAGGTAATTTCATACTTATATCAACTGTTGCCTGACAAATTTCGAGCCAAGTTTCAACCTGAACATCTACATTTTCGTTCGCCGCTTCATTGAATGTGCACGAAAGGGGAGGCGAAGGGTGCTACAGGAACATGTCCTGACAGCACAGCTTTTGGTAAAGGTAATTTAATATCATGTAAACTAAGATCAGCTCTTTTCTGTGGGAAGATTAGTGGTCAAGGTTGAGGCCAGGGTCAAAGTTAAGAGGATTCCTTACGCTAGAGTTGACGTTTCTGAAAGCATACGTTTTCATACAGAATTACTTATGAATCAATATCGGGTTAGAGCTATGTTTAATGTCGTACACGAGTAGCGGCGTTGGAGCTGAAAGTACAGTTACCGAGACAAGGACAATTCAAACAACCACATGCAAAAACATTGGCCAGAGAGGGGCTCGAACCCTCGACATTCGCGTTATTAGCACGACGCTCTAGCCGACTGAGCTACCCGGCCACGATTGTAAAGCAGTAAAATAGATATAATACTCAAATTGATCTCCCATTTTCACTTTATTTGGTGAGCATGCTCAATGCTCCAGGAACCTTGTCCTAACAACGCAGAGTACAACAATACAAGCCGCCAACAATTGCTACCAGGGAATCTTCAATTCCAATAGTACAAAGCAAGTTGAATAACTGAACAGTTTTGTTTGTGGACGCCAATTTGACCAGATTAGATTACTCACCTTTATCTCTTGCGTTTTGTGTACTCCAGTAGGTATGCCGGAGTAGGGACTTATCCAGATATATATCTGTGAGAGTCATTGGGTAATCAGTTCATGCAAGCTGATAGTTCATCGGTTGTCGTTTAGGCGATCGCCTTATACTCCAGAATGAGGAAGAACATGAAAAGATACTTTCTGTGAAAATGTGGAGGTTGTTAAGAACAGATGCAAAGCGGGAGGTCACTCATCGAGAGCGTTGGCTAGCAGCACATTTTATCCCAATCTAAGGAAGAGGAAAGATGGAGTTCGCCTGGCGTAAATGCAGGGGACCGTTACCGCTGAAACTGGTCATATATACATCCAGAATTAACGTTAATAGGCTTTGCGATACAAAATGCTCACCGATGACCACACATGGATAGTTGAAACATTGTTTTCCCGGCAGAATTTAATGACGACCGGGCGTCTCCTACGTTTTGCGGAGGCCGCTGCAATGCGGAGATGAAAGCCAGAGCTCTGTAAGCAGCTGGACTATGTGATCAACCTCGCATTGCCGTGGTAACGATCGATAAACTCACTTCTGCTTACGCCTCCTCGTCACCCTAAGGACTGGCAGCTACCCTGTCCCTGCCCCAACCACCCCCCTTTCAACCACGTCCTGCTATGCTGTGACAATTAACTCCCCCCTCCTCTACCCCTCACTATGCGCCCGCATCTATGACTAATTGTTTCTACTCCCTTTACCTATCATGTTTCACCCTTCGAGACCGACACTTAATTGGACATTGAATTCTCTCATTAATAGGCAACGACCGTTTGCAGCTGATTGAGAGGTCACGAAATTTCATAACGTTATTAAATTCTGCCGGTCGCGGGGGCGTCTTCGCTAACATTTCTTAAGTTCGATTTGCCTTTGTTATGGTCTTTGTGCAAGTACTGGCCCTTGGAGCATGCCATAATAGCAAGGAAAACCGACTCTAATTTAGAGTCGTCTCCTCTTCCAATCGTTTCTGGAATTTGATTGGTTGTCAGCGCCCGGATAATCACGTTGCTTTGGGCCCAACTACTAGCTCCCCTTCTTATTGGCTGATCGTTCGGTCGCAGAGGCCGCTTTCTGCTGTTGAAAGCTGTTGCACGCACGCATAATTGTCTCGATTTCACTATTACTCCTTTACTCTGTGGATTATTACGCATTCTTATAATGAATACTTATTATACTACTCAGGCTAATCAAGTAGTCGTATGGTATTACTATTTCGGCACCACCAGCTTTTCGCTCTTCGCTTGCAGGCAGGTCATTGAAGTTTTTTTCCATTTCTCTTATATATCCATGCATTTTACCCACATTGTTACCAATAGAGAGCTCAAATGCGTTCGTCTATCTTCCCCTCAATAAACTGACACTTTACACATTGTGCTTGCATTGGAGCATGTTGCATCAAACGTCAAAAAAAAAACATTTCAGACACTTGGTAAGCGTGTGTTGAAACAGGATTTACATGAAATTGTCTAGAATGTGAGGCATATGTTCTCCTCCGACTCATAATCATCATCTTGCGGTTCGGCGGCCGACACTGAAACTTTCTCTTCTAACGAAGAGACGAGTTTCTTTGGTGTGGCATCGAACACGGGGACCGGTGTGTATCGTGATGTCTGCTGTACTGCCCTGCATTCGTGAACAGGCTTCCAAAGATAATTAGACGCCTATGCTCAGACCTGCCGTTGGGTGGTCGACCGCTGCTGGGTGGAGTGAGCAATGCGCCAACGGAGACGAAAACGAGCAGTGGTGAATACAACCATGGTCAGCAGACACCTAGACCTTACTGCGGTCTATAATACAACATAATTCGACCGTCGCAAGTGACGACTCCTACGTTCTGTCCGACGAAATGGGCGCAGAACCGGTGAGTGAATTAGTTTATACTGAAGCAGGCCTGCACCACATCCACCTCAAGCAGGTTCCAATGGCACGACCAACGGAGGTGGGTGTGGGCGGGATGCTGGCAATCAGTGCATCTGCGAGTTTAACACACATGGCCCAGATATCATGTTCGTAATAGTGCCACAGATTCTCTATTGAGCCTGATTCCTAGTCGTGGAGCCAGTCAGCTGGCAGCCTTATAAGCCACGATTTTAGCGCGTCCTAGCAGATTCTAGCGAGGAACGGGTTGGTTTGCCGTGGGGACGGACTTCTCCCTGCATGCACATGCACGCTCTATGCGCAATTATACTACTGATAACAAATAAGTAGGCATTTATGTTTACACTTTTCGATCGAGCGGTGGCGACTCGCTGTTTTGTCTGCAATCATGTAAACGGCTTCCCCTTGATATGCTCTACTGTATCTGTTATGGAGACGCGAACGATGACGCACTCAGGGTCCAGAGCTGGCAGTGCACCCAAGATAAGCCATGCAAGCAGACCGGCCGCGCGCGGCATGTGTGTGTGTCGTAGCCCATAATTGGATCGGGAATCCCCGCCGGAATCCAAACGGGGAGTAGGTGGGAGACGGAGAAAAGCTGCGACCTCGACCGGCTTGAGCCACAGGTCCGCGGGAGTGAGGTGGGTGCCTGGCCGAGAACTGCAGGCGAACAGATAACGGCAGTCATGCGGCGAGACGTCGCAGTCGGGTATGGATGGGTTGAGCCGGTGTTGGTACTGGCGAAGGAGCATGCAGTAGCCACTGCGTAGCTGCGCCAGGGTACAGCAAGTAACCCTCGGGAGATGTTGTTCCGAAGCCGCAATCGGAGGTGGATAGCCACCCAAAAGGACCGGGGGACGGTAACCTCGTTTCTCCTCGACAACGACTCTCTGGTGGAGACGCTGGAAGCCTGTCTTGGTGGCAGAGCTATCGACAGGTAGATCCGCGAGAGACGAGGCAACTGCTTCCTTGTGGAGTGCTCGAATAGACGGCCGGACGTTGCGGCAGGGCCGGGAGCGGTGCAACGGTGATGATTGGGATGGCCGGGTTTCGAAAAACTCCACCAAAACTGCTGGCTAAGGAGAGTGTTGTGATGGGCGACCGGTAGAACAGAAGCCTCCGCATGAAGATGATCTATAGGCGACATTTTATAGCAACCTGTGATCGTGCGTCAGACCTTACGATAATTAGTAAAGGCATGTGGGAGGCTCTGGGAGCGCCAAAACTGAAGCCAACGACGTCCGTGCCTGGGCAACAAATAATACACAAATGCTTTTTGAGGGTGTTTTCCAGATCACTATCGCTTTCGAGGAAAAGGCCCATCTGTCTGGCATTTATGTATCGAAGTCGAACACTGATCTCCTTGGAAATAAGACTATATCCCAACTGGGTCTCTGGAATCGGCCATTCCAGGAGATATGCTGTGTGGTACCCATTACAGAAGAGGACCTGAAGCAGAAGCATGCCGAGCAGATGGAGATGTCAGCCGGAACGTGTACAAAGACTACAGTAAGCTTGAGGGTAAAGCCTGGGAAACAGCCAGTCTCTGACAGAGTAGACGCGTCCCATTTGCCGTACAAACAGCGGTCGAGGAAGAACTAAAGCGTTTGCAGCAGCAAGGCACAATCTGTCCCACAAATTATTCAGCATGGGCTGCTCCCGTTGTCGCCGTAAAGAAGCCTGACGGTAGGATAATACTATGCGCAGACTACTCGACCGGGCTGAATGACGCATTGGAAGACTATCACTACCCCTTGCCGACTGTAGAACACATTTTTGCCACCCTTAATGGAGGGAAAGTTTTCGCGAGGATTGGCCTTTCAGAGGCGTACCTACAGTTACCATTTCATGAAGCAGCGCAGGAAATGCTGACGATTAACACACATAAGGGGTTGTTCAAATATACCCGCCTCAATTATGGCATCAAGACGGCACCTAGTATTTTTCAGCAGTTAATGGACACCATGCTTACAAATATCCCTGGAACGGTGGCATATCTGGATGACATTTTGGTTGTCGGTCGTACGGACGAGGAGTTGCTCGGGAGAGTTGACAAGGTCATGGAAAATCTCATTGACTATGGCCTAAAAATCAACATGGAAAAGAGCGAGTTCCTGCAAAAAGAAATTCACTACTTGGGTTTTGTGGTAAGCGAGGCAGGACGATCACCCGATCCAGAGAGAGTTGCCGCATTTGAGAATGTGAAGGTACCTAAAAATGTTCGAGAGCTACAAGCATTTAGGGGCCTGGTCAGCTACTACTCACCATTCATTGCGGGACTACATAGTCTAAAGCCACCGTTAAACCGGCTACATTGTAAAGATGTGAAATTTGAATGGACCCCTGACTGTCAAGACGCCTTTGACAAAATAAAGGTGATGATTAGTCAGTCGACTGTGCTCTCACAATTCGAAGCCGACAAAGAAACGATAGTACAGGCGGATGCATCTGAGTATGGGCTAGGTGGCGTTTTTCTTCAGAAAGTTACCGATGGAAATAGCCTGCCCCTGATGCATGCCGCCCGGTCACTCACAAAAGCAGAAGGAAACTATAGTTAAATCGAGAAAGAGGCCCTGACACTTATCTTCGCAGTACAGAAGTTGCATCAATTCATTTACGAAATACACTTTACGCTTCACACCGATCACCAACGGCCAAGAGGATACAACGGTGGAGTACTATACTCCTGAGTTATGCCTTCACAATCCAGTACGCGCCCACTCAGAAATTTGGAGCTCCAGCCGCCTTATCACGACTGAGTGGAGGTGACGAACACCAGGAAAACATTGTGGTCGCAAGCACTTTGATAGAAGACGACGACGAGTTTCGAAGTGTTATCCGACAGCTACCTCTCACGGCCGAACACATCAGGGCAACCACTGCAGCAGATCCTTTATTATGTCAGGTAAAGGACTTTATACGGACGGGTTGGCCCAGGGAAGACAAGATACACACAGCCATAGAGCCCTTCAGAAACCGGAAGGATCAGTTGTATATAACCGAAGAGTGCATCATGTATGACGGCAGAGTGGTGATCCCAGCTAGACATAAACAGGTTTTACGAGAAATCCACGCCGCACATCAAGGCATGACCCGTATGAAACAACTGGCCCGGAGGTACGTATATTGGCCAGGAATTGATGACGATGTAGAATCCTTCGTGCGAATTCGCGGCCCATGCGCACGTAAGGCTAAAAATCCCCCGAAAGTACAACCTGTGCCATGGCCAGAGGTGATAAGACCTTGGAGTCGAGTTCACATGGACTTCGCCGGCCCATTCTTCAACCAAATGTTTCTAGTAGTAGTAGATGCGTGGTCGAAGTGGCTGGAAGTTTTCGATGTTGCAGCAGCTACCGCGGAGGTCACAGCTAAAAGGGTGGAGGAGCTTATCTCTAGATATGGCATCCCTAAGGAGATTGTGACCGATAATGGCACCCAGTTTACATCATCGCTGTTCCAACAGTTCTGCCAAAAATGGGGAGTTCAACATGTAACGTCACCGCCCTTTCATCCCCAATCGGACGGGCAGACAGAACGGTTTGTGGACACATTCAAGAGAGCGATGATGAAAATGTGGGCCGCTGGGGTGAAAATGGACGACTTGAACACGTTTCTCCTAGCGTACAGGACTACTCCGAGAGGAGATCTGGGTGGCCAAACACCAGCAGAGCGGTTTTTGGGTCGACAACCCGATGTACGGCTGCAGTACTTAGAAACCAAAGATCGGCCATCCAGCCCACCAAAACAGTACTTTCGCGAGGGAAAAGAGGTGTTTGCCCGAAATTAAAAGCCCGGCGAGAAACCATGGATGGAGAGCGTTGTCAGAAAGGCGAGAGGCGTTGTTTTGAGGTCGAAACGGCAGCAGGAAGAATCAAACGGCACGCAAATCAACTGAGACGCAGAGTCTCCTCGGTTTGCCACTTAGTACTCGATGTGCTTTGTGATACTTTCGAGGTCCCGACACCCAGGGTAGTAGAGACAAAGCCGTCACCACTGCCTATCCGAAAAAGTCATCGAAAAGTTCAACGGCCTAAACACCTCATCGTGGATCCAAGCGGGACGAAGGATGAGGTCCATCTTTCAAAAGAGGGAGGTTTTATGGAGACGCGAACGGTGACGCACTCAGGGCCCAGAGCTGGCAGTGCACCCCAGATAAGCCATGCCGGCAGACCGGTCGCGCGCGGCGTGAGCACACGTGACGCCCGCCCCCGCGTGCATTGCGATGTTCCAGAGCATGTCGCGGCGTGGGAACCACGCCAGAACTATCCCGCTCGTTCGATAGGCCGGGAACAGTCTAGAAGGACCATCGCCTTATAAAGGACTGTACTGGACGCGCTGATTCATCCTTCTGCTGTCTCTGTGTTAGCCTGAATAAAGACTCTCACGATCAGACCGGCTTTGCCTTCTACCACCTACTAGTCCTGGGGACATAAAAGTATTGATGCATTTCTTAGTCGTTGAATTCGCCAGTGACCACTGTCGGAATCTCTGTCCACGCTGCTGTACCCAACCGCATTTCTAACATATTGGACCACTAGACTCAATTGGTGTATGGCAGTGAGCGCGAGAGCGGGGGGGGGGGGAACGAGCCCTAATCCTCCAACAGCAAGGAGAAAAAGTGACTGGTGCAAGAGTACACACACACACACACAGAGGAGTATATATTCCTTATTTGTAAAACAGTAAACGCGTCACCCAGAGCAAACACAAAAGGCAGGCTGGTCGCAGCTTAAACCATCGGTGGTGGCGGGGCAATCGAGGCCATCGTTGAAGTCAACGGCGGAGGAGGAGGCGGTGGTAGTGGCAGGGAAGGCGTCTGCCAGGTTGGTGCGGCGCCGGTGCCGGCACCAACAGCTGTGCTGGCGACCACAGTCATACCGAAGAGCTGCGCGTTCGAGGGTGGCGGAGGGGGCGGCGGCGGTGGACGGAAGCTGGCTGCGGCCGCGGCGGCGGCGGCGGCTGCCGCATTCAGGGTGGTGCTGAGGAGTGGTGGTGGTGGAGGCGGGGGTGGCGGTGCCATCGCGCCAAAACCACCAGCAGTTGCTAGGGAGAAGTTAGTGTGACCCAGGGTGGGCAGTGGCGGCGGTGGAGGTGGCGGCAAAATCATGGAGCTGGAGAGTTGTGGGATAGTGGAGAAAGCAGCCGGATGGTGGGAAGCGAAGCTTGCCAACAAGCCAGGAGGCGGTGGGGGCGGCGGCGGCGCGTCCGCAAACAGTTGATGTGGCCGGTCCGCCTAGGTAGAAGACACATAATAGTAGGTTATGCGAGAATAGTAATTTAGTTCAGGGATTAGCAGCTAGAGGACGACGACGACGACGGTTTGTGTTAGGACAGCCCAGCACGCGAGTCATCACTCTGGCCGTCCTGAGGCCGAGAGGGAAAACAATGAAACCCACAGGCCAGCGGGTATAGGCAGAGGGGGCCAAGATGCGTAACCTTCAAGGGCCGAACGCAAGGACAGCCGCCGGCCGGGTTCTGAGGTCAGGCAGGACAAGGGGCCACGCAAGCAAGCATGCACATGCGCGCGTCACTGAGGGCGCGACGTGTCATCACGAGAACCCCCTTATGATGACTGCCTGCAGATTCTGCTGCCCAGACACCGACGACAGAAGACCGCTGCTGACAGACATATGACAAACTGCCGGACACATAGAGGACAGAATTGACGTAAAAGCAAAACCTGTGACAGTTAATTATCCTCTGCTATCCTGTCTGCCTTCTCTCCCAAACATACGACTGGGGGGTACAACCAGTGTCGACGCAGGCACACTCCAGCAGCTGCAGAACACGCTTCTTGAAACAGACAGCCAGAAAGGCTCATTCTCAGGAATGTTGGTGAACGCACCAAAAAGCCTGCTAACTTAACCACAGAAAAAAGCAGAAGAAAGACGTATTCATAAGTCTGCCTTGCTTAGGCGATGCTGTAAGCGAGCTGATAACGCGACGCCTGAAGACTGCGATCACAAGCGCTTTCCCACGGCGCACTTACGCATGTTCATCGCGAACTCTCCTCTTCTACGATTGGGAGGTAGAGACCAATGCCCGTTGAAGGCCACAGCTCCGTGTGCATTTACTCCTTCTCTTGCACCTGTGTAGCAGGATGCACTGGCCGAACATTGAGGCGCTTGAGAACATATGGGTCTGGATAAGTAAAGGTGAAACTAAATCGATTTCGAGTTCTATTCTCGCACACCTTGTCGATAGAAATCACCGGGTCGATACTAACGAAGCCCTTCAGGTTGCCTACCGAACACCAGCCAACTTCTCCAAGGGCCTACGCCAACGGGTGCTAGCAACAGCCGAGGCAGTGGCTAAACGAATAACAAATCCACTGCTGTACTGTCAGAAGGGGCTAACACAAGCCCCTTCACTTCCGTGGCCAACGCTCACGCCAGGTGGCGATCGCATATCGCCCACACCCCCTAAGTGTTCACTCAATGCAAGTGACAGTAAGTATAAATCCACGCACCTGAACCATGACCAACGCTCAGAACCTATCCTCCCCTCCCCCAACGCACGCCAATCTCGTCATGCGAGCGACTTTGAGACGATGAGTTGTAATCAAAGGACCCTCAGTAACCCTGTCCAACCGTACGATTTTCATAATCTCTGCAAATGTACAGGCCTGATGATAAATTGCTGAATTGCCGAACAAACGTTCCAAGAATAGCCCTTACTGGTCCCACGTGAAACTAGGTTTTACGCATTCGGCCACCGTAGCCGGAGGAGAGAATGGGTCGCGCTCTTGAAATACGGTACCGCGGATCGTTGCGTTTGGAGAGGTAAAATTCACGACATCATTGAGGCCGGCTAGATCAGACATGATCCCAGCCGTATCAAGAACAAGTACCATGCCTGCATAAGACCTAGTTTCACATGGGACCAGTAAACACTATTCTTGGAAAATTTATTTAGTAAACGTATGAAGTAGTAGTAGTAGTAGTAGTAGTAGTAGTAGTAGTAGTAGTAGTAG
>JAYGXS010000010.1:7732637-7745525 GCA_036362985.1 Ligula intestinalis
GTAGTAGTAGTAGTAGTAGTAGTAGTAGTAGTAGTAGTAGTAGTAGTCACGGACGGTACCTCTCAACGCGTAACAATTAGCGACAGTGGATCTGGAAGGTTCAGGCATAGTCACAGATGTGTCAATTGGAATTACAACCGGATACAGGCAGTGCTCTGGCGAGTGACACCAGAAGGCAAAACTATACGTCGTCTAAGCGTGGACAAGGTGTTCATTCAGAACTAACAGTGATCTGGCATCGCGCGCTCATGGCCTACCGGTTTTAAACTGTCTCACTAACCAATCAGGTGATCCACAAAAAGAGCAGGCAACGTAGAAATAAGAAGAAAATAAATTTCCGTTCTGTCCAACGTTTTAAGCATGCAAACAAGGACCTGGACTCTAAGCTGATCGTTGACCTACCACTGAGCAAGAAAGTGAACCCAAAAATCCTCAGAGCCCTTCGCTATTCGGTCTGGCGTTCGACGAGGCCGTATCCTCTTGCCCATCCTCTTTAACTACGCCATTGACTGAAGTCTCAGGAAAGCCCTGCAGAAAAATGACTGTATTCAGCTTGCACCCGGGCGCCGGTTGACTGATCTCGACTGTGCCGGCGATGGTGTCACGGGTGAACGAGGTCGCAAAATCGGCCGGTTTGTCCATAAACGTTGGAAAGACCAACTTGTTTTCATGCTGCATCCCTGTCCAAGAGAAGACACCTCTGGAGATTAGTGGCTGTCAACTTAAAGATGTCGACCGTTTGAAATACCTTGAAGTGAGGTTGCTACCCACTGGACAGAGTAAGGATGACATTGTCTACCGAATTGACACAGCATGATGAATTTTCTACAGCCTTCGAAAGTGCTTATGGACCTGACGCGATATTTCTATCTCAACAAAGATCTGGGTGTACCATGCATCTGTGCGGTCCGTTCTTCTATATGGATGCGAATGTTGGGCTATGCGCGTGGAGGATGAACAGAAACTGGGAGTCTTTGACCACTGCTGTGTGAGGAGCATCCTTCAAGTGAAGTCCACCGACTTCGTTTCAAGTGAGACAGTCCGCACTGTCTGTGACAAAATCACAAGGATAGCCCAGGCCATTCAGGAAAGACCACTGAGGTGGTTTGGACGCGTTCTTCGTCGCCAACCTCAAGAGCTCAGTGCTACTGCCCTTGACCCGAAACCATTACCTAATTGGAAACGTCGAAGTGGGGGTCAGCTCAAAACCTGGCCCGACTTTGTCCGTCAGGACATGGAAGTCATTCTTGGACCTTCGGTATTCGGTCTCGGGCACTGGAGAAGAGACTGGGTAGAGCTCTCCAGGTCCACTGCGGCCACGGATCGTCGCGCGTGGAGAAGCCCCGCACGCGATATCATTGAGGCCAGTTAGAGCAGTCATGATCGCAGCCGCAACAAGTACAAGTAAGTTATAAATAAGTGCTTAAATGACTACCGGTTTACGAGAATGAAAGGAAGACTAAAACGATACCTGTGAAAGCGGACTCTGTGCAGCTAAGAGGCGCTCTGCGGCCGAGCCGTGGCGTTCACCCTTACTGTCCTTCTTGAAGGCATAGGAGATTGTGATAGCCCTATTGCAGAGATATTGCCCATTCATAGCCTCGATGGCGGCGTCACTAGCTTCGAAACTGGCAAAGTTGATAAAGGCGTAGCCCTTGGAGTTGCCGGTCTCTGGATCGCGCATAATCTTCGGCGTCTGCAGAATGACACCAAAGGCACTAAACGTGTCGTACAGCAACTTCTCATCCACTTCAGGGTCCAGGTTGCCGATAAAGATGTTCGCTCCAATGTCCAGGTTCTTTTGGTTGGCTGAGGCCTTATTCACGCGGATGGGTTTGTTATACAGCTTTATCATGTTCATTATGCGCATGGCGTAATCGGCATCTTCTTCTGTGAGAAATTCAACGAAGCCATAACTGGAGAGTAAAACAATGTGGAAGGAGAGTTTAGTTCGGAGATTGAACACTGCAGCAGATGGTCGCAGGTAAAAGACAATCAAAGTACCCAAGAACAAGAACAAAATAAACAGGGTATCAGCGGATTTGGGAGAACGACTGCTGAGCAACTGAGCAACGCAGCCGTCCAAGGTGACTGAGAAAGGGTAGCCTAGAGTAAAACCAATAAGTCAGCATGAGATGACAGTCCCTTGTTGGGACTGCTACGTAAGCATCTCGTGGGAACGACGAGGCTTCGACGGGCGAAATGGTTGGAGATCGTGTACATTAATGACCAAACACGCATAGATGAATTCACAGTTGTGACGGAATCCATACTGCATATGCGTTCGGAGTCAGCTATCACCACAACCGCTCTCACCTAGACTCTCCCCCCTTCCCTAACTTGTCCGATTTTTATGAAGTTCACTTATTCCAACGTAAATTGCCAGTCCAATAAATCACAACGCTGAATAGTGTCCAACTACTCATAGGCGCAGCAGCCTCCTCGCACCACTCGGAGTCGAAGAATTGGCATAATTTCGCCGCACTGCTGCCACGTGTTCGGCAATCCGCGTCCTCAGAAGCCTGTGAGTTTCTCCGACATAGTTGCTTTGTCCACAACTGCACTAAATCCTATTGATGATTCCAGATGTTTATGTCGCAGTGGTGGGCCTTTTGGTTTCATTATTGGACGCTTTATGGTGGTCTACGGCCTGTGTGCGACTCCAACTCCAAGTGGTGCGAGAAGGCAGCCGACGGTCTCCGAGACATTTCTGACGTATGGGATCACTCGCCACATTTTGGGGTCCATGCGACTTTGTTGGCCATTTCCTTTGCGCAAGCACCGGTTGACGAAGTTGCGCGGGTAGCCAGTTTTCTGTGAACATCCCTCGAAGGTATTGTACTTCGGCAACTTTCTCTTCCGGTTCGCAACAGTGCATCTCAACACGCCGGTAGAGCGTCCTTACGCAACTGCGTTTGTGACTGATTAACTGCTGTTGTGATTCAGTATTTGCATTGCGTTTGTCGTTTTCCTGAATACTTCGTGAACCGGTGCTTGCGCAAAAGCGATGGCCAACAAGATCGCACTAACCGCAACATTTGGCGAGCGATCCCATATGTCATAAACGCCTCGAAGGCCGTTGACCTACTCGCACCATTTGGAGTTGGAGTCGCACACATAATACGCCAAACAATGGAACCATAAGACCCCCCGCCACGGTATAACACATTGGGAGTCGTCTATAGGATCTGATGCAGTAGCAGACAAAGCAACTATGTCGTCAAAACTGGCAGACTTCTCAAAGCGCAAATTGCCGAACATGTGGCAACAGTGCGGTGAAATCATGCTAATTCTGAAGTTGCGGCTCATTCGAAGAGATTCGGTCACACATTCAAAGTTGGTGAGGCCGAAATTCCTGAGAGGTGAAAATTGTGAGCCGCGGAGTACTTAAGTCATATTTCACGGGCCCATAGTCTATAAATAAGTGCAACGACCTGCCAAATCCATATTCGGTGCTGAGGCTCAATTTGGCCAGAGCAAATTGTCCCTTGGGGAACGAACGGGCCAGCGTGTCATCCAACGCCAAAGCCGGGGAACCGGATGGCCGAACAATGTGATCAAAGTTCAGCAAGCCATGGCCCGAACGCCGATCATCAAGCAGCTAGCACAGATACGGATAATTATCCTCAATATGGGAGTTGCTCATTGCTATAAGTGTGCAGTATCCTAATGATTGTAGTCTACATACTGCAACTCCCTATGCATGAGGTAGCCGTTTCTACTAATGTCCCTGATGAAAAATCCGCGACGGACGTCGAAACGTCAGTCGAAAAAAATCTTGTCCCAGCGATCGTATATTGCTTCTTTTCAAATACTTCCTTATATTGGCTAGTGTTCTTTACCAGAACAAGAGGCCTCTTGGTAGATAGTGGGTCGCAATTACGCTTATAATCGGGTGCCTTCAAGATCAATTTCAACCAAAAAGGCAGATGAGCATTACAAACAAAGACAAGGGAGACTGGAGTGGCGTCATGAGCTAGCCCAACCCCAGGTGGTGGTGGCTCGAACACTCGACCAGTTGATCAGACTTCCAATTCTGCATCATTGAGTCACGGGCTCGTTGTATTGCCGAGAATGAGTCCCAAAGTGGAATGGGACGAGTGAGTCCCCTAACCGATCGGCCTCTATTGAAACCAACAAGAAAACGAGTCTGTTGCGCAGTGGGTTGGAGGATTGGACTTCTAACTAACAGGTCACGAGTTCGAGCTTTGGCAAGCGTATCAGCTGGGGTTTGGTATGGCTGACGATGATCAATATGTCAGAAATGATCATTTTAGTCTCTTTTGTCGCTAATGTTATGTTGCATTATTTCGTGTTACCTTTTGTGAGCTATAATCTCCTGCAATGTACGCTGGGGTCTACTTGACATCAAACCATTTTTTTCTAATTGTAAGGCGTCCTGGGAGCGGATGACGCCAACGTTATATGAGAAAGCGATTGCAAGCAGTCAGATAGAGGATCGAAGATGCTCCAGACAGAGGACGTCGTAGTCAGAACTAGAGATGAGCCATCACATGCATATGGTTCACGCCATTTCAACGTTTGGTGCAGACACCAAAAATCGTCATGTGCTCGGAGGAGTGCATATTAAATACCATCAGATAACCTGATATCACCAAAGTTATCAGGAGTTAAGCATATCGAAATCCTCAGACTGTTGATTATTATCGTAAGGGGTTGAAATTGAACGATACATTTACTTTTGTAGGCGTATTGTACTCTCCTGTTCTAACATTACAAGCTGCTAGAAATAGCAACCCAAGCCCCGAGTTTCTGTATAACTACTGGTCGCTTGGCCAATGTCTTCGAGGGCTCTAGACTGGGCCCCAAGGCGAACGGAACGAACCTGTTCTGGTACCCGATCGGTCCTGGTTACGCTACGATAACTTCGAATCTACACGACCACCCAGCAGTACAATATGAAGTTAGCCTAAAAAATGCAGAGAATGAAAATGGCTCCAAAATACTAAAAACAGATGCTTTTCAGTTGCGCACAAAACTATAAATGCTTACAGGGGCAAAATTTGAAATAAAGATAATGTGGACATTCATGTGCAAAACAACCTATTACAAATCGTATGCAAAACAACTTTTAGCGAAGATTTTACATGTAAGCAAGAGCTTATTTTACCCCTGACGACTAAGAAAAGTACAAATAGGACGCAGACGACAATCTACAAACATAGAACGTCAGACTCGCTCTTCACCCATATGAGATATCGGCAGGACGGAGTCAAGAGGGGCAGGATCAGGCGTAGGTGACTGGCGCGCCGTGAGCCTACGTGTAGGCGTGGCAACCCACCCAAAAGTACGGCATTTTTTAGGGTACACCCATCGTTATGTCCTGACACAGCCCCGTGTACTCCGTTCTATGAACCTGATGTCTTAGTTTCTGATCCGCCTCCCGACATACGACCTTATTTCTGGAATATTTCTACGTCTATCTCTCAAAAGCAAACAGATTCCCGACGGAGGGCAGAATTAGGAATTAATTAGTGACAGTCTTATAAAATTAACTCACAAGACCCCATCCCTCTAAATTTTTAGCCGTTAAACTTACACGCATGGCCATGCATGCTTGTGTAGCAGGTACGGATGCCAGAAGTTTCTTGAAAACGTTATAGGGAACCAATGCTGGCCGGTCTGACAATAGTTAGTACAGGACTTTATTCTTCGTAAGAATATGCCCCGCAATTTATCAGTTTTAAACTCCACACGAGTGAATAAGCCTGCCTGAGACCATGAGAGAATCTGATTTCACTTGCCACTCCGGCAAACCACTTCCCTCCGATGATGGATGTGGAACTTGAGCACAAGTAGCAAAATGAGAGGTCAGTGCGGATAAATTATAGGCTAACCAAAATCACCCAAAATTTTAACAACTAGAAATATATGACATCGACAAAATCATGCTTGCAGGTGCATTTCAAGATGGTTATCTTCTACATCACAATTTACTAGCTAAGTGTGTGATTATTAATCAAACCATCATCCAAAGCCCGATTATTTTACTTTATAAGCTGAGCTGTAAAACAAGTTTATAGTTTGTCGAGTGCTGTAAAAGCATATAAAACAAAAACATTGACGACGATTCTCTAATAGAAAAGGGATGGGCACAGTGCGCATCGGAAATCTAGCGTCAGCGGAGGAGGGGCACTGTGCCTGCCTGTGATGCAGCTTGTCCTAGTCCAAAAAGACAACCACGATATCACTCTCATCCTCCTCTGGAGATTTCCACAGTTCTTAAGCCCAGACGTGTGCTGACTACCCCTGGCCTTCGATATTTTTGCCGCCTACAAGGTAGCTGCACCGCGCCGGCAGTTTCGGCCGCAAAAAATCTATACTCCCAAGGACTTTTTAGCACGGCTTTTGCCGCGAAATTGGGACCACGGCGAATCGGTATGAATCCTCGCTGATTAGCCTTTACACTCGAGCTCCCATTACTGCGATAAAGGCTCTAATGATGACTGGAGAGGGGAGGGCAAACTGGGCGGACAACAACGCCCGTAGCCTGGCGTCTGTCCGCAGAGAGGGCAGTTTATTTAGCTCACGGACAAAGATTGCGGCCGAAACTGACCAAAGTGACTGACTATGTAAAAATAAACATCTCTAATCATTTATAAAAAGTACGAAAATACGAATAAAATTTTCAGAATTGAGGAAGTCAAACGGAGCTGGCAAGTGAATACACAAACAAAAGCGTACCCTTGGTGTTGCATAGTAATGCGATCTTTCGGCATATGGACATTAACAACTGGTCCTGCTTGAAGAAATAGTTCCCATAGTATGGCTTCTGTACATTTTTCATCTAGCCCACCAACATAAATCGTAGCATCTTGATTCCGCTCTTCGACAGGCCCGGTGGTCATTTTGCAGGGGGCAACTGGTTTTCGCGCACTAATTTCAGCCTAACCAAAGAAGAACAACAATGTAAGGTATGTATTATCGTTTTACAGGCAACAGTTCGTTTATTATTCTGAGAGTCTGAATTATTAGAAGAGTCATTGATCGTACGAGTAATGTAACAATCTAAATTATTATGGGGAAAAAACCATCAACTATCCTTGATACAGGCCTGAATGCCACTGCACAGAGCTCTGCAAATGTGGTGCCAGATCGGTACATCAATTAACTTAAGTTAATTATTACAACAAAAATATATTCTTTTCCTTAACTGATGAAGAAGGCGTTCCATTTTGACGACGCAAGCAAATTCATGTAGCTATTGCCACAGATAATCCTGGACGTGCAGAGCAGGCTACACCGTAAGTGCCTGCGAGACAAGGGACATAAATAACGTCTTTACAACATTTCATGGATCGCTATGCCGTTGAGATTATCAAATATGTACATTGCCCTCCGCTGCATCGGTCCGAGGAGGTCAATATTTTTCATCATGCACAGTTTTTCTGCCGGCATTCCGCAAAATAAATGGGGTCTCACGAAGAATCCAGGGATTTTTCCGAAAAGTTCAGGGTGACATTTTAATCGTATATCTGACCTAGTGCCAAGAAGGAGTTTTCATCTGAGATTCCATTTTACATAACCTTGACACTTCATAAGTTCAAACATTACTCAAATTTACAAAAGTCAGAATTCCGGGATAAGAATTTGTTCGTTTTCTGACATTTTGGATAGTTGAGCCGGCTGCCGTTTGTCGGATTGGAAAAAGTCGTCACACATGAGAGCGCAGTCCAAGCCACACACACAATACGGAAGGTTTTTATCAAACTTCCGCGTAACTGCCTATAACTCAGAGTATAGAGATTAAAGTTCTTGAGGCGGATCTAATATGATAGTGAACCTTGGCCTCTTACTGACTCTGTGGCCTGCCGCTGCACCCTTTCAAGTACGTTATGATCCTGCCACTTCCCTGGTCTCCAGACTTGAATCGCATATTCAAAATGTGGCCTCATGAAGGTATCGAAGATTTTCCAGAAACAGTCTTCATGAAAAACCATGAAACATTAAAGTTGCAGTTTAAGCTGCCTTACAACACTGTGCAGAAAGTTCGATGTTGTCTGTCATCCAAGTGCCTAGACCTTTCTGTTTTTCTGCTTCTTTGAGTGGGACTCCGTTCAGATGGTTGGGTCACACATCAGGGATCAGATTTCGATTTCACAGGCACAGCAGAGTGCATTTGTTCAAATTGAAGGACAACAGCAATCTATGTGCATATCGATCTTCCCGAAGCCAATCCCGCGTTACACAAAAAAATCGATAGCAGAGCTGAAGGTAATTCCCGGGAGATTTGAGCTAAATACACGGTGGGCTGTACATTTTGTTGTTCCTTGACAATGGCCTCGAGTGATAGTCCGAAACTTTGGCAAATAAAATACTGGTCTCAGAGAACGGCTTTGCACCTTCTATTCAATTACCTGGGCTTCGCATATTTTCGAAGTCATACTATTTAAGTTGTTACATTGGCATGGGTTATGTGCCCGCAAGCTGTCTTAAACTGTAGAAGAAATTAACCATTTACATAGATATTCCTTAGACGATAAAGAGACATTGATTGCTACTAGGATTTTGCTTGTGTCCTCACATTATAAATCCACTCGATAATGGTAGCAGACATCCAAAGGATTGACAACCGTTAGTTAGTGACATTTCGATATCGTTATCAATTCAGTATACTTCAATAAAGACAAACACTATTTAAGTTATTTGGCTATCGTAGATTGCAAAATCCCGCCGACCTGCCAGCATATGCATGGTGTGGCTGTCATGAATCGTATTAGTTACTGCGAACATTTACTGCAACTGGTGAACCGCAAATTTATATCTTGTACGACTGGAAGCGCATAGTGCATACCGTAATTCACATTGCCAATAGAGTTGAACGTGCGAGTTCCAGCTGGAAGCACTTCAGACGAAGTGACCACTGGAGCAGGAGTTTAATTGTCCTCACGTTTCGGATTCCGTCGGGAATCATAGGTAATTGTAAGCACGTCTCAGACTTTTCTACGATTACCAATGAGCATCGACGGAATCCAAGACGTCAGGACATAAGAGTTGGCTCCGCCCAGTTTCGAACTGGGGACCTTCTGCGTGTTAGGCAGACGTGATAACCACTACACCACGGAACCGACATGCGCCGGTGTCTTAACAAATTATAAAACTTTAGATAAGTTGATAGGCTAGGCTCTCGAGAATATTAGTCAATTGACGAATCCCGATGGAACACTAAAACAATTCAATAACTATTTGAAATGATGATAAACATAATCAGCAGATGTGGCTACTTAAATGATAAACATTTTTCAAGGTGGTTTTTCAAGCGCGTTTGCTATAATATTCGCTTGACTTTGTGCGGTTTCGTAACTACAATTTGCAATCCACTATATCAGCAAAGAAATTGCTTGCTAGATACAGTGCTATTAAAAGGAAGAAAGACAAAATTCTTGTAGACTTTAAGAAGGGAATCCTAGCAAAGCACGAGCATGATCTTCGTATGACTGATCACTTCAGAGAGTATGGGAGGTCCTCATCAACAATCTGCACAATCATGAAGAGGAAGGAAGAATTTGAGTAGCTCGATGTGGCTAGCGGAATAAACAAAGCTACCCGGTAGCAGCCAAAACTCCTGGCTAATGGTGAAAATCTGCAGTTGGTCTGAGTGAATAAAAGATAATAACATGCCGGCATTGTTTTTGAAGATATTGATTGTGTAGAAGCAAAGACGCATCGTGTGGAAACGAAAAGATATTGAATGCAAGTCCGGGAAGATTTGAGAAATTAAGGAAAAGAATGAGTATACATAGCGTTCAGTTCATTTCAGATTCATTGAAGGAAAGATAGGCAAACGCCTTTGAGTTCCCCATTGGTTACATACTGACTGAAAAATTCAAAAAAGTGGTCGCTAACGTGATTGCAAGCGAAAGGAGGTCAACCGTCAGTTAGTGGGAAACGGTAAATATAAACGACTACTAACTCATCACGAGCAGTACAATCACAAAAGTATCGTATCTCGGCCCAGAGAGGATGCCGATTGTACGAGCTATTCGGTGGGACAAAATGAAAAAGAGCAGACAGTTAAAAAAACTCCTTGCACAGTTTTCGAAAACTATGGAGGTTGTGCGGCACGGTTGGCTTCTAACTCTGATAAAGTTTCTGTCGCGAACCAACTAACGACTGCTGAAAGAACATTGCCTACTCGAATTTGTCTGCCTCGATCTCTTTGTAGCTGCAGTCCAGGATGGCAAAACTCAGACGCGCAAAACAACTTACAAGGGTGACACCGAACACAAAAAAGGAACATCAAGCAGAAAAGAAGACTGTGGAAAAAAATACGCTTGATATCAAGAGCCCCAACACTTCTTAGAATTTAAAAAACAGCAAAATTTATGTGGAAGACTAATTCGAAAAGAAAGAATGGCCTTTGAGGCAGAACTAGTCAAGGGAACAGCTCATAACCCAAAAAAAGGTTCGTTTCTTATGTGAATAAGGCCAAACGGAATCGAGATCCCATCCCTTGTCAGAAAGATAAAGAGGGAAACAAGTGTACGGATAACTCAGATAAGGCGAACCTCTTGTCCAAGTTCTTTATGTCTGTGTATAACGAGGAGCCGCCTTTTGATGAGAATGTACAGCAATATATAGTCCCAGCGGTGCATACAATTAGCACGGTATCGTTCGCAACAGACACTGTAAGAAAAGTCTTGAGACAGTTAAAGCCCACGAAATCGCCTGGTCTGGATGGATTATCAGCGAAACTTCCATATGAGCTCGCAGAATAACTGGCCTCCCCACTTTCCAAGATCTTTGAAAGTTTAATGGAAAAGGGGCCCTACCTACTGACTGGAAGCTGGCCAACATAACACCTATTTATAAAGGAGTAGAGATAGAACTTCACCTAAAAGCTTTTGACCAGTTAGTCTCACAAGCATTTGTTGCAAACTAATGGAGAAACTAATCAAAACGGAACTAATGAGACATATGAGGAGAACAACTTGCTAAGGGCAGCGCAACACGGATTCCGAAGTGGCCACTCTTGTCTCACAAACCTGCTTACATCTATGGAAAGCTGGACGAAATCTTTGGAAATGGGTTCGTCGGTCGATGCGGTCAACATTGACTTCAGGAAGGCATTCGACAAGGTTCCACACAGACGACTTATATCAAAGCTGCATCAAATGGGTGTGACTGCAAACCTGTTCAATGGTTAGCCGACTTCCTGACAGGCAGGCGTCAGCGTGTTTGCATTGGAGACACCAAAACAGAATGGAGAACTGTATCCAAGGGTTTCCGCAGGGAAGCGTTCTGGGTCCCATTCTTTTTCTAGTATATGTGAACGACTGCCTTGACTGCCTCACCTGTGAGAAAGTCATGTTTGCAGACGATCTGAAGATCTGGAAGTCCATTGAAAGCTCAGAGGATGGACAGACCTTACAAAATAACTTGGATCGCTTGCAAAAGTGGTGTGAAAAATGGCTACTGCAGCTGAACTTCAACAAATGCCAAGTAATCAGTTTACGGTCTAGTCGCAGAAAGGTGATACCATTCGAGTATGACTACTCGATCGGAGGCCATTAACTCGAGCTAGTGAACGAACTGCGGGATCTAGGTGTACGCATGACGCCCGACCTCAAACCGTCAACTCACTGTGCTAAAACCGCTAAGAAGGCTATGGCATCCTTGGAGCGATCAGGGGTTTCCTCTATTTTAATGAGGAGCTTTTCGGGCGAGTCTTCTGAACATTTTTTCGGCCAATGATAGAGTACTGCGCCCAGGCATGGTGCCCTTGAATGAAGAACGATGACGTAATGCTCGAGCAAGTGTAAAGAAGGGCGACCAAGCTAGTCAGCATCTTAGGAGGTCTCCCATATAAAGATCGTCTAGATAGGCTCAATCTTTTTCTTCTCCATTATAGGCAATACAGAGGAGATATGCTCATGGTGTTTAAAATCGTCAGGGGAGTAGACTGTTCTCTTCAGATGACCGACCTCTTTGAATTTGCACAAACAATACATCTACGCGGTCATCTGTACAAACTGAAGAAACACCACGCCAAACTAGAAGTGAAGGCCCACTTCTTCTCCCAGCGGGTCATTGAAGAATGGAATAAACTTCCTTCCTCGGTTGTTCTTGCTGAAAGCGTTCACGCATTCAAAAGAAGGCTTGATCTTACTTTGCTTGCTGGTCATACATTTGGAAGACAACAACAATTTATCTAGTGTATATATGACTTTGAACAATATGCATGATCTAACAGCATCTATCTGTGAATAAGGTTTTCAAAGGCTCTGTCTCTCTCCCTTATATGTACTGAATTATACTGAATTATTTACTGGATTCCTGGCGCATTTGGCAAAACTAGCAGTGGCTCAGAAAGATGTCGTCTTTCCCGCATCACATTTCCTCGAGGTTCATGAAGGCTCTTTGGAGAGCAGCAGCCTATTGCAACTTTAGGGCGTCGAAGTAACGTTGTCCCAGATCTCCGAAATGGTTCCTGAGGAATTTCAAATCAGCTATAACGTCTAGTGTAATCGTACATGACAACATAAGATTTATTTGTACATAATCCTCAAATGCCCTTCTCCATTGTAAGCATAAGTCACTTGAAGTTTTCGGAGCGCCTTCTGACCAGGTAAAGGCGCAGGTAATAATGAAGCCATAGGCATTAACCTGCGCCGCCAATATAATGCATACAGAACAGCCCAACTGGGGAGTTTTGTTGAAAAAGCGGGGTGTATTATCAGCATCAGTTTATTGAGGGTTAGACAGGCGAATACCTTGAACTCCCATTTGGTATAAAAATGATAGGAAATACATGGGTACAAGGAAAATTGAAGAAAAGTACGTCAATTACTTGTTGCGGGTGAGCTCACAGCAGCTGCCAGACAGTCTAAGTAGGAATAAACATTCCTTACATCATCCCCGGAAGAG
>JAYGXS010000010.1:7745625-7773198 GCA_036362985.1 Ligula intestinalis
ATGGCACAAATGTTCCGTTATGGTTGTTGGCGACGATCACCTACCGGAATTAAGAATAGACGGCCACAAACTACATGTCCCAGGTATTATCAAGGATTTGGGCATATCCTATTCTAATAGTCTCAATCTGTCAGAGCAATGTACCCTGATAGCCTCAAAAGCACGCCAAACCACGGGATTTATCCTTAGAAACTTTAAGACTAAAAAGGTTAGAACTAGCCTTTATAATATGTACGTGAGACCTAGTTTTGAATACTGCTCGCCCCTTTTCAGTCTTCTGCGCACTAGTGAACGGAAGAAAATAGAATCAGTGCAGCACTTCCTCACTAGAAGAGTTGTCACTACAGAACATCGTAACTTAGCCTACCAACAAATGTGCGAACTTATATAGGTGGATCCCCTGTGGCTTCGTAGATTACAGAAGGATCTATTATTACTGTTTAAACTTTTAAATGGCCAAACCTTTAATCCTCTCAGGTTGATCACTCTCGGTTCGCCAGTCATCGAGATGCGTTTTTATTTCTTCCTATGGCACGCACAGTTAAGTACCAGCAATTTTTTTCAGTAAACGCCATATAAATCTGGAATAAGCTACCCAGAAATATTAAAACCCAGCAAAGCTATCCTATGTTTAAGAGGGCTATCACTAGTTTTCTACATTCAGGACAACGTTTATGAATTATGGGTGCTGACTTGGTGGAATCTCTCCTTCACTCTGATGGCGTTCGTGGACTTTGAACCCCGCCAGGCTTCATGCTGAAGATAATGCTGCTGAAACAGCAGCCCGCAGTCTGCTAACCCTTCAGCCGATAGCGCGCAACTTTTGTCGACAACCATTGAAGGAAGACTAAGAACAGGGTGTTCTTGTGCTTACCCTTTCCGTCCCGAACTCATCTGTCTTAACAATATGCATCTTTTTTCCTGCTGAGTTATCAACTCAGTTAACAACTCTACATGTATTCCGTTTGTATCCTACCTTCGAAGATCTGTTTTTTCCTTTGAAACGAACTTCCTATCTTGCGCAGTATTGAAAAAACACAAAATGGAAATAAAACCAACACTGGTTGCAAAAGAGGACGTTTGTTTTAGGTTTTCTCCTGTCTTCGAGGTTTTTGAAGGCGCCCAATAGATGCTCTACCAATTCTTTGAAATTGCCTGTAAACTGGCTTAATAAACATATATATATATGTATATATCAGCTGTTTTAATATTAGTATAGCCTTCACGTTTCCATTAAGATTGAATCGAATTTTTTTTTCAATTTTCCAATCCCAAGCTAGGCGCACCAGCAGTTACGAGTCCCTCATTAAGAAGAATGATAATATCCAAATCCAAATCTTTATTTTCAGAATATTGATTGGATGCACCATACCGTGTGTACACTCACCAGTTGACCAAAAAAATATCCAAACAAAGCATAAATTTGAAAGGCAGACACAAATGGCATCAACTGTCTCCATAATGATGAATAAGAAGAAAGGTGAAATATTCCTACTACCATTGACATTGTTCTACTCCGCGCTGACGAACTGCCTGTTGTAGAAGCCTTCCAGTGTTCGCCAGAACCCGTTCTTTCCAAGCGTTAACTTCTGCATTGGGAATAGAACGCTTAATGTCATCTATGATGGAATTGATATTTTGGATTTTGAGTTCAGCAAGCTGCAGGATGTGTTTCGAAGGATCACTATTTTCCAACAGCTTCTCCTCTAACTTGACGTTCAACACCGCCCCCGGAATGACCATCGTAAGATGATCTACCTTAGTGAGCCGTATGCCATATGTTTTCATACGTGGCATCCTGAAATATAAAAATAAGGTAATACTTTACAACTGAGAACTAAAGTAATAAGATGAAAGGCCATAAGGCAACATGAGTCCACTTAATAGTAATTGAACCACACATGGTTGACTCACATAAGCTTAATAAAAATATCGAGACGTTCAGTCTGAATGGTACACACGACATCCGTTACGAGCGATGCATTTTGAACAGAACGGCACTCAGGCTTTGCTTCTGCCGTGTTCATTGTCATTTCAAATTCATTCCATGTACCCAAAATGAATGGCTCGACTATTGTCAATGACTGGCTCGGATTCACGAGCTTCAGCGCAGCATCCGCATAAATCACCTGTCCGCCACTTTGCGGACATTGTCCTGGTCCTGTATGGCAATTTAAAAATAAGTCGGTAAATACATGTTGTCCACATCGTGTAATTAAGCATGGCAGCATTTAAAATAACGTATTTATAAAGGGGATTCACATACCAGAGTTGCTAAAGCAGGCAAAACCCAGAGTAACACTAAACAGCAATACAGAAATAAATGATATCATTTCTGACTGAGGGGTGAACAATGCAGCGTTGGCGAATGTCGTGCTTTTAAACACTTTTTGACCAATCAGCTTTCACCTATTTGGGCAGCATAACTGTATGCTTCAGGACTGGTTTGTTTGACGAAGGATCATGAAGGCGAACAATGGAGCAACTAAAGCCCAAGTCCTGATGGTGTACGCTGATGCCACAATCAATATCTATCTAATCAAGGAGAAGATATAGCAATAGGAGGCGCAATTGCAGCAAGCCGCAAGGAAAGATTAAATAGAAGAGATAACGAAAGGGCATTTGCTGTTTGTCTATCGGAGCTAGGACAAAACAGGTCAGTGTTTAGAGAGAGTCAAGTGTGCTTTCATAATAAGGAGAATATTTTTTTAACACGACGCTGTCAGCGAGGGTATGGAGCATTGAAAGTTTCCGAAAAGTCAAAAGCGTGTGAAGTGTAACACCTTTTATTTTTCCCAGCCTACTTATTCTCTGGACGATGTCGGTTTGTGTGTCGCAGCCGTCGGACAGTGAAACGGTTTTTAGGCCGATTTTGCTACCAGTTTCATCAGTAATTAGGTTCACCTCGAGAAACCACTGGTGATTTTAGACGAAGGGCGATGTCGCAATATGTATCACCGTGAAATACAAACGCTATTTAAAATGATAATATATCGTGTACTGTAAGGTAAAAAGGGTGAAAATAATGAGGTCTAGACTAAACTGCAGTTTGAAATTGTGGGAGATGTTTATTGAGCAGCACGTTATAGTTGATAGTAACACATTCCATTGGAATAATAATCTCGAAACGAGAATGGCTTGAAGATCAAAAACCGTCGAACACTGAGTTTCAAATCGATGAGGTGGCTCACCAGACTGTCACATCTTGGGAGAATTTTGACCTCGTCGTATTTGAAAGTGCTGCCGCGTCTCGCCCAATGATCCGCATCAGTTTATTTCCAGTTGCTTGTCTCTGAATTCTGACGCTTAACCTAATAAGTGCCAGCCAGTACTATGTTTATAGGGGGCACGCACGGTTTGACCGTGCTCAGTTAGGCCCGAGACATTGCGAGACCAATCTTGCTTCGATTTCTTAGAATCAGTCTGTCACTCACTCAAACAATGTAGGTTTTATGGACGCATAAAGCTAAAACCAATCTGGTTTTGTTCTCTGCTCACCGTTAACAGCATTTAAAGCGGGATCTTGACATGTTGAGGCCTCAAGTGCATTGACGCCTTTTCACGATGCATCATACACACTAGCGCTCCTAAAGGTAGTATAAACGTGTTTCATCCTTACTTCAATCCAGTAACGATTGTCACGTGAAAAGCCAAGTATAAGTGCATTTTTTCTGTGATACAGGGACCCTTGGCTCACTGTACCTACAGAAGGATAGCAGACATAAATATGGCGTGTGTTGATCTCGATCTGCAACTTGATCTTGGCTTACAAGATGCCAAGAGAACCAATTCAAGACTACCTAAAGACGTATAACGAAATATCAGTTATCCATCTTCAATTTGAGGGGACGTAACCCAGTCATAAAGACCCGCCGCAACCTCATTGGCTTTCTTTCTCATTTTGACTCAAAGCATGCGGTCCTACGCACGATAGGTTCCCAGTATGTCGCCTCCCTGACGGCCGCACCTAGTCGCGCAGTTATGTAGCTTTCAAACAAAGTCCCTGCCAATATATGCTTTCTCTACAACATGGGTAATTGCGACCACCCACAACGCCTCATCAGCGTGATGGTTGCAGTTCAAAAGTTTGTTTCTCCTACCCGATAAACATACATTGACTTTACCTTATCTGTTTGTCTTTGCCTTTATTCCTACGTAACGTCACCGATAAAATGACGTACGATTTAAGGATAAAAAACTGTTGAACTATGCTCATGTGTTCCTTTTTGTACTCTATAATGACAGCATTATTCCAGGAACTCAGATCTTAGGGCGTCAGTAACTGTTTACAAGGCATACTCGAGGTTGGTGTTCGCAAATTGCGGTTACTTCCTTTGCAGCACTTTGATGATCGCACACAACTGATTATCCCTAATAAGCTATTTTAAGGCAAGAATCTCAGGAAAAATAGGCTAATTTTGAAGTGCCTTTTACATCAATTCGCTTTCGTCTCTGGTATGTTTTCTTGAGAATGATATGCACGCCATCCGAATCAATATGCATGTGCCACAGAAGTCTGTGGTCTCAGCTACCGGCAACCTCTGAATATGTGTGCCCTGTTACCATTTAGAAAACTAGGCAACCGAGACGCCACAGCATGAAGGTTATTGTGGGTTAGACTCGGACAAACGTATACTGAGGCATACAGGGCAAAAACAATATGTAACAAAGGTGAGTTAAACTAGAAGTTTATTCGGTTAGACCGAGGTTGAGATCTACATGTGAAAGGAAATCGGACTGGTAATGTCCCCTCTCGCATGGAAGTCGATCACTCTGTTTTCTTTCAACCTAAGGCGGTCAAGCCGCCTGCAGCTCTTTTAACACACAGTACTTGCTGTAGGTTAATCCACTGACCGTCCAAATTTAAAATCAACACATTGGAAAAAAACAACTGAGGTGGACCGCAAACAGTCAAGTTTGGCACAAGAACATGACTTCTGACGTGTTCAACTCCGAAGAAGCCCTTTCATTTTTCTGTAAGATATTTTTGTTTGGCAAAAGAAGCTTATGTAGCTCCACTCATAAATTCCTATTCCCAGCAGTTTGTCCTGCAAAAACTGTGGTTATAGGGTTTTTTGGGGTGGGGAAATAGGATAGGCAGAGCATGGCATTTTTAAAAGTAAGTGTATAGTTAAAAAATTTAGTCAATGTTGCTTCTCGCAGCCTCTGAGAATAAGTTGATCTGCATTTAAATTGAGGGTGTGCACGGTGCTTTGCGCCGCGGAATATACTTATCTAACTCCACAGGTAAGTTGAAGTAGACAACCTCCTAACCAAGATTTCAATTTTTCGGGAAATTCAAGGAACCTGCAAATTGCTAATCGGGTTTTTCCGCAATAAGTTAAATGCTTATACAGATTAGCGAAATCTACAGATATAAATCAACAACCCTTCTAAATACAGTTAAATAAAAACTAATTTAGCATTTATTTAAGCATATTTCACTTCGTGTCTTAAATTGAGCGCCCATAAAACCCAAAAACACCATTTTTATAGGAAATAGTGCAGGTTGTAGGGATTAATGAGTTGGGCTGTATAAGCCACTATTGCCCTTTGGCTAATTGACGAGTGTACGTTTACTGTGTTGTATGCAATTACAATTTTTAACATTTTCAGAAGTTTTTGGTGTCTCAAATAAATATTTAGTTTTGGTTGGGATGGGGCCTCCTAACTACCGGGTAGTCCTACTCCGCAGTCAGGCATAGCACTACTCGAAAATCCGACGATAACTGAATGTGTGTTAAGACTAATGCAAAGGCTTATCAGATCAACCTGTCTGACGTGTGTGACGTGCTGCACAAGAGCGAACACACAATAATATATGTCAATAACTGCTAGTAATCTGTTTTTTTTTAAAGTTCTGCAATTTTAATATCAATTAGTTCCGATTTGTAAAGAAGTTTTTATTAAAATCGAGTAGAGTAAAGAGGGAATGTACCAGTCAATCTAGATAATTAGCATTAGCATTGCTAAAGAATCTGCTCGCCTACATTGGGCGACCACGTGTTCGGCGCAAATCAAATATTTGCTTGTTATTCCGTAGGCTTGAAATACCCCTTTGTTGGTTTCAGAGGGCAAGTAAGTAGTTTATGTGTCCATTTAGCGAAAAGTAATAGAACGAAAATGCGACATTTGATTCAAACATTTTTTGGAATAAAAACAAGGAGTTTTTTCGCTAGGTCATGTGATCGATCATGGAAAGACACGCTGAAAATTATGAAAAAGGACCACGTGTCAATAAAGACTACTTGAGGAATGATTACCGAATTCTCTTTTACTATTTAAAGTAGCGAGACGGTTATTCTTTACTTCTGGTTTAACCGAATTTATTAAGGCAGTCAATTTCTGAAGAAACAATTAACTGACAATTATTTCCATGCTACCGTTTCTAATCACTGAAGTTAAAAAAATTGCATCCAACCGTTTCTTATCACTGAAGTTAAAAAAATGAAAAGTAAATGACGATCAACAATTCTGGAAGTTTCGTCTGTCAATTTCTCGATAATTATAATTGATGAGGCTGAGCGTGACATCAAATACAATCGCTGCAACTTTACCATTTAGTTCAGAATGCTGGATTTCATTGACAAAAATTCGCGGTGAATAAGGCCTATGGGCATTTGCTAGCTTTTATTGTGGGTAATAAAAATTGAAATAACTTAAAATTATTCATAGAAGACGTCAAGTGGGATATGGGAGTGTGGGCACTTGTGCACACTTTTCTACAGCACGTCTCTCACAGATGCAAAATGTTCGACGCTTAGCTCCAATCAACTTATTTGAAAGTGATTTTGCGTGAACATTTATTTCACTGACCATATGTTCCGGACTCTTCTACACACAATGCGGAAGGCAATGAATTTGACTTCGTACAATTATAATCTGGAAAAAAAGATGATCAAGGGAAGAATAAATTGTAACTGTATCTGTCCTTGGCACATCCAAAGTTTACCTAACATCTTATAGAGTGTGGTACTAGAGGAAAACTTCAGCTTGTAGCAATTAATCGATTTCCTTTCAAAGGATGCCTCGTCATGCGGCTACGGTCTCCGTTCAGAAATCTATGAGATTTCCTCATCCTCATCAGATTTCACTTAAATTTCACATGTTATTCGACCCACATAACACCTCTACCGATTGTGCTGGATGATTATGTTATCACAGTCAAGTCACCATAAGCCTTATTCAGCAATGAGTTTTCTGCGACGTAAAGGTGGAAAAATATATATGTATGACAGGATAAGGCAATCTCGGGAACCATTGTTTTATCGTCCTGCCGTTTCAAAAGCGTACAGGTTTCCGTCATCAGAGGTAGTAATTGTATCTATGGTTTAACAATCATGTTTGACATATGAAGATTTCAAACTGAATGCGAATTATTAAGATGACCGATTTCTTCAGGAAGAATTTTACGTTACATAAAAGAAGTGGTGGTAAGATGGCGACGAAGGATTTTGAGGAGTGCGGAGAGACACAATGATAAATTATTTGAGAAAGAATTTCCATATATTCCCTTTCTGTCGCTTTGCTTAAGGTTTTTTAATCATTCATACGGTTATGCGGTTTTGATATAAAGTATCTGCCTGTTTAGGATTTGTCACATAATGTTTGCAGTTTTGAACGATCCAACACACTTAAGGGCACAATGACGTATGACACGCAGAACCATATAACCGAGCACGACAGTTGGGAAAGGAAGTACCGTTATGTTGTATAATTAATTACAATCATCACTCACAAACCACAACCTCCCCTCAACACACCGTGCTTTCAAATTGTGAATATGATGTGGCATCTTTTTCGGGTGCCATTTGCCTCACACTGCAACAATCCAATTTTGCATTCATGATTGCCCCATTGATCTTTTAATGCACGGCATCTAGGTCAATATGCTGCCAGATGCACGTGCCACAGAAATCCATAGCCAAAAAAGACGGTAAGTCTTTTTACAGGGGCAATCTCCGGGAGATGCCATCTTTGTTTCGACTTAGCAAACTAGCCAGCAAACTAGCCAGCCAGCCGTATGTAGGTCATCACGGGTAAGTACGCGGTAAACATAAACTTAGACACGCAGAGCACCAAATGAGGCAGCAAATGTCAGAAAAAGTTAAAGGTCATTTGGGCGAACTGACGGTGAGCAGCTGATGTGAAGCAAGTTTGGTCTTGCAATGTGCCGGGCCTAATTTACCGTGGTTCAAACTGTGCGTGACCCTCCTGAAAACACAGTACTGGCTGTCAATTATTCGATTTAGCGTCCAGAATATAGAACAATTGCTTGGAAAATGACTAATGTGGACCACGCGCTGCCAAATGGGGCGCATCAGATGGCTTTAGAAACTTTCAGTTCTGACTTGTTTGTGCAGATGCATCCCGCAATATTTTGCACAGCAGTTTATTCTAGACCTAATTAGTTTCACTCTCCTCAATTGCTATAGCAGAGAATGAGACACTTGGGAAGATATTTACTTTTATAAGAAAATATTAATGTGCATTATGGGCATTATTGTCTATCCTTTCTCCCAAAGCCATTGGTGCGTCGAGGTCGATCGGTCTTCTGATGTGACTCGTTCCTACAGTTGGTGTCTAGAGTGTGTTTGATAGTCATAATTATCAGAATTCTAAAATTAATGCTGCAACTTTTAGTCTTCCTCACCAGTGCTGCCTTCTTGCCCGTACTCATGAACACTAACGCAATTGAGGCCCCCTGAACAGCGTTTCAGATTCTAGTAGATAGGCAGAAGCATGACCAGTTGACAAGTGACAAGTCAAAAGTAACTGAATCTGCCGGTGGTACGGAAATATTGGCCAACAGTTCCTATAGGAGTATACCAAATATAAATAAAGCCTTTAATAATGACGAAATGCTAGAAAATATTTGCTCAATAAATTGCCAAGCCATTTCAGTACAGACTTCGTAGACAGGCATGATGATATTTGAAAATCATCTCTGCATCAAAAATAACTAAAATTTCTCCCTTATTTAGACCCCAAACAAAAACCTAGCCAACTCGGCGGATTATTCCGCATTCGATAAAAGGACAGCTCAATCACTTTGGCAGTATTCTTATTTGCCTGGCGTTTCGAGATCCATTGCGGTTTCATAATCAGAGGCATACGCAGGGAGCAGCAACAGTCCCGTATTCTGTCTCCGTTATCTTGCCGGTGAGGTGTTATGGTCATAACGATGCAGCATCGATGATACCCATCGTAAACTCTAAGCTTTTCTATTTCTTTTGCATCCGGAAAGTACCGGTGGTACGCGAATTATGCTCCCATACTGTCGTCTCCCTGATGGCTGCATTTATATGGCTGTGATTTTTCCCACAATTTGAATAATTGAGAACACTTTATACGCTCTTCCCAGTGTGGTGGTCGTATCTCACGCAATAACTGGCCTTTCTATTAAACTTCCAAACTCCACTACACCTATTAATATTCAAACGGAGGCCAAGGAAACTGTTTTTTGTGTTTCTTTTTGTATAACTGCTTAGTCTTCAAAGCTTTCGTTGGCTCTTATATTATTGTTAAGTCTTTCTTCGTGTTTTGCCTGTGTAAGAAAGTTTTATAAGATAAAGCCTTAACATTCCGGTTTCACAAATGATGCAATGCTTAATGTGGACTCGGTGGACAACATGAAGTAGCAAAAACGTTTTTATTTCAATGCAGGCTCAGAAAAAAATCATCCGGAAGCTGACGGACAAGTACTGTCTTGTGTTCGCACTTCGGAGCGAGGAATAAACCTTCCAGAACAGTCATGGGATTATCAAAATTATGTAAATACAAATGCGAAAGCTTTCTTACTATTAAAAAGATATGCAACATGGTACATAAGAGCGTGCTTACAGAAATCCACGTGTATGTGAAAAAGGTGATTAGTTGTCAAATAGACAGTAAATGTAATGACAATTTATTCTGATTTGTAAGAAAATTCTTACATAAATAAAAAAGCCAGCGTATTACTTTAGTAACAAATGTTAAAAATTGACATCCATTATTGCTTGAAAATCCCTACGCAATTTAAATATGAAGTTGACGCTTAGGTAGTCTGAAACAATGATTTCTAAAGGAAGCGTAGCGTAATTTTGTACTTATTCGTTCATTCAAAAGAAATTGGGGGAAAAGTTAATGCAGCATTTGATGAAAACAATTGTTTTGGAATAAAATCAAGGAGTTCCTTTTGTAAGGCTATATCATTAATCATGGTGCAATGCTTAATGTGGACTCCGTGGACAACATGAAGTAGCAAAAACGTTTTTATTTCAATGCAGGATCAGAAACAAAAACTATCTGGGAGCTGACAGACAAGTTAATCATGCCGATGGTGTGCAGCAGCTCGTGGATGTGGGCACAATAACTGTCATTCAAAAATTCTTCACATTTTAACCTTTTTTATACGCTGTTTTCCTTAAGTGGTACATGTTTGCATAGTATGGCTTGCCAATTCAATATTATGTAACGTGATTATAAGTTATCGGTCCTTTAAACAAACATTTGGATTTGGACTTCAGGACTGAATATTTTGGTTAAAAAGGCTCTTTGAACCGTCCATTGCTCCAACGCCAAATCAAGAATACAAATTCTGCCAAATTCAAAAGAACCTGAAGCTGGTTTAAGTCAATTGCGAAGGCTTTAATAAGATCAAAATAGATGCTGATTATGGATGGATGTTTACATGGCAGATATTATTAGGAAAAGGTATGTGACGTGCTGCACAAGCGCGACGAAAAATATCTGCTATTCAGTGCTCAAAATCTGATTAGTTTTTAAAGAATCCGCGGTTTTAGTAGCAACTTATTCTGATTTGAAAGGTGTTTGCTGCTACTAGGAGAGGAATGACTTGAGCAGCAGGTCTGAAAGATTTGCATCGCTATTTGCCAAAGACTCTCTTTGTCTATCTAGCGTGGGCACATAAACTATGCGTACACTCAATATCTTGGATTTACTGATTTTATTGCTGCCCTTAACAATTCCCGCATTTAAGTTTTTAACGGAAGGTAGCATTTGGAGCGAAAAATCCAAAAAACATATATTTCTGCAATGCACTCCTTACCGTTATATAACCAGACGCATCTGGCCCGTCTCCAGAATTAGTTAGTTATTCATACAGGTTAAAAAGGCTTAGCAAAGTAAATTGTATTGCAGACATCGCATGGGATCATTTAGGCAAGTTACATTTTTTACATGTAACCCTTCCAATACTAAACGTTTACGAGGTGGTGGCGCCAAATGGTCACAAATAGGATTTCGTCTGGTACTTATTTCAAGCGTACGGCCGGAATCATATATTTTATTATTATTTGATTCATGTCGTCTAGGTCAGACGTTGACAAGAATCCGACGGTATCCATTTTGGGAAAAAAATCAAATGAAATTCAATGTGACCTGGGAACGTTATCCATCCTCAGGTTACTTTTTGATAACATGTCCCGAAGGGCAGGAATATTACCACGCCACTATCATTGCGCTTAGTACCCACAAAAAAATCTTTGTATGAGCGCAACTAGAATGGAAAGTCTATCTCCCACTTCCTTCCCGAGTGTAAAGGTAAGTCATCGAGGTGTTGAGTTCATGATTTTGTGTAATTCTGGTTGCTCTTGTTCATGCTAACATGGGTTTTATCTGTGGTGTTAAGAAATGTCTAAATATCAAGTATTTTATGCAAGGGTTATGGTTGGGTTATTTCTACGCTGTTAAAAAATTTCTAGTAATTGAGTGTTTTAATATAATGGTAAACGTGTTTCATTAAGTTCTGACTTATTGCTTAAGAAACACATCCCAGTATTTCGCAGTTGAGTTTGTTCTAGTCCTAAGCAATGTCGTCTCGCTACCTTACAACGCACAGTGTTCTTTCATTTTAAAATTCGCTTGGATGTTAAGGTAATACGTCCACATAACGTTTTACTCCGTCTTCCGTATGCCACATAGGCATTGACGAAACTGATTCCAATAATAGACGCTGACCAAAGCCACTGTAAAATGTGTGTCACACAAATACCAACACCTTTTGCAGAAGAAAGTAACTTCAAAATATAAAATGGGCCACATTTAGAAGGTCTTCATTAATCCATATCCTCAATTCACCCTGAACTTGCTCGTGCCATCATTTTACCTAAAATGCCACACAGTAACGACAAATACTTCCTTTTATCTAATAAATGGCATGTTTCAACTCGTCCATTGGAGACTTTTAAAGCAGCAAATATATTCACAATTAATATATTATTTAATGGTTCCCTACACTTTACTGCGGAGTCTGAGGTAAAATGATTTCAACCAACACTGTCGCTGGTCCCTTAAAGTGATGGGCTGTTTTACTGCATAAATCTTCGCAAAAAAAATACGAAAGCATACGATTGTCTGCCTTACGGGAGGGAACCTTATTGGTCTAATGTGCATATAAAAGCAAGACATTTGCCTATATTGAATTGCTCACCCCTCCGTCTGAAATGCTGACATTGATGTGTGCATTGTTGTGTAGCGTTACTTTAGCTTCTGGCTGCTCTAGCAACTCTGGTATGAGAAATTCCTAATATTTACGTTTCGCAAATTCCGCAATTTTTAATGCACGCTGTATGGACAATGCAAACATACCAACTGTTTTTTTAAATTCCAACCCAGGACCAGAGCAATGTCCAGGCAATGACGGGCGAGTAAATTATGCAGATGTTGTGGAGAAGCTCGTATATCCGACATACGCATTACCAGTGGTGGAAAATTGGATCAGCTGGAGTACATTTGAAATGCGGATAACTGCGGCACAGAGAAAGTCAGAATGCCGTAACATTCAAACAGCAGTTCACATCAAGCAAGTTTGGTGTACCATTCAGACTGCATGTGTTGATATTCTCATCCAGCGTATGTAAGTCAACCATAAAATCACGGTTAATTTGGTATTTAATTGATAAATTTTCTATAATCAGCATAATTATAATTTTTGATATGCTAAAATTAGTGATAGAAAAGTTAATATTATTTTCGCTTCTATTTTTTAAAAAATACTTTCCCATTTTTATACTTTAGGGCACTGGATGTGTCTTTTTTGAACAGAATTCCCTATAGGCTTGAGCACGTTAAGATGACCATTCCGGAAGCTGTGCTTAATGCCAAGGTGGAGGATAAGCTGTTGGATACTAGTGATTCCTTAACACATATTATACACCTTGCTGAAATCAGAATACAAAATATCAGCTCAAGCATAAATACACGCAAACTTTCCATTGCCAAAGCTGACTTAAGCCCCTGGAAGAAATGGGCTCTTGCGAACACAGAAAAACTCCTACAAAAGGCAGTTCTTCAGCGCGGAGCAAAGCAATGTCGGTTGTATTAGGACGTTTGCAGATCTCTTCTGATTCATCCGTATGGGGTTACTCACTGTCATCTAAAAATCCCTTCCATATTTACTTTTTGGTTTGGTATTGTCTTCGGTTGAATGGCAGGTGTACGCATACTATGTTGCGCCCAGCAAAGATTACTCTGCAGTTATTCGAAATGTTTGGTTTTTTTTAAATAAACATTTGGAGTTGGAATTCTTAAAGTACTGTTTTATTCGAAGAAGGCCCCCTGACCGTCTTGTGTTCGCACTTCGGAGCGAGGGATAAACCTTCCAGGAAAGTCATAGGATTATCGAAATTATGTAAATACAAATGCGAAAGATTTCTTACTATTAAAAAGATATGCAACATGGTATATAAGAGCGTCCTTACAGAGTTCCACGCTTATGTGAGAAAGGTGATTAGTTGTCAAATAGACAGTAAATGTAATAACAATTTTTTCTGATTTGTAAGAAAATTCTTACATAAATCAAGAAGACAGCGAATTACTTTAGCAACAAATGTTAAAAATTGACATCCGTTATTGCTTGAAAATCCCTACGCAATTTAAATATGAAGTTGACGCTTAGGTAGTCTGAAACAATTATTTATAAGGGAAGCGTAGCGTAATTTTGTACTTTATTCATTCCTTCAAAAGAAATTGGGGGAAAAGTTAATGCAGCATTTGATGAAAACAATTGTTTTGGAATAAACTCAAGGAGTTCCTTTTGTTAGGCTATATCATTAATCATGGGAACATGTGTTGATCATTTATGGTAGATTGTGTTGTGTCCTTATAAGGTTCTACAGAAAATATTATCTTACCCTATTAGCATGCGCTAGAACGAAAGGGAGAGGCCTTACTTATGGCTTTACAGAACGTGATATTGGAAGATAATAATTAATAATTCCCTGAGCAGAAATAAACTTGGCTCGATGGAAATTCATAAAAGTTTAGCAATTTAATATACTGTTGTCTATAGTCGCTTACCTGACAAAATGAAAAAAACATTTTAAAGTTAATGGTCTTCAACCATTTCAAAATCTTCCTATAAGTATACTTTTCTGTCAGTTCCTTTCTTGCAAACTAAAATTTTCTACGATTACCTTGATACTAAATGGAGTAACAGCAACTTCACCAAATATTTAACAGAGCTGGATTATTTGCTGGAATACCAAGGTGGTTCTGTGATGTGGTCATTCTTTTATTTTTATTGCAGCAAACGAAAATCGAAACTAAGTGACTATTTCCAGAAGGCGACGAAATGCACAAGCGGTAGGGTGAATGTCTAATTATAATCTCTCATACAGGGCACGCGGACAGCCACTTTTTTCGGCATGAACTTGTCAATATAAATACAAATGAAATAACAAAAAATACAGAATTTCGCCGAAGATACAGTTATGCACAGCACTTCTCGCTTCTTCAAGCATTAGCACCGTCGCAACAGTCTGTAGTATCCTCGACCTAGGAGTTGGGCGCCTTTTGCAGCAGTTAGAATCTATAGGAACAATTCATACCAAAAGCCATCGCATGAATCGAAACTCCAGAAAATTTGTTTTACGTGACCCTCGTGCAGATAGGTTTTAGGCCTGTGAATTACGAGAGCGTTGTCAAGAATATACAGAAAATAGGGCAAGACAATCAGGAAATAGAAGACAAAATTATTATAAAGGAAGAGCAGATCTGGTCAGATGGACAGGAGTTTTATTTGCACACTAATGTGTAATCTTTGATATATCGCACGCGATTGAAATCCGAATGAGGTCAAATTTTGAGAACGCCATTCACATCTGAAATGTCGAATCTTGGCTTCATCCGGACAGTGTGTATATTATGATTATATAGTGCGATAAAATCTCGGTGTATGGTCATAGAAATACAGTATTCTGTTTCTATATAGTGCTCCTAATTAAGTACATCTTTAAATCAAAGGTTTCCGTGGGACTGAATGCAGTATCTGAATGGATATTTGCGAAGTACTCTTGCGAGAAATGCGGCCAACGTCAAATCAGTATGGCCAGCAAGCTTTCTGTTAAGATATAAGTAGGAATTTATATAAATGAAAAACAAATGTTGAGTCCTAACATAGATTGCGAGTGCAGCTATAAAACACGAAGATTTGTTCGTTTAAAACTTAATTTGAATGATAAAGCAAAAGAAGAAAATGAGATTTGCAATGACGTAAACTCTACCGAGCACCATTGTAAAGAATTGGAGAGATTTGAAGAAAAACGAATATGAGTAGCATCAATTGATATCAAGCCTACTACTGGGTGTGGAAAGAAAAGGAAACGATATAAAATTTGATTTTTAGAAGTTCTAACGAAACACGGGTGGCGAGGATATAATAAATGGTTTCTGATCGTCATTGTTTGGCAGTCTATGCGTTTGTTGGTTTATAAATATTGCTGATTAACTTGATCGCTCATATTACAAATGCTGACGTGTCATCAGGTATCCAAATAGTACTTACATTTATGGCATCTTCTCAATATCTTTCTGGGCCTCGAATGTCCGCTTTAATTGGCATCGTCCTTCTTCCTGCAGATGAAGGAGGCTTATTTGTCATCTTGAATAAAACAGATAACGATACGAAGACAAATTAACCTACAAACCTCTTAATGTGAACGCCACAGAAACACAGAATGCACCTATTGAAAAGGTACTCAACATTCTAGCTGGGAAGAATCAAATATCTGGAGATCTTGTCAAGTTCCTGAGACAAACTGATCCAAACGAAGCTAAGGTCTACGGACTGCCTAAGATACACAATTTCCACGTTCCACTACGCCAGATAGTATAATTAATCGACGCACCTAATTACAATATCTCGAAGTGGTTATTTCAAAAGGTCCACCTATTGTCACAAGATTGTGAAGCATCTAATGGAATTTTGAACAAGTTACGAGATTTTGAAATAGCAGCAAAGGAAATAATGGTAGCATTTGATGGTATTTTGCTCTTCGCATCAATAACATTAGATTTAGCAAGGCAATACACAGAAAAACTACTTAATTCCTTGGAAATAGACTCTCCTGTATCTGTCCTGCTTGAACACTTAGATCTGTCCTCGTTTGCCGCAAAGACGGTGGTGGCCTTAAAACTAAAATGTTCAGAAAGGCAACCAACACTATGCACGTCCTGAACTACAACAGCAACCATCCAATCAGTCACAAACGCAGCTGCGTAAAAGCGCTATTCCGGCACGTTGAGACGCATTGCAGAGAAGTGGAAGACAAAATTGCTGAATTACAATACATTCGACGTGTATTGAGAGCGAATGGATACCCGCACAATTTTGTCAACCAGTGCATTTGCAAACGAGAGACGAAGCCACTTCCAGCTGGTCCAAACGTTTGGCGAGCTCTTCCGTACGTGAAAAAGGTATCCGAAGCGGTCAGCCGTCTACTCACCCCACTTGGAGTTGGAGTTGCACACAGGCCAGAAGCAACCATCAGATGCCGGGTCATTAGGCGGAAAGACCCACTGCCACGGCAGGAAACGGCTGAAGTCGTTTACCGGATCTGGTGTAGTTGTGGACAAAGCAACTACGTCGGAGAAACCGGGAGATTACTCCAGACGCGAATGACCGAGCATGCAGTGGCGGTGAGGAAGAAAGACGTCAATTCCCAGGTTGCAGCTCACTCAGCGGGACCCGGCCATATTTTCAAGTTTGACGAGGCCGAAATCCTCGCAAGAGGGGACAACCGCGTGAGCCGCAAGCTGCTTGAGTGATGGTTCTCAGGCCCGCAGTCCATCAACAAGCGCAATGATTTGGCGTTCCCATACGGTGTACTGAGAAATTTCCTGAGCATGAAAATCAGTCACGTGGGAAGGACTGGGCGCAACTCTGACCACAGCGGGCCTAATTGTCGAGCAATTATCAAACCTGCATCCGGCGTGGACAAAAACGCTGTTGCAATAAATAAGCAATCACCGGACCAAGTAGGACCTCCAGTGGTGGCTACAGAAATGGAAAATTATAGTACGCATGCGGGTGACCGCTGTAAACTATAAATACCGTCCAATCTGTGCATCTATCGCCCCTTATCTGCGCATGTCTCAGACCTGTTTACGATTACCTATGACTAAGGATTCCCGACGGAATCCGAAACGTCAGGAAAATAAAGTCCTTGTTCCAGTGATTGCATCTTCTTCTTCAGATCTGTGTCTGTTCGTTCGCACAACGAAACTATAAACAGCTAAGACGAGCCCCGATGGGGTCAGCCATTTTGGTTTTGTTGGCTGCAATCACGATGCAAAAATTAAAAACTACAGCCCTTACACTATTTACCTCCAGTCTGTGGGTATGCTATGTCGATGATAACTTTTCTAATGTTAGAAAGGCCAGCTGGAAACAGTGCACAACGTCATTAAGTTAACGATGCCATGAATCATGTTTACAGTCGATAAAGAAGTCGACAGTAAACTCCTGTTTCTTGACCCCCTCGTACAGCAGAATACTGACGGAACGTTTCAAATATCAGTTTACCAAATAAAAGGTCTATGCGGATGTTATCCTTCAGTAAGACAGCAATCACCCTGTTGCTCATAAGCGGAGTACTATTAATAACTGAATCAATCGAGCAAGAAGACGCACCGCTAACAATGAACTTTACCAAAACGATCTCAAGTACCTGTCAAAACTATCCTCAAATATGGTTAACCTTTGGGAGTTTGAACATCGAAGCATGAGATTACAGGACTTAAAAATAAACGTCTAATCTAAGAATTTGGCGAACACTTTCAAATATTAAAATAAGTCTGGACTACTTGAAAGACACCTGAGGAAATACCTAATCCAAGTGGCGCACTAGCCAACGACCATACTATGAAATCAGCTTGTACACACTAAGGAGAGGGTTGACTATTTTGACAGAAAAACACTCGTTTACAAAATTTCTTTCGAAGATTGCGATGCAGTTTCTTGTTGACAATCAGGAAATTCAGCATCTTCACTCCTACGTTAGCGTCAATTGCATACAGTTGCAGGGACAAAACCCGCTTTGTAGGCTCCTGCTCTTATAGGACAGGCCGCGAATTTTTAGAGGCCATAAAATAGTGACTTGTGCATCAGTCGGCACGTTGAATTAGATTCAATGTACACCAACCTTAAAGAAGCCTGGAAAAAGCGTCAACAAAAAAGCCCTGCTAGTGACCAACGATGACAAAGCATTATCGATTTTTTTCGGTATGTTTAACATACACGCTGTTCTGTACGCATTTTCTACACGGCGAAAATTTACCCTAAAGTTCGCTTACATTTCCCAAAGAACTTCTTCTACCAAAAACGTATTTCTTTATTACAGCCTGTACAGATACCAGCTAAAAGCTAATTTGAACTCTGCATATAAAGCTCCAACCAACCTGACCGATCTAGAAGGAAGCGATTAAGTTGTTAACAAAGTATTAGTCTAAGATGTGCTATTATCTTCAGACATCTTTCGCACCCCCTTTGCCAGCATGTTAAAATGGATTACGGCTGAGCCGGCTGGGCGATGTATGCTTGTAATTTTGTAACATATAATAACCCCGTATTTTTAAAAGCTTCCTCCTCCACAGAACAGCAGAATCACATAAGATGCGGGTAAATACATATAACTGGAACACAATTGCATCTCCGTAATTACCTTCAGAACCGTTTCAATCTATGTGGTGGAGGCAGCTGGAGGACTGGAACGACAGGCAGAAAGACAGCCGCCGAATCTATTTTAAATAATTTCGAAAAAATATCCTTTTTCCTGGCCACTTCTTTTGGTTTTTGCTAAATTTTGATAAACGTACAGTGAGCGAAAGGGGTATAGAAGGAATTATGTTTTATTTTGAAGACGGCATCCAAAATGTTCAGCAAACATGGCACCATTCACTGAGACCAAGGAAAAAATTACAAAATGCTTAAAAATTTACAGCTTTACATTATGGAGACAGGTCTAATCTCAGCTTCTGGAATTCCGTTTCCTTACACCTGAGGTAAGGTGCTAGGAATGGGCGTACAGCGTGCTGATATGCCGATATGTACGGCAAGATTCATGTCAGAAACTTCGGTGCATGGTACGGGAAGACTCCATAATCATTAATTCCGAGTGGAGTCAATGGGCAAATTCATGGGAAATGCGATCAGCGAATTGGTATAGCGTTCTAAAGTGTCGTTATTTTATAATATCAGCTAAAATGCAAAAGAAACGCGGACAGCTGAAGAGAGCATGCGGGGGACTTTTTTCATTGCCAGGTCTTCTTTAAGTGAGGCTGGAAAAATAATCGGAGAACAGTAGAGAATGCGGTAGAAGATACAGGCATCCACAAATTGCCAGAGTAGGGACGCAGGTATGTGATATGAACGTAATCGACGGATATAATGCGGGAGTTTACGAATTTTAATTGAAAGGGTTTCAATATGATAAGTAAATGAAAGCTCAGATGTCACAATAACACCAAGATACCTAAAAGTGGATACCTAACTGAGCAGGAGGTCTAAGAAATCAGGACTGCCTGAGGTCTAGACTATCTTTCAGAACGTGGAGTAGTGTTGGATAAGTGAAGTAAGTTGCATTCCGATATGATATGATGAAAAGAAAAATCGTCGGATAATCGAGTTTTTCTTGTGAATTTTCGACCAGGTTTCAGCTGTTTGTGGTCAGACTTAATGAAAAATGAGGGCTGGGAATGTCGCATCAGGGGTTTTTGGGGCACAGGTTACAATGAACGGGGTGGGATTGGGTGGGAGGGTAACGGTGATGTGGCTCCTGCGGCGCTAGGTTGTGCTTGTGAGGGGAAGGAGGCGTTAACGTTTGGATTGTGGGCTTCGTGTTCGATGAAGGGGGGTTCAGAGTTAGTGAGGTTCGACTTGACCGAGTACGGACAGCCTGCTGTTGTTTCAGGCTGGGCGCAGGTTAGTGGACCATGTGCGAAAACTGCTTAAGTGTGAATCAAGCTCTACGTGTCTGTTAGTACTGGTCAGGCTCGAGTGCCAAGCTTCGATGCATTCTCTAGAGCGACATTTCCAGCCCTCACTTTTCATTCAGCCTGAAGAAAAACAAATAATACCTGTTCGAAAATCCACGAGTCCAACTCGATTTTCTGAAGATCTTCTTTATTTTCAAGTGGATCAGTGTCTGCCTTTTGAGAGGATAACCAACAACCATATCATCAGTATATCTTACCTAAAAAATTCATTTGACAATCGTATATAGTCACTTTGGAGGGAAAAAGTAGGTCAATGGCGTAGGCCAAACCCTTGAAGAACCCCGAAGTTGTTGTAGAGGACCATGGATTTTGCTTGCTGCAGTGCGTAGAGATGTGTTTAAAAAGGGGTGTGCTGGATCACCTGAAGATAATCTTCTTGGTAAAGAAGAAAAAGGGTCGAACACCGGAACAATTTGTTTTTTATTCTAAGCTTTCGGGCCCCTACAAGATTCAATCGTCAGAGATAGGAAGCAGCAACAAAGGGGGGCTAGTTAAGGCGTTTGTACAAAACAAAAGTTTGAGCGCGTAGAAAATCGATAATTGCCTGGTGTAGGGCACCGATTTGCCAGTGTGGACTATGTCAGTCTGCGCCAGTAGGCGAGAGCGGCATGTTGGGTTGACCACATTGTCACCTGATTTCGCCATGATCTTTGTACAGTTTCTATGATATTATTAAGGTCATTATAGTCGGAGAGTTAGGGCCATCAGAATTGAGAGAAAACAAAAATTTAAAAAAAACCTTGAAGAAGGTTAAGGGCAGACCCAGAAACCACTCACACTACGCATAGTCAGGAGAGGCACATGCAGTCTCGAATTTCAATGCACGGACCGCTCGTACCGTACTGCTGTTCGCGAGCATTTGGAAACGAGACCTGAAGGAAACGAGATGCTACCGCGGTTGTATTTGAACAGATTTCTTGCATTGACATACATTCCCGATCAATCATTTTGATGATAAGGTTCTAGTTTTGCTACACATTGGCGTCTGATACTGCCATGCCACCTTACCTGACCAGTTAATTTTATTGGATCCATTTTTGAAAAAATCGGCATCCTCGCCGGAATTTGAACTCGCGCCCATGAGTTCCCTATAGTCACCGTTCTAACCAAGTGAACTATCAAGGCCCCCCACCTACCCAACCGGGAGCCATGAGGTTAATTGTGGTTTGGGTGACTTTACTTGCCCAGCCTAATGCAATTTGTGGGAAATACCAAGTCTGGTAGAGTAAGCTGATTGCCCAAGCAGGATTACTTAAGCACCTCATCTTGAATGCATTAGATGCCTACCCGGCACACGTAATTAGCAGAAAGAGTTTGCCAGATTTCACTAATTTGATTGACCCACTGGTTAAAATCTCGGTTATATCGGCAAGGTTTGGATCCATGTCAGAAAGTGGAAGGATTCAGCACGCCGGACATTCTAGCCAACTTAGCAACAAGCCCATCCCCTCTGCCCCAGGGGGCGTGGGTTTAATCCCACTTGAGTCAATGTACCGACCCAGACAAATTCGATACAGTAAGTTGACTGCACAACTTACCACCACCGCCTAGTGTTGCCTCAAAATTTGGTAAAATTAATAATTGAAAGCTTATTAGCCGTCATCAGTCAGTCATAATAAATCCCTGGTGTGGATCACCCTGGATTCGAACTTGGGAACTTTGTGGTGCAACGGTCAACGCCTAATTAAGTCTTGTGTGAGCCCCCAATAAAGAACATGACAAGAAGTGTGCAAAAGCAGAAGTCTTTGAGTGTTAAAAGATACAAAATACTTAGGGAAACAAACGATTGTGAGCTAGGTCCATCGAGCCAATCACCTTCTGGCCCGGCTTGACTAGTAGCACGATTGGCTTGTAATTCGATGGCTGGCTGTAGCTTGAGTTTTAAATTATTGATTAATTGAAGGTCAGTATGCGTTCATTTCGTGTAGGTCGATCGATAGCCTGTTGTGAGTGCGGCTGCTTCTTGCATGCCATCTGCCTGTTAGGCACCTCCTAACACTTCGGTAATTGAGCTCAACAGTCTAGCATTGCACCATGGGATCGTTTCGTTTGTTGGTTGCGTTCTATCTGCTTAGGAAACATGCTCATTCGCGTTGTGCCTTGGAGCTCAAACTAGAGCAGACACATGGCGACTTCTAGCATATGATGCGAGTGGAACCGAAAAAGACAACCAGTGAATGGGGAAAAAGTACACTCGCGGCCAACGTAATCAAATAAGGTGGAAATTCGCTCTACTGAACATTTGCAAGTAGCGGTTTTTTATCAACCACATTACTCAGCCGGCGGCCGCGGCAGTCAGTCGCATTCGATTAGTGCGCTGACCTCCAACCTGCGCCGTAGTAGCGGCCAAAACCGTGCAGCTGTGCCGAAACAGTACAATGTACGTGCAACCTTTCAGTTTCAGCGAGATGAACTAACCAACCGAGAGGAAGCCTAACATGTTTTAAATGTTGCCAAAACTGCGATATTGCCATCTTCGTTACGCTTTGTTTGAGCCCTCAAGGAGGAACACGACAAGAAGTGGCCAACGAAAAAGTCTTTGAGAAAACCTAGCACAGCGTATTTAAGGCAAGCGAATGCGTGTACAAGACTGGACCAATGATATTTTGGTCTCAAGTAGGGGACGACTTCATTGGCTCTGTGACTCACGCAGCTGGCTTGTTAGAGTACTGAGCTTGGGCGCAGCTACGCGCGTCATCATGTGCACTTTGTGTGGGTGGACCGGTCGTCTGGCGCGCTAACGACTCGTCAGGTCGGCGTGCACTGGCATTTAAGCTGGGCCCTAACATAAGGGCATTCTGGCCTCAGGCTGAAAGGACCACGGGACTGCCAAGCTCATGGCAGCTGAAATATCCCGAAACGGTAAGCAGGAGCATCATCACCAGAGCGACGTGGGAGGGACAGTCTTGGGAAGAAGACTGACCCCATGGAGCACCTTAAGTATACTCCCAATGAGGTCTATGGACCCTACTGGCATTGCATTGTCAGCAGGAACTTTGGCTTGTAAGCACCGTGACGCATTTTTTGTAAAGCCAAAATTAACTGCAGACAGCTAATGCAGATTCCCGGCGAAGGCTACAATGTGTGGCTGCATTTCTGACTCATTAGCCATCATCAGCCAGTCACTCAAGTGGTGTCCCATCCAAGGTTTCGGTGAGGCCATCCACCCAGACTACCAACCGCTGCGCAGGACGAGTGAGTGCTGTTAGCGATCGGTGAACGGTAATCAGCTAGTGTCACTATCGCCCGATCCTAAACGGCAGCACAACGAGCCCGTGGCAAATGTGATTTGAACGCTAGAATTGCGATCAAAAGGTCGCGGTTTTGAGCCTCGGGTGGGGCACTAGTCGGGGTTTGGTATGACTGGCTGACGACGGCCAATAAGCCAGAAATGGCTATTCCAGTCGTCCTGGTCGTTGTCAGGAATACCATCTACTCAACCACTACACCCGCTCAAATTTTGATCTTCACATTTCGTCAGATATAGGATCTACTGTATTTATAAAGCATACATCATGGTCCTGTATGCTTATAAACATACCTGTTGTTCCCTACCCGGAGTAAGTACAGCATACAGTAGGGGAATCTTGAACTCAAGTAGAACGACGGGTTGCGTATAAATGTTTAAAAATAGAAAAACAAAAATAGCAGTTGGGAGGTATAAGGGAGGTAGCAAGATGTCTACAAACAGCTTTCGGCCCATAAGCTTGACTTGCCTTTCCTGCAAAATGATGGAGGTCCTTGTGAAGCAGGCCATACTAAGATTTTGCGATGAAAGTGAAATCATACAAAATTTTCAACATGGCTTTCGGCGAGGGGGCTCCTGCCTTTCAAATTTACTGACTTCAATTGAGGCCTGGACAAGTGCTTTAGAAGAGGGCTTCGAAGTGAACGTAGTGTACATCGATTTCGGCAAAGCCTTTGACAGCGTGGCCCATCAACGCCTTTTGCACAAACTGAGCGTTCTTGGCATCAAGGGAAAAATTTTGGATTGGATCAGGTCATTTTTAGTCGGTCGAAAACAACGCGTTTGCATCGGGAAGGATTAATCGGACTGGGTTGACGTAGTTAGTGGGGTTCCTCAAGGCTCCGTTCTCGGTCCTCTACTCTTCATTCTCTATGTAAATGACAGCCTTCAAGAACTGGACTGCGGTAAAATCATGTTCGCCGATGACGTTAAAGTCTGGCAGGTCATTAAGCACCCAAGCGACCGAGATGCTCTGCAAAATAATCTTTGCAAACTGCAGACGTGGTCTGAGAGATGGCTGCTGGATTTCAATGTGCAAAAGTGTGCCGTCCTCCACCTGCGTCCAACAAACTACCCTATCCTCCAGAGCGGTTTTGAGCAACCTTCATCAGATATAACCGCAGAATAGGGTCATACAGACACACCACCGCTCGGGGTCGTATTGGGTGTGGTCAGAGCTTGATAGTCAGATTCCGAATCATTAATTGCCGCGAGTTCTTTGTCTGTGTTGGATGCAGGTTTCATACTTACACAACAATTATGTTCGCTTCCGTTGGAATTGTTGCTGGGCCCGGCCGTTCCCGCTTAACAGACTCCCCTGCTTAGATAATGTGTCAATACGGAGTATGGGAACGGCAATTCGTTGCGCTTTTTGATTGACTGTGGGCCTGAGTACCATGACTCGAGTAGCTCACACGGTTGGCACCTTTTTCGATGATTTCGGCCTCGCTTACATGGCCGGGTGCCATCGAGTGCGATGCAATCCGGGAGTTGTCTTCCTTCCTCGCATAACCGCTGCGTGCTCGGCTATTCGCGTCCGAAGTTATCTTCCGGTTTCTCTGACGTAGTTACTTTGTCTTCAACTGTACCAGATGCGGTAAACGACTGCAGCCGTTTCCTGCCGTGGCAGTGGGTCTTTCAGTCTCATGCCCCGGCGCTTGATGGCTGCTTCTGGCCTGTGCGCAACTCCAACTCCAATTGGAGTGAGGAGGCGGCCGACTGCTTCCGATACATTCTTCATGTACAGAAGACCTCGCTAAAACGTTGGGTAGGTTGGATTTGGTTTCTTGTATCGTCTGTGTATGCATTGGTTGACAAAATTGCGCGGCTAACCATTCGCTCTTAGTACCCGTCGATTATATTGTAATTCAGCAACTTTATCTTTTACTTCGATGCAATGCGTCTCAACGCGCCGGTAAAGTGCTCTCCCGCAGCTCTTCCTTGGGCCTTAAATATACAATTTATTTATTATTTGTGATAAATCGGGAGGGAGGTTCTCGACATAAGCTGAAACGTCAGACAAATAAACTTCTTTTTCCGGCTACTTTATCTTCTATTTATGAACCATCAATTCTCCATGGCGACGTCTTTGTCCGCGACTAGAAGAGTACCTATCTGCTGAGCTAGCTCGTTGCTGAAATGGAGAGTATGAGCAGGCACATTCAATAAAACAGTATCCAACTTATTTGCGGGTCGCGTACCTTGAGGTCTCTTGGGGGGCTGTGGAGATAGATCCACATGTTGAAGATGATGAGGCGATGCTTGTCCATCTGTCGGCATCCGGGATCGTACTTGTTAACAGCATGTCCTGCTGGTCTCGCCGTCGGAAGAGGACTTAGTCCAGTAGGTGCCAGGCAATGCTCTGCGTAGGTTCACAGGAAGAGCAAGCCATTACCGTTGGAGCCGTTGTGACCATGAGGGTCCGGCCGTTCTTTCCAGGCAGTTTGACATGTACAGACATGGGTGTTGAAGTCACCAAGGACAATTAACTCATCCGCTCTCCGCACAGTCACCATAAGTTTGAATTTGTTTAAGGCTAGTGCACGGCACTGTTTACCTTTCGTTAATTTACGGAGCAAGAGCGAACCTATGAAGACCGTTAATGTGATTCAGAAGAAGAGGATGTGACCACTGGAACAAGACTTCTATTTTCCCCAAGGCTTCGGATTCCGTCGGAATCTTTAATCATAGATAATGGTAGCATAGCCATAGTCATGCGCAGATGGTGTTGAAACATGCACAGACTGCACGGTATTTATAGTGCATACTGGTCATCCACGTGCGTGCGATAATTATCCACTTCTGTCGCCACCGCTTGGGTCTTAATTGGTGCAGTACTGGCTTGCCACTTTGCGTTCGACCCACCATTTGCGACAATTGCCTTGTCAGCGTCGAGTATGGGTCTGATAATTGCACAAAAATTGTGCTCGCTGTCGTCAGAGTTGCTGCTGCGCCGGCCCTCCCCACGTAGCCGATTTTCTTGTTCAGAAAACATCTCATTGCACCGTATGGGAACCCTAAATCATTGCGCTTGTTAGTGAACTGGGGGTCTGAGAACCATGCCTCGAGCAGTTCGCGGCTCACGTGGTTGGCACCTCTTGCAAGTCATGGTTCTTAGGCCCCCATTTTATCAACAAGCGCAACAATTTGGCCTTTCCCTACTGAGTACTGAGCAATTTCCTGAGCAACAGAATCAGTCACGTGGGAAGGGCCGGGCCGAGCAACAACTCTGACGGCAGCGAGCATAATTGTCGCGCAATTACCAAGTCCGAATCCAACATGGTCAAGTAAATCACAGCAATTAATGAGTTGAACGCAATGTGTCAAGCCATCATCGCACCACTTAAGACCCCAAGCGGTGACTATGGGAGTCGGACTGATAATTATAGTACGCATGCAGATGACCGCTACGAATTATAAATACCGTGCAATCTGTGCATTTTTCACCCTTATCTACGCATGGCTCCGATTATCCTACTATTACCTATGATTAAGGATTCCCGACGAAGTCCGAAACGTTAGGAAAATAAAACTCGTTTTCCAGTGGTCGCATCCTCTTCTTTTGACCTGCTTCCTGGAACTTAAATATTCTTAACTATTGATATTAATGCGGTGCCGACCGTAAACATCTGTAGTCTCGGTTATCGACTATTTAAAGAGGGTAATACACGATACCTTTGAAAACGTTGTTGAACACGTGCGAGTGCGCCATATGCATTTTTACACGCATGCTATAACAGTTTTACTATCAAAATATTAGTCACCATTTGTGAGTTACATTGTTTATACAAATAACTTTCATTTCCATTTGCTTGGTATTGGTTTGGGTTACGACTGCCGAAGGAAAACAGCGGACGCATATAATTATCCCAACGTTACTTGAGCAGATGTTGGGACGTCAACCCATGTCCAACTTTGGGAAATTATTATATTACCTGCTGCGTGAGGAATTCAGTGCGGTGATTTAACTTAGGTATATTTGCAGTGCATGCCACCCCTAAAGTCGTAACTACATAGTACAAGTGCGCAACAAGCGAAGGCTTGAGGCC
>JAYGXS010000010.1:7773298-7797873 GCA_036362985.1 Ligula intestinalis
GCTGGCCAACTTTCTGGCTAGCTGGTCAGTAACATTTTCACAGTAGGCGAATCCTCGTGGTTTGCTTTCAGTCGGAGGTGACTGATTAACAATTGGTGAGCGCAAGGCTCGCTTGCGATATACACTTACTAAAAGGCGGCCACACTTATAAGCAGTAACTTGCCTGTAAAGCAGCCTTTGCTTCAAGTATAGCAGGGCCTGCATTGTAAAACAAAGCGTTCAGACAGTTTGCAAAAGCCAGAACATGCATCTTTATTCGACTGCACGAAAGAAGCAGCTTTTACTCCGAAGACAACTGTCTCCCGACCGGCACCTTATGCCTTCCCCTCGTACAATCATTCCTGCAGTACCTTGATAGACTTAAATATATCAGTGTTGTGTTGGCATCGGATAACCGTGAGATCCAGTCCTATTTTGGTGGGCGTACATCGTCTATTCGGCATAGTATTGCCTTCTTTTTTATTATTAACCTTACTACCCACTTGCTTACACAACAGCTTTACGAACTGCTTAACCATTAGGGAAAATAGGACTCGTGCGATCTAGGTCACTTCAAATTACTGGTGCATAGCTTAGTTGCTCACAGCTCACTGAATCGCGAAATGCCACAAGTGGTAATGGATATGTGGATTTAAAACACGAAAAGTGATCAATTCTTCCAAGCGGACGTCTTCCAAACAACCACACTCAGATTAGTGTAACACAATATAAGTGATTTATGTATACTTCAAGAACATACATTCTTTTTTGTTGACCCAAGTGTGAAAAACTCTAGGCATTTGGTGGGATTTGAACCCACGCATCAGAGAAAGCCTTTGCCGGAGGCTAATGCTCTACCGCTAAGCTACAAACGCTCGCTTCACGCCATGAGTTTAAACACACTTGGATCGATATTACCCGCTCAAATTTTCGCTCATACGGAATCCACTAATACGGGAGCAAGTTGACTGCCCAAGCAGGATTTCCTAAGCAATCATCTAGATTCCACAAGAATGACTACTAGGCTGAGTTAATCATTAAGTTGGTTTGGCAGATTTGCTTAATTTGAAGCGGGCATTTGCAGCTTAGCGGTAGAGCATTAGCCTCCGGCAAAGGCTTTCTCTGATGCGTGGGTTCAAATCCCACCAAACGCTTAGAGTTTTTCACACTTGGGTGAACTCAAATTAAGCAAATCTGCCAAACCAACTTAAGAACATCAATTCTATCGAGGTTTGCCCATGACATAACTAATACCTATTTTTCACATTTTCTTAGTGATGAGCCTAATGTACTCTGTACAAAAAAAGTTCAACGATAAAGCAAAACGTTTTCGATTTGAAAAAATACACCGATGGTAGCCCTAATGTATCCTAATCCGCAGATATTTTAAGTAAGTCAGGAAAAGAACAATCTCGTGTGGCGGTTAATTAGGTAACTGGAGATAAGTGCCCTAAAGGCTATGGGAATTTCCAATAAGTTTAGTACGCTGAAGACGACTGCAGCAAATGCAGGTTAGTATGACCGGTCGGTAATTGGAAACGGAGTCTCGGACACTATCCATAAACTGTGGCGTTATTCACGTGGATGTCCAATGGGCCAGCAGGCATCCACTCTCAAAGGATGTTTAATAAAATAAGTGGTGGTGGCCGTTGGTTTACCAACTCACTGGCGTGCTTCTGTATAAGCAGGCCTGGCACTGCATCGGGATCCCGGTGACTTGAAAAATGATAACCCCAACAGTCCGTTAATGGCAATAACCAAGGTGAATTTTAAAAAATATCGACTTTTGTATCCACGTTGGGCACATCGGCAGAGTACTCGCATAAAGTGGCCCTTTTGAAAATTGACCGAAAAAATTCTGAAAGATGATCAGCTTTCCCCTCATCTTTAGCTGGTTTCTGTACAGGTCAGATGTATTGGGGGAAGATAGACAAACGCTCTTTAGCTTTATATTGGTCACTATAGCCTGAAAGTGCCATCGATACAGTAGACAAATTCAAACAGCGGTTGTTCAAATGTTTGGAGGCAAATATTACCGGCCATCGCACCCGTTTTGATCATCCGCGCGGTGCTGAAACAGGAAACGCCGGACCATTTCCTACAGCGGGCAACCCTTCGCTTGCGTTTGAGAGCTATTCACAGACCCTCTCGACCAGAGCGGATCGATGTCGCAAAGCTGAAGTCCTCTGCTGGCGACGCCTTCCACTTAGCACTCCAGAACCGTTTCGACGGCCTGTACCCTGACGCCCGAGCGGACCCAGAGCCCGCGTGGCAGTCCCTGAAGGCCGCGATGTCAGAGCTGGCATACACCCATCTGGGCAAAACCCGACGGCGACATCGCGACTGGATCACTAGGCCCACGCTTGAGTTAGCTGAAGAGGCCAGCCGAACCAGACTCACTGGCTCCACCACTTACAGAGAACTGCGGCGCCAAACGACAAGGGCCATCCGAGCCGATAGGAACGCCTACTGGAGCGACTTTGCCACGGAAACGGAGCGAGCAGCTACCATAGGTGACACCCACAAGCTCTACCGGCTCTTAAAGCAGGCCAGCAGAGGTTCGGGGTACACCACCGAGACTTTACTGGATCGCAACGGTGCTGTTATCACTAAGATCGATGACCGGTTAGAGAGATGGCGCGAGCATTTCTGTGAACACCTTAACCATGATCCCCCTGTGGTGTTTGACCTGTCGCCCAATGCGGACGATCCTCACCATCTGTATGAGTGCAACACAGAGCCACCCAGTGTAAAGGAAGTTGTCTCCATTCTCTTGAAGCTACACAACAACAAGGCACCTGGTGAGGATGACCTCCCGCCGGAGCTCTTTAAATGTGCACCCGAGGTTATTGGGCCCTGACTACAACAAATATTTGCCAAGATATGAGACAGCGAAGTTTTGCCCTCTGACTAGAGAAAAGCAGTAATCCTCCCCTTGTTTAAAAAGGCGACAGACTAGCGTGCAGAAATTACAGAGGCATTAACCTTATCGATGTAGCGGCGAAAACATTCACGTATCTTCTTCTCAAACGTTTCCAAACTGCGAGAGACCAGCGCACTCGCCCAAACCAGAGTGGATTTCGACCAGGTAGTGGCTGCACCGACCAGATCTTCAATCTCCGCCGTGTACTGGAACTGAGATGGGGTCACCAACAACCCACTGTTCTATGCTTTATCGCATTTGCTGCCGCATTTGACTCTGTTGATCGCAGTTCGCTGTGGAACATAATGAGGACGGGCGGCCTACCACCTAAGCTTCTCAATTTCATGCAGGCATACTATCGTGGCACTTCCACACGGGGAAGACGCAGAACGGTGACACGGACGCCTTTAGCGGCAGGACGGGCGTCCGCCAAGGCTGTGCCCTTTCACCAACCCTGTTACACTATGCGGTAGACTGGCCCAGGACCAAACCACTGGATGACTTCCCGCGAGTGCAGTTTGATCGCTCGAAATGGGTGACTGACTTGGCGTATGCTGATGACGTCGTCCTCTTTGGCGACAACTGTATTGCAGTTCAGCAGGCGCTGGGCAAGATCAATGAGCGTGTACGATCCATCGGATTACACCTAAATGCCACTAAGACCCAAGTCATGCTCTCCTGTGTGCCCCCTACATCTGTCGCTCCTATTGTTCTCGACGGCGCTCCTCTTGAAGTGGTCAACTCGTTTAGATACTTAGGCTCTTTGGTCACGGAAACGGGTCAAGGTGTCGACGAGGTTGGATCACGCGTCAACCGTGCCCGACCTGCCTTTTACCGTCTGTGCGCTCCTCCATGGAATCGAAGGGAAATATCACTACGCTCAAAGTCCCGTGTTTAATAAGCAGTGGTTCGACCTATCCTGCTCTATGGCGGAGAGACATGGCCTATGCGTGTTGAGGACATGAGGCGCCTTGAGGTGTTTGACAATGACTGTCTACGCCGAATACTTCGTCACCGACGCGTCGACCGAATTCGCTGCTCTGATCTCCGCCGACACTGTCACCTGGACGCTCTTCCTCCACTCCTGCTTCAGAGACGACTTCGGTGGTTCGGGCATGCGTCCCGGCGTGATGATGGTGAGCTGATTCGTGACCTGCTTGTGGTGACGCCTCCCCCCACCTGGCACAAACGTCGCAGCGGGCAGCTGAAAACTTGGACAGCAACGGTCAAGCAGGATCTGTCGTCCGTTTCCAGCCCGTGCTTCTACGGCCTACGCCAGTGGAACCGTGAATGGATAGTGCTCTCGTGTGAACAGGCGCAAGATCGACGCGCCTGGACAGCTGTGATTCATGATGCAGTCAACGTCAAAACTGATGCCGGCCCAACCCACCCTAGGTGAATGCCGTTACAAGTACAAGTACAAGTAAGTATCAAACGCTCACGCCATATACTTGGCGAAGCATTTCTACGCCAAAAACAATTCTGAAATGTTCGACAGATGTCTAAGGAAGCATCAAATCAGGGTGGCTTTTAAACCAGTCTCAATGTTTAACATGCACGCAGTACATGTACGGTTTCTTTTGCATCAATTGCCCTTGTCTAGCTTTTCATCGTTCAGAGAAATTTTGCTACACATGACCTACCCCTGCGAAAGCCATATTGTTCATTCGACAAAATATTGTGAGTTTCACAATATATCATCAATTGACGATCATCTCCATTATTTTGCATCAAATGAAGGTCAAACTCACGGGTCTGTAGTTATTCGCAGATGCACGACTACCACTTTTGTAAAGCAGTGTAATATGCGCAGTTTTCCAGTCCGGAGGAAGAACTCCAGTATCAAACGATTTCTGGCACATCATAGGAAGCGGTTTGGCCAGCTCTCTTGCAAGTTCCTTGAGCAATGTGGCAGGAATTTCATCTGGATCCGGATATTAACATTCCTTCAATCTTTTTAGTTCTTGGAATTTCGTCTCTTCTCCAAACAAAATATCCTTACTATTTGGTGCCCACGCGACCGCGTCAACAGTTGCGACGAAGGCAGGTTCTATGGTGAAAACCGACTGAAAGAACTCAGCAAAATGTTCTGCTTTGTTTTAACATTGGGCGATTTCGATACAATCGTCATTTTGCATTACGAAAATCGAATTCTGCTGCGTGTGCTTTTCCTTAAATAACTGTAAAGCAACTTTGGGTTTTTGACAGCTTGACAAATTAAATCAATCTCCAAGTCCCGTCTTCCTTTGAAAACCATTTGTTTTACCTAGTTCCGCTGGATTGTGTACTGTTCAAAATCTTCAATGTGGCTTGTGTTGCAAAACTTCTTCCAAAGCTTTCCTTTTCTATTTAGTGCAGACATAGCCAGTTTTAACAATCGATACTTTTTGATCGTAGTCAAAACGAAGCTCGCTAAAAAGCTCGCAGCCTTTAATGGCGGAATAAACTTCAGAATAGATAACAAGCTAATCAGCACCACAGACTGGGTCAATACCAATTAGCGAGAGAGTATCCATTTTTTGGTGTCAAAATCTTGCGTGAATTGTGGCGTCCTCTATATCCTCGAGATAATTGCGGAGGTTTCACTAAAGAGCAGTCTGCATCGAGGCTGCATCACACGGTAACGTATTTCGCCTGAGCTTGGTGGGCTTTGCCTCCTTTGGCGGGTTTTAACACTTATTTAAAGCCATCGTTGTAATGCGCCAAGGTTGCATACAACGCCATGGGAGACTGCACGCTATCAAAAGAACTTTCGAAAAACGTCACTTTGGTAAAGTATATCGCACTTTCGTTTGACTTCACCCAGGAATGGATGTACGGGTATGACGGCCAAGCCTCGCAAAACGCAAAATATGTATCGAAAAATTGCAGCATCGTGCAACAAAGACATATAAAACCACTTTTATGCAGAAAAACTAGAGCGGTTAAAGAAGAAGAATGTTCGAGCACCGGATCACATTGTTTAATATCGTCAGCTTCTGAATTCTTGCAGGAGTCCATCGTCAGCGATAGTAAACAGCAACAGAAGAGGGGCTTGGTATAGTCTGTGCACACAAATCAACTACCTCAGTTCAAACAGCTGCTCGATTCCTCGCAGACCTTCGCGGTCGGACGAAATCATGTTTCCTTTCGATGTAACTTCGGCATCCATATTCATACCACTAAATCTGGAGCACGAAATCTTGCACAAGAGACTCGAAAAGGCATATGATGAGGCCCGAAGCCCACTCGAAACTGAACATAGCATAAGGTTATTAGAGTTCTTTCAAAAAAATAATTTGACAGAGAAACCTATGAATAGAGCAAAGGTTCGCCGATTGGCTGCCAAATTTCCGTTTAGTGGCAAAGCTTGTCCTGCAAGAGCGAGAAAACACCGCCTTCGCCCAACACAAGCCTGTCTTTTGGCGTCGTTATTTTGACGACACCTTTGTAGTCATCAAGAAGAGCATGCTACAAGAATTCCATAATTTGCTCAATGGAATATTGACTGTCAGACAATTCACAAGGGAAGAAGAAAAACAGCAGGAGTTGCCTTTCCTAGATGTCCATGTAAAGAGGACGCCCAACGATGAAATCTAGTCGACGGTTTACCGGAAGACAACAAACACAACACAACTTCTCCGTTTCCATAGTAACCATCACAAACGGAGTTCTGTTAAAAACGCTCTTTAAACGGATTGAGACTCACTGCAATGGGCTGGAGGAAAACGTACACGAGGCCCGACATCTCTGCGATCACTTAATGCGGAACGGTTACCCAAAAGCATTTATAAACCAACGGCTGCGCATTCGGCCCTGGAGGACCCATACGGATATGGTAGGCTTGGCCATGCATCAAGAACGCCTCAGAAGTGACTGAGCGTATCGCTGCGGAACTAGGTTTTGGAATCGCACACATATCCAAGGCTACCATGCGCAGCAGGGTGATGAAAATAAAAGACCTGCTTATGTCGAATGAACAATCTGGCGTAGTGTATCGCATCCCATTCCTAAGCTGTCCTTGTAGCAATACAGGCCAAGCTTAATGAAGCTCGGCTCGTGCATACATGAAGGCAAGTTGGCCGCACGACGAGGCGACGAAGTATCACAAGTTGCAGCTCACATCTATGAAACAGGCCATCAGCTCAACTTCACGGCCGTCAGGGTACTTTCCCACGTCGGAAACCAGACGAGCAGGGAGTGGATTGAAGCCTGGTCCACAGACGGGAATTCAGTCAATAGATGCGTCGAATTGGCGCCGGTGTACAGAGCCTTGCGGGCTTACTTATAGTCACGGCCACACGTCCGTTTCAGGTAATTGGGCCTACATCCTCTATAATTGCGTCATTTTCGTTGTTGAATTCCTGGCGAACATTGAAATCACTGACGGTTAATTGGTTCAATTCACTCCCCCCTTTCATCGCGTTTTCTTTCCCCTCACGATCTGATGACCTTTGACAGTTGATTGGTGTACACACAAACCATAACTAGCCCCTCATTCTGTTGCTGTTTCTTATCTCTCAGGATGGACTTCTGTAAGAATTCGAAAGTTCAGAATAATAATAAAAAATGTGACATGGTGCATGACCATCCTTCTTACTTCCCATGCAGAGACCTGGATCGCGAACGTTCTATTTCATTCGTGAAAAACTAGGGTGCCTCAAATCATTCGTATAAATTGGATACCACGCATCCCAATAAATTTAAATGTGAAGAAGAAGTTCTTTGGGATATAACGTAACTTTCATCAGTGAATTTTTGAATGTAGCCTAACAGGATTTGTGCAGTTAACAACTTACATTTCAAACGTGCGCATAATCAATAGCTATTTGGGGTGAGACCTTATTTGTAGGTATTGCGCCATCTTCCTTCTTTCCAGCGTTCTTTAAAGTTCTTTGAAGTGTTCATAAATACCATTTAATTGTGCGTGCCGGTTGATGCATGAGTCGTCGGAGTACATAGCCTCAATAAATTGTCGGCGCTATTTAAGATGAACAAAATCCGACAACGCGTGTTTTATCCCTAAAAAAGGTTTGTCCCGTGTCAAGGCAATTCATAGCCACTTTGAACGGAAGGTCACGTCTCGTCACGGCCAATTGGTGTTCGCTGATGCGTGCGGAAGCGGATCCTCCTGTTTGGCCACAATATGCAGTAGCACAAAGTCAGCATGGGATTTTGTAGATTACTTATTTCTCATTGAAGTACCCGACCTTATCCGTAGGGTGTATAAGCTGGGTGTGTAAAGTAGCCATCGGTTTTTGCGCAAGCGCCTTTCAACAAGTTCAGACACATTCCTTATATAAGGGGTGGGGGGATTCGCCATGTACTTATTCTGGGCGCTTGAGTGGAACCATCTGCATCCTTTTTGTTGCGTTGCTTTTGCTTCATGCACCAGCGTGTATAACAGGCAGTAAATAAGTGATTTCCTTTTTATGACCGGCAAATTCGCGTACGACAATGTTTCCGATGTGAATTGTTCACGTAATGAGCAATAGGACAATAGACTGACCTTTAATCAGTCATGGAAGCAACGTCCTTATATCTCTTTGTGCGACGCTTACGTAATTATATGCGTCCTTTGCTGTACGTCGCAGTGTGAGCTCGAACTAATACCACGCAAAATCCAAACAAGTGTTATTAGAAAAGAACAATGCTACTCAGAGTTTGTGAATACTTTTTACATGACCATTTTAAGCCTATGCGTGCGAAAATATAGATACCCACAGGTAGGCAAACAGTAGCTGCTGCCAACTGCTACTAATTACACAGGAAACTTCTATTCCGTGACCTAGTTCTTCAAACAATCTCAGGGGAACAAAAAACGCCAATATAATTGAAAATGCTAGTTCCAGTAAGCAGTTGAAAGGGACCAACCCTACGCAAGTGCACTCCAGAAGAAAAGGATGCCAGCACTGGGACAAGAGTTTTATTTGCCTGACGTCCCAGATTCCTTCAGGAATCCTTAATCAAAGGTGATGATAACAGTGATGGTCAGACGCAGATGGGGTGGAGACATGCACAGGCTGCACGCTATTTATCTTTTCTTGTGGTCATCTGCGTGTGCGTGATAGTTGTTCACTTATGTATCCACCACTTGGAGCTTAATTGATACAGTACTGGCTTGACACTTCGCCTTCGACTCACTTATTGCAACAATTGCCTTGTCAGGGTCGGATGTGGGCCTGATAATTGCGTAATAATTATGCCCGCTGTCGTGCACAAAGAGGGCGCAACCCTCCGGCCAATCGTATCTCTCAAAGGAAATCCAACCTACGGACTGGCGAAGTAGCTGTTCCGACTGCTCAAATTCTTGACCGCTGATTCAGACACAACAGTCACGTCAACACAATGCTTGGATAAACTTAAAGGGGTAAGCCTCCAGCCAAATGATATCATGGTTTCCTTTGATGTCACGTCCCTTTTTACTTCTATTCCACAGGACCTGGCAGTCGAGACTATCCAACTACTCCTACGAGAGAAATACGACGAAAGGGAGAATCGCCCCGGACGCACCAGAATCCTCCAGCTCCCAAAGTTCTGCTTCTAGACGTACTTTACCTTCAACTGAAGTATCAACGAACAGGTGAAGGGCACGTCAATGTGTTTGCCCATTTCCGAGCTCATATCAGAGGCGATCTGGCAACGGCTGGAGTCGTGGATTTTCCCTTACCACATACCGAAATTCTGGGCTCAGTATGTGAACGAAACCTTCGTCGTAATTGAGCGAGATCCGGTGCTGAAATTCAAGGAACGTATAAACGCCTTCTTTCTGGACATTCAATTTACGATGGAGGAAGAAGAAAACAACCAGATGGCTTTCTTGGATGTCCTCGTTTGCTGCAAAGACGGTAATGCCCTAATAACTAAAGTTTCAGGAAAGCAACAAGCACTATGCAATTCCTGTACTACAGCAGCAACCACCCAATCAGTCACAAACGCAGCTGCGTAACAGCGCTATACCGTGCTTTGAGACGCATTGCAGCAAAGCAGAAGACAAAGTTTCTAACTTACAACACCTTCAAGGGGTACTGAGAGGGAATAATTACCCGCGCAATTTCGTTCATGTTGCTGAGTGGAATACCATCTAGAGGTTAAATTGAGCCTTCGTCTTCACTAGAATTTCATAAGAATTTCATACACGGCCTTTTGGTGGACGTGCTGACTCACACACGTGCCATAGAAGTTTATCGACTATAGAAACCAATGGTCCTTTTCAGGTGCAAACTCCGAAGATGAGAGCTCCGTGAGCAAGCACGCCAGCCGAGAAAATACATAATGTAGGTCATCCTCGGTTAGTGCTGAGAAGCCATAGAGTTACACTTACAGGACACCAACAAGAGACATTAAGTGTCGGTAAAGCTAGAAGTTCAGTCGGAGAGGCTGGTGTCCAGAACTAGATGTTAAAGGCGTTTGGTACCTCAACGCTGTCAAACATAATGTGGTTCTCGCAGGGCACAGTACAGACTGCAGGTTGGTGTCAGAAATCAAGATCAACCGACCGAAAATCAAAACCGGTCCGGAGCAGACTCTGCCAAGTATGGCACTATTAGGTGCCTTTTGATATTTACAACTCTGACGTGTTGTTCAAGACGTATCATAAAATATTTTTGCACTTAAATGCCGTGCATGTTATTCGCAAGGACACATGGTGAAGGCGAAAGCCGGTCGATTACATGATCCGCTAAAGCACGTAAGCTGTTGGTTGATGAGCAATACTGAGGCGATGCTCTCCCGCGGTACGATCAGTTGCCTCTGACATATCTTATTATGTACGCAAGCGGGTGCCACAGTGTTGGTGGCCCTTCTTCGTTTGTTCCCCATGGACGCGTACGGAGGCAGTGGCTTCTAGCTATGGGAGGTGAGCACCTGGGTTGTGTTAGTGGCCTTTCTATACACCGTGGTGCTGAGTTCTCCATTGGATCTAAACATGACGAAGGCGTCGAAGATCGGCAGTTGTGCGGCATTATCTTCTTCTATTGCAAATTGAATGTCTGGGAAGATACCGTTAAACTGGTTTTATGTGTGCGTTATTAAGATGGACCGCCTATATCATTTGACGGCGGCAGGTCTTCGACCGGAGAGATCGAAGCAGGATGGCGTCAGCATTCTCCTCGAAATTTAAACACAACTAGGCAGCATAGAAGTTTCGCATGCAGTCAGCCAGTAAGGAAAGTGTATGCTGAAAAACCAATCTAGGTGAAGAAACTGGAAATATTTTCTTCGTTTCAATCTTTGCTTCCCGAATCCAAAGTGGGCGCTAGCGCCACTGTGGGAGCCCGTGATCACTGAATCATCACGCCATGGTTGCGGTCATGCTGACTGCCCGCGCGCTGTCTACCTTTCGTTCAATCTCTGTGGCGTCACCTACTAACACGTCCAGTCCCGGCTGCGCCCACATCGCGGCGTGACCTCGCGTTGTCCAACCAATCAACTTCGAATAGACAGCGCACGGTGGCCGCTCGGATGATTGCCACCAGACAATACTTAGGACCCGATTATAATAATAATATTGCGGTGACTCAGTTTGGTAACTAATTAATCGTAGGCAATTTGGATTTGCAATAAATGGACTGGCAGGTAAAATTATTCGGCGACACTTCCAAAATTCGTATGACACCATCTCCTATTCAAATATTTATCAGTTCGCCACGTTAGGAACTAGAAACGATAACATATTCCGTGCATTTTTTACGAATAATGTCCGCCCAGTATCAATATCCATCGAGCCCTTTTTCTGATTGATCAGACCGAAATGCATAATAGTCTTTCAGTCTCACCCTCTGCAAAACTAGAAACAAAACAAAACGACTTCATTCAAACATGTGTAAGCACAAAACTAGTTAAGAATATTGGGAACGCTCCATATTGGCTCAACGTCATTTTCGGCAACGATCGATGTACGTTTCCATGATATATCATAGGGCCTAACAGAAACCGTCCTTGATTTTATTTCAAAGACCGGTTTCGTCAAATGCTGCACTTCTGTTGTACCTCAGTTTTACTAGATCAAGTTATAGATAACTAAATTAACCGAAAGATATTTTCAGGCGACTAAAGAATCCGATAAATATTTAAATTGCATCATTAATTTGCTCACACTAGGTAGACGAACATAATCTCAAGTGACTAAAGGTGATGGTACGCTCAAAGAAATTGTTTGTTTCGAGGCAAAAATCCGGGCCACACAACATGTGAAATGCCTGGATTACGTCCCCACGTATTTGCATGCAATCCAGAAGAACCAAGTCAAGATTTACCAAGTGGATCTCTTAAGGGAGAATCCGTTGGTCTCGTTCTAATTGTGTTGCGCGTCTTTGTACTCTTTTGAGGGTTTTTTGGTCTTTGGCTGTCCAAAGTCTCCAGCCGTAGATGCTTTAATTTGTCATCCAGAAGAAAAGGCGTTGCCTAGACTTAATACGACAAAATCGTGCACAAGGTATGTGGACGAAATATTGAAGATTGTTGATTCTAAGGAAAAAAATGATGATTTCCTCACTTTTATGAAGACCCTTCATCCGAATATTAAATATTCAATGGAAACGGAAGGGCACAACAAGCTATTCTTACTAGAAATCGTCATTCTTAGACAAGGCAATATGACATTCGGTTTTCCATGAAATTCGTGGAAATGGTGGTAGCTGTATTTCCTGAGTTTTGTTCCAATTTAGGCTAAACAAAACCTTGCGCATACCTTTTTCTAGCGAGCGAGGAACACTTACTCTATTGAGACACTAACTGCAGAGCTTTGCTGCATCAACACAGCCATGACTATCCTGCACGCCTTATTCAGAAGGACATCAAATCTCTACAGCCAAAATTGATGGAACATTTGTTTCTAAAAAGCCTATACTTATAACTTTACCCAGAAAGGGTGATGACGGTCTGAATACAAACACTCTCCGTGCGGAGTACCACATAAAGAAATAAAACGCAGCAAATCTCTTCTCCTCAAGCCTTACTAGTACTCCTTCAGTAAACGGAAAAAGGCTGCTTAGCCATTGCCAGTCAGGTTTGATTGTGTGTATGTATACACTTCCAAATGTAAGCACATTGGCCGTAAGCAAAGGCAACTGTTAGCCAAAGACGCTGACATTTTGCCTAAGTGGCTATTCAGGCAAGAAGATAGAGTACCACTTTCATCAATTTCTAATTACTTGCTAGCGAACAAATCGAACTTTGAGCTAATTTGAAGTGAACATTCATTCTGCTAGATAAACCCCACCACATCCAGAATTTATTTTTTTCATAAATTCCTGCTGTATACTTTTCTTTTAAATTTATATCATTGCCTATATTGTCTACCCCAAATTATGGACTTCATCTCTATGGATGCCACAAAAATATTTTCTTCAATAATCTCTATTTATATAACAGTCACAGCACTGGAACTTTTAGATTGCAGTAATTTTTCTTTTGGTTTATTGCTCCATCATTGCAGTTTACTTATCAACGAGCAAATCTCTTAATTTATAAATGCGGTAAAGATATACGATATGATTAAACACGTCCTTTTCGAATTGCATAACTGCTTTCTTATTTTGTGGTATCAAGCATGATTGGGATTTTGATTTGGCGTAAGCGGTGTTACTCATCAAAACGTTCAACATAGTCAATTTTCGCGTATACACGAGCATAAGCTGCCTGTCAGGAGGGTGACTTCTTTTAGCATGTGGTGACTCATAGCTATGAGAGGGGTCAGAATTTTAACTTCGCAGCTGCGTAGATAATACCCCACGCCGTCAGCAAAACATGCCGATCGATACTAAATTAATTATAGAGAATTCTTGAGAATTAATTAAATCTCAAGTCATTCCGACTCTACTGGATTGTAGTAATGAACCAGAAATTATTGCCATTAACATTGCACATTTTTTTAAAAACCAATCAAATTCCTCGCACTTATTTGCATGTTTTTTGATGGATCGCTGCTGTATAGCATGGCACATATCTTTTCTAAATCAACTAACTTCTATTATAAACGACATCTATCTGTGATCATCAGCTGCTTTGATCTATGTGATGCCTTCGTATTTGTATGAAAGGTGGATAAAATTTTCATCAATATTCCAACCCAAGCTAGGAGCACCCAAATTCCAAAATTCCAAATCCAAATTTTTATTTCCATAATAGTGATTGGATGCACCACAGTATGCCTTCACACGCCAGTTAAGCGAAAAATATCCAACCAAAAAGTAAATTTGAAAGGCAGTTACAAATGGCATCAAGTGTTTTCATAATGATGAAAGAGAAGAAAGGTGGAAACCTCCTACTACCATTGACACTGTTCGACTCCGCGCTGAAGAATTGCCTGTTGTAGAATCATCGTTGTGTTCGCCAAAGCCCAGTTCCTCCAGCCGTCAAGTTCTGCTTTGGGAATAAAACGCTTAATGTCGTCTATGATTGAAGTAAAATTTTGAATTCTGATTTCAGCAAGCTGCAGGATATGTGCAGAAGGATCACTATTTTCCAACAGCTTCTCCTCTAACTTGACTTTAAGCACCGCCCCTGGAATGGTCATCATAATCTGATCCAAGGTAGAGGTTTCTGCGCCATACACAATCAGAATTGGCATCCTGAAAGATAAGAATACGAAAATACTTTACAATTGAGAACTTAAGTAATTAGATGAAGGCCTATTAGACAAAGTAGGAAATGAACCACACACTGTTGACTCACGTAAGCTTAATAAGAATATTGACACGTGCAGTCTGAATGGTGCACCATATATCCTTGACGAGCGCTGAACTTTTAACAGTACGGCACTCCGACTTTGCTTTTGCCGTGCTCATTTTCATTTCAAATTCATTCCAGGTACCCACAGTGAATGGCTTCACTATCGTCAATGACTGGCTTGGATTCACTAGCTTCAGCGCAGCATCCGCATAAATCACCTGTCCACCACTTTGCGGACATTGTTCTGGTCCTGCATGGCAATAAAAAAATAAGTTGGTAAATACATGTTGTCCACAACGTGGAATTAAGCATGGCAGCATTTATGATAGCATACATATCAAGTTGTTCACTAACCAGACTTGCTGAAACAGGCAAAACCCGAAGAAACACTAAAGAGCAATGCAGAAATCAATGACAGCATTTCTTACTCAGATGTAAAGAATACTGCATTGGTGAATGTCGTGCTTTTATACACACTTTTGACCAATCAGCTTTCACCTCCTCGGGCAGCATAACTATATGCTTCATAACGGGTTCGATTGACGAAGGATCATGAAGGTGAACAATGAATCAACTAAAACACAAGGCCTGATAGTGCATGCTGATGAAAAAACTAATATCTCAGGCTTCCTAATCAAGGAGAAAATATACCAATAATAGGCATAATGGCAACAGGCCGCAAGGAGAGATTCAATAATAGAGATAGCGAAAGTACATTTGTTGTTGGTCTCCAAGGGTTAGGATGAAACAGGTTAGTGTTTAGAGAGAGTCAAGTGTGCTTTATTAATATGGGGAATATTTTTTAATACGACGGTGTCAGCGAGGATATGGCTAATTGCAAGTTTCCAGAACGTCAAAGCGTGTGAATTATAGCATCTTTTACGCTTCCCAACCTAGTCATTCTCTAGACGATGTTGGTTTGTGTGTGGCAGACAACGGACGATGAAACGGATTCAGGCCAATTTTTTTAACCAGATTCATCAGTTATTGGGTTCGCCTAGAAAAACCACTAGTGATTTTCGAGGAAGAGCAATGTCGTAATATGTATTACCGCGAAATACAAACGCAATTCAAAGTGATAATTTGTCGTGTGTTGTAGAGTAAGAAGGGCGAAAATACTAGACAAGAGCACTAGATTAAGGCTAGAATAGACGAAAACGCCTAGACTTAACAGCAGTGCAAAATTGTGGAACATGTTTCTTGAGCAACACGTTTTAGTTAAAAGTAACGCATATTCAATTTTAATAATAATATTAATCGCATTACGAGAATGGCTTGGGCATCGAAAACCGTCAAACATTCAGTTTCAAATGGATGGGGCGATTAATCACTGTTTTAAATGAAACGTAACCGATTACTAGGTAACTAAGTGCGAACCGTATAATACCGCACCTGCTGTATAAATTCATATATAATGAATTCCACTGCTAGTGAAATGACCAGACGATGTTTCTAAATTCCAAAGGCCAACTGAGCCCAGCATTGCTAACATCTCAGCATTCACATAGTAGACATATATGTATGCACACTTCTTCATTAATCAGTATACCCAACAAGATATATTTTAGTCGTTTTTAAAGTCAGTTAGATAGCATACTGGTAATAAAGGTATCAAGAAATTTCCAACCAATTTACATAAATAGCAGTTCCCTGATAAAACACTGATCACAGTACAGCCAGTCTCCTAGTTGGCATCTACAAAACTCAAGGTAGCAACACGTTGCCCAGAAATGTTTTACAATACCTCGTTAGGACCGAATGAATTCCACTTAGAGGTACATAAGAAACTTCAAACAACTTAAATTGTTTATACTGTGATTGCTCCAGTCTGTATTTCTTGACGAATGGACAATTGATAAACTCGAAACTACAAAATTAGGTTTCATTAAGCCCACTGTAGTGACTCTGCATTGGAGATGAAAAAAATGTTTTCATGAAAAGGAACACCTAGAGGTACACGATGCAAACATTAACTAGCCACCTCAACGAATTACTTTTTCACTCGCGAAGAACGCTGAAGATAAAGTTCCCATTCTAAAATCTTTTAAAACCAAGCATGTCGATCAGATAGTTAGAACAAAGAAAGTTGTTTGGAATTAATCCTATCTTGTCGCTCAACAATAATGTGCTGTCTACAGTATGGTACATTTCAAAAACACAAACAATGCACAGATAAAGCTAGCCGACCAAAGTGATGTTACTACGAATTTGTCTTTTCAAAATCGATTTCATCGAAGTCTTTTCCGCCTCTGATTGAGACAACGTGAGTCAAATAAAATTAAGTGCATGGTCCCAGCCGTGTGCTAAAGAGACAGAAGCAACTCTTATTTAAGAATATTTTACGCCACCAGCTCATGATAACTCAGCATTGGACTGGTTACTTTTAAAAAATATGTCTACGAACTCCTGTTACTTGCCAATTTTTGCGAACTTCAACGCTTATTTCAAATTATTTTGAACAAGGCATGCATTAAAATGATTTGCCGAAGGATGGACCTTTCAAAGTTATTTCCTATGAAGATGGCTAAACAAATATTTGTAAATTCCTCCAAACAGCAAAACACAGTGTTGGTCAAAATGAACGTCCTCAACAAAAGTTCGATACTAGTATTTCTAAGGACAATCAAAAATCCGTAAATGTTAACCTCCTCAAAAATCACATTTACAAAATATTTCGCTGATGAAGTTCAATTCATATTGTCTTTTTCCGAGATAATTTTGAAATGATTATGAAGCCTTTTGGCAAAATTGTTCACATACTTTAATATAAACCATTCACTTTGACTGGAAATAAAAGAACTTACTTCGCTCTCTATATTGAAATATTTTCCGCCAAAGCTTATTATTTCCAGGCTCTCTTCTTAACCTGCGAACCTAAAATAGGGTGACCATATGTGGCAATTTCTGAAAAAAATAACTGATCTCCCGTCTGCTCCGTTTCTAAATTACGCACATGCGGTAGCCGTTATGTGCAAACCTAAACATTAGCGATACTAAGTGAACAGTTAAGTTAGTCCTTCCCAAACACGATATAGTTAAACAAAATACGCTCATAAGTCTTTTGCTGCATTTTTGGTAAAAAACCTTCTTAGTATATCAAAATTTAATTTTTGAAAACAAACATTCTACCCTGTTTTTGAAAGCATATTTGGTTACTCACAACTGGTTACACTTGAATTCAAACTACCTCGGACCAAAATTTATGTTTCTGGAAATTATATGCTTGACACTTCCCCACTTCTTTCGGGGTTCTTTTATAGAAAAATGCATATAATTAAAAAGTTTGGTTCTGGTTCAAAATGAGATTGCTCCTTATTTAACCAAAAGTAATGCCCACTTCCCTGAATGCACTTAATTCACTTGCCACTTCCCTAAATAAAAATATTTTGCAGAAATCAAATTTATTCAGTTGATCAAATAACGTAACCAAACTATCGAGTCAGCTTTCTTCATGATGATACCGTAGCCACACTCTAAAAGAAGTAAATAATATTTACATAACTGTGGAGAAAACGAGCATCAAGCCATGTGAACTAACACCTATACCAGTGAATCCGCCAACTGTATTGCCCAAATTCGTCGTTTAAGGCTGCTTGCAACTCTGTATGGCACCTTTTTATTATAGAAGACGTTGTTTTGTGCCAACTACACATCAGACGTTGCGACTGTATCACACAAATTGTCAAAACGGCCGACATCACAAGCTCGATTGACTTCGGGTAAACACTGGATATGGGAGAAGGAATTAAACGTAATATTGAAGGCAAAGATGGTCAGTACATTCAAAAGTATATGCTTTTTAAAATTGCTTATTTCCTGCTATTCCAATTAAGGTGAGTGGACTTTATTATCTAAAGAAAAAACTTGAGTGCGCAATAGTGTAGAATGGGTTTTGAGAAAAAAGTCAGAGTTGCAAATTTCGAAAGACACACCAGAATCTGCCAGCTATGGCAGATTCTGGTCCGCACCAACTTTGTTTATCCAGTCGATTAATCGTGAATTCGGACGCTCAACCTAATAACCTAAACCCCCAGACGGTTAGACCGCAATGAATTTGCAGATAACACCGAGCGAGCAAATTCAGGTAGGCAGGGGAAAATGCCAATCAACATTTCTTTCATATCTTGTTCTCGACACCGGCCACCCCGATTTCAATTTTTGTTCTACTGACCTCTTGTATTTCTTGTTGTTATCCTGTACGTCAAAATGTCAGTCTGCTCAGGACAAACCTATGCTGACCTACCTACTGCAGTATCCCGGCTGGCTAGTTTAAAAAATAGTATCACGGCTGAAATTCTTGGATTTTCTCCACGAAAGGGAAATATTCATTTTTCCATACCATGGACTCATGTGTACGGTGATCAATCAGCATATTGACTTTGATGCCGTATATAACATTACGAAAGACGTTGTTTTGTGCGTAGCACACCCCAGGCTGTGTCACACCAATCGTCAGAACAACTTACATCACGCGATCGATTGCCTACAATTAGCCAGTTTTTAAGGGAGAGGTAACCAAAAGTAATGCTGATTGGGAAAATTAAACGCCTTTTTAAATGGTATATTTCCTGCTAGTTTAATCAGGGTGAGTTGTGTAATATAGGTCTACCATAAACTGTTGTGCAAAATAATGCAGAATGGGTCTTTAGAAAAAAATCAAAGTTGTAACTTTCCCAAGACATATAACTGTTCAAATTGAAAATGTCAGAAATCCAAGACGTGAATTCAAATTCATCTTCTACTCACTATAATGATTTGCTGACGTTTCAGACAGCTGGATCTGCTGTCCTCCTTCAAAGCCAATACTGACTTTTATCTATCAGCTGTTAAAAGATTCGGCTTTGAGTGCTCGTCTTGGGCTGATCGATTATTCTCCCTTCGCTGTCTGGCATTGCGCGTGGAATTTGGTTTGGGGTGATGGCAATTACTGACCTTTTCTGTTTCCACGGTAGAGGATGCTGTGTTCGCACTCTTTTTCAGATAATTGAAACGCATTGCAGCACAGAAGCCGACAAAAGTGTGGAATAACAATACCTACGTGACCTCTTTCGAGCTAATAGCTACCCGAATTATGTTATCTACAAAAGGAAGCGCCGAATGAACCGATGACCGGCAGGTTAATCCGCAACCCGAAGTCTGGAGGACCATTCACTGCATAAAGGAGTATCCGAAGCAGTCTCTTGACTGTTTTAACACGCTGGATTAGGCATAACTCACCGACCTCAGGTGACAATACGCCGCCGAGCGATACAACCTAAAGGCACGCTACCCATACTGAAGCATCCTCTGTTGTCTACAAAAATGTGTTGCAACGATGGAGACTGTAATTACATTGGAGAAGCAGGAGGCAAACTACAGACATACCTACAAGAACGCAAAGCGGTGACCCGGAGACAAGACCTTAAATCACAGCTTGTCACACATATCGGAGATACCGGCCACAACTTCAATATTCAAGGAACGAGCATTGTAGGCCGGGGAGCCTCAAAAGCTGAAAGATTGACGCCTAAAACATGGCATTCAGACGTCAATTCTGTCAACAGGCATCTAGACCTCCCAGCGGTTGGCACTGTAACGAAACTACCGGAAGAGGGAGCAGGAGAACTAGCATCCTCTACCGTGGGGACAGAACAAATCACCGATTGCTGTCACGCCAAGCCAAAATCCACGCGCAAGGCCAGACTACAAGCGCAACTTTAAACAGCTGATCGATAAAAATCAGTATTTGCTTTGACAAAGGACAGCCCGCTCAGCTGCTCGCAACGTCAGCAAATCTTAAAATTCATTCCATTGAGCGGAACCCGAACTATAACATCTAACAGTGCAGATACTCGTCCGCACGCAATTCGTTTATTCAATCGGTTGATCTTTAATTCGGCTGCCCAACTTTAGAGCTTAGAGCAAGTACTGTGTTTTAAGGAAATTCCCGGACTAACCTATGATGACCCACATCCTGAAATGTCACGGCTGGCTAGTTTGCAAAATAGACACAGAGCTGGCATCTTCGGATTTTGTACTCGAAGAATGAATATTTATTTCTCCAGACCATGGACTCCTGTGGAATGTGCATCAATCAGCATATTGACTTAGATGCCGTATATAAATTTTACAAAGAAAAGTAGTGGAAAAGAAAGCAGATTGACGCAGGGTGCGGTAAACTGTAGCCAAGAATTAGCCTATGTTCCGCACTGTGTCTTCTTTCTAGTTGCATATTAGGCGTAGTCAACTTTGAGGCCACCAAATTGCTGCAAACGAAGATATATGTAACAAAATGGCGTAGAGAAATTGAAACCTCGTTATTCACGCTAGTAAGCTTTAAGAGTACAACTGCATCGTATGTAGTCACATGTGACCATTTATTTCAGTACTTTGTAGAGATCTGACTATTTGCCTATTTATTAATCATATATAAGTATATCGATGATGGCAAAACACATGAGGCACTAATGAGGAACAAAAACGAAACCAGCATACAGTAAAAGGTTGATAGGCATTTATCAGCAAATTTGTGAGAGTAAGGGGGTTTGCGGGATTGAGGGCGAAAAAACCGTACGTCATGTGAAACCGCCATCACGCTAGGGCGAGCTTTTGAGGGTTTGAGAGAACCCAGGTTGACGAAGAAATTACAGATTTTAAAAGATCCCACCTCCCAATAATTTAATTGCACGACTACTTACAGAAGCATCCGTCAGGGAGGCGATAGAATTTGAACCAGTTGCTTGTATAATCCGAACCAGAATTAACTGCCACAACCATTTCAGATTTTTCCAAAACCAATTCAATTCTTAGCAGCTACTTACATGCTTCTTTTTGCCGCACCACTCCTGTGTAGCATGTCATATGTGTTTTCTAAATCAACTCACGTCAGTCCCGAATGACGTTGATCAATTGTCACCAAATACCTTAACATACGTATAGCAATCACATTTGTATTAAAAACGATTATAGTTTACTTTGATTTTCAGATTTGAAGCTAGGACCACTAGCAAGTGATAGCCCCCGCCCCAAAAAGAATGATCAGTGCCTAATTCCAAATCCAAATGTACATTTCAAACACTAAACACTTCCAATGAATGTAAAAAAATAAAGATGGGATGCAACCCACCATTTAACTATAAAAACTACATCAAACCAAAGCGTAAAAAAGAAAGGCATTTTCAAATGCCAGTAAGGGTCCCTATAATGATGAATCAGATGAAAGGCGGAAACTTCTCACTACCATTGACATTGGTCTACTCTGCCTTGAAGAATTGCCAGTTGAAGAAGCATGCCTATGTTCGCCACCGCCCATTATCTCCAGCCATTAAATTCTGCTTTGGAAATAAAACGCTTAATTTCGTAGATGATTGAAGTAAAATTTTGAATTCTGAGTTCAGCAAGCTGCAGGATGTGTGCTGAAGGATACCTACTTTCCAACAACTTTTCCTCCAACCTATCGTTGATAACCCCTTCGAAATGGCCATCTTAATCTGATCTACCATAGTGGTTATTGCGCCAATCGTATTCATGCCTTCTGTCCTGAAATATGAAAGAAAGAGAAAGAGAAAATTGAGTGGGCAATATCGATCCAAGTGTGATTAAACTCATGGCGTGAAGCGGGCTTTTGTAACTTAGTGGTAGAGCATTAGCCCCCGGCAAAGGCTTTCTCTGATGCGCGGGTTAAAATCCCGCCAAACGCCTAGAGTTTTTTCACACTTGGGTCAACTCAAAGTACGTAAGAAGTGAGAACGAACGTAATAAGATGAAAGTCCATTGAAGTAGGCTTGTTCGGTAAATACCAAGTTACCCACACATGGTCAACCCACGTCCAATGAAAAAAAATATCGGCACGTGCAGTATGAATGGTTTACCAAACTTGCACATAATTTGATTGTGAAACACTGCATTAACGCTGAGTAATTGCAGTGGTGGTAGTCGAGTGAAATTTTTGGGAATATGAGGGGAAAACTTTGGCGGAAACAACCGTCAAAACATGCAACCATACGCCCATGCCGGCGAATATGCTTGCTACTCAAAACCTGGGTGTGATTCACCTTCGTGCGTTGTACACGCTAGACGTTGACACTGGATCACGCTAACTGTAGGAAAAAGTGACATCATTAGACCGGTTGAATTCGATGAACCACTAGTTATGGCATAGGGAATGTAAATTAATGCCAAACATTCACATTTCCGTTTTCTTATAAAACTAACCACCTTCCCGAAGAACTCACTCCCTGTTATGTCAACTGAGGATAGTCGAACCAATAACGACTGGAATAAACTGGAGTGCAAGATAGTGTATGGTGGGACCTGACCAACAATTTGGAGTTCGAAATATCCAAAGCCATTTTACTGTGCCATTTTTGACAGAGTTCGCTTTGAATCAGTTTATTTCCAGTCGGTTTTTCTTTATATTTGACTCTAACCTAAAGCCTGTACTGTACCCTGTGACGGCCACAGGTGGTTTGACCGCATTGAGTTAGCAAACCCCTTTAACATCTACTTCTTGACACCGGCCTCTACGACGAAACTTCTAGTTTTACTGACCTTTGGTGTCTCTTATTGGTGTCCCGTTTGCCTACATCTTGCCAGGACTACCCGATGCTGACCTAAATACTGTGGTTTCTCGACTGGCTCGTTTGCTCACGAAGTTCACATCTTCGGAGATTGACCTGTAAAAAATCATTCCCTGCTTCAAACGATGCAGGCTTGTGAAACGTGTGTGAGTCAGCAGTTTGACTAAAGTGCCGTGTATGAAGATCTCAAAGAATTCTAGTGAAGACGAAAGTTCAGTCGGAAACATGAACATAGGCGAAACACTTGTGTGTGGTTTTGGCTATTACCTATTCGGGAGTACGGTATAACAACTTTACCATATAGAATTCATACAACTCCAAGTACTACTTGATTTATGCGGTGTATTATGGATGAACGCCTGACAATCGTAAAAAAGCCCATAATTTGACATTTTTCAAAAGCCGAAGTATGTCCTTACTTTAAGTTTCTAATTTAAAGAAGGCATATTTTGCTAAAAACCGAGTACGAGAAATAGTTTTTCCGTATAAACTGGAACAAATGCACCCCAATAGACTTTAATTTGAAAAAGAAATTCTTTGGGACAAAAGGTTACGTCAATAAGTGAATTTTCGAGCTTGGTGTCCCATCTCGTCTTCGGACTAACAGAAAAAATACAATTAACAACTAAAATCTGAAAACTGCCGAAAAAACACTAGATATATTAGGTGAAACGTGATTGGTAGGTGTGGCCTCAGTTAGTCTCTATCGTGCGGCCTCTGTCTTTTTCATCGTTCTTTGACGTGCTTGTAAATAACATCCAAGACGATGTGCCGGTTGATGCATGAATCATTTGAGTGCATGGCCTTGAGAAATTATCGGTCATTTTGGAGGTGCAAATTCTGACGATGCGCGTTCTATCGCACAGTGTTCTGACGAACAAACATACCGAATACATGAAACAGAAACATCGCATATATTTTTAAAACGGGTTTCTTCAACAGTATGCCTTTTTATCATTGATTTTGACTGCCCTTACAAATTTGAATATATTTTGTGGAATACATGCATGAAAAACCTATTTGTCGTACTTGTCCGATAGCAAATTATTACTCCTTTGAATATTTTACTGAAAGAAAGGGAAGCCTTCGGTTTAAAAAAGCTGCTCGTTTGCGGAATAATTGTGTAACCTTGTGACCGCAAAACTTGTATTCAAGTTTAACAGTAGCCGCCGAAGACCATGCAACGCTAATTATGAAATTTGCTTGGACACTTTGGCATATATTTGAAAACACTGTTGTGATTCATCCAGTTTACTGAATTCTGCAAAAGCTTTTTACTTAGTTAAATCATCATTTTAGTAAGGTTTTTAATAGAAATAACCATAAGTTTGGGTAAATTTGGAGTAGGCTCATATAGAAAAATTTTCCTATGCAATTACGAAAAAGCGAACCAAACCGCACGTTTAAGTTGATAACACTAAGAAGGAACTCCAAAATAAATAAGATAGGTACAGAAGATATCC
>JAYGXS010000010.1:7797973-7821422 GCA_036362985.1 Ligula intestinalis
AGTTAAATCGTCATTAAAATTAGGTTTTCTAAGAGGAATGACCATTAGTTTTGGAGGAATTGGGAGTAATCTCATATAGAAGGAATTTTCCATGCTATTACGAAAGAGCGAACCAAAGCGCACGTTAAAGCTGATAACATTAAGAAGGAACTCCAAAATAAATAAAAAAGGTATGAAAGATATCCCTTCCAGAACGGAAAAGTTTATACAAAATTGTTCAGATTTAAGTGAAACCAAGTTAAAGCAACCAAATTTGTTAGCAGTAACATTGAACATATGTGTTTAGGAAATTATGTTAAGTTATCTGGTGAAGTTTCTGTGTAAAAAATGCATTTACAGAAGATATTTTGTTTGAATGCAGCAATGAACCTCAACTGTCCTATAATAAAAACCAAATGTCTAACATGTTTTCGTAGATTTAACACAAATTATGCCTTATTAATTGTAAGTCATAAAGAAAAATAGTTTTTGTATACTTAACAATCCCCTTTTTCGTTATTTAGAAACGGAATAGACGAAAGAATAATAAGTACTTCAAAAATGGCAATGTATGTTGCCAGTTTTTTTTATTTGCCAGTACATATCTGAAAGTGGAATTAATCTACTCATGCGGAAGGTAAATCATTATAAAGAGTGAAGAAAGTTTTTTATTTTCAGCCAAAATGAATCGTGTATCTTCAGAAAACCTAAAAATATTCTCAAAATTCTCAAATTTTATTGTGATATTACGTTCAAGAAATTTAATATACACAGAAGTTCGTCAGCCGAATTTTGAATCAAAGCAATTTCTAAGAGGTAACCTTTTATGAAAAAATATTTTTTGATCTTGGGAATAGTAGTTGCAGAGTTAAACTGCTAGCATTATTTACTCTCAACAACGTGGTTTGCAGTTTCGAGGCATTTCTACAAAGAAGCAAAACGGTCATCATTCTAAGAACTAATATCCAAAAACACTTTCTTTCGGTAAATACTCTTTATATATACCTTCTTTTTAAGGCGTTGGTGTGGTCGTCGAACAGATGCGCAAGTTATGAATTGGTCTGTGAAGATAGTTAAAACAAGAAATTTGATGACACCCTTTTTTCGATGACATTCAGTAAAAACGTAACCGGTAAGAACAGACTTTACAGAATATTTTGACTAAAGAAAAATGAGGTTCTGATATAGAAAGTGGTTGCTTCAAGTTTTCAACTTAATACAATATCTTAATTTATTGTTCGAATTTAGAGCTCTTTTTAAGACTCTAGAACCACGGCATTATCGAGAAAATTTCATATTCCTTTACGAACACTTGGTAATTTCTATACTTAATTTACGAACTTAATAGGCCTTTTGCCGTTCCTAATTATTTGTATGTTTTCCTAAATGCATTTACACTGGTATTGGAGTAATGATCAAACTTATACAAGTTGAGGAAAATTACGTGGTCAACGGCGACCACTGTACATACTGCGCACTGTGTAAATCCTGTTTAAGGAAAAGTACGTTTTCGCCTACAGTTTAAGGAAGAAATCACATCATAGTCATAAAACATTAAAATGGACATGGAACACATTTTATTCAGGATGGGCAGTATAAGTAAATTTGCATTTATGATGTTTTATGAATAACCATCTCACAATCGTAAAAAATTGTCATCATTATCTAATTTTTTAAAACCAAAAACTACCTTTTCCGTGTATGAGTCAGCACTTTGACTAAAAAATCCGTGTATGAAATTCCCAAGGAATTACAGTGAAAGCGAAAACTAGGCCGAAACCCTATTTGCTGCATCACGCAGCAGGAAAAACATAGGCGACACACGTGACTGGGGTTTTGGCTAATACCTAAGCGGGAGTACGGAATAACATATTTACCAAAGAGTAATCACTTGCGTGGTTACTCCACAAATGTTGACTGGTCTCGACCGAAATGTTAATAGGTATATCGGTTCTGATTCTTAATAGTAATGTGCCAACAACCAACCTGCAAGTCATACACTTAACAATTTATAGAATCATTTAGCTGATAGTTATATATGTATCTTTATTTGAGTAAGGAGATGTGTGCTGTCAGGAGCACCCGTTAGGGGGACAACAGAATGGGAACCTATCAAACATACTATCGGCACGCCTCAGGTCCAACTGAGTAGAAACACAAAAGAGCTTATAATGAGTATCATCGGTATGGTGGCGATGTAGGCTTGCAGCCTTAACCGACAGTATAACGAACACAGAAAAATCCGCCACGATCGTTAAGATTGTGCCATGGGTCCACAACAGAGAAAAAGATAAATGACCTTTAATGAAGAACGGATTTCGGAATATCGTCCTACTTTCATAGCTTATGTCTATTGAGATGATTTGAAATAAGTTAAACTCGATAGCTGGGACAATATGTTTATTCGCCTGACGTTTCGATATCCATCGCGGATTCGTCATCAGAGACATGAGTAGCAGAAAGGTTAAGTATGCACAGACGTTTGCAGAATTTATAGAACACGGTCATTACTGCAAGCATACAGCGACAATTAACGTTAATTGCCTTCTTGTGCGTGGACTGCTTGTTGGACGGCACGCGGGCTCTGACCTGTTTAACGTTCGTCACGGGCGGTGAGCTCGGGCATGATGACTGCTGCGCCGTCTGGCTCCCCGGTGTTGGCGTACGATGAGGCGGTGGCCTGCCCGTTCCTCAAGTGACGGCTTGCTTTGGCCAAATTGAATCTCAGGATTGAATATGGATTGGGCAAATCGTTGCAATTGTTGATGAATTGGGGGCCAGTGAACCATGACTCAAGTAGTGCTCGGCTCACCCGATTGTCACCGCTTGCGAGAATTTCGGCCTCATCAAATTTGAAGTGCACCGACCCCAAGTTTGGCGTTCGGTCCCGTATGTCAAAAACGTATCGGAAGCAGTCGGCCACCTTCTCGCACCACTTGGAGTTGGAGTCGCACACAGGCCGGAGGCAACCATAAGGTGTCAGGTAATTAAGTTAAAAGACCCACTGCCATGGCAAGAAACATCTAGGGTTGTCTACAGGATCTGGTGCAGTTGCGGTCAAAACAACTATGTCTGATTGGCTGAAGATTGGACAGGCTTGACTAGTCCTGCGTGCAAACATACATTGTTTCACGGACTCAAGGGCCTCTGAGCATAGCGCTTGCGATCACTTGGCAGCATCTATTGCAAACTTCTTCCCACACAGTAATGGTTGTGCTTACCAGCAATGTCTTACCTGACTTATGATTTGAGGAACCTTCTTCGCGTCGACAGTCAAACCTGCAACACTATTACATTTCTTATTGTTACACATTTCCTTATACCAGCTTGCGTGAATGGGGCCACTGCCCAACTTTACAAGCTGCCCAAGTTCACCTAGCGGAGCGAGGTAAGCGTGAGAATAAGTTTCGAAAAATACAGGCGAGGAGCCAAACGAAGAAAACCAATGGGACAGCCAGAACCGACACGCTGGCGAGCAATACCTTATATTGCTGGTGTATCCAAAGACTTCGATTGACTGGTCGGCAAATTTGGGATTGGCGCTGCTCACAGGCCGGAAGCAACAATCCGCAGACAACATATGCGGCCTAAGGACTCAGTACCGTTAACCAAAAGTCCAGTGTCATTTACCGCATCGACTGCCTTTGTGGTCAAACCAATTATGTTGGTGAAACCGGCAAACAAGTTATCACGAGAATACGCCAGCACGAACTCGCCGGGGATGGAATGACAAGCTTTATTTGGTAGCCGCTCACGCATCCATGCCAGGGCATGGCTTCAATGTCGAAAACGTGCGAATACTGGGTCAGTCGACGACCGAATCTCACGCATCTTGCAGGAGGCATGGCAATCGCACGCGGACTCTATCAATAGGCAAATTGCTCTCACAGATGCCTATCTCGCGTTGCGTGAGCAATGTCAGGGCTCAAGGTCACTCTCGACAGGGCGAACAATGGGAACTCAAGGTCACCCACGGCAGAGCTGACTTAATCACGCAGCGAGCTGTTCGTTTTCATTCCTTGACAATGGCCTCGAGTGAGAGTCCGAAACGTCGTCTCAGAGGGCATCTTCCCGCCTTCTATTCAAGTACCTAGGCCTCGTATATTTTTGACCATTCACGTCTCGATGTCTACCTCGAGCACTTCATCCGGTCTTGCCTTTTGATACATGGCATTTATACCGGCGGTACCACAAATCGACAGACGCTTGATACCGTCTAAATGTCTAAGTAAGATCATTCCTCCTGTCTAGTCATTTGATGGAAACGCGAATGGACAGGCGTGGACACAATCAGGCCTTGAGCATAACTTGATGACTAGGATGAATGAGAGGTGTGGCATGCAATTACTTAAGTTTACGCCTCACGTACAGCTGTCAAATGCGCCTTTAATCAATTTCAGCAAAGAGGCCTCGTGCAGGCAAAATAACGCCAACCAAACCCTCCAATCAGCCAGTAGAATATAACTGTCAAATAAAATTTCCCCAACTTTTAACTGGGAGAATGGGTGAAAGTCAAACTGAAGCATTAGGCGTATGGTAGAAGCGATTATGCCAGTTCCATGAAGCAGTTCATAAGTAGAAGATGCAATCAGTAGAACAATAATTTTATTTTACTCATGCTTTGGATTCAGTTTAAAACCCTTAATCATAGGTAACCGTAGAATAGTGTGAGGCATGCATAGGTTGTGTGGTGTTTATAGTTCACAGTGGCCATCCGCGCTCCCACCAGTCACTCGGCGGGACCCGGCCATTGATCCAAGTTTAAAGAGACCAAACGTTTTGCAACAGCCTCGAGCTGCTTGGGTCATGGCGCTCCAGCCCACAGTCAGTCAGCAAGCGCAACGAATTGCCGATCCCATAATCCGTACTAAGGCATTTTCTGAGCAGGATAATCAGTCACATGGGAAGTGCTGGGCCCAGCAACAAATCCGACGACAGTGAACCTACTTTTGCGCCATTATCAAGCCCACATTCAACACGAATGAAGAACCTGCGGCCATCAATGCCTCGGAAGGGGCCGGCCAAGCGACCACCACACCAATAACGAACCCAAGCGGTGGTTTCAGGAGCTGAGAATTAGAGTTCGCATGTGGTTTTGTTACCACTTCGAACTATCACGACTGCATAATCTGTGCATATTTCAACCTGGTCTGTACATGTATCATCCTATTCTACGGTTGCCCCTGATGAAGTGTTCTCAACGAAATCCAAAACGCCATTCTGATAAAATTCTTGTTCCAGCGATCCCATCTTCCACTTCTGAACTACATGTACGGGTTGCTATGCAGTCATTTGAAACATTAGGAGCAAGAAATCCGACTCTTCGTTGGATAGCCGCTTAACTTCCTTGGCAGTAACACTGCATGTTAACCAATAAGCTAAGCGAGAGGCACAAAATTGAGAAACCAAGACACAACGACAGGATCATGTCCTGTACCCAGATACTTACTTGTACTTGTTACGGCTGTGACCATGATTGATCCAGTCAGCCTCAGTTATGTCCCGTAGGGTGCTTCGCCATGCACGATGATCCGTGGCCGCAGACCTGAACAGTTCGACCCATTCTCTTCGCCAGTGCCGGAGACCGAATACCGGAGGTCCAAGAACCACTTCCATGTGGTGACGGACTGAGTCGACCCAGGTTTTGAATTGATCCCCTTTACAAGGTTTCCAATAAGACAACTGTTTCAAGTCGAGGACAGTAGCACAGAGCTCTTGAGGTTGGCGACGGAGAACGTGTCCAAACCACCACGTCAGCCATCTTTCCTGAATGCCCTGAGATATCCTTATGATTTTGTCACAGCGAGCGCAGACTGTCTCATTTGAGACGAAGACTGTGTTATTCACTCGTAAGATGCTTCGCAGGCAGTACTGTTCAAAGACTTCAAGGTGCTGTTCATCTTTTACGCGCATAGCCCAGCATTCGCATCTGCATGGGAGAAAGGACCGCATTGATGCACGCTACACGTACAGTTGACAAGTTACCTGTTAGCCTAGCTGCTGGCTAACCAGCGCGTCCACGGGTGGCAGATTGTGGAGCGGCCTTCAATGAGGGTTTACTGTGAAATGAGCGGTCTCTCGGGTCTGACGAATAAGCAGTCGCGGACGCAGCAGCGGCAGTGCGACCAGGACGCAGCGGGCTGAGTCCTCCCAAGCCAAAAGCCTAAAGTGTCGCAAAGCCTGACGATGGCACTGTGACATGGCTACCGTGAACCGCCATTAAGTAAGCTCACATGCCACCACTGCCTTGTGGATAGGCTATTGAACCAATGGGCTAGAGCGGCTGTTGGGGATCCGCCTGCATTCAAGATTCCCAAGAGACCTCTTGATGTCTACTTACTCTACTTCGACCAATGCTATGGCGTTCGCGGGAAACGATGCGCTCCGCAACCTTTGTCCGGTGATGTGGGCGAATAATATGCAAGCTGGACAGCTCAACAGAAAACGGACTCTTGGTATTGGATGCTGGAAAGTGCGAAAATTCTGGAACCTGGTACTCAAATTCTGACAGCGCACAGTCTCCATGAATATCACGTGGATGTTTGTTGCCTGTCTGAAGTCCGACTCCCTGATTCAGGCGCCCGAGAAATCAAAATCCCGGGAGTCGATTCCAATCTCACCCTTATCACAGTGGTCCGTGTGACTCATCTGGTAGACACGGTGTGGCTATTGCCCTCTCGTAACAAGCCAACCATGCACTACTGGCATGGGAACCAGTCAACGAACGAATGGTTTATGGTTTGCTGAGCAGCAAGACAAAGACAATTTCTACTCGCAGCTGCAGGAGCTAGTGAAAAGACTCCCTCGCCGAGATCTGCTAATTGTTGCCGGGGATTGGAATGGCCGGACTGGGCCAAGTGACCCGACAAACAGCCACCTTCTTGGTCGTCTTGGGCTGGGCTCTCGAACGGACAATGGTGAGAGGATGCTGCAGTATGCCGAACAGAGACGACTGTTTGTTACCAACACATGCTTTCAGCATCGTCACAAACATCTACTGACTTGGTAGTTGAACGATGGCCGTACCGCCAGTCAGATCGATTGCATTCTAGTTGGTTCACGGTTTCGCAGCTGGGTCCACGATAGCAGGTCGATGCAAAGTGCCGAAACTGGTATCGTCCACGCGTCTGACCATACTCTAGTTCGCACGCGCCTAAAGGTTCACCTCTCATCTGCGTCCAAAACTACCACGTGCGAGACGCCTTGATGTCGCAAAGCTCCGGCAAACCAACACTACCGAGGCTCTAAGCACAGAAATCCAGTCCCGTCTTATGACCCAGGCTGGCAACGAGGGCAGTAGCAAGTGGCCATCACTGAAGACATCCATCTATGGGGCAGCTGAGAAGATTCTCGGATACACTCAGCGGCGCTGCAGTGACTAGATCAGCGGAAGAACCCTGCAGTTGTCGGCCGAGACGACTCGAGCCAGGTCCCGCAACGAGGCCTCCTTCCGCCAACTTCGAAAGCTGACAGCAAAGTCGGCTACAGACGACCGACAGAAGTATTGGTCTGAAACGGCGACTTCTGTGGAGCAGGCTTCTAATGTTGGTGACACCTGAAAATTTTACCAAATCATCCGCCAGGTTAGTGGTAAGCCCCGGACACTCTGTGATTCTGTTCGTGATGTGAATAGAGGTTTTATTGCCGACAACTCGGCCAAGGTCGATCGCTGGCGTGAACACTTCGAGCACCTACTTAACTTTGACGAACAACCCATCACACCCTCCCTCCCCTCCACAGCGGAGTTTCAATCCTTTCCTGCCTACGCAGTGTCGTGTGACCTCCCTTCCAAAGACGAAGTTACCGATTCCATGCAGAGGCTACGCAACAACAAGGCGTGTGGAAAGGACGGTATTCCTGCGGAAATCTACAAGTCCTGTGTGGACACCCTGGCTCCTCGGCTCCATGAGGTGATTGTACAGGCGTGGCGAGAAGAGACCGTTCCCGATGACTGGGGCTCAGGTATCCTTGAACCTGTCCACAAGAAGGGAGATAAGACAAGATGCAAGAACTACAGTGGCATAAGTCTTATCGATTTTGCTGCAAAGATCTTCGCTGTTTTTCTTCTCAGGCGCTTCCAGGCTGTACGTGACTCCAGGACACGACCCAACCAAGCCGGATTCCGAGCTGGGCGTGGATGTGCCCATCAATTATTCACACTGAGGCGCACTCTAGCATTCGGCCATAGCTACCAGCAACTGACGGCCATCTGCTTCGTCGACTTTGCCGCCGCATTCGATTTCATCCATCGTGAGTCCCTGTGGCGAATAATAGAACTGGATGGAGTATTGACCAAACTTATTGCGATGATTAAGGCCTACTATCGGTTTACCACCGCTCGAGTCCTAGTCTACAACAATCTCTCTCAGTCGTTCGAATCCGGTATGGTGTCCGACAGGGCTGCGTCCTTTTGCCTATTCTGTTTAACTACGTCATTGAATGGACTCTCGGCAAAGCCCTACATGAAGAGGACGATGTTAAACTTGCACCCGGACGCCGACTAACTGATCTCGACTACGCCCATTATATTGCGCTGTTAGCCTCACGTTTTGATGGTCTACAGTCAGTAGTGACGCGGTTAAATGAAAACGCTATGTCGGTAGGCATGTTCATAAATTCCGGAAAGACGAAGTTGTTCTCGAGCTGCATCCCGACCAAGAAAAGGCACCTCTGGGGATTAATGGCCATCAACTTGAAGAAGCAGACAGCTTTAAATACCTCGGGACGAGGCTGCTACCGAATGGGCAGAGCAAGGACGGCATTGTCTCTCGTATCGATGCTGCTCGCTGGGTTTTCTTAATACTTCGAAAGCATCTATGGATCCGACGTGACATCTCCATCGCCACTAAAATTCGTGTATACCGTGCATCCATCCGGTCATTCCTGCTATAGGGATGTGAATGCTGGGCTGTGCGCGCTGAAGATGAGCGAAGACTGGAGGTCATTGACCACCGGTGCCTGAGGACGATCCTGCGAGTTAAGTATAGCGACTTCATTTCAAATGAGACAGTTCGTATCCACTGCGATTGCATCACGAGGATATCGCAGGCCATTCAAGAAAGGCGAATGAGGTGGTTTGGACACGCTCTCCGTCGCCCGCCCCACGAGCTTACCTATGCTGCCCTCGACCAGGCACCGCAGCCCACCTGGAAACGTCGAAGAGGACGGCAATTGAAGACTTGGCTAGACACCGTGCGTCAAGACAGGAAAGCAGTTATTGGACCTTCTATCTTCGGCCACCGTCGCTGGTGAAGGGACTGGGTGGAGCTTTCGAGATCCGCTGCCGCCAATCGCCCCGCATGGAGGGGTACCGTTCGTGACATCATTGAGGCCGGCTAGATCAGGCATGATCACAGCCATAACAAATAAGTAAGTAAGTAAGTGTAAGTTTGACCTTTCCGCCAAAGCTTACAGCGCTGCAAGTACGGTACCAGAAGACAACTGCGTTGCTGAGACTGCAGTAGGCTGTAATGTTAGACTACGCTTTGCGTATGAGACTGCACTATCAAATATAGGTAAATATTACTAATAGAATGGACTGCGTAAGCCAAGATGTACACTTGTGTGTAAACTGAGCAATGAAGTCACAGCTAGCTAGATTTGCATTATGTGAAGCTTATAAAGCAAACAGAGTTGTGGTTAGGATAAGTAGGCTATAATAAAATAAATTAAATTAGCAAGCTAACACGCTTCGTAGGCTTTAGGCGGGCTGATATGTACGACACCAGATGAGCGCCCCCCTCTGCAAGGCAAATACAAATGTCATAAGTCACATGCAGTGAACAGACAATACTCCAGCCCTAAGTGAAGCAATCAACACCACTCAAATCTAGTTTGTGGTCGCAATGCTTAAATGTGCACCTCTATTGTCCCGCTTATTTTAGCCAAAACCGATCACTCATACCCGCAGCGCCCTTTATGTGTAGCAAATTCGCTTATGTGAAGTGAAATCAGAGGAAAGCTCACTGATGCAGCATTTCAATTATCCATCCTCTTGACACGGAAATTGCTATCAAATGCTCGCCACAGCCCTCTCGTAACCAGAATTTTGCCCTACATTGAACACGCAGACAGAAGTGGGACAACAGTTCGTAACATCTATAATAACTTGCCCATTACTTTACATCTGGTTCAAGTATTCAATGTTTAAATGCAAGATTCCGACGAACCAATTACCTATGTCAATATCAATCACTGATAGTCGTTGCTATGACGCAACAGGGCTGTGCGCGTTTCTACAAGGTACACGCAGATTACTAGTGCATACTGCAACATACCTTCTTACAACACCACACGCGCTGTTATATTTTATGGGAAAAAAACTGTATCTGATGTATCTGATATGTAAATATGTCACTGGCATACTGCTGAGAATGTTTTCTACAACGTCGTTTTTGTTGTTAAGATGTTATCTAAAAGAGAGGCCTATAAGTGATTTCTCAGACCATCTTTTTAAAACAGTAGGCATTTTTCCTCAGAATGAAATTATGTTTTTTCGTCATATCCATTCCACATTTAAGATATGCGAGCTATATGAAGAAAAGTAATCTCATAATTGCTCCCCGAATCTAAAAAAATCTTCATTGTGATGTTTAGCTAATGTTTTGCCGTTTAATTTAGGTTATCCCTCTTCATGAAAACATGTGTTTTATTTATCATCCTAAAATTTTGTTGTTATTGATATAAAGTTTATTAGGAGACGTTTTTCAGTGCTACATGTGCTGCTTCAAAAATAACTCAACTTGTAAAACTTGGACCTTCACGCGCATGCCAGCGTGAAGGCATTATCGAATACATCAATTACTTCGTGTCTGTTAAGACAAATAATATTTTTCCAATGATGCCCAAGTTCCGGAGAAGTAGAAATAGCTATAAATTAGAACATTTTATTGAAATTTTTTCTTAATTTGAAAATGGCATCTAAAAAAGTACACGTATATTGTTTTCATGCCCAAATAATCTTGTTTTGTAGATAACAATCTTTTGGTTATCTTCCAATAAATTGCGGCATAATTTAATGGTTTTCAGTGCCTAAATTTGTTCAGTTCTGAATACGCTAATCTTCGACCTTTGTACCAATAAGTTAAACATAAAGTGAACTTGCTAAAAATTATCTTCCCGGTATTAGTTCTTATGAAGATGGCCAAGTGAATCATTTTGAGAAATATCTTAAAAGAGCTAACTTAATTGACAAGAAAAAATTATGTCCGCAAACTAATTTTGATAATGCCAGTCCTACGATGAATCAATAAACTTTTCATCCTACGTACGTAAAACGGGATTGAGTTAGATATTCAGCTGACAGATTTTCGTGAATATCAACCTTTGCCAAGACAATGTTCCAATGAAATTGGACATTTTGACAACTATTTTCTGACATATATGGCGATGTACTATTGAGTGAGACTGGAGCTAAAAGGTCTTAATTACCCTACATAATGCATTAGCGTCTATTTAGGTATATCAATACGACAAGGTGATATAACCTTGCGAATGCAAAAAGGATTGGCCATTTATAGTCAGTTTTAAAATGCGTCTTATTCCTCTGTCCGTTTCGTTTCCAAATAAGGCCAAAGCGATATGTAGAGTTAAAAAATATTTCTGTATGACTTTCATTCAATAACATTTCGTTTAAAATACCTTTCCCCTGACACATGCGGGAACTTGGTTTAAACACCAAGGTCTGCACTGTGGTTTCAGAGAAAAGTGATGCACTTTTTTGTTTCTGCAGTTTGCCTGAACAATCTTCAAAGGCTACATAAACATATGTTTAAAGCTTAAATTGTTGTCCGTTCCTGAAAATAAATCGGATTTCTTTATCTTGGCTGCACAGAAATTTAAGTAACCTGCAACGTTCATGTCATATTCTACAGGGGATCATTTTCTATTTTTCTTCTACTGAGTCTGAAATTTTTCCATTTTTTTCACGTTGTAGTTAAAAAGCCTTGCCTGTCCGTCCTAATTTAAAGGCCAGTTTTCCAAACGAAATACTTCCTGATTAATTAATTCACTCAGGTAATCAAACGACCTGTCCAAGTGCGTGTAAATCTACCATGTGGAATTTAGTTATGAAAGTTGCATGCGGGACTTGCAATACTACAGGCATCCACTACGAATAGAAGACAATTTATGTATAAGACATATGTGATATGCTACAGAACAGCAACCAGAAATCACCGATGTTAAATGGTGTTTAGAATCTGATTGTTTTTTAAAATAGTCTGTAATATTAATGGCAATTTATTCTGATTCAATACTGAGTGGTTGATACAATCAGTAGTGGCGGAATGAAATTAGCAGCAGATCTGGAAAGAAGAATAAGTTATTTCTAAAAAAAATCCATTTGTCTACCTAGCGTGAGAATACATTTAACGCATATCATCTGTTTGCTTGATTATCATGAAGACAGAAAATACCCTTTTAAACAAAGGCTTCAGGTAACTTAGTAGCCAATGCGTTAACGTAGAGAATCTGTGGAAGAAGGCAAGTTTAGTATTTGTTAAAACAATTTTTTGCTTCGGTAAGGCCCTTTCATTGATAATGGGAATTTGAACGGATCATATAGAAGGAAATGTTGTGCCAATATAAAGCGCTTGATACATTTTTAAGTAAATCTATTTTAACATACGCTGACAAGAAATACTTAGGGCTTTATTGTGACTTAAGTGGACGTAAGAGTATGACAAACATTTATAATGCGTTTTATTTTTACAAAAAAATTTAATATGCTATCATTTCTTATTGTGGCCCTGACAAATTTATGCGAATTTGGAATATGCATGGTATGCATAAATTTTGGAAGTTTTTTGAAGTATGTTTATTTGTCAGCACACGTTTCACAAATGCAAGAAAACTAGGCTATAATAAAAGAATTAAAAAAGCCAAGTTCACTCATGTGAAATGAAATGGGTGGAAAGCTCACTGATGTGGCATTTCAATCTTCTACCATCTTGACCAACTCAAACTCAAACAGAATTGCTGTCAACATTTCATAACAGCCCTGAATTATCCTGAGTTTCTCATTAGGGTAAACACGCAGGGAGAAGAGGGACAATATTTGCTGACGTTTGTATTGAAATGGTCAAGGCCTTTCATCTGTTTTAAATATTTAATGCTTAACTTCAAGACCGCAATGCCCGAATTATCATCGTCAATTGCAGTCACTTTGTTTAAACGCCATGGTCTGCTGTGCGGTTACGGCAAAAGGCGATGAAACGATTTTTCACTGCATTTTTTATGAACAATCTTCACAGACTAGTTAAACATATTTCTAAAGCTTAAAATGCTGTTCCTTTATGAAAATAAGTTGGATTGCTTTAATTTGGCTTCAGCTGCATTTGAACAGCTTGGCAAATGCATTTGAAATTTCGGAAGGGATCATTCTTTCCAATTGTTTTCGACTTTTTCTGACATTTTTCCAAAGCACAATGCATTTTGGTAAAAAAAGTGTTTTTCTGTAGTGCAGATAATTTCTTCAATGTGCACTTATTCATGGTTTAGCCAAAATTAATGCCTTTTTCACTCCATAACTAAATACAAGGACACTTTTGCAAACGAAATCCTTCTTCAACATTAAATTTACACAAGCAATCAAAACAAACTGTCCAAGTGCATGTAAAACTACTGTCTAGAATCTTGTTATGAAAGAGCGCGCGAACGGTGGTTGCCGTGACCGTGCCATGCGCAATTATCGTTTGAGTCAAATTTAAGAAGTGCTATTTTCGGTTTCTTCACGTTTTCTGCAAGACTTCACGATTTCCTTATCTCCATTTTCGTAAGCAAAACAATGTTCGAAATAAATATCTTCCAACTAATTTTGCAAAGTGGCGGTCACTGTGCACGTTAAAACAATTTTTTCAGTCCTGCAAGCCGGACGTTTAAGTTCGTGAAAGTTTTATTATCACCCATATACTGCTGTGCTTAGGAGAATGAGACTTTCATAAAAAATAAAACAATTAGCAAGTTTACGCTCGTCCTAGGGTTTATGTTGGCTGATATGTCAGATTTGTTGACAAGCGCCCACGTCCGCGAGGTAGATACAACTGTCGTTAATGACATGCAGTGGGCAGACGATGCTTCTCTCCGTAATTGGGGCGTGGAATGTCACTCGAATGTGGGGGAGGGGGTTGTCGCAGCTAAGGCGTTCCTTTGCTTCTATCAACACAAGGCACCTCTTTCCACTAAATCGGCAGGCTATGAAAGTTGATAAGTCACATTACGAATTTAGGGGAGAAGGTGTTTCGACTTCAGCGTTTCACGCCCCGTAAACTTGAGGGAAGAGGCTGGAGCGGAGGCGTTAGCCTTCGGCAGCGGATGAACCGCTATCATGCTTTTCCAAAAGCTTTCCCCCCACACACAGCTCGTACACCCATGGAGGGAGTGCCTATTGGGTTCGGGCGAGCCAGTCGTATCCATGGCCGTTTCTCAGATATCTAGTTTGTTGTCGCAATGCTTACATGTGCATCTCTATTGCACCGCTTATTTTAGCCAAAACCAATCACTCGTAACCGCAGGGCCCTTAATTCGAAGCAAATTTGCTTATGTGAAGTGAAATGGGACGAAACCACACTGATGCGAATTTGAACTCATTCATTCACGAGTGAATTGCTATCAAAATCCCGAAACAGCCCTCTTGTTACCACAATTTCACCGCAGGGTAGTGGGATAAAATTTGGTGACGCCCACAAAGACATGGCAATTCTCGTCCATCTTTGCGCGGGCATTCCCTTAAAGCATGCCCGGGCAAAGCAAGGATCGAAGGAAGAAAAATTTTTTACCAGCAAAGTAGTTTTAGCGTGGAACGCTCTTCCAGAAGAGGTAGTCCTCTCCACTTGTGTCAATGCATTTAAGAGTAGACTTGACATGTATCAAGCGCAAACGCAATTAAGGTACAAACTCCTTCATCAGATTACAATGAATTACTTTACAATGAATCACATTGCTTATCACATACACTGCATCAATTTATACTACTCGCGATTTGTGAGTAGTCATGTATTATTCTGGGTTTTTCCCTGTCATATTTTGGTGAAGACTGTCTTCCCGGAACATGTAACTGTCGTAAATTTTTAATTTTTCTTTTTATCAACTTATTTCCTATCATCCTGTTACCAACAGGGAGTTCAAAGGCATTCACCTTTCTTTCCCTCAATAAACTGATACTGATACTGATCTGGTTTAAAAAATCAGTGTTTAATAGCAAGATACCGACGCCCAAAATACGCTCATCAAGTGAATCACTGATAGTCGTTAATCTGCAGCAACAGGCCAGTGAAAATTTTATTTAGGCCTATGTCAGAAGTAAAATGATGGAATGCACATTGTGAGATTTTTGCAGTCAGAAAATGTCTCACGTGTCATGAAAGTGTAAAAATATGACCAGCCTACTGCTCAGAATGTGTGCTACAACAAGGTTTTTGTAATTCAGATTAGGTCTGAAAATGGGGTATAAAGGTGAATTTGCAGTCCATCTATTTTTGAGAGTAGGCATATTTCGTCAGAATAAAGTTATGCTTTTTCTTCATGTACATCCGACATTTTACGCATATCGTGTTTTTCGAAAAAAAATTCCTTTCTTTTTTCCAAGACTTAAAGTAATTCATCACGTTGTTCAGGTATTTTTTTGTTTTTCTTTGTATTGTTTTCTAACTATGAGCTTTTATACAATTGCCAGGTGTTCATTCATGAAGCATTGCATCCATCAATTTGTTAGTACCGTCTTTTATGTATAAAGCATGTTTCATATCCACTACAAAATTTAATTAGAACTATGTGCGATCTTCCTCAAACTGTAAGCGAAAGTGTTTGTTTCCATAAACAGACGTACACAGTGCGCAGCTTATAAACCTTGAATTCGAACGTAGCAGTCAGAAGGTTTCACAATTATCAGGAAACTTAAAAACGCTTTTTTAAACCGAAAGGTTCACTTTTCTGAAGTATAAATTTTAAAGAAGGCGTATTTAGCTACCAAACGAGTACAATAAATATTTTTTCCTGCTTGTTTTTCAGAAAAATATATTTGAATCTGTTCATTGGTCTGATTTTTTGGGCTCTTGCGGGAATCCATGTCCTATGGCGTTTGATTCACTCCTACCCCCTATAACTGTCGCTTGCTTTTGGTGGATGCCTTTATCTCTGACAATAGACTCCCGCAAGAGCCCGAAAGCTCAGAACAATAAACAACTTGATCCGGTGCCCAACCTTCCTTCTTTCTCAAGCATGCAAATACCTGGAACTCGAACGTTTTTCATTCATTCATATTTGAATCTATAAACGCAGTCAAAATCAATGACAAAAATGCATACTTATTAAGTGGCTACTTTCGCATGCGCTACTCTTTGTAGTGCAAAATTTTACTGAGCGGTCAGAAAGAAGCTCGTTAAAAAGCAGGCATCCATGTGGGACCCAAATATATTAAGAATATGCAGGACGATCGTTATTTTTGAGACGATACGTAATTAGCATTGAAATCTGAACAAAACAGGTAGCTTACTATTTAGTATAAAAATAATGTTTCTGATCTCAGAATATTTTTTAGCTATTACCATTATCGAATTATCATTTTTGGACTATCGTCCAAAATAGTGCGGCATAATTTTATCGTGTTCAGTGTCGTAAAGGCATAATTCATCAACTCGGCTTATCTTCAACATTTACATCAAAAATTTTTGAAATAAGCTATACTTATGATGCACGTACTGAAAAAAATGATTTTCGCATATAAGTTTTTATGAAGATGGCCATGTGGATCATATTTAAAAATTTCTTAAAACAACAGACCATATTGTCAAGAAAAAATGATGTCCGCAACGTTATTTTCATAAGGCTATTTCTACGACTGGCTTCCTTTAACTACAATTTGAGCAACTTGGCATATTCAGTAATCGCCAAAGACCACGGAACTTTTATAACTTTGTATATGTTTGATCATGATTTGAATACCAATATGAATGCATTTAGGAAAACTTAAAAGTAATAATAATGAAGAGCATTAGATATTTTATCTATTAAAAAGAATAATAGAAAATACTGAGTGTTTATAAATAAAAATAACATTTTTTTAATAATCCCGAGGTCCTCGAGACGTAAAAATTATGGTTTAAAATAAGAACTACCAGTTTCTTTGTATAGAAAGAACCTTTCTTAAGTAAAAATATTGTTTACATTAAAACGTTATTTTAAAAAAAATTACTTAATGTGGTACAAAAAAGTATGTCATCATTTTCTTTACTATCGCTTTCGTCATTGATATATTGATAAATTGCGCATCTGTTCGACGATTACATCAAAACCTTTAAACTAAGATATACATCAAGAGCATTTACTTAAAGAAAGTGTTTTCCGATATTAGTTTTTAAATGAACGTGGCAACGTTGCTGATACGAAGAAATGCCTTAAAACAGCAAACCACGTTGTCGAGAGTGAATAATGTCGCAGTTAAGTTCTGAAACTACTATTCCTAGCGTTGATAAAAAACTTTGCATAAAAAGTTGATTATATATTTGGCTGATTACATATTCAGCTAGCGAACATCAGTGAAATGTAACCTTTTTTAAGGTAATTTCACAATGGAATTCGACAATTCTGTCAATTTGATTGAGTAGCCCGAAGACAAATGGTTCAGTTAGACCAGAGTTGTAAGAACTGTACTTTCCCCATAAGTGTGTTTTAAGATTGCAAATTATAAAACCTGGCCGCATGCATAGCCATTTTTTAAAAAACTTATTAATGTCTTGTCTGCTTCGTTTCAAAATACATAAAAGTGGGACGTATAGTATGCAAAAACTAAATTTATACAGATTCTTCTTTCAATGAGGCTTTATTTTTCTTAAATTAAAGTTAACATATTCGATATTTTGCTTTCGTGCAAGGAAATTTGTGCTTTATGTGTGCATTAAAACAAACACTTTTCTATAACTGCATTTTTTGAAAAAAAATTCACAGGAGAGCTAAACATAACCTTTAAAACACAAATATTCAATGTTACCGCAAATAAATGTGAATATTTTAATTTGGCTTCACTTGAATGTAAAAGAATTTCGGACCAATATTTCCAGTTCTGGAAGCGATTTTCTCTATACTTTTTTTCTTATTTTGGAGTTCCTTTATAGTATAATCAACACCAATGTGCAGTTTGGTTCTGTTTTTCGATATATCATAGGAAATTTCCCAGATATGAGAACTTTCCCAATTTCCCCAAAATTATGGCCAAAATGACGATTTAGCTAACTAAAAGTCTTTCGCACAGTTCACTTAACTAAATAAATCGAAAAAATGTACTTAATACGCTAACGTACCAAGTCAAATTTAATCATGAAAGTTCCATGGTCTATGGCCACTAATTTGCATTTAATATTCTGGAAGGGAAAATTCTTCTACTTTTTTTCTACATATTTTTTGTCTAAACTGAAAGGCAGGTATCGAAATAAATGTAATTTATGGAGAGACATCCGTTGGGAAATGAGTAAGTTTATCAAGTAAATTGTCAACACTTAATCCCCAGGTCATCGTCAGACTGGAGAGAAATTTGCAAATAACAGTTAGCATTTCAAAGTGCTGATACAGTTCTATAGTTATCTCCTGTAGGCGTTAATTGGGGGTTTCAATTTGTTTTACATCGTGATTGACATGATTATTAGTCGCCATGACGTAATGACTAATTAGCAACTGTAATTTAATTATAAATGCATGGTACACAAGATTTAACAATGTGCAGTACATAGGTGTTGTTAGTGGCCAAACCACAGGCTGTTATACAGCCGGCATCCCCTAGTGCCTTAAAAGACCTCAAAGTTGACTGCTTTATAATCAGTGTTAGAACCATAATCAATGCCGTTTGACAACTCAGTAGCAATATATCATATATGTCAGCATGCTACACGCATTTAAGACAGACATTTATAAACGGAGACCTCATATAAACATTTGAAGTTGAGTAAAATTTTCTAATTAATCTGACATGTTCTTTTTACTACCACGTCACACAAGCTGGTACAAAAAACGGCAACATGTGGAGACTCAATGCCGCCTGAACTCGATTAACATTCTTTGTTTTATTTTTCAGCTGTTCTTGAAAGCTTAATGCTCATAAGTTAAATAGGATTTCCCTGTCTGGTCTCCTCGCCGTTTTTTATAATTTAACGATATAATCATGCTAACATAGGCGAAAATGCATGTTCCCGGACATCGTTGAAAAGAAAAGGATCGCATTCGCATGGCTTGTTGGTTGGGTGTACCCGTCGTTCTGCAACGTTGAAAACTTACCGCAAACGCGCGAACGGTGGCTGCTATGTTTGCCCTCACATCTCCGTTGCTTCTGGGTGAACCACATCACCTGACAATGCGAACGCAGAGAAGGTATTTTCAAATAAACGAAGTCGTTGCCATATCTCTTTGAATAGCAAAACTTTTTAATTTAATGAAATTTTTATTCGAAGAAATGTGATAATCATCGGAAAAAACTCATTTTTCTAACCAAATATTCAGGATTATATAGGCAGGTTTACATCTTAATGCGTTCATGCCATTAATTGGGTAACGTTCAAATTTTCACAAAATTAGATGTTTGGCACCAGGACTCAAAAAATTGTTAAACAATAAACAGTGACCATAATTTTTGTGAATTTGCTGGAGGTAATTTACGATGAAAATTATTCTGCTTACGATAACATAGATAAGGAGATACCCAGGCCTAAGACAAATTGTTAAGAAACCTAAAATAGCATTTCCTAAAATTGCGTCAAGAAATAAATCAAAGATAATTGCCCATGTACGGACATGGCAACCACCATTCGCACCCGGTTACATAACCAGATTTTGTCTGGTAGTTTTGCATGCACTTGGAGAAGTTATTCTGATTATCTGAGTGAATTTTAGAATAATGAAAGATTTCGTTTGGAAAAAATTGTCCTGTTATTTTGTTATGGAGTGAAAAATGCATTAATTTTGGCTAAATCATGAATATATGCATATTGAAGAAAAACCCTGTACGACAGAAAAATACCTGTTTACTTAAATGTATTGCAATCTAAAAAAATTCCAGAACAAGTAGAAACAAATAAGAAAAATGACCCCTTCCAGAACTGCAAATGTATGTGCCAAGCTGCTCAAATGCAACTAAAGACAAGTTAAAGGAATCGAACTTATTTTCAAAAACGAACAACGATTTAAGCTTAAAAACTATGTCAAACTAATCTGTGGAGATCGTTAGTGCAAAATGCAGGGACGAAAGCTTTTCAGAGCATTTTTCTTAAACTGCACAGCAGACCGTAGCTTTCAAACAAATTGTGTGAATATGACATGGCGAAGAAATTTCAAAAGTGACTGATCTCGACGACCATACATGGGCGTCGGAGTTATCCATTTAGGTACTGAAAAGTGAAACCAGATGGATGCCACCAAATGTTGTCTCGCTCCTCTCTGCGTGTTAACTTTATAGCGAAACTCGACGTAGGACAGGGATGTTAGGAAATTTTGACAGCAATTCCATGGTCAAGAGGACTTGCGTTCTTCCACAGATTCTCTACGTTAACGCATTGGCTACTAAGTTACCTGAAACCTTTGTTTAAAAGGGTATTTTCTGTCTTCATGATAATCAAGCAAGCAGATGATATGCGTTAAATGTATTCTCACGCTAGGTAGACAAATTGATATTTTTTAGAAATAACTTATTCTTCTTTCCAGATCTGCTGCTTATTTCATTCCGTCACTACTGATTGTATCAACCACTCAGTATTGAATCAGAATAAATTGCCATTAATATTACAGACTATTTTAAACCAATCAGATTCTAAACACCATTTAACATCGTTGATTTCTGGTTGCTGTTCTGTAGCATATCACATATGTCTTATAAATAAATTGTCTTCTATTCTTAGTGGATGCCTGTAGTATTGCAAGTCCCGCATGCAACTTTCATAACTAAATTCCACATGGTAGATTTACACGCACTTGGACAGGTCGTTTGATTACCTGAGTGAATTAATTAATCAGGAAGTATTTCGTTTGGAAAACTGGCCTTTAAATTAGGACGGACAGGCAAGGCTTTTTAACTACAACGTGAAAAAAATGGAAAAATTTCAGACTCAGTAGAAGAAAAATAGAAAATGATCCCCTGTAGAATATGACATGAACGTTGCAGGTTACTTAAATTTCTGTGCAGCCAAGATAAAGAAATCCGATTTATTTTCAGGAACGGACAACAATTTAAGCTTTAAACATATGTTTATGTAGCCTTTGAAGCTTGTTCAGGCAATCTGCAGGAACAAAAAAGTGCATCACTTTTCTCTGAAACCACAGTGCAGACCTTGGTGTTTAAACCAAGTTCCCGCATGTGTCAGGGGAAAGGTATTTTAAACGAAATGTTATTGAATGAGAGTCATGCAGAAATATTTTTTAACTCTACATTTCGCTATGACCTTATTTGGAAACGAAACGGACAGAGGAATAAGACGCATTTTAAAACTGACTATAAATGGCCAATCCTTTTTGCATTCACAAGGTTATATCACATTGTTGTATTGATATACCTAAATAGACGCTAATACATTATGTAGGGTAATTAAGACCTTTTAGCTCCAGTCTTACTCAATACTACATCGCCAGATATGTCAGAAAATAGTTGTCAAAATGTCCAATTTCATTGGAACATTGTCTTGGCAAAGGTTGATATTCACAGAAATCTGTCAGCTGAATATCTAACTCAATCCCGTTTTACGTACGTAGGATGAAAAGTTTATTGATACGTCTAAGGACTGGCATTATCAAAATAAGTTTGCGGACATAATTTTTTCTTGTCAATTAAGTTTGCTCTTTTAAGATATTTCTCAAGATGATTCACTTGGCCATCTTCATAAGAACTAATACCCGGAAGATAATTTTTTAGCAAGTTCACTTTATGTTTAACTTATTGGTACAAAGGTCGAAGATTAGCGAATTCAGAACTGAACAAATTTAGGCACTGAAAAGCATTAAATTATGCCGCAATTTATTGGAAGATAACCAATAGATTGTTATCTACAAAACAAGATTATTTGGGCATGAAAACAATATACGTGTACTGTTTTAGATGCCATTTTCAAATTAAGAAAAAATTTCAATAAAATGTTCTAATTTATAGCTATTTCTACTTCTCCGGAACTTGGGCATCATTGGAAAAATATTATTTGTCTTAACAGACACTAAGTAATTGATATATTCGATCGTTGGATCGTTCGAAACTGCAAACATTATGTGACAAATCCTAAACAGGCAGATACTTTATATCAAAACCGTATAACCGTATGAATGATTAAAAAAACCTTCAGCAAAGCGACAGAAAGGGAACAAATGGCAATTTTTTTCTCAAATAATTTATCATTGTGTCCCTCCGCACTCCTCGAAATCCTTCGTCGCCATCTTACCGCCACTTCTGTTATGTAACGTAAAATTGTTCCTGAAGAAATCGGTCGTCTTAATAATTCACATTCAGTTGGAAATCTTTAGATGTCAAACATGATTGTTAAACCATATATACAATTACTACCTCTGATGACGGAAACCTGTACGCTTTTGAAACGGCAGGACGATAAAACAATGGTTCCCGAGATTGCCTTATTCTGTCATATATACATATTTTTCCACTTTTACGCCGCACACAACTCATTGCTGAATAAGGCTTATAGTGACTTGACTGCGATAACATAATCATCCATCACAATCGGTCGAGGTGTTATGCGGGTCGAATAACATATGAAATTTAAGTGAAATCTGATGAGGATGAGGAAATATCATAGCTTTCTGAACGGAGTCCGTAGCCGCATGACGAGGCATCCTTTGAAAGGAAATCGATTAATTGCAACAAGCTGAAGTTTTCCTCTAGTACCACACTCTATAAGATGTTAGGTAAACTTTGGATGTGCCAAGTACAGATACAGTTACAATTTATTCTTCCCTTGATCATATTTTTTTCCAGATTAAAATTGTACGGAGTCAAATTCATTGCCTTCCCCATTGTGTGTAGAAGAGTCCGGGACATACGGTCAGTGAAATAAATGTTCACGCAAAATCACTCTCAAATAAGTTGATTGGAGCTAAGCGTCGAACATTTTGAGTTTGTGAGAGACGTGCTGTAGAAAAGCGTTCACAAGTGCCCACACTCCCATTTCCCACTTGACGTCTTCTATGAATAATTTTAAGTTGTTTCAATTTGTAATACCCACAATAAAAGTTAGTAAATGCACATAGGCCTTATCCACCGTGAATGTTTGCCAATGAAATCCAGCATTCTGAACTGAATGGTAAAGTTGCAGAGATTGTATTTGATGTCACGCTCAGCCTCATCAATTATAATAATCGAGAAATTGACAGACGAAACTTCCAGAATTGTTGAACGTCATTTACTTTTCATTTTTTTAACTTCAGTGATAAGAAACAGTTGGATGCAATTTTTTTAACTTCAGTGATTAGAAACGGTAGCATGGAAATAATTGTC
>JAYGXS010000010.1:7821522-7842443 GCA_036362985.1 Ligula intestinalis
GACACGCCACACCAACACGGTATTCAGAAAGGGATTTGGCTGTTAACAGTTGGGCGCCGTCATTCCTCAGAGTTTGAACATTTCAGCCTGCAATTCGCAATCCAGCATCAGCTCGCAGATTTAACACCCGTCCAAGAGGATGGGGCGCGACGGTTCTTGCGGACGCCGTAGCAGAGATCGTATGTTGCATAAAGTTGTGATTCATGAAAGTGTAGAAAGTCAAGAAAGTCAATTCCGTGTTTCGTGGAGAAAAGGGGATTGGTGCTAGGTCCCCGGTCTTGCTCCCCTACCAGAGCCCCGTTAGCCAATCAAAAGCAAGTTTCCGGCGCGCACCAGCGTGGAGGTGGGGTTGGATTTTACGCGTTCTGAGTGCTTTTTCTTTGATCCTTGTTGCATTGGCGCAGGATTCAACTCGTTTTGTCGCTGTCTACACTCGGACGCAGAAGTCATGAACAGGCCCATCGATTTGGACTCGAAATGCCGACGTGACGAAACACATGGGAGCAGGGTTCTAACGCAAGCACCACACCACTGCACAACTATATTCCCTAGAAATCGCGATGTTACCTGTATGCTGTTGTTGGCACATTCACTTTTCTCTGGCTCTGAAGGCATACTGGGGCTCGAGTTACAAAAATTTACGCAAATAAAGTTCTTCTTCCCAATACCATCATTTAAATATCCTATATAAAGATATTCATGGAAAGATAGACATTTTATGCATGCGTTTGTGACAAACACCATAAGCATCTACGGGATAATCGCCATATATACGTATACAGTAGACGCCCTTGATCATGCAATATTTCGACATATGCAAAAGACTTCTATTCTTTGGCTAATTGGAATTGACTCCAGTTGTAATACTTATTATCTTGTAGTGTATTCTGAAGTCATTTTAGTCAGGATAGGAAGCCGGCTTTTTAACAAGCTTCACTACTTATTCGAGCAAAACGTATATATTGTAAAAACTGCTTACTTAAGTAGTTTGCCTTTTTATTGTTGATTTTGACCGCTTTTATACATTTATATATACTAATCGGTAGACATGCACGAATAAAATTTTTTTACTTGTTTGATAGCAAATTTTGCCTTCTTTAAATTTTATACTCAAAGGAAGGGAAGCTTACGGTTTTAAATTAGTTGCTAATTTTCAGCTTTTTTACGATTGTTAGGTCTTCATCCATACTTAATCGTATCCGTCAATTCATCAGTGGCACCTAAACTGCATAAAGTATATTTTAAGTCTATTTCAGTATTAAATGACTACGAGGTGATCTCTTCCTCTAACTCTAGGCAAAACTGTTCATTTTGTTAAACAGGATGCACACAGTGCGCAGTTTTTAAACTTTGAATTCTAGTGTAGCATTAATTCGTTTAAAGAATTGTTCTAAAATTGGACACATGTTTTAAATCGTAAAGCTACCCTTTCTTTTAGTATAAAATTTTAAGAAGCCATAATTTGCTATCAAACAAGTGCAAAAAGTTATTTTCTTGTGCACGCTTTCCATAAAATATATTAAAATTTATAAAGACAGTCAAAATCAATGACTAAAAGGCATACAACTTAAGCAGTCAGTTTTTACAATAGCAACGTTTTGCTTATGGTCGAAACAAAACTCGCTAAAAAGCCAGCTTCCTACCCTATTTAATATGACTTCAAAATATGTAAATATTGATGTTTAAATTCACAATTTTTTAAACTGAAGTATTAGCTTGCAGTTGTAGATGCGTACTTCCCCATTAATGTGTCCGTCTTTGAAACGCCTGCGAAGGGCCTGGCTTATTAGAGTATCACTGAGATTTCCCTATATGCATATATGTTGAACAAACACTATCCATCTCTGAGGGATAACCGTGACATCTGCGCATGTTGACAACAAACAGAGAAGCCGGATTGCTATTAATGCCTCCCACGACTGACGAAATTTACAGCTGCTAATTATCGAGAACAGCAAATTATCACTTACTTTCCATCAATGACTCATGATAATTACAGCGGCCAATTAGTGCTCACGCCATGTTGTTGTTAATGGCTTTTTTGACTCAATTTGTTTACCGCGGTCATCGTGAAGAAGTGAGCATCGCTGTTGTGTCTGCTGCCGTAGAGAATGAACTGTAATCAGCCTAATTAAATACCATAATATGCACCTTATAATTCCGGAAATAAGTTGTTGATAATAGTTTTATGCTAAGAGGATTAATGCAGTAAGCGCATGCGCCTGCAAATAGACTCAGTGCTCCCAATGCACCGCTGCGGAAAAAGAAATGAGGTCTTGATGCAAACATGCATCGCAAACTTCTCTAAGTCAGACAATAAATGCATCTGAACGTTCGGTCACACTTGCACAGCAAACTTCCAGTAAATTATAAACGTGCTTCAAATCAAGGTCAATAGGGCCATTCTGTTAATTATTAAAGCCCGCTGAACGGACAGAGGCCTACTTAGCTAAACAAGTGTAGTGGTTCCTGCACCTCATCAGTTGGCTACTAACAGGCTTTGTTTCACCTCACGATTCCTGTTCCAGCCGCCCGCTGTTTGGCTGTCGTGATCGCGATGCCAACCGGCACTGTTGGGTTCTCGACCATTAATGCTGATTATAATTTATGAGAATGGCTGAGTGCTTTTAAGGTACAACTGGCTTTTCGAGGCTTATTCATTCGCTGATGACTACCCGCAAAAGTCTTTTTCGAATACTATGGCATGTCTTTTCAAAGATATCGCAATACCTTGTGGCGGCGAGTTGACATTGTATTTGCACAACGATATCTCCATGACCTCTACCGACCTTATGGATACCCATAGTTTTTTTTAAAGCAGAGCAAGTGCCAGGTGAATAGACGACGACCGAAACCAAAAGAAGGGCAATGCGATGACTAAAAGGTCATTGTTTACAAAACAGGAGTCTCCGAAGCAGTCCGTATACTGTTACGGCCCGCTAGAACACGCGAAACCTATCGATTTGAGGCAAATAGATGCAGCCTGTGGGCAGATTATTCCCAACTGAAACTTCCACTGTTGTCTACAAGCTACTATGCAACCATTGGGAACGTAAATATGCTAGAAAAATGGGCGTCAAATTGTAAAACACAACACATGTAGCTAAGAACGTGCAAAAGTCCATTTACTCTCGAAATATGTTTACATGGGCCAATATGAGCATATTCTCTGCATACATGTATTGCCTCGGAAACGTTTTTTTAAAATTAAAATTCTTATATTTACACTAGTTTAATGTGTTTATGTTCACCCATCGATTTCAATGAGACCCACCAAGTGCACCAACATGCTGGCACAGAAATTGATATTTTCATAGTCCTATTCAGAGGCGTTCATTAAATTCCGGTAACAATGGTAATAGTTCGCAAATATTACATGCATGTGATTTTTATCAATTTAGTAAAAAGATGGGGAAGACGGGCCTATCAGCTAAGGTGCTTCTGTATCACCCAACAAGCAAGTTATTTACTTACTGCGCCCTGTAACTTCTACTGGTAGTGGCAGTGTTATTTCTGTTTAACTGACATAGGGGAGTTCAAGTACAGCAAACGAAAAAAAGATGATTACAGTAAGATGAGACAGCACTTAAAGTACTACCGTAAAGGACAACAGCACGACAATACTTTATCAGGTAGTTTTAGTAGGAGACTTAGTCAGTGCAGCAGCAATTGGGCGATATGAACGATGCTGATACTATAAGTGATAATTTGGATGAAAATGCAGCAAGGTTTTCCTTTTTTTCCGCCCACTTAACTCTTGTTATCGGATTGTATCATCTTATTGAGCAACAAGGCGTTATTGGTATATATCGCAGGTTCTGTGATACCTTTATATCACGTGGTGCTACTGGCAGTTGATATTTTTTGTAAATTCGCCGAGCCTATTGCCAGCAACGTAGAGACCGAGCAATATAATCGTAAGAGAAAACGTCTCAATCCCTTACACTCCCATATACCGGTATTCTAAAGACATAAAACTTACTCATGGTTTTCTGAACAAAATGATGGTACGTAATTAGAGCCTATGGGAATCAACGCGTCGTGGATCTATTAAATCCACTCTGCCCAGTTGCCAGTAGAAGAACTGCCTCCAGCCCTGCGGAGTGGATAAATTGTCGTGCACGTGTTATTAAACTGAGGCAGTGGCACACTTTAAGAGAACATTTTTTAAAAATAACAACAGCCACAAGATTCAGCGTCCATTGTTCTACTCATTGTCAGGCCATTTTCGGATGACCGCGCAGTCAAACCAGTATAGGAAACATCAAGCGCGTTCGCAAACGTATCCAAAACAACGTTAATAAATGCCAATACACAGAGCAAGTTATAAAATCCCGACGACCTGAAGATCCATCTCCAGATATAATTTGCCTGCCGGAATGCTGCTTGTCTAAACAAATGTACGACGTAGAGGTACTTTGCCTGGCAGCAAACTGCTTAGAAAAGACAGGGGAGTGCGTAAATTAGGAGGCTTTTGCGCATACGTGAAAAACTGCCCTTATAGCCTGAAACAAAACGACTACCCTGTGGGTACCTCCGAGGCCATCTGTCTACCCATTAAAGTATCAGGTGCATCAAGTGTCAATGCCGTTACACTGTTCAACCACAGATAGCAGAAACCGAAACTGCTGCTTTCTAGCTAGAAGTTTCTGTTGTGATTGTTCCACTTTTGGGTTATCTGGTGGCGGGTGACATTAGCGTGCCTCACATCAACTGAAGCTCGTCTCACGCATATGGATTTGAACTGACGTTGACTTTTGCATTCTGAACATGACCTTACAGTTGTTTCTCAAAGACCGCATCACCTGTCCAACGAGGGTGCACGAAGTCCATCACGCCAATTGACTGCACGCCTTTCTAACATAACTGCATTGATGAAGCTCCTTGTCTTCCTCTGGTAAGTGAAAGTGACCATCATGAATGACTATGGGAGCATTGCCTTCTTTCGATAACTGCGAGACTGACAGCAGTCAGGAGGCCTAATTAGCGAAGCAATTTTGATGTTAAAACTTACGCACACTTAGCCGGACCCTTCATTTGTTGAAAACAGCCGCGGATTAGCGAACGGTCCAGGATTAATTGCATAAGCTCATCGCAAACCAATGTCCACTTCCGAGTAAAATGTGGGTCAACAGACCTCCATGGTCTACAAATGTCTCAAAATAACCGAAAATAAAACGCGCACGTTGTGGAAAAAAATAACTTACGGACATGGCTCTTCCATTTTTTAAGTGCGTACAAAAATCACGGAAACTTGGCAAAGCGGTTTAATCAGGAAACATGATGGTATTTCGAGCCGGGCCTACTGGACCGTGCCAACGTTAATGTCAAAATGTTTTACATTAACGTCGTGCAGGGTACAGAAAACAAAGATTCCCTAATCATACAGCCGCTATCCGTGAAAGGCTTACATGTCGCCCTTCACAACCTCATCAGCAGAACGTTTCTACCTGGTGTACATGTCCTCCCATAAGCGACAACTTTTTAATCTTAAAATCGTAGTAAAAACTTCTTTATTTTTCGGAAAGTATGCAACGCGTTTTGACACCGTCTGCTCTTTTTCTTACTTCCATGTAATAGTTCGTCAGAGTACGATGGCTGGTAATATTTGCCTCCAAACATTTGAACAACCGCTGTTTGAATTTGTCTTCTGTATCGATGCCACTTTCAGGCTATATTCACCAATATAAAGCTAAAGAGCGTTTGTCTATCTTCCCCCAATACATCTGACCTGTACAGAAACCAGCTAAAGATGAGGGGAAAGCTGATCATCTTTCAGAATTTTTCCGGTCAATTTTCAAAAGGGCCACGTTATGCGAGTACTCTGCCGATGAGCCCAACGTGGATACAATAGTCGATTTTTTTTTAATTCGCCATGGTTATTGCCATCAACGGACTGTTAGGGCTATCATTATCCAAGTCACCGGGATCCCGATGCAGTGCCAGGCCTGCTTATACAGAAGCACGCCAGTGAGATGGTAAACCAACGGCCACCACCACTTATTTTATTAAACATCATTTGAGAGTGGATGCCTGCTGGCCGTTTGGACATCCGCGTGAATAACGCCACAGTTTATGAATAGTGTCCGAGACTCCGTTAACAATTACCGACCTGTCATATTTACCTGCATTTGCTGCAGTCGTCTTCAGCGTACTAAACTTATTGGAAATTCCCATAGCCTTTAGGGCACTTATCGCCAGTTTCCTAATTAACCGCCACACGAGATTGTTCTTTTCCTGACTTACTTAAAATATATACGCATTAGGCTACATTAGGGCTAAAATCGGTGTATTTTTTTCAAACCGGAAACATTTTGCTCTATCGTTGAACTCTTTTTTATACAGCGTACATTATGCTCATCACTAAGAAAATGTGAAAAATAGGTATAAGTTATGTCATGGGCAAACCTCGATAGAAATGATGTTCTTAAGTTGGTTTGGCAGATTTGCTTAATTTGAGTTCACCCAAGTGTGAAAAACTCTAGGCGTTTGGTGGGATTTGAACCCACGCATCAGAGAAAGCCTTTGCCGGAGGCTAATGCTCTACCGCTAAGCTACAAACGCCCGCTTCAAATTAAGCAAATCTGCCAAACTAACTTAATGATTAAGTCAGCCCAGTAGTCATTTTGGTGGCTTCTAGATGATTGCTTAGGAAATCCTGATTGGGCAGTCAACTTGCTCCCGTATTGGTGGATTCCATATGAGCGAAAAGTTGAGCGGGTAATATCGATCCAAGCGTGATTAAACTCATGGTGTAAAGCGGGCGTTTGTAGCTTAGCGGTAGAGCATTAGCCTCCGGCAAAGGCTTTCTCTGATGCGCGGGTTCAAATCCCGCCAAACGCCTAGAGTTTTTCACACTTAGGTCAACTAAAAAGAATTTATGCTCGTGAAGTATGCATAAATTACTTATATTGTGTTACACTTATCTGAGTGCGGTTGTTTGGAAGACGTCCGTTTTGAAGAATTGATCACTTTTCGTGTTTTAAATCCACATATCCATTACCATTTGTGGTATTTCGCGATTGAGTGAGCCGTGAGCAACTAAGCTATGCACCAGTAATTTGAAGTGACCTAGATCGCACGAGTCTTTTTTCCCTAATGGTTAAGCAGTTCGTAAAACTGTTGTGTAAGCAAGTGAGTAGTTAGGTTGATAATAATAAAAAAGGCAATACTATGCAGAATAGACGATGCACGCCCACCTAAATAGGACTGGATCTCACGGTTATCCGACGCCAACACAACACCGATATATTTAAGTCTATCAAAGTACTGCAGGAATGATTGTACGAGGGGAAGGCATAAGGTGCCGGTCGGGAGACAGTTGTCTTTGCGGTAAAAGCTGCTTCTTTCGTGCAGTTGAATAGAAATGCATGTTCTGGCTTTTGCAAACTGTCTGAACGCTTTTTAGGCAATGCAGGCCCCGCTATATTTGAAGCAAAAGCTGCTTTACAGGTAAGTTACTGCTTATAAGTGTGGCCGCCTTTTAGTTAGTGCATATCGCAAGCGAGCCTTGCGCTTACCAATTGTTAATCAGTCACCTCCGACTGAAAGCAAACCACGAGGATTCGCCTACTGTGAAAATGTTACTGACCAGCTAGCCAGAAAGTTGGCCAGCCAGTCAATTTCAGCACATAAATCGTAAAACCTTAGAGGCTTTGGCTCCGTCATAAGCGGCATTGCAGTTCCCTACAATTCAACGATCAAACTGCAATCTGAACTAACCTAAACTTAACGGACACTTACCTAAACTTAATCACACAATACTACAGTAACTAAACCAAATTTAATGTGAAGTAAACGTGATAAAACTAAATTTCCAACTAATAACCAAACTATCCTGTGTAATAGACTAGGACTATATGCGTATTTAGTTATGTTTAGTAAGTCATGGTTTATCAAGATAAATGACCATTAATTTAGGGGAAAATGGGAGTATTCTCATATCGAAGGAATTTTCTATGCTATTATGAAAAAGAGAACAAAACTGCACGTTAATGTTGAGAATACTAAGAAGTGACCCCAAAATAAGTTAAATAGTTATAAAGGTATCCCTTCCCGAACTGGACAAATTTGCCGAAAATTGTTCAGATTTAAGTGAAGCCAAGTTAAAGGAATCACATTTGTTTGCATTAACGTTGTAGATTTATATTTTAAAAATTTTGTTTCGCTACCCTGTTAATTTTTTTTTCACAACATGCCGTGAAAGAATCGTTTGTTTGAATGCATAAATAATTCGCTTTTTGACCTTGACACAAAAACAAAAGATCCAACATGCTTATGCGAAGTTCTGACAAAGAAGTTCCTTTGAATTTACGTCGTGTAGAAATGTAGTTTGTCGAAACTTTACGTTCACTTTTTGCGTTTTTTAAGAAACGGAACAGACCGAAGAATAATAAGTATTTCAAAAACTGGCAATGTATATGGCCAGTTTGTGAATTCGAATAATGATATCAGAAAGCGGAATTAATCCTCTCATGCGAAAAAGAATCCATTAACTGATTCTTTACCTTCGAACAGTAGTCGACCTTACCCATGACGACAGTTGAGCGCCCGTTGTCGGCAGGCATGGTGACGATATCCTCATCTTCCTTATGTTCATACGTTCATGAGCTTCTGACTTGGAAATCGTCATCTGACTTTTGTGCTGGAGGAGTAAAGATGACACCTGTTGCCGCATGACGTTTTTGTACTCCTCGTCTGCCTCAAATTTCTGCAGCGCTGATTCGAAGGATGCACTTAAGTCTTCTGTTCGAGCATCTCTTGTACTGAACTTCGCGTCATAGGAAAGGACCGATAACTGTGACTGGATGAGACGATGTGATGACAAGTTGTGGACCAGGTTTGCGTCAGAAGTGGGTTGTTTTGGTGGACATATTTTGTTATACTTTTCAATGTGGTTGGCGTCGTGCAGGTTCCGGTGATACTGAACACTTCTGAGGATGGCCGCTTTCGATTTTGAGAACTCATTCGCCGTAAGGGTTGACTGACAGGCTGACAAGTGTTCTTTCATGTTTTGGTGGTAGTTGTGAATACGTGCATAGCAATCATGTATCAGTACTCTGATCATGCGCTTCTTGAACCCTGCCATCGTCCGTTGGCATAGGTCATTGTTAACAGGTGGTCTTTATCTCAGACATTTAGGCAAGACGTCTTCGTCGAGGCAACGGTGCAGGAACTTCAGCTGAGCGTAGGTGGATGACTCTCGCTTCGCAAGGGTCTCCCATCTGCGTGCTGAGCGGAGGGCTTGGCGCCCATAGCATAAAATAATATGCGCAAAGATTTGAGGTCCAGATATCTGATCGATTTTATCATCCACCAAAGAAGAAGAAGGTGAAGGTTCAAGGAAAAGGACCGAGTTATATGACGTTTCGGACACTCTCTTGTTTCCATCGTCAGAGAAACGTGGTGGTTGTTCCTGCTTGCCGGAACTGTGTAGCCCTGCTGCATGCCTGTTATTAAATCCGTGTTCAACGCACGAATTTTGACCTTATTGCTGAAGGTGTTGTGCAGAGGCACGATTGGCTGGTCTTCAGCTCCTCTCCCCCAAAGTTCTGGGCCAGATACATCGACGACACGTTCTTCGTCATCAGAAGGAAGAAAGTGCAAGAGTTGAAGGCACTGCTCAATTCAATCTTTCCTGTCATCCAGTTCACTATGGAAGAAGAGGCCAACAACCAATTACCCCTCCCCGACGTACAGGTGACAAAGCTGGAAGATGGGAAGATAAGGACAACGGTGTATCGAAAAGCAACTAACACCATACGCATCCTCCACTTCAAAAGTAACCACCCTGTCGAGCGCAAACGCAGTTGTGTTAGGACCCTCCTCCTACGTGTTCAGACACACTGAAGCGACGACAGTGGAAAGAAGAATGAGGTTAAATACTTGCATGCACTCTTTGAAGACAACGGTTATCCAAAGTCCTTCATTCGCAAGTGTCATAAGAAGCCCCACCTTTAGCGGTCGAAAGGAGAAGGCCCAAGTTTTGGCTCGCCATCCCTTATGTGAAGAACGTATCCAAGGTGATGGCAAGAATCCTAAAGCCATTTGGGATCAGTGTGGCTCACAAGCCGGAATCAACCATCAGACAACTGATTATGAGGCCCAAATACCAGCTACCGTCGACAGAACAGTCAGGCGTGGTCTACAGCATACCATGTCAAGACTGCGATGCAAGGTATGTCAGTGAAACAGGCAGACGCCTTGGCACCAGGTTGCATGAGCATCAGCGTGCAATCTACCGCGAGGATAAACTGTCTATGGTGTGTGAACACGTACGGTAAAAGAAGCCCACCTTCGCCTTCGACAACGCAAGGGTAATAGGCCGAGCCAATGACAAGATGGCTAGACTTCTGCTGGAAAGTTGGTCTTCGACTAGCACACTTAACAGAGCCACAGACCTTCATCCTGCTTACCAGGCAGTACGCAAACGGCTCGAGTCAGTTAGAGCAAGGCCAACAGGACAGCGAAGAAGGCACAAGCGTGGAGTAGAACCGAGACCAGAGGAAGATAGGAGAGGGGTCGTTCAGGGACCACGTGACCAGCGTGGAACGCTACCTCACCGCTACCGCGCACACGAGGTTGAGAGGAACTCATGCGGGCAGCAACGAGTGATTAGTCCGCCGGTTGACGAGGGACAGGCTAGTAAGCGCGCTGACTTGCCAACAATTACGACAGCCGCAGAGGGGACAAAGGTCACAGGAGCCCCCCAGCGGTCAATCTCTCGGGCAGTCAGCAGCGAACAAGCAGGTCAAAGTTCGTGCGTTGAGCACGGATATAATAACAGGCATGCAGCAGGGCTGAAACAGTCCCGGCACGCAGGAACAACCACCACGTTACTCTGACGATGGAAACAAGCGAGTGTCCCAAACGTCATATAACTCGGTCCATGTCCTTGAACCTTCGTCTTCTTCTTCGTTGGGGGATGATGAAATCGATCAGACATCTGGATATCAAATCTTTGTGCATATTAGAAAAAGTTATCGTTTATCTTCAGGTATGTCAAAGAAATTGTCAAAAGTCTCCGAATTCCCATAGATAGCCTTAGCAAAAGTTAATACATACTGAAGTTTGTTAGGTAAATATCCAATACGAGCCCGTTTTAAAGAGGTATCCTATTGTGTAAAGTTTTTTTAATCCTAGGAATAACAGTATACGTGGTATCTAACAAACATCTGCGTTTAGTTACAACCAGATTGTGCATGATTGAGCAGTTTTTTCTCGTTTGCTTAAGTATGGTTTACGTAGACATGGGTGTAACGAGTTATCTTAAATCTAGTTAGCACATAGGGGAATCACTTGTATGCATTTTCGATGCAGTAATGGTCTTATATACGAATGAGCCTACTTTTATTTACCTATTAGTATGGGCCTACCCGAACAACCGGCGAGACATCTAATTACAGCACTAAAGGCACCAAAGGGCTACACTTTCCGGTATATCGAGGAGACAAACAAAATGTATGTAGCCAAAATTGTAATAAGATCGTGAAAAAAAACATAGCTGTCACACATGCCCCATTGGATAGCTGTACGCTTCAGCGTTCGTGCATTGTCAAAAGAGATCTGTACGGTAAAACAGAAAGATTTTTTTGCCAATACAAGCGAACATCCATGTTCCAAGAAGCAATTGAGAAGAATAAGACTCGATCGCTGGGACAATATGTTTATTCGACGGACGTTTCGATATCCGTGACGAATATCGTAACGTCCGGCGAATAAACATATTGTCCCAGCGATCGAGTCTTCTTCTTCTGCTCACAGAAAGAGTTGTTGGTCAGCATACATTCAAACGCCCGAATTTGTGGTATTGTTTGGTAATAACGTCTAAATGCCGTCTTCTCGGACATTCATTTTTCGATGAAGGAAGAACAGAACAACCAGCTGGTCTTTCTTGATGTCCTCGTTTGCCGCAAAGACGGTGGTGCTCTAAAGCTAAAGTTTTCAGGAAAGCAACCAACACTATGCAAGTCCTTAACTACAGCCACCACCCAATTGGTCACAAACGCAGCTGCGTAAGAGCGCTTTACCGGCGCGTTCAGACGCATTGCAGCGAAGTGAAAGACAAATTTGCTGAATTACAACACCTTCGATGGGTACTGAGAGTGAATGGTAACTCGCACAATTTTGTCAACCAATACATACGCAAACGACAGAAAAAGCCACATCCAACTGGCGCAAAAGTTTGGTGAGCTCTTTCGTACGTGAAGAATGCATCGGAAGCAGTCAGCCGTCTACTCACCCCACTTGGAGTTGGAGTTGCACACAGGCCGGAAGCAACCATCAGGCGCCGGGTCATGAGGCCGGAAGACCCACTGCCACGGCAGGAAACGGCTGGAGTGGTTTACCGGATCTGGTGCACTTGTGGAAAAGGCAACTATGTTGGAAAATCTGGAATGTTACTCCGGACGCGAATGGCTGAGCATGCAACGGCGGTGAGGAAGAAAGGCGCCAACTCCGAGGTTGCAGCTCACTCGACGGGACCCGGCCATATTTGCAAGTTTGACGAGGCCGAAATCCTCGCAAGAAGTGTCAATTCCGTGAGCCGCGAGCTGCTGAAGTCATAATTCGCAGGCCCCCAGTTCACCAACATGCGCAACGATTTGGCGTTCCCATACGGTGTACTGAGAAATTTCCTGAGCATGAGAATCAGTCACTTAGGAAGGGCTGGATAAAACAACAGCTCTGAAGACAGCGGGCATAATTGTCACGTGATTTGACGCTGACGCTGACATGGCAATTGTGGCAATTAGTGAGTCGATTACGAAGTGTCAAGCCAGTACCGTAAAAAGCAAGCGGTGGCTACAGAAGTGAACAATTATCACACACACGTGGATGACCACTATGATCTATAAATACCGTGCAGCCTGTGCATGTATCCACCTCGTCTGCGCATGACTATGCCTGTGTTATCATCACCTATGGTTAAAGATTCCCAAGGGAATCCAAAACGCCAGGCAAATAAAACTCTCATTCCAGCGATCGCATCTTCTTCCTCTTGGCTGGACAGCATTCGAATCCAAACAGTTTCATACGCGTCAAAATGAAGTGACATTGAGTTCGCCCTTTAGAGCAAATGACTATAAACATTTGCTCACCGGATGGCATTGATCAGGGATGTAGAAAAGATATGAACAACTTCACGAGAGCAGATATACAGAGAGATTTATTATAAGGTATATAGCTGCAAAATTCCTGAAATGAGGTCGGGTATTATTCTTAAACAACTTGGTCTTTCATGGGAAAGGAAAGAAAACCCCCTCCATGTGAACAAAGTACTTTGGAAGCTCCTGTGTGGCAGGTTATATAAGTGGCACGAAACGAGCGTAAACAGCTCTATTCTGGCGCACATGGTTGATTACGAACATGATATGGGCCCCAACAAAGCCCTTTGCGTGATCTATAAGGTACCACCAAACTGTTAAAATTCCTTAGACCAGTGCCTTCTACCAACAGCAAAAGCGACCGCTATGAGTTTGTGTGCACAAAATAACCCCTTACAAGCTCCTGACTAGCGCGACCAACAGTCACGTAGCGGCCTATCCTCATCCGCGCTCTATCTGTCTGTCTGTACGTTACCCTACCTCCCCTCTCTTTCCTTCCCTAGACTGCTCCACCAAATCATACCCTTATTAGCAGTCTTCTTTGCTCGACCCCTCCTCCTATTCCCTTGACAAAATTGTACAAAAAGACAAATGGGTTTTCACTCATAATCCATTCCCATAAAAAATTTAAGGGCCGACGGGATTTTTTCAAAATCATACATACGCTCACCAAGCTATTTTTCTGAATTGTCGCTACTCTAAAATTATCACTCATTTATTGCTATACGAACATATCAAACCATATGTAACCCTAATGCTCATGCAAATTAGTTTTTACGGGTTTAACCAGTAAGCAAATTCTGAGCTCCATCCACAATCGGTAAGTAGCTGCCTCACAACTACTTTCAGTCACCGTAATCAAACTTATTCAAGACAATAGGTGATCAAGCTGTCATCGTTTGCTCCGTGCTCCTAGATTTGAGAATCCAACTGCAGGTTGCAATATTAAAAGGTGGACCTTCCTGAGCTGAAAGGAGTCTAACAAATACACAGATAATCAGTATCATTTTATTGAGGGAAAGAGAGGCGAATGATAGATAATAAGTTGATACAAAGAAAAATTTAAAATGTACGACAGTTACATGTTCCGGGAAAACAACCTTCAAAAAATGACATACATATATATGGCTACTTGCAATTCGCGAGTAGTATAATTTGTAGCATTTTATGTGATAAGCAATGTGATTCATTGTAGTGATTCCTTGTAATCTGATGAAGGAGTTTTTACCTTTATTGCGTTTGCGCTTGATACATGTCCAGTCTACTCTTAAATGCTTTGACACAAGTGGAGAGGACTACCTCTTCTGGAAGAGCGTTCCACGGTGAAACTACTCTGTTGGTAAAGGAAAATTTTCTTCCGTCGATCCTTGCTTTGCCCGGGCGTAGTTGAAGGGAATGCCCGCTCAAAGTTGGCGTGTTAGCCTGGGCAAAGAAATCACCAGGAACGAAACAAAAATGCAGGTTATTCATAATACAGAAGGTTAATATGAGGTCCCCTCGGAGTTGTCTGCATTTGCGTCCTAGCGTCACATCGTTGCTTGATGCTGCACTAGAAAGCGATGATACAGAGGTCGATAAGATCATGAAGCCAAAAAAGCATAGGGCTAGAAAGGCTCGTAAGTCTAAATGGGCCAGGAATGCGCAGTCAGCTAACCCAAAAACTGGCACATCAGGACCCATCAAACCTTTACTACCGGATGCAGATGGCCGCTTGGTCGGAACTCGTGAGCTCGCAACAGATGCACCAGTGAGTCACAAGCAGAATATAGTTGTAAAAGGGGCTCCAGAGATAGCGTCAACAATTGCGCAAGAACGAGTTGACGCTGATATTGACTTGGATTTGGACATGTTTGTCGACATGCCTGAAACCTGCGTATCGGATCATGTGTCAAGCCCACGGGCTATACCATCGTCACTCGGCTTAAGCGACACTAGCAATTATCGGGATTTGCATCCTAGCACCACATCGTTGCTCGACTCTGCACAACAAAGCGATGACCAAGAGTTTGACAAGATCATAACTCAAAAGAGGCCTAAGCCTAAGAAAGCGAAACGGTTCACGGGTTCGCATTCAGCTGACCCAATAGCCAGTACATCAGAACCGCGTGTACCGGATACAATTGCTCCCTCGGCCGAAACACGTGAGCTTGCAACATCTGCCCCATTGAGTCGCAAACAGAAAATAGTTGTAAAGGGGGCCCCAGAGTCAGAGTCGTCAATTGCACAAGAACGAATTGACCATGAGGTGGGTCTTATGCGAGTGTACGCCAAACCGTTGCTAAAACCAGGCGAGTCTACCGCATTCTTAAGGCATTTCGAATAGGGAAGTCTCCAACAGCTCCAGAATCAATTTCTCGGCCACGACCTCTAAAAGTTATTTTAGAAACTGAAGCACAGGTAAAACTCTTGCTAGAGCGCAAACAATCCTTACGGAGTCTGAATTTGCAAGTTTTATTTCAGTCGGATTACGAGTTGAAAGAGCGGAGAAAGATGAGACAGCTAATAATAGAGCTGGAAAAACGGAGAACCAATGGCGAGACAAATCTCAAAATAAGAGAGGGAAAAATAGTTCAAGTCAAAAGGATATATCTCTGGTCGAAGCCGGTAACAGTGACGGCCTAGCTGTCCCGCCACCGAAACCTCTGACATGCCTTCTTAAATTGGTCGTTTTAAATGCCAGATCACTGATTAATAAAATGCCTCTGCTCCAGACTATGGCTTTCGTCAACCGCCCAGACATTCTTATGGTAACTGAGACATGGGCATCGGCCTCTGTAGCTGACTCAGAACTCTCTGTTCTAGGCTATTCATGCGTTCGAAACGATCGAAACAATGGCCGTGGCGGAGGAAGCTGCATCTTTATTGAGCAGCCACTTGCATTTCTCCCGTTGAACTATTCACAATTCACAGCGGTGGAGGAGAGCTGCTGGCTACGAGTTGTTCTAAAACGAAAAATACTCCTTACTTGTTGGCTGTGTTTATCGCCCACCTAATGCCAATGCAGACTACGATCTTTGTCTCTCGCAGGCATTTCATGCCGCAGCTGACTTGAATCTTAAGTATTGCTTGATTGCAGGTGATTTTAACCTTCCTGACGTGCAATGGTTTCCACCATCCGGTCCTTCAAAGTTCGAGAACTTACTTGAGGCAATAGATATCGGCATGTGGGATCAGGTAGTCGATTTTCCCACTCGAGGAGCAAACATACTCGACCTAATTTTCTTGTAGGAGATGCGAACCAGTTTCAGTGTCATCCTTAGACGCACTTGGGAGTTCAGACCATCTTACAGTTGTTAGTGAACTAGAACTGGAGGCGGATAAAACATTTTCCAAAAGTATAGTCTTTATCATGACTTCCGATCAGCAAACACGGCTGACCTACTGGCACATCTAAACGCTCTCGACTGGTCTGAATTTTTCCGATGTTTGGATGTAAATGTTTGTAGCAATGCTCTGTACAATGTGCTGGATCCACTCATCATCCACTTTTTCCCCCGTAAGAAAGTAGTCTGCGCATGTCTCCACCCTACCTGCACACGATCGTGACTGCATTATCATCACCTACCATTAAGGATTCCCGAGGGAATCCAAAACGTCAGGAAAATAAAGTCCTTGTTCCATTGGTCGCATATTCTTTTTCTGAAGGTAAAATTGTTGTATCAAGGATAACCAGTTGTAGTATGAACGATTTATTTGACTCTGTACTCATAGGTACGGTTAACAGTTTTATGAGTGGAAAACATCCTCTCCACTTATATCGAATGGGGGTGTGAAGCTTATTTTTATTTAAAAACACATGGAATCTAAGCATATAATTTGGATTCCAACACTGTGTAAGCAGGCATAAAAGTGGTCATTAAACATTTACATATGTACAGGAGGACGCATATCTAAAGGCACCAATGCCACAGCCAACTGGCGCAAAAGTTTGGTGAGCTCTTTCGTACGTGAAGAATGCATCCGAAGCGGTCAGCCGTCTACTCACCCCACTTGGAGTTGGAGCTGCGCACAGGCCAGAAGCAACCATCAGGCGCCGGTTCATGAGACCGAAATACCAACTGCCATGGTATGAAACGGCTGGAGTGGTTTACCAGATCTGGATCAGTTGTGGACAAGGCAAATGTGTCGGAGAAACCGAAAGACTACTCCGGACGTAAATGGCCGAGCGTGCAACGGCGGTGAAGAAAGATGCCAACTCCGAGGTTGCAGCTCACTCGATGGGACCGGGCCATATTTTCAAGTTTGACGAGGCAAAATCTGAGCAAAATGTGACAACCACGTGAGCCGCGAGCTGCTCGAGTCATGGTTCTCAGGCCCCCAGTCCATCAACAAGCGCAACGATTTGGCGTTCCCCTACGGTGTACTGAGACATTTCCTGAGCACGAGAATCAGTCACGTGGGAAGGACTGGGTGCAACAACAACTCCGACGACAGCGAGCATAACTTTCACGCATCCGACGCGCACAAAGCAATTGTAGCAGTTAGTGAGTCGAACGCGACGTGTCAAGCCAGTTCCGCATCAATTAAGACCCATATGGCGGCTATAGAAGTGAAAAATTATCACACACACGCGGATGACCACTTTAAACTATAAATACTACGCAAACTGTGCATTGTTCAACCCTATCTGAGCATGACCATGACTATTTTATCATCACTTATGAATTATGATTCCCGACGGAATCCAAAACGCCAGGCCAATAAAACTCTTGTTCCAGTAGTCGAATCTTCTTCCTCTGAGCTATATTTATTTTGAGCCTGTTATCTCTGTAGAGCTTTCGTGGGCACCATCTTCGAGCGACAAACCTACCAAATGCTCATAGGACCGAATCAGCCTCCATATTTGTAACTACCTCAAAATGAACCGCACGGATACTGCAGCATGTGAAAAGACAGCAGTACCTCTTTTCCGAACGTTGGGCAACCTTCACTTGAAATGGTCTGATGTAGTCGACCTCGGTCAACGTAGATGGTGTGGTGTTCGGCTCCAGGAATAGGCCGATGAGGGCGCCATAGGCTCTCGATCGGGTGGAGCATGCCAGCGCCTGCACACAAAACAAGCAGCAACGACTCGTCCAATTAGGGTTTGACCACGGATGATCGAGGATATTTCTCGTAAGATAGCACTCGTATGTGATATACCGATGTGGCCGTTTAGTTGGTGAGCACGTTGCAAGATTAGTCTTCACGCATAATGGTGTGGTGGAAGGATCATTCAGTCAGTATCAGTCAGTATATTTGGAGTAAATGACCGAAGCCCTAAAAACTCCATTGAATTGGATTGTTAGTAAATACGCTATTGAAATTAAACGAGTAGTGTGATTGTTTGTAATTTTATATCGAATAGGTGTAAGGATAGCTGGGTGCTTCGTGTCGTAAGGCGGCGAAACATATTGTAGCCGTTACCTTATTCTAATCAGGCCGTACGAGCATTATAGAAATATATTTTTTAGACGGATATTGATCGCTTTCAGTTTCTTGTGATCCAAATCTCGCAAACGATTTTCTACCCACTCAATTTCAATTTCAATGCATTGCGTCTGTACCAACTTCAATGCATCGTATTCCGTACCTTCCAGATCTTCAACTGTGAGGTGTTTTGACATGGGTCTAGGTTGTTGTAGGACCTTGCCCTTTATGTAGACTTTAAATAGTCGCGACTACGCTATATGTCTTAGCAGTTTAGCTCAACTACTTAAATATGTTTGCCTGTTCGTTTGTAAAAGCAAATATTTTAATGTTAGTAAATAGTAATTTTTAAACAACCTGTGTCATCTTTTTTATTATGGTTCTTACATTACTGTTTTAATACTTTGGGAGCACGCCACGTATGCTTACTTCGCGCAACATGGTATGTATTACTTAATCCCCGACACTTCTTGAGAAAGGCAATCTATTGTTGTTTGGTATAACATAATTAAATGACCGACTCGAACGCGTAAACAGTATTTAGCACATGTTCAACTTACTGCATTTATTATCCAGCCTGTTTCGTGTACCCGCTTGGAGTACAAAGTGTTTCCATTCTATGTGTCATCGAACTTAAAAAAGCAAATTTGCATAATCTGCTAGTAGTACTGCGTCGATTACAGTAGTCGCCAAAGACCAAGAAAGATTTATAACTTTGTATGAGTTTGATCATTACTCGAATACCAGTGTGAATGCATTGAAGAAAAGTTAAAAATAATAATGTAGAGAATTAGGCATTTTAAGTACTTAAAAGAACTAAAGGAATTAATATCTGTTTGTAAAAAAAGTTTTTTGATAATCTCGTGATTCTGGAGACATAAAAAGAGCTATAAATTAGAACAACAAATTTAGATATTGTTTTAAATTGAAAACTTGAAGCAAACACTTTCGATATAGAAAAAGAATTATTTTTTAGTCAAAATATTCTGCAAATTTTACCGTTACTTGATAAGTATTTATTGAATGTCGTCGAAAAATGTGTGACATCATTTTCCTTTTTTTTAACTGTCTTCATTTATAAATTTATAAATTCTGCTTCTGTTTGACGTTTACACCAAAATTTTTAAAATAGGATATAAAAACGAGCACTTACCGTAAAAAAGTAAAATTGCCTGTTTAATCCACTTTATTGAAGAGAGACAAGCCGATAGTTGACGAAATCGGGGAATCCGGATTTCGATCAAATGTCCATCGCTATCTAGTATGCGTTGGGCTATAGGGGATCACCAATATAAGTAAAAACCTTTGCCATTTATCTGTTCTACAACTGGAAAAGCTATTCGAAAATAAGGAAAATTTGCCCTCTCAAAAACACCTTAAATAATTCAGTCAAACACATGTATATACCATCTGGCGACCTGGGAGGACGCCTTTCCAGATCGACAGGTATAGCATACAGTCAGGTCAGGCCACAATTTTATTAGGGAAATATACGTAAATACCTTTGAGCTCCCTCTTGGTACAGAGCAACAATGACGCAAAACATGTGGCGTTTCCAGAAATGGAACTGCGCAAGAAGGGCAAACAGTAAAGAAACTCCGTAGGCCTTTTTCATAATTCTAGGTTTGAATGCCATTTTCGGGATTTTAAGGAGAAAAACTGTCGCCCATTGGAGGGTCAGGGGGAATGGTATATGCAAATCGGATGGCCAGCTGCTGAACTTGTTTGAAGCGTGTCAAGAGGAGCATATCGCCGTCACATGAGGAGAAGATCGTAGAGTTCATGAGAAAATCACCGAGTGTCGGAGATGCGCCCACCATACGCCCGTCCTGGATACCGTGTCTGCTGACCAGATGACGAAACATGGGGTCACCCACGTACCCCAGCAGTTATTATAAACAAACATATTACTGAACACTATTGAGTAGTATGTCTTTTTATAAATGTAATAACTCTGGCTTCAATTCAGAGGACGTGTTTATGATTCTGATCCAACTTCATCCTAAACGTGTCCACAGATGGGGACATGACCATGTCTGCTGCCAAAGCATTCCATATCTGAATTACGCTCTTAGAGAAAAATAATTTTCATGCCGTTAAGTCATAAAGACACAGTTGCCACCTTCGCAGTCATCCGAAGCGCCACTGCCACGGCTGAAATGGCGTTACTCACAGGTTTCAAGTGCTACCAGCCAATGACGCTAGCAACCATTTCCATTCAATCCCGTACCAGCATTGCTAGCAGACGTTCTGCACACAGGTTGGCAACACTGAATACCTGCGAGCAGATCGAATATTCATGAATATGATGTATTTGTAAAAACAGTTTTTTTTTGCAATATACTTTCCGCTAATGCAACGGGCGAAAGATGTACAATTTTCACAACATCTTCATATATATATATATAT
>JAYGXS010000010.1:7842543-7855950 GCA_036362985.1 Ligula intestinalis
TTTTATGCTAATGTCTTTGATAATGAATGCACGAAGTATATCGAAACGTCAGGCAAATAAAAGTATTGTCCCAGCGATCGAGTTGTCTTCTTCTTCAAACGTAAGACACATCTGCAGTCTTCCATAGGATCTACTGCCGCTGCTGCAGGCAAAACTACTACGTTGGTGAAATTGGAAGCCTTCTCAACTAACGAATTGCGGCACAAGTGCGAGGAATTGATGCACAAATTATTGCGGGGGTACCGATCGTGAGGGTCGAGAATTACTTGATTCATAGCTCATGGGCCCCCAATCAATAAACAAGTGCAACGACCTGCCAAATCCATATTCAGTGCTGAGGCTAACACTGGGCAAAAAATGTCAGCCCTCGAGTAATGTGCACGGCAAAGCTTCATGCAATTCCAACGCCGGGGCACCAGATGGCTGATGAAAGTCCAGAAGGTCACCTTCAGCACGTTGGGACTTAAACAATTAGCGCACAAGTGGACAATTATCCTCGGTAGGGAAATCGGTAATTTTTATAAGTGTGACTCTATCTTAAAAGACTGCAACGCCCTCTGCGCGAATTATCCAATTTCGCTACTGTATGTGATGAAGAATCTGCAAAGGATTTCGAAAGATTAGGCGAATAAATATTGTGTTTTTTTCGAAAAAAGCATTGTCAGCTTTTTTACAAATTGTCGATGGTTGCTTATTCTTGTACGCGCGTTTACGCGATTTCGTGACCGATTATCATTCTTTCGCGGATATAGGCAATCTGCAGGAATTCAAGTCTGCACTGAATTTGCTCTCAAAAGCCGAACTTACTTGCATCTGTTCTTGTTATGCCACAGCTGCCAGCTTAGTCATTATCTTACATATTAATTTGTAAGTAGGTATTTTCCTTTTGGCTGCCTCAGCCCTCTCTGGCAAGAGATCGTCCATAAACGTTTGTCTTTTGAATGGGAAATACCGCAAAAAAACTTAATTCGTGTTTGTATGCGTTTTTCTGTCGTGGACTATCCGTCTGAGCAGAAAATTTCACCAAGTTGTCATGTCGGAGGCAGAGACAGTTGGAGATTCCTATAAGCATTCCCGTACTGCAAATGGATTCGCGCTACATTCCCTTAGGGGTATGTTTTCCTGTGGCTTAATTTCAATTCCAACATCCCAGCACTCTACATAATCCTGGGCCATCTCCTTACTCTGGTACCAAAGTTCAGAAATCAAAGGTCAGGTTCGAATCCTATTTGGGGTCAAAATTGGGGACGTTGGGGAAAGCGAAGTGATCAGACAATCAGCTCTGGTCGCTGCATCGTCATTGAAACGCGAGGTAGTGGGAAATTTGAAAGCACTTGCTGACTAAGTCTTCGGTGAGCATTAGTGCCTGTATAGGCGCATTTTGCCCGCATAAAATCATTTCGTAGCACTTCCGTTGCATGTATCCGTTAACACCGGAAGTTAAGGTGTTCGTCACCACTTTATAGATGACAAGGAACGCTCGATTTTCGTCTATTACGTGATTGTTATTAACCACGTAAGCCAAAATTGTCCTTTTGTATAGTAAGTTACCGTTGGAACAATAATTCGTTATTCCGCTACATTTATGGAGTGTTGTGTACGTCTGACAACCAATTGAGAAAGATTCCTGAAACCCCACTGGTCAACTATTTAGTATGCGACTAAGTGCTCACGGAAAAACCTCAGAAATCCCCATCTACTCAGAGTTGCAAAGAGAGAAACCGCCAGCCACCTACGGTAACTGGTTCTAGCTGACAAGTTCCTGTCTTCTAAGAGTTTCCTTCGCTCGAATCAACTGGAGGTTAACGCTTATTGATTCCTATAATTGTGTCGGTAGTTGTGCAAGAAGCAAAAAGTATAACAGGTGGTAATATGAGCTTACCGATTTTTTTTTATCTGCACGTGGTGATCATGGAATACATGTGGGTTTTCCTGCGAGCATGCAGTCTCTGCTCGGAGTTGAAGATCAGCGGATACAGGCAGATTACAGCAGAATATACGACAAGTTCGAGGTCCCAGCGAGCAACAGCCGAGGTGGTGGCTATGTGGCTGGCGAATCAAGTGATGTGTCGTCAAAAGAGGCTGACATAAGCCCTTCGAATTCCGCTGCTGACGCCGATGTCAGGTTGTGATCGCATATCACCCCCACACCTTAATGACAGTCGTTCAGTGCGTGCAAGAGACCGTTATTATCACTCCACGTACCTGACTCATGACCAACGCTCATAACCTACCCTAACTCCGAACACTGCCCCTGTGCAAGTACCTGTACATACTGCTCTCACCCTGTGAGTGACGTGATAACGATGAATTTAAAGCAACTTACCCTTATTAGCCCTGTCAAACTATTCGATTTTCATCATTCCTGCAATTGCATCAACCTGATGATAAATTATTGAAAACATATGTTTGCCAAATAATTTTTCTATGTTCAACCTCAGATATTTGCAGAATATAGTTCATCGACGAAATTCCGTATATTAGTTCAAATGTCGTCCGTTTTGGCTAAACTGGAAAATCGATATCCAGCACCATGCGCGAACACCTAATAACGGTTAATAGCAGAGACTTTTTATTACAGTTAGCTTTACACACTGGACGCATGCTCGCTTATGATTGATGAATATTTGTTGGGTTGGGTCGTCAATTTTGGTCTCTGCGCAACAAGAAAGGAAGGAAAGTTCTTGGCAACGACGTAATCTTAACAAGTCTACCAATAAGGATATGAATTACAAATATTTAAGGTCAGCCGGAGCCTAAAACTACTCCAATCGACAGTATCATGGTATATAGTGAACAACTTTGGCTAAAACGCTGGTTAACCAGGGTATAGTTTAGCAGATATTTCTTAAAGGGAAGTGTTGTTTGCACATTTCCCTTTTTTGCAAACGAGTTGAAGCACCGGTGAGCAGCAATATTCGCAATAAGGGTATTTTGTCCAAGAAATGCAGCTTGTTTTAATTGAATGCCTCTGATACCGATAACCAAACATTTTTTAACATATTCTTTTGGTCGGAATTTCATGCGAACTTTTGAAATACACAAAAGGTTGATAATGACTAGCTAAACTGCTTACAGTAGGGCTGTTATACTTATAAAATGCAATTGAATTCTCAAGTGATTTTACTCATGCCAGGAGGCTGACTTTTTAACGAGTTCCTTTGTGACGCTTATGAAAAGTACATTCCGTAAAAAATGGATACTTAGGTAGTATGCATTTATCTAAGTGATTTTTATGTTCCTTCAAAACAAAATCTATTTTATGGAAGCAATTAAGACAATTGTTCTTTCTTGTATGCATTTTGCCGCAAAATACAGCTTCTTCAATTTTTTAAAGCTTTTTTAAACATTCACAATTTTGAAATTTTTATGACTCTGCAATGTTCATTCATAACATAACGTATCCATTAATTTATTTACTTCGCCTCCTGTTTGTGCAATATGATCCTTATCCATTTTAATCTGTTATCTGAAATATGCGACTGCTTCCTCACAACGTGAGAAAAGCGTACTTATTTGAGACGCGATGTACGCCGTATGTAGTTTGGGAACCATGAGTTAAAGTCTAACAGCCGGAAACCTCTAAAATAATTCAGCAATTAAGAAACGTCGTTTCAATCAAAAGTGTAGGTTTAAAAGTGTAATTTTTTAGGGCAGAGGCTGTGCGTAGACTTATAGTCTCTGAAGACGCAGCGTAATACATTTCTCCCTATTTATTTATGCAGTTGGCAAGACACGGATGTGAATAGTTATTTCACTTCCTTTGTCGTCAGAGGTTACTAGAGCTCCAACTGTACGATTACTGCCGGAGAATTAAGTCTGAGTCAGTTGATCGGCCAGTTTTGTATGCAAACGGTCTTCCATTTGAACGTGGGCCCTCTTGACTGGGATTCGGGAAGTGCTCAATCCCACTGCTGTGAAGTCCACAACTCACTTAACATGTTACTGGTGTTGTCTTTGCCCGTAGCGCTTTCTGCGGTCTGCGAAATATCCCCAGACTGAGTCTGACGTTAGACGGCTATGTTTACTTAGCACAACCCCCACATCAGATAATAATACTGTAACTCCCACTCTCTACTAAGTAGTGCTTTATCACCTAAGAGGATAACTAGCAAGTGTAATTTGCAAGGGCCAGCTATGAAATGAGCGCGGCACGTTCCTTTTTCTTCTGTCGGTTGATGTATTAGAGTCTGAAAATTGTAGTGATTTTCGTTTCCATTATTCATTTCAATTGACAAGCCACAAAGGATGCAGCCGCCCCCAGGGAGCCATAAATGCTGGCTATCTGTGGCTTCGCGACTTTCTGAATGGGTAATAAAGTATTTACTTACCCTGTTATTAGGTAAAGCGTAAGAAAGAAATTATTTTACATGCTGATGGAAAACGCCCAAGGAATATCTCCTTTGATGAGTTGTAAACTAAAATCTCCTTATATCATGTTGGATGCACTTTCAGAAACGCTACTCAACTGAAAGTGGAAAATAATAATTTTTTACAAATTCGACAGCAAATGTGAAAGTGTGTTGTCTAGATGATTACACCACCAGCAAGAGATTAGTCTACATTGGTATTGAACCTCACCAGAGTCGAATAAAGAACGTATTTTTTTGAAAATACTTCAGAAATGCACGTGCAGATAGTAGACGTTGTTTTGCCTTGAGGTAACCTCTAATCCTCTTGTCGATTTTGGGGCAAGGATGTTCCAGAGTCTGTCGTAGACAAGAATATCAGCCTGCACGTAGACGTTTATCGGCGGGAAATGGTTGACTTCGCAGACTTAGGCAAGGCCAAGCATCGCGGTAACTTTTTGCAATTTATATGGATTTCAGTAAAATTTGCGTGTTGGCCTCCTCATCCGCATGAATCATGTCTGCGTTTTTTCAGTCTTCGGTGACAATAATACTCGTGTTCCTTTGTAGTGCTGTGCCCATCCCAACTCAGGCGGCCGATAGCTAGGCGGTGGTCTGTGGCTAGAGGTAGAGGAGGGAATGAGGATGGCCCTCGGCGCGCTTCTTTCCTCACTATAATGAATCCAACGCGCTTGAATCTATCGCGGTGCGATTAAGGCCGTGGTTTGGAGGGTTGCCAGTTGGCGGGTAACTTGGACACCGCAGTCAGTTCAGAGTGTCCTGTTGCATTGTGTCGACACCTGCGGACTGAGACTCATATTCAATGGCTCCTTCCTAATGTAGCTCCTGTCGGCAGCATACCGAGCGAGTGGTGCTATTTTGTAGGCGTGTTGAATGTTTGCCGCGCCAGCCGTCTGCACGTTCTTGCATTTCCCGTCTAATTGACTCCCGGTTTGGGTGTGATAAGAGAGTGGGGTAGACACGGCGAGTTTGCTTTCATTGCATTTCTGCCACAGTCACCGCGTGTTTTAATTCGTTGAAGCTCGCAATGGGCATCGTCAAAATCGATGGTCAATCTATCGTTCTTCAATGTACTAAGAACCAAGTGATTACCGTAGGGATGGGCAGCATTGCAGAGAAATAAGCTATCATCTTTCTTAAGACTTACTCCATCTGTTAAAGGTGTTCGTCAATACTGTCTTCTTGAAAGTGATTTCTCCAAAACGACACTGAACGAGTGCGCGAACGTAAATTCAGCATGCAACCTGAGGTAGAATGAGAACAACTGGATACTTTCATCCAATCGTCTAACCCAACAAACTAGAGAAACCTGTTTTGCATTGAAATGTATATTTCATCCCATTCATCAAATTAATTATGTGCACTAGCAACCTCAATATTTCAAAATTCCTAAAAAACGATCATTTTTGCCGATTATTACTGCACCTGCAGCTATTTGAATACCTCAACAAAATGATCATCCAGGATGTCAAGAAAGGCAAACGAGCATATTCGATTAATTCGTCATTTTACACGATTAATAATATAAGGGAGGGTAAAATAAGCAGAAGTCTAAGCAACCAATCAGCATTGGTTAGGGGGGAGGGGAGGTGTTAAGGGATCAAAGAGGTCAGATTTTGGTCATAATTAGTGACCAGGGAGGGGCAGAGGACCGTCGTCTTTGTCTCGTGGTTTGTTGTGGGCGTGAGGACGCAAGCTGTCATCGTATTGTGGGCATCTACGCCTTCATATAAATATCTACATATATGTAGAACAAAGGTTCGTCGGCAAATTGAGTTACACTCGTGAATTTCCGCGCTGGTGACACTTGCTCTTCGTCAGATGGAATAAAAGTGAGGGCTGGGATTGTCGCACTTGAGGGTTTTGGGGCAGAGGTCACATAGAACATTAGTGAGGACGTGGAATGACGCACTAGGGTGACGCAAATACTACTGTTATAGGCGTTGCAAGTGAAAGGGGGGGTGTGAACTTCTCGATTGTGAGCCACGTGTTCGAAGGAGCTGCATAATCAGCTAAGTTCCACTTGGCCGAGCACGGATCGACCGCTGTTATTTCAGGTGGGGCACAAGTTCTTCGACCATACGCGAAAACCGGCGCAATGTGAATCAAGATCCACGTGCCTGTTAATACTGTGTGTGACGGTATGGCAAGCTTCGAGAAATTCTCGTGCCTGTAATGTATTAGACGTGGCGATCACTTCAGTTCCGCCCATTTAAAGCACAGGTCATTATCAATAGCGTGCGCGAACACATCCTCGGTCACATCTACGAATAGCCAGTTGATGTGCATGTATGCGGGGCCCCAGTTTCCGACCTTTATGACCTATGTAAACGCTGGGACAATCAGCACATGGCATGCGACAAATCACATTTGTTTGGTGCTCTTTCAGAATGTTGTCCTCAACGCGAGATAGGGCTGTTCTCAGTGAGGACGCCGGCTTGTGAGCGATGCTGATGCGGAGTCGATTTAATTGTCAGACGATCACTCCAGAAATGTCCAGAATGTCCCTTCTACGACAACTGTCCTCAGATTGTCTCTGACGTCCGAGACAGTTTTTCACGAAATTCATCGGATATCCGGTCAATCGGAATAATTAGTAAAAGTCGGCAAGTTCTCTTTTAAGCAGATGCTCGCTGCTACAGTACCGAAAGTCGTGGTGAGAAGGCAAATTCAGGCAGCTTCTTTTGTGGGCCGCTGCATGTTTGCTCCTATTATTCAGGATTATTTAGGCGTAAGAGTCTTTCCTGTCGACACTGGTTTCCAGATTTTCGTCACTTAACCTTCTCACCCGAACGTCGAGGAACGGAAGTGAGTTTATTATTGTCTGTTTGCGGGCAAATTGGATGGCGGGGAAGACAGCATTAAGACTTTGATGTAGTCACTCAACTTCGCAAGTTTTGATGGTAACAAAGGTTTCGTCTACGTTGAGGAGCCATATTTTGGATCTCAGCGTTTGAAACATGGCTTATTTGAGTCTCTTCGTTCGGCGAACCCACAGGGTGCCCTTCACTTGCTGGTAATACTTATCTTCAAATTGACAATAATTCTTAAGGCAGTGCCCAAACATGTCTATGTCGGAATGTTATCGAAAACGTACTACAACGCATAAATGCCACCACCAATGTCGCTCGTAGGGAAAAGTGAGTCAAACTTCAAGAAATGCTTCAAGTTCGTTTTACGCCTATCAAAGACAGGACTATACCTGTGAGGGTTGTAAATCTTTCTAAGAGGAGTCTCACGCCCGCCAACACCAGCGTCCTGAAGACAACCATGCAGAAATACGCAGCTGTGCTACCGGCCTCCTTCAAAAATTTCCAGGCCACTCATGCTGTCATAAGACTCCGTACGTCCTCTCGCCTCCCAACATAGCCCGAGACCAGGACAACGGGACGGAATGAACTAACAGGCATTTCGCATGTTGCGTGGTCAGGATTGCTGCCTCCAAACAAATGACTTCTTTGAACGGGCCACCACCTCTAGGCTGCGAGGACGCTCCCTCAAATTACGTGTGACTGGGGCAAGACTTGACCCAAGAAAATTCTTTTTTCTAAGAGGGTAATCCAGGCATGGAATGCCCTTCCTGCGGATATTGTCATGTCCCCTTCCGTGGATGTTTTTAAGGCATACCTAGACCGATTAAATGAGTATCGTCACGATTAAGTACTCCAAATCCAATCACTGAAGTATTCCGAATCCAAAAATTGAAGCGCTCTACATTCAAACCCTGAAATGCTATAAATGCTATATATATACTAATATTAATCTGTAAGTAGTATTATTATTAGTACTTAACCAAATGAGTTTCTGACATTATCTACCTATGACGTCTCTACTCACTATGCGATCTGCGCCGATCGTGTCTGAGGACGCATCTACCGCACCTATGGTCCTAGGCTACGCGGCCCTGTCACACCCTTTCTCGTATGGACTGACTGCTGACGACGTGGCGGGTTCCTCGGCTCTTGGCACAGCAAAGGCGTATCATGGTCGCATCTCCGGTCTGTGGGACGTTCTCGTGACTCCGAGGTCTCCTCCTCGTATGGTCCTTCGGATGTAGATATTACTCGTCATGGACGCCATGGCTACCATCAACATTCACAGAAGCATCATGCCCCTATCATTCACATACTTCCCCATGAGCGACTGTTGTTCTCCTAAAAACCAAAAATGACATTCCATTTTGAATTATGAGCCAGCCTTAGGAGTTTTTTCACTGTCTGCTCTTCTTCCTCAGTTACACTGCTGGCTCGTGTAAACTGAGTGTGAGTTTATTACTTGAAACAAGCGAGTAGTCGTTTGAAATTGTGTCAACGACTTCTTTAGAATGTTTGGCTTTGCCGACGCATTTCTTAAAACTTATGTATCAAGAGGGAGTTCAAAGGCGTTTGCCTATATTTCTTTTAATAAATTTGACTTGACTTTAATTATCAGAACCCTTCCCCACTCTGATCCCAAATCATGACTAGTATTTGACTCCTTTGAGTCCTTAATATTTCTCTACACTCGCCCTTTACTTACTACTTATTGGCTGCTTAAGCGTTTGTTTGCCCTGCCATTTCTCGCAAGCTTCGTATTAGCCATGACGATCACCTCGTTGCCATCCCAATTGAATTGGTGATCGCACTCAAGGGATTACGCAAATACGAGTGATAAAGAGTCCCGTTGGTGGACGGCTGACTTATGTTTCTTGATGCGAGTATAAAAGCGTCGGCCTGTTTGGCCAATATAAACACAAGGGCAACCAGCGCACGGTATAGGTTAATGATGTTACTTAGTTGTTCCACGGGTAGGCGGTCCTTTACTCGACATGGGCTGGTGCTCAGTAAGCATTTTGGCTTGTGGGCGACGGATATGCCGAAATGACTTAGTTGCCGAGAGATGATTTCAGGTATTCCATTCACGTAGGGTAGATAACAAAATTTCCGTGGCGCTATATCTTATTTGGGAGGAAAGTTTTGTGCTTGACCCCGACGTCTAAGGCAATTTTTGACAAAGCTTGTAGGATTTTTGTTGGCCCGGAATACTTTGTACAAATACGCAAGTTCTCTTTCGAGTTAACCATCATTACTGCAATTATAATGGGCCCGTTGGAAAAGAGTACGAACAAATCTTCTTTTATGGGCCGCAGGGTAATTACTCTTACAGTTGAGGATGATTTCTGTAGTGGAGTCCTTTCTGTAGACGCTTTTTGCGAGTTCGCCATCCGTGAGTTTTTGTATTCTCACGTCAAGGAATGGGAGTGTATCACATGTTGCCTCTTCGCGGGTAAATTGTATTTCTGAGAAGACCCCATTTAGACTCTGGTGCAGCCATTCGACGTCGCAAGTCTTTATGATGACGAATGTGTCGTCTTCCTAGCGGAGCCACATGTTTCATTTTACAGCTCGAAAACTTTCTATTGTACTCTCTATAAGACTAGTTCGGCCAGTAGCCCCAATATTGGCGAGCCCTTTGGGGTGCCCTTCATCTGCTAAGACTAATTGCCATCAATGTTTTTTGAGACAGAGCTCAAGTATGCCCTAAACGTGTTGTTTTGGAATATCAATAGGATTTTCATCTAAGCGCCGCTCTATACTATCGATGGTTAAAGCGTGCGACATAGAAGAAAACAGGGCAACAACGTAGAATGACAAATTAAATTCGTCAGAATTTACTTGAAGTCCTCGAGTTCTATGCAGGAATGCCTGTGAGTTTTTTACGCTGTATCACGATCCATCACTCAGGTGCTTTAGTTTCCTGCAAAGCCATTTGGCGAGGTATTATGCGGGGGTCTAATTAGTGGTGCTATAACCCTCAATGGTGTGTCGGCTTTGTGCATTTTTGGAAGGCCATACGCATGTGCGATGCGAGGGTCGCTAAGGTTGATAAATTTGGCGTACTCAGGGGTGATGAGTTTCAACCGAGCAAGCTCGTTCGCCTTCTTCTTTATAACAGCATTTTGTCTTTTATTTGGGTCAGCATCGAATGTTGTGTATGGCTCTATGTCATTTTTGTATTTGCCTAATAATGCATTAGCCGAATATGTTTGTTCGCCTTACTTGACCCCCCGAAATAACCATCGATACACATTCACAGAGTAGATTGACTATCTAGAATAGTGACTCAGAATTCCTCGGATGTTTGACAGCCAAGCTGAAGGTCCACCTTGTTATAAGGCACCTGAATTGCCCACGACCACCAGAGATTTGCCTACCAAATGAATTCGTGACCAAACTCCATAAATGCATTGTGAATAAGGAAGAATAGCATGAGTAGGGGTAGGAATGCGATGTAGCATGCCACATAACCCGAAGATAATTCAGCCACACAAAGTTGCATTTCATGACTGGGTTTCTTTCTGTTTCCTCAAAAACCCGCAATCTGTAAAAAATATATCACTTACGAGTTTTCACTTATAACTATGAGTTTTTCTTCCTTGATAAAGTCAAAATGGCTGCCTAAATTTTAATCATTTGGAAGCCAAAGTCTGGTTCAAATTTGAACTTAAAACGGATTAACTTTTAGCTGAGATAAAGTCCGAGGTTGTATGCAGAACACACAATGTCCACCCACTCAGCATCTTATCTGACTATGGCGTGCATACCATAGTCCAACTTCATCGCAAACCTTTAGCAGACCAATAAAATGTCTTTTTTTGGTATGGAAAAAGTTTTGATTTAACGTACACGGGCATCATACAGCGCGCAGTTTTCTAAACTCAAAACACAACCGCAAGTGTGTAACGTGTCTACATGTTTCGGTATTTTTGAGAGTATTTTTGAAGCAAGAGACTTCTTTTTTAATGTAGCATTTAATTTTGACGGACTTTGACACCAAATGAATATACAGAAGTATTCGTAAAAATTCGGGGACCAGATATCGCGTTGCTCATTTCCGAAATAAAACGTAGTAGAGGGGGGCGGATTCGTGGACAAAATTATTTTTGAACTGCCGTTTCGGAACACTTCTTGCTTTCATTGTCCGTGTATTGTAGTTGCTACGTCTGATGGTCTTGCGTTAACCAGTCTTGCCAACTGCCTCGTATTATACCAATATTTGACGCGCGAATTTTGACCTATCCTCTCGCTGCTGAATACATCTGTTCTTCCTGACGGGACGACATTAACTAATTGTCGGACGAACTAGCGTCACCTTTGTCCACTTTGCGTCAGCGTAGTTGTAGTCGGGTTAATGTACTTGATCTCCATCCCCACGTGAACCGGTGCACTGATCGCTCGCTGTTATGCCCTTACTTTGTTTTCCGCTTCGCGGGTGCATTGATGAGACAATGTTTGTTGTTGGCAGCGTGACCTATGACCGCAACCCCTATTTTCCGTGAGTGTAGGTTCTCGCTACTGCGTGCTCGCTGGTCCTACTGGCCCTGTCCGAGTTGCTTTGAGCCTCGTTGCAAGGGCCGGGTAGGCGAGGTTAAAATCAATAGCTCTGTTGATGTTGCCAGTTCAGGACCCATTATAGAACACTAGCCTGGCAATCTTCTCATTGGCTCTGCCGATTACCTTCGAGTACTCAGCGGATCAGCTGTTGCAAGTGACCATAAACCAAAGCCACCTTGCCTACACGGTTGGTTGCATGTTCATTTTCGTGGAATCTTGCGCTCAGGCGTTTGCTCTTGTAACTGCAATACTTTGCCAGTGGAATCGAGCAGGGTTTCGAAACGTCAGTTCAAAAATAATATGGTCTACAAATCTGCTCCTCTTCTTGGAGTCACACACAGACCGGAAGCAACCATAAGGCGTCAGGTAGTGAAGCCGAAAGACCCACTGCCAGGGCAAGAAACATCTGGGGTCGTCTACAGGATCTGGTGCAGTTGCGGTCGAATCAACTATGTCGGAGAAACTGGCAGACTTCTAAAGACGCGAATTGCCAAACATGTGGCAGCAGTGCGGCGAAATGATGCCAATTCTAAAGTAGCGGCTCATTCGACGAGACCCGGCCACACCTTTAAATTTGATGAGGCCGAAATTCTCGCAAGAGGTGACCATCGGGTGAGCCGAGAGATACTTGAGTTATGGTTCAGGGACCCCCAATCCGTAAACAAGTGCTACGATTTGCCCAACCCATATTCAATGCTGAGACTCAATTTGGCCAAAGCAAGTCGTCACTTGAGGAACGGGCAGGCCATCATCTCATCTTACGCCAACACCGGAGAGCCAGATGGCCGAACAATCATCACGCCCGTGCCCACCGCCCGTGATTAAAGTTCAACAGGTCAGAGCCCGCGTGCCGTCCAACAAACTATCCACGCGCAAGAAGGCAATTAACGTAATTATCGTTGTGTGTTTCCAGCAATGACTGTATTCTAAAAATACTGCAAACTTCTGTGCATGCATTACCCTTTTCTGTTACTTATGTCTCTGATGATGAATCCGCGACGGATGTCGAAACGCCAAGCGAATAAACGTATTATCCCAGCAATCGAGTCTTCTCTTTCTCAATTGCTTCGTGGGACACGCATGTTCGCTTGTATCCGAAACCAAACCCCCTAACTAAAGTCAGATTTTTTCATGCTTCTCCAAATATTGGGCCGAGAGAAGATGGGTAACGTCCTTTTGTGAAACGTCTGTGCAAGCAAGCAGGTAAGTTTTGAGTTTCTGACGACTTCATTGGGCTGCTGATTAATTGCGAATAACGCTTTTTTATTTCTGTCAACTTTTAGAAACCTTCAATACAGATAATTATCCGCAAAGGGTTGTCCCGAATCCGAGAGCAAGCGATCTGCCTATACTTTTCACCTGCACTGAAGATCCGCATGGGGTTGAAATTGTGGAATAGTTTTCTTAGAATCAATTCTAGATATAGCCTGTGACATATCACTGTGACTTATTGCAGTGTTGTTATTTTACGCACTTTTCTTGGCACTGCGGTAAAACAAAGTTCCTTCATTCAAGTTATCTCATGTTTGATAAAACATACATGGCCGTCCTTATCAAAACATGTTCTCATTTAGAAAAAAAACTTCATATTTTAAAATATTACAACTTATAGTTATTACAGCATCTCTTATACTCTCTTCTAATCTTAAACGAAATGTGTCATC
>JAYGXS010000010.1:7858962-8013168 GCA_036362985.1 Ligula intestinalis
GAGGCACGTTATATATGACGACAGATAAACGATTGAAATAAAACGCTCTACGGGGTCATTTATGAACTGACGTTGAGTTTTGTCTGTTGTGGCTCGGCTTTTAATACGCTACTCTCCAGAATCCATATCCGAAAACAAATGCTCCAGTGACATACAGCTTAAATATGTATTGAATTTTGTGGCATAGCATTGCGGATGCAAATACATCGGGCGCACGCAAAGGCAGTTGGCAATGCGGTCAGCTGAAACTATGCCTAAGTGGTTGCTCAAAGCGGAACATAAAGTAACCAAGAGTTCAATCACTAAGCCCTTAGCGGACGCTGACCATACAGTCGACCAAACAACTGCACTTCGTACTTCGTACAACTGTACGTCGTACTTCGGGTGACGACTGGGCGTCTCCTACGGTTTTCGGAGGCCGCTGCAATGCGGAGAAGAAAGCCAGAGCTCTGTAAGCAGCTGGACCATGTGATCAACCTCGCATTGCCGTGGTAACGATCGATAAACTCACTTCTGCTTACGCCTCCTCGTCACCCTAAGGACTGGCAGCTACCCTGTCCCTGCCCCAACCACCCCCCTTTCAACCACGTCCTGCTATGCTGTGACAATTAACTCCCCCCTCCTCCACCCCTCACTATGCGCCCGCATCTATGACTAATTGTTTCTACGCCCTTTACCTATCATGTTTCACCCTTCGAGACCGACACTTAATTGGACATTTAATTCTCTCATTAATAGGCAACGACCGTTTGCAGCTGATTGAGAGGTCACGAAATTTCATAAAGTCATTAAATTCTGCCGGTCGCGGGGGCGTCTTCGCTAACATTTCTTAAGTTCAATGTGACTTTGTTATGGTCTTTGTGCAAGTACTGGCCCTTGGAGCATGCCATAATAGCAAGAAAAACCGACTCTAATTTAGAGTCATCTCCTCTTCCAATCGTTTTTGGAATTTGATTGGTTGTCAGCGCCCGGATAATCACGTTGCTTTGGGCCCAACTACTAGCTCCCTTTCTTATTGGCTGATCGTTCGGTCGCAGAGGCCGCTTTCTGCTGTTGAAAGCTGTTGCACGCTGTTGCCATTTCTCGCAAGCTTCGTATTAGCCATGGCGATCACCTCGTTGCCATCCCAATTGAATTGGTGATCACACTCAAGGGATTGCGCAAATACGAGTGATAAAGGGTCCGGTTGGTGGACGGCTGACTTATGTTTCTTGATGCGAGTATAAAAGCGTCGGCCTGTTTGGCCAATATAAACACAAGGGCAACCAGCGCACGGTATAGGTTAATGATGTTACTTAGTTGTTCCACGGGTAGGCGGTCCTTTACTCGACATGGGCTGGTGCTCAGTGAGCATTTTGGCTTGTGGGCGACGGATATGCCGAAATGACTTAGTTGCCGAGAGATGATTTCAGATATTCCATTCATGTAGGGTAGATAACAAAATTTCCGTGGCACTATATCTTATTTGGGAGGAAAGTTTTGTGCTTGACCCCGACGTCTGAGGCAATTTTTGACAAAGCTTGTAGGACTTTTGTTGGCCCGGAATACTTTGTACAAATACGCTAGTTCTCTTTTCCAGTTAACCATCATTACTGCAATTACAGTGGGCCCGTTGGAAAAGAGTACGAACAAATCTTCTTTTACGGGCCGCAGGGTGGTTACTCTTATAGTTGAGGATGAATTCTGTAGTTGAGTCCTTTCTGTAGACGCTTTTTGCGAGTTCGCCATCCGTGAGTTTTTGTATTCTCACGTCAAGGAATGGTAGTGTATCACCTGTTGCCTCTTCGTGGGTAAATTGTATTTCTAAGAAGACCCCATTTAGACTCTGGTGCAGCCATTCGACGTCGTAAGTCTTGATGATGACGAATGTGTCGTCTTCCTAGCGGAGCCACATGTTTCATTTAACAGCTCGAAAACTTTCTATTGTACTCTCTATTAGACTAGTTCGGCCAGTTGCCCCAATATTGGCGAGCCCTTTGGGGTGCCCTTCATCTGCTAAGACTAATTGCCATCAATGTTTTTTGAGACAGAGCTCAAGTATGCCCAAAACGTGTTGTTTTGGAATATCAATAGGATTTTCATCTAAGCGCCGCTCTATACTATCGATGGTTTAAACGTGTGACATAAAAGAAAACAGGGCAACAACGTCGAATAACATCATACATTCGTCAGAACTTACTTGAAGTCCTCGAGCTCTATGCAGGAATGCCTGTGAGTTTTGGACGCTGTATTACGATCCATCACTCAGGTGCTTTAGTTTCCTGCAAAGCCATTTGGCGAGGTATTATGCGGGGGTCTAATTAGTGGCACTAGCACCCTCAATAGTGCATCGGCTTTGTGCATTTTTGGAAGGACATACACATGTGCGATGCGAGGGTCGTTAAGGTTGATCAATTTGGCGTACTCAGGGGTGATGAGTTTCAACCGAGCAAGCTCGTTCGCCTTCTTCTTTATAACAGCATTATGCCTTTTATTTGGGTCCTCATCAAATGCTGTGTACGGCTCTATGTCATTATTGTATTTGCTTGATAATGCATTAGTCGAATATGTTTGTTCGCCTTACTTGACTCCACGAAATAATCATTTATACACATTCACAGAGTAGATTGACTATCTAGATCAGTTTTGCTCACCAGTGACTCAGAATTCCTCGGATGTTTGACAGCCAAGCTGAAGGCTGAAGGCACCTGAATTGCCCACGACCACCAGAGGTTTGCCTACCAAATGAATTCGTGACCAAACTCCATAAATGCATTGTGGATAAGGAAGAATAGCATAAGTAGGGGTAGGAATGTTATGTAGCATGCCACAGAACCCGAGGATAATTCAGCCACACAAAGGTGCATTTCATGACTTAAAGAAAGGATTAACTTTTTGCTGAGATAGTCTGAGGTTGTATGCAAACCACACAATGTCCATCCACTCAGAATCTTATCTGCGCACTACATAATGCTGCCTATGGCGTGCCCACCACAGTCTAAATTCATCGCAAACCTTTAGGAGACCAATAAAATTTCTTTTTTCTAGTATGGGAAAAGTTCTTATTTAACGTACACGGGCATCATACAGCGCGCAGTTTTCTAAACTCAAAACACAACCGCAAGTTTGCAATGTGTCTACATGTTTCGGTATTTTTGAGAGTATTTTTGAAGCAAGAGACTTCTTTTTTAATTGAGCATTTAATTTTGACGGACTTTGACACCAAAAAAATGTACAGCAGTATTCGTAAAGATTCGGGGACCAGATATCGCGTTGCTCATTTCCAAAATAAAACGTAGCAGAGGGGGACGGATTCGTGGACCAAATTAATTTTGAACAGCCATTTCGGAACACCTCTTGCTTTCATCGTCAGTGTATTGTAGTTGCTACGTCTGGTGGTCTTGAGTTAACCAGTCTTGCCATCTGCCTCGTATTATACCAATAATTGACGCGCGAATTTTGACCTATCCTCTCGCTGCTGAATACATCTGTTCTTCCGGGCGGGACGACATTAACTTATTGTCGGACGAGCTAGCGTCACCTTTGTCCACTTTGCGTCAGCATAGTTGTCTTCGGGTCAATTAACTTTATCCCCATCCCCACGTGAACCGGTGCACTGATCGCTCGTTGCTATGCCCTTACTTTTTTTCCGCTTCGCGGGTGCATTGATGAGACAATTTTTGTTGTTGGCAGCGTGACCTATGACCGCAACCCCTATTTTCCGTGAGTGTAGGTTCTCGCTACTGCGTGCTCGCTGGTCCTACTGGCCCTGTCCGAGTTGCTCTGAGCCTCGTTGCAAGGGCCAGGTAGGCGAGGTTAAAATCAATAGCTCTGTTGATGTTGCCAGTTCAGGACCCATTATAGAGCACTAGCCTGGCAATCTTCTCATTGGCCCTGCCGATTACCTTCGAGTACTCAGCGGATCAGCTGTTGCACGTGACCATAAATCAAATCCACCTTGTCTATACGGTTGATTGCATGTTCATTTTCGTGGAATCTTGTGCCCAGGCGTTTGTTCTTGCAACTGCAATACTTTGCCAATGGAATCGAACAGGGTTTCGTAACGTCAGTTCACACATAACATGGTCTACGAATCTGCTCCTCTTCTTGGAGTCACACACAGACCGGAAGCAACCATAAGGCGTCAGGTAATGAAGCCGAAAGACCCACTGCCAGGGCAGAAACATCTGGGGTCGTCTTCAGGATCTGGTGCAGTTGCGGTCGAATCAACTATGTCGGAGAAACTGGCAGACTTCTAAAGACGCGAATTGCCAAACACGCGGCAGCAGTGCGGCGAAATGATGCCAATTCTAAAGTAGCGGCTCATTCGACGAGACCCGGCCACACCTTTAAATTTGATGAGGCCGAAATTCTCGCAAGAGGTGACAATCGGGTGAGCCGAGAACTAATTGAGCCATGGTTCAGGGGCCCCCAATCCGTAAACAAGTGCAACGATTTGCCAAACTCATTTTCAATGCTGAGACTCAATTTGGCCAAAGCAAGGCGTCACTTGAGGAACGGGCAGGCCACCGTCTCATCTTACGCCAACACCGGAGAGCCATATGGCCGAACAATCATCAGGCCCGAGCCCACCGCCCGTGATTAAAGTTCAACAGGTCAGACCCCGCGTGCCGTCCAACAAACTATCCACGCGCAAGAAGGCAATTAACGTTAATTCTCGCTGTATGCTTGCAGTAATGACTGTATCCTATAAATACTGCAAACTTCTGTGCAAGCATTACTCTTTTCTGTTACTTATGTCTCTGATGATGAATCCGCGACGGATGTCGAAACGTCAGGCGAATAAACCAATTATCCCAGCAATCGAGTCTTCTCTTTCTCAATTACTTCGTGGGACACGCATGCTCGCTTGTATATGAAACCAAACCCCCTAACTAAAGTCAGATTTGTTCATGCTTCTCCAAATATTGGGCCGAGAGAAGATGGGTAACTTCCTGTTGCGAAACGGCTGTGCGAGCAAGCTGGTATGTTTTGATTTTCTGACGACTTCATTGGGCTGCTGATTAATTGCGAATAACTTTTTTATTTCTTTCAACTTTTAGAAACATTCAATGCAGATAATTATCCGCAAAGGGTTGTCCCGAATCCGAGAGCAAGCGATCTGCCTATACTTTTCGCCTGCACTGAAGATCCGTATGGGGTTGAAATTGAGGCATAGATTTCTTAGAATCAATTAAAGATATGGCCTGTGACATATCGCTGTGAGTTATTGCAGTGTTGTTATTCTACACACTTTTCTTGGCACTGCGGTAAAACAACGTTCCTTCATTCAGGTTATCTCATGTTTGGTAAATCATACATGGCCGTTCTCATCAAAACATGTTCTCATTTATAAAAAAGACTATATTTTAAAATATTACAACTTACAGTTATTACAGCATCTCTTACACTCTCTTCTAATCTTAAACGAAATTTGTCATCTGTGTGTCCACTGATTACAGGTTTGCCAAAAAAATATTCACTGATGTCTGGTCCAAACCACAGCTCACATTTCATCAACGATGCTTTGTAATTTAAGCGAAGAACTGGCTTCGCCAGCTTATACTTAAGTAAGCAGAAAAAATCCTCTTTTAAGTAAAACAAAGTCTTATGTTGCCTAGTGCATGCTTTACTTATCGATCTTATACTGATGGCCCAGTAAGAAACAACCTCATATTTACGTCTTGCGCGTTCTCAGGTAAACGCCTATTGGTCAGTACATCTGAAATAGAACTACAACGGCTATATATACTGCGGGCAACTGTAGTGTGTGTATTTTCCGACAGGGACATGAGCGAGTCATATACATTCTGGACTTGCAGTGACTCACATAAATGGCCTGACGCGTTTGACATCCTACTTATCATGAGTTCAGGCCTAGGACTCCTGTTAAACGCCATCGTAGCCATACTCCTATTTCTGTTGCGCGGACCCTGCAAGACGAGTTTAGCCCTCCTGCGAGGCCTAGTTGTGTCCTGTGGGATGGCATGTTTGGTCAGCTTCATCAAGTATGTAACACCAAAAATGGAAAAAACGCCCTTTTACCACTTCAACTGCTTCGTCTGCATCTTCTGGACCAGTCGATTCTTCTACTGGATCTTCTTAGTCATCGATTCCCAATTCCTTTTCTTCTTCGCCGTTTATCGATTTCTCGATGTGACCGGTGCTGACGACTACAAGATGATATCAGAAGAATATCAGATACTCGCATACAGCACCACAATCACCGTCTTCAGTATCTTTATCACCCTACCGCAGACTTTCTCCGAGAATATAGTGGGTGATGATTGCAACTGCTTCAATCGTAAGATCAAAATGCCTCTTCTATCACTAGTATATGCGCAAGTCTACGTCTGGATAGTAATCCTGATTGTTTTTGACGGTTGCGTCCTAGCCTACGTTAGTGTTCGCCTTCTGCGTTTGTTGAGGACGCCTGCAGAGTGCAGACGTGAAGACAAGTTGGAACTGCTACATTTCTACAACACCACCTTAAGTGAGAGTCACGCATCGGCAAATACCATTTGGAGAGGGATGAAAACCTCGCTGTGTGTTATTCCTCTGTTTGTCAGCTACTTGGTGCTCTTATCGTATGATCAGTTCTACCAGTTAGCCAGCGCAGTCGATCTCACTACGTATGTCATAGGGGCCCCAGCTCAGAGATTTGGCGAACTCTTGATCGTCACAAACTGCGTCAACGTGCCGATAATCGTCGTTGTCTACATTCACCCTCTAAGAATGGGCGTGAAAAAATGCTGGAAGGCACTGGCAGGTAACATACAAAAACATATATAGATATATAAAAACTTCGGAAGCCTGCATAGTTAATGCATACGCGTGTGTTTGCAGGATCTAGTGTTCAAGTTTGAATTCGGGCTCTCTTGTTTTCCAATAAATCGAATTTTATGAAATTCAAGAGTGTTTTCCTGGATCATAAAAGTTAACACAGCAGGAGATGAATGAACCGGAGGACTAAAGTCAGCTCATTCACAAAATCACGGACTGAGCAATTACACCAGCTAAACACTAATAGTAAGTATGTGTACAATTTTAGAAAAGTGCGATACTGGGAGATAGATGCAATGCAGAGTAGTTGAAGAACTGGATAAACGCATATGTCAAAGACACCTGAAAACTGAACTGCTGTGATTATGCGCAACGTTTGAGCAAGTTAGAATTCAAATTATGCAATAATATTAGCTTAAACGTAATTCTAGCAAAACCGCTGCACGATACGATCACGTAAAATTGGCATTTTTAACATTTCCTCATCCATCAGTACGCGGTGGATGCTGTAGTTCTTCTGATGTGGATTCTGGAAAGCAGCGAAATAAGTGTCGAGCCACGCTACACGAAACTGTAGGTGGGTACGCACATGACCCCCGATTTATCGCCTGCAGTAAAATATAACGTGCCTCCGGAAGCGACCATTTTTTTGAGCAAGCCAAAGATCACGAGTTGGGCAGAATTAAATTACGTCATGAAATTTCGTGACCTCTCCATCAGCTGCAAACGCGCGTTGCCTATTAATAAGAGAATTAACTGTCCAATTAAGTGTCCGTCTCAATGGGTGAAACAGTATAGGTAAAGGGAGTAGAAACAATTAGTCATAGCTATGGGCGCATAGTGAGGGGTAGAGGGGGGGAGGTAATTTTCACAGCATAGCAGTTGATGAAAGCCAGCAGGACGTGGTTAAAAGGGGGGGGGAGTTAGAGCAGGGGCAGGGATCAGGGTAGCAGTCAGTCCTAAGAGTGACCAGGAGGCGTAAGTGGGAATGAGTTTATCGATCGTTACCACGGCAATACGAGGTTGACCACATGGTCCAGCTGCTTATGGAGCTCTGTCTTTCTTCTCCGCATTGCAGCGGCCTCCGAAAAACGTAGGAGACGCCCGGTCGTCGCCCAGAGTACGAGGTACAGTTGTACGAAGTACGAAGTGCAGTTGTTTGGTCGACCGTAGGGCCAGTGCCCAATATGTGCTTCATGTGTGAACTCTTGGGTCCTTTATGTTCCGCTCTGAGCAACCACTTTGTTATGTGTTCAGCTGACCGCATTGCCAACTGCCTTTGCGTGCGCCCGATGTATTTGCATCCGCAACGCTATGCCACAGAATTCAATACATATTTACGCTGAATGCCACAGGAGCATTTTGTTTTCGGATATGGATTCTGGAGAGTAGCGTATTAAATGCCGAGCCACACCAAACAAAACTCAACGTAAGTTCATAAATGACCCACTATAGCGTTTTATTTCAATCGTTTGTCTGTCGTCATATATAACGTGCCTCTCGAAGCGAACACCTGGCTAAGTATTTCGCGTGAATTCCAGTTTAAAGATTCTGTATCTGCCACACTCCCTTCACTAACAATAGACTTGTTCCAATAGCAAGAAAATGTCAAGACGATTGAAGGTTGATTTCAGCGTTTTCTAATCGACCAATTTTTTGCCGGTTTTCTGCCTCCATTTGGCACAGTTGCGAGGGCAGTGGGTCCTCTGCTTTACTATCAGATGCGGAGTAAATTTCTACATTATTTTAGGTAATACTGTCATGGTTGCTGTTACGTCTGCTTTTATCAACCCCGAAATAATTTCAGTATTTTAGCACACCGTTTAGCACATGCTTTAAACCGGGCTTGACATAACCCCACTAGGTGTAAGTAGGCACATGTCTGCAGTTATTTTGACCTATAATTCTGCTGCATGTCTAGCCTTTCACTAATTTGGAATGTTGTGTGGATAAAAAAGGACTTCAGTATGTGCTCATTCTTTTTTTCATGTGATGATGCAGAACTAGTATGGGAATTCTGAAACTGCCTGTGGTTATATTTAACTGGAGACATGGATCCTCGCATAGGGGGGTGGAAGCGCGCATGAAGTACAACATGTCACACGGGATTTCGCTAAACAGGCAGGCTTTCCGCTGTTCTGCGTATAACCTGCGCATAAAGGGCAACATACTACATTGGTTTTCTCCGCCCACCTCCCTCCTCCAAAGTAACAATGCATAATAGCCATTGCTAGAAGGGGCAATATAATAGGCACACTGTCCTATGTTCTCTGCATTAACTAGAGGGTTTTAATAGCAAACTTCCCTCTCTGTTTGACAAGTGTGATTTATATATAAACACGTAGGAAGTAGTTTATAACTTCATCGAGGTCATTTTTAAAATTTAACTATCACATATTAGTAGTGGGAGAGATTCGAGATCGAAACTCGAGTGGTGCAGCAATTTCAGCGGCAACAAAAATGTTGAGTTTCGCTACCTGACGATGGTTAATAAGTCACAAATAGCCATCCTAGCGTCTCCCTGTCTTTATCGGTAATACCAAAAATAGCATATATATGTGTGACCGGTCACATAGCCAGCGTAAAACTTTTAAACTCATCAAGCCTCAAACGAATATACAAGACGCACAAATTATCCAGAACACGTAAAAGATGGAGGCAATTTGTAGTGGAAGCGGCCAACTGACGTTTTATGGTCTTCGATTATGGGCAACAGAAATGCACCTCATTCGCATGAAGGTACCAGACGAAGGGCTTAGTGTTCAGCAGCCGGTGAGAATGCATTATCAATCCAGAAGACGACTCCATCGCTGGGACAATAAATTCGCCTGGCGTTTCGATACCCGTTGCAGATTCATCATCAGAGGCATAGTCATAGACCAAAGGCAGATAGGGTAGTACATGCAGAAGTTTGCAGTATTTATAGGATACAGTAATTACTGCAAACATGCGACGACAATTAACCGTAATTGCCTTCTAGAGTAATGGCGGTCTGTTGAACGGTATGTGGGCTCTGACCTACTGACCTTTCATCACACGTGGCTGACTCCAGTCTTGCTGATTGCCCGGTCATCTGGCCCTCTGATACTGTTAAAGGATAAGGTCGTGACCTGTCTGTTCCCCGAGCAGCGACTTGCTTTGGCCAAATTGAGTCTCAGCACCAACTATGGACCGGCAAATCGTTGCACTTGTTGATGGATTGGGGCTCCGGCGATCGAGTCGTCTTCGTCTCAATTACTTCCTAGGACATGCATGTTCACTTGCATTGGCAAACTAGTATTTGTTGTCTTAAAAGATGACCGGAATTCAAAATAGGTATATCAGTTACTCCCGGATAACCAGCCATAATCAGCTGCGTAATATATTATCCTCCAATTACAGCACATTGCACACAGTCGAATCCAAAGGAAATAATGACTACATCATAACATACAAGTTAGCATCACCCTGAACAAGCATTTTAAGTGGAACACATTTTTCTCAATTCATAGCCACTCATATGAAACGAAGTATGAAGTTTTATCCCCTAGAAAGGGTCTACTAAATAGAGCTTTCTCTCAGCACAGAGAGGTCTGCTAATACTTAATTATGTTGAAGCCATTCTCAAGTGACTGCCATATTTTATTTAAGTTAGTTTGTGACTTGGATAAAGAGCAGTCACTGGAAATGCAGACTTCCTGACCTTTGCTTCACAAATGGAGATGCATGTTTCGAATTGGAATTTCAGCAGCTGTTCGAGAGCTGTCATACTTATTTGTACAGGTTAGAAATATTAGATTATGCACGTGTTTGACAATTAATTCAAACTGTATTGAAACTAGGAGAGTACTGAGAACAACGAACTAGCAATAAGGAGGGTGGACTCTTTGAATGCTGCTTTATACGCTCGCAGGCAGCGCTATTATTTGCAAAAAATCGAGTAAAGTAAGTTTTATTTGACTTTTTCTCAAACTTTTCTGATAATCTTCAATGAGGCGATATACTAGGAAGGGTGGAAAAACAGTTTGTGGAGGTCCGTGACACTATCACTTGTTAACACTTCACAGTTTCGTTGTTCAACTTCCAAACTCTCAATATGGTTACATGGATGCCACATGCTGTATTAAGCAGAACAAGATCATACTGAACTGCTAAATAGATTATTAAAAGTCCACCACACCCACTGTGGAAAAAAAGACCTTATTCCTCAAAGTCTTATTTCACGGGGATGCAGCAAGCGTACTCTTAAGCAGACGCCTCAATCAAGCCGTAGCACAAACCTTCCCAGCAGCGAAATTTCGCTTGTTATTCTCAACCAACCTGGCCCTGCACGGCGAAGGTTAGGATACGCTGCCACTTCAGACCAATTCTATGTGTAGCTACTCATTTACTTGCTCCTAAAGAGCAGGGTGTACCAGTCGCACGAGTCGGCGTTTATCCAAAGGCGTACGGGAGCACCTCCCTGCATGGCTAGCCAAAGGTGATTCCGCACATCGTGTGGACGCCAGCGAAGGCTCCAAGGTAATTTACAAGGTCCCGCCAAGCTACCCAAAGTCCCTGGGTCAACGTTTGCTAGCTACAGCAGAAGCAACCGCGATCCGGTTGAGGAAGCCGGTTTTGTGCGCGCAGAAGAATTTTTTGCAAGCTCCACATCTGCCATGGTCCGCAGTCACTTTGCACAAATCCGCGCTCTGATGGGCTCCCACTTGTAAGGAATGACGATCGATAGATTGTTATACTTAACCATTTCATGTAAACTTTTATGGCCTGAGGAGAATTTACCGAAGGCGTACAATCACTAAATGTTGTTCTGAAAACCCATAAACGTCCTAGTGCATAAACGGTGTTGGACCATCCGACATAAACGGAAGAAAACGGTTCCACGGAGCGCATTCGGATGTTAAAAATGCGCAAAACTTGCAATTAGGCAAGATGCTGAGTTATGCATTTTAATTGTATCTTACTTATCATGCATCTTAGGCAGAATTGAATAAAAAGTTCGAATAATATATTACCTTGAATCGTTGTGTATCCATTCGTTGACTAGGGTCGAGTATGCGCCGGTTCCGTTGTGCAGTTTGCAGCAAAATTGAATGCTAACATGACAAGATATAACATGCCCGCAACCGCTAATACATTTCTGCATATCAGATCAGTTTATGCAAATGTGAGCTCGCAATTATTTAACTGACGTCATCTAATCAAACAGAAATGGCCGTTCGGTTCTTCTTTATTTTGTTTGGCACATTCTGTTAAAAGTTGCTGAACTGTACGTCCATAAGGGCGAGCCCTAACCAATGTGAACTTACCTGTGGCTAATTATATTACCATATGCCCAGCCTTTCGTTGTTTTGAAGTTAGTATCACTCCAAAACCTATTACAAGATGTGGCACAACTTCGTGTAAGCAAAAAACGCCAAAGCATATGGAGATGAATAAGCTGTCTATAGATCCAATGCGCTTTGGACGTGGTTACTAGAAAACGACGGCGGAGTTTCGTGTAAATTGCAAGCGGTCACATAAGAGCACCTCCGGGCAACCATTTCTTCACAAGACATACAACTAGGCATGCTGCTGAAACTGCAACGTCTTAAGTATATGCCGCTTTATGCCGTTAGTGCATGTGAACTTCCGTCAAATGCTTTGTGAAATGCATTTCCTACATATTCATCACACTCAACGTTATTTTGAAGCTCAGATGGATCAAACGAAAATATTTTGATAAATATGTTAATGAAACGAAAGAAGATCTTCGGAAAATCGATTTTTACTCATGAATTTTCGAACAAGTATCACGTGTTCGTAGTCAGACTAAATGAAAAGTGAGGACTGGGAATGTCGCACTAGGGGTTTTGGGGGCAGAGGTTACAACGGACGGGGGGGATTGGGTGGGAGGGTCATGGTGACGTGACTCCCACGGCGATAGGTTGGGCTGGTGAAGGGAGGGAGGTGTCAACCTTTGCATTAAGGGCTACGTGTTCGGGGGTGGTTCAGAGTCAAGTAAATTCTACTTGACCGAGCACGGACAGCCTGCTGTTGTTTCAGGCTGGGTCAAGATTAGTCGACCATGCACGAAAACCGGTATAGTGTTAATCAAGCTCTACGTGTCTGTTTATACTAGCCGGGCTCGAGTGCCAAGCTTCGAGGAATTCTCTCGCTTGTCACGTATTAGCCATTGCGATCACGTCAGTGCCATCCTAATTGAAGCGGTGATACCACTCAAGGGAGTGTGCAAAAACGAGTGATAAACGGTCCTGTAGGCGAACGGCAGACTTATGTTCCTTGATGCGAGTCTCGAGGCACGTTGATATTTCTCCCAATTGGCTTGCAAACGTTGTCAGCTGGTTGCCACAATAGCAACGATCTATTTTCAAAAGAACAGGCTTACCTGTATCGGTTATTCCAGCTTAACCGATAAATGGTCAGCTTCGTGAAAATTAGACGAAGATGTAATCGCTAGGACAGAACTTTCATTTGCCTGACGTTTCGAAGTTCGTCGTAGATTCTTCATCAGGTACATGCGCATAAAGCTTAACAGAAATGGGTAATTCGTATATAAGTTTTCGGGTCTCGTCAAATAAAGCCACAATTGAGACTAAGCGTCATTCCTCCGCAATGCACACTCATGAATTAACCGTTTTTACGGCTTCACAACAGCGATGGACTTCGAAGCGTTACGCGAATAAAAGTCTTGTTCCGGCGGTCGCATCTCCTTTTTTATTGTTTTCCTCTTTTTCTTCTCAATTGCTTCGTGGGACTCGCCTGTTTGCTTATATTGATAATTTTGTTGGACGTGATGCGCTCCGATCAACCCGAGAATGGCACTCATTTCCCTCCATGGGGACACCACCTATTCGCAGATTCGATTTCTGCACAAGTGTTTTGACAATAACGCGTTGTCGTAGCGTGTCACATGCAAATTCCCGGTAAAAAAGGAGCTGGCCCCACAGTAAACATTGCAAGGGAAAAGATGCTTGGTGTGATCCTTCATGACTGCCATGCGAGGCTGAGGAAATACCATCAGATAGTTTACCAAGAGAAGAATGGATGTTGTGCATTCGTGGACAAAGACATCACATGATTGCTTCAGTAGAGCGTGATTCAACGAGCCCGCGATAAGCAAGCGATTCGCAAAGCGGCACTGGAGATCGAATTACGCAAACTGTATGTTCCAAACTCATCCGGCAACCACATACTCCTGTGCAACCTATCGCCGAAAGAACTGACGAAGAAGCAAATACAGATTCTATGTACAAAGCCTCATTCAGCACGGCTGAGGCTAAACGTGCTTACATGACTGCAGTTGGGGAATCGGTCATTAATCAGACGAAGGCGACGGAGGAACCGAATAACCTTTTACGGCACTAGCTATCATCCCTTCTGATGGTTCATCGGCCGCACGAACTGCCTTCCACAAGATCGAATGCCTCGCGCTAAGAGCGCACAAGGCCACCCGGGGCATTGCCATCAGGCGTTTAAACGTCGAATTGGACAGAACTCATTACATTCAGAAAGCCACAAACTTACTGGAGGATCGTCATTATTTTTCCATGTAAAACTAACACCCTTAAAAATTGACCAATGAAAATACTTTGACCCTGTTGACAGAAGAGTACTCGGGTACAAGAACGCCGTCTGACCGACACATGGGGAGAGCGCAAGAAACGGCCTGAGTCCGCGCCTATGGCCTCTCTAAGGCGCTCTTCTCCGACTCTTCGTATAACTGAAAGACACTCCAACGTACGGACTGTAAAAGTAGCTGTTTCGTTTTCTTTCTTTGCTGGCGGTGAGTTGGAGACCAGGGTGTGTTCATCAACGCAATTATTCGAGGAACTTCAATGAGTAAATATATTTTCGTGTAATGTCATGTTTTCCGCCGATATCAAGTCCTCTTTAGCTTGTATACGATTGTCAATCACAAACTGATCGACATCCGCTGACTCCGCTAGTGCGCAACAACTGTTGTAGAGGCTGCGCACAATGTTACGCCCGTGCGGACTGCATTCTTTACTGAGAACCGTTTTATTCTATCTCTGATCATTGCGCTGATATCTATTTACTTCAGCAGAGAATGTGTCCGATCTTACAACTTTCTCAGGCTTAGTCAGTTATGCTTATATTAAGTTTGCGAAAATTCCCATTGAAAATTTCAGAAGATAAATTGGCGAACATAGGTTTGTTTTCGATAAGTTCTCGTCAGGCCTTTACATTTAGATGGTATGAATTAACTATGATAGTTGGTGGACAGATAAAGTGTTCTCGTTGTCACGGTGGGGAGGAGGGGGGAGGAAGGGGGGTGGGGGGGAGGTTGGGGGAATTGAGATCAGAGTGCCAATCTCTAGACGGCCCGGCGTCCAAGACCGCCAATAAGGTGGGCGTGGCTGGATTCGGGACTTGGTCGTCTCTGCGGGGGTCCGTTTCCGAGGCCTATGGTCCGCTGTGGCTGGTTGTGTTACCTAGTTTCGCCCATGGCAACTGGGGCGCCGCGACGAAATTCTTTTGGGCGCATAGCTTTATTCATAGCGCATAGTTTATTCATTTCCTTACCATATAAATGTAAAGGCCTGTTGAGAATTTATCGAAAACAAACGTATGTTCGTCAATTTATCTTCTGAAAGTTTATATTAAGGCAATTAATAATTTAGCAAATGGGTTACCGAAATTAAGAAAAGGTGAACGACAAATAATTGATGTATAACCGTAGTGGAACCTCCATTGATTGGCGGCTATGGTATTTGTGGTGTTGGAATTAATGCCTTGTGTGTAACGATTGCTGTAGCCGTTGTTGTCTCGGCAGAGAACTCTAGAGAATTCAACATGTACAAGAACAGCTTACTTACAACTTTGACAATAGGATTAATTTGCACAATCCTCCGTTATACGTACGAAAAATTTGGGGTTTTCAGTATAAGACATGTTAAGTAGTGTTATTTTGATGGTTAGTGATTATATTAAAACATGAACGTCAGTGTATTAGCCCAAGGCCAGCAAACACTCCCCAACTTACACGTGTCCACCGCTGCTCCAGAAGGGGTTAGTGATGATATTAAAACAATGTACCTCAGTGACCTTGCCCAAGGTCAGCGAACACCCCCCCACCGAAAGTATACGCGTTCGCCTTTGGTCCAGTTGGGGTTAGTGATGATAATTTAATGGGCAAATAACTATGAACGGGGCATCGGAAAGCTAACCATAAACAAGAACCGCTTACTTACAAATGTTTAGTAGAGTAAATTTCCACAGGCTTCCAATTATCTGCGCGGGAATTTTTCTTCCTATACATGATTACTGCTCAATGATTTGTCCCCTGCTATGCCCCATTCATTCTATCTCCTAAAACAAGTGCCCGTAGTAGAGTGTTGCGCGCTTTGCTCGTACTGTGGAGACCCCACGATAGTTCCTTAACGTTATTCCCAATACAACAAAAGCATTGATGGGAGTGAGACGTATTTTGATGCCTTTTTTCTCATTCGGATTTGTTTCGTTTACAGAAACATTTGCTTGCTCTAAATGCACGAAATAAACAGTGCAGAAGTTGACGAGGTAGAAGCACTTTAGAGTGCGTATTAATGATCAGTGTACGTTGTTTCGCTTACCTTGATTGATAACGAATTTCACGTTCAGGGAAATAGACTAATGATCAACTAGAAGCAGGTGAATGCATGGATGGAAAAATGAGTATGTTTAAAGTTTTGAACAGGTGCAGGAACGCACTTGGAGGAGGTATGGTGTCACAAATTATGTTTTACGTATGACCTTATCGTACACAACTTAAACTCGACAGATTTGGATATCGTCAGGTGGTGGGTAGTAGTCCCTCAATGTATAAGCTCAAGCAGCAGGAAATGAACATAAACGATGAAAATTTTCGCAGTTTTTATGAAAATTACACCATATTGGTCATTGCCATCGTAAGGCAGCGATTGGAATTGTGTCATTTTGGATGCTTGTGTCTTTGAAGCCTTAAATGTATCAGTATCAGTATCAATATATTGAGAGATATGTAGGAAAAATTCCTTTGAGTGCGCTGTTTGTATATATGTGCAGTGGTAGCAGAAAATTTGTTGCTCAGACTTGGCCTTATTCAAGCCACAAACCTTGCTGTTTGGATCACCTTTACCGGTTTATACGTCCAAGGGTCATGTAACTGATTGCGCATCTTAAGGTGGCATTCGGTCGAAAAAAATGAATTATAAAATGCTACGTTAATTCAGCGATAAACACAAGTGACTCGTTGACGTGACTGCATACTAGTAGAAGAAAAGGTAGTCAGGTATTGTAAGTGTAAATTGAGCATGTTGTAGGACGTAACCATGAGATAAAAGACGGATTACTTACCGAGTGCGCAGGCGTAAAATTGAAAAAAAAACTGATCCCGATCAACAACATGTTTTATGTTCCAGTTGGAAAGAACAACGCACATATACATGAATAGACGGTGCAAAATCGATCACACCGGTGCTTAAAATTGCATAATATTGGTCGATTTGCTAGCCAGGTTTGCGCATGTCTCAGACCTGTGTACGATTACCTATGACTAAGGATTCCCGACGGAATCCGAAACGTCAGGCAAATAAAACTCTTGTTCCAGTGATCGCATCTTCGTCTTCTGAACTGCTTCCTGGGACTCAAATATTCGCTACTATTGGCAATCTATTTGGGCGCGATGCGCTCCGATCGGCTCGACGGTGGGAAACTTTTGCCCTTCGGGAGTCGTCTACTTATGCGCAGATCCGATTCTTGCACAGGTGTCTCGACAATAATGTGCTACCGAAGTGTGTTTCATACAGACCTCCGGTTAATACAGAGTTGGCGAGACGCAAAGAATTTAAGCACGGCAGAGATATGATCCGAGTGATCCTTCAAGACTGTCACGCGAGGCTTCGCAAGTACTGTCAGAGGATCAACGAAGAGAGGGAGAAGTGCTTTGAGTTTATGGGCGAGAATGGTACCAAACTGCTCCAGCAGAGGGTGACTGAACGAGCCCGAGACCACAAAGCGAAGCGGGAGGCAGCACTCGAAATTAAGTTTCGCAAGCTACCTCGACCAAATTCATCCACAGATGACAAACTGGTGCACAACCTGTCATCCAAAAAGCTGACGGAAGAACAAATGCAGGTGTTAAGGCATGGAGCCTCATTCAACACAACTGATGCCAGACCTGCCAACATGGTTGCTGCTGTAGAATCAATTCTGAGCCAAACAGAAGCAACGGACGAAACGAAAAAGACCCCTTATCTGAAGCTACATAATCTACTGTTACCACTAAAACATATGACTTTTCTTCTAGAGGATCCAGTGATGACTTGTTTGCAAAAGTGAATTAAAGTTAAACTCTTTTAGCATCCCATATAAAATGCGCCAGTAGGAGTGGCATTCAGATACGAAGACACAGTCGGCCAGGTTATACAAACACTCAAAAGCCTAAAATGGATAAGGGTGAAATTAATCTGTTTGAGGCCCGTTAAGTTACTTGGTATAGCTCGCATTTATCCATTGCTCGTCAAGAAACAGCCTTTGTATTGTGTGAGTTCAAATCGCTGAAAGTTGAGAAGACCATGGCAACATGCTAATTGCCAGTCTCAAAGAGATTTCTCCAAAGCGATTATGAACGCTTCTGCAAACATACACTTAGCATTCAACGTGAAATCGAATGAGAAGTACCGGCTAGTTTAATCGAACAAACCAGAAAAGACTGCTTCACATTTAACTTTGCTGAAAACCAGTTAATAATATATGTACTGCTTAACTGTCATGCGTAAAGCACAAACCAGTACTTAAATTATGACCCAATTTTGTGCATCCCAGGGTAGATGTTTTATACTCTGGTAAGTATTATGTGGTTCAAACGTTTTCACATGTATCGCATAAAACGCAGTTAATGTTAATCAATTGAACAATTCTTCCTCATGGACTCACCTTAACGTCGACCGCAATTGCATAGACAACTCAAAAGGATATGGTAGAAGAAACGCCCACCTATACTATGGACGTGGTTTTGTGGATAATCTCTGACAGGAGTCACGTGTTCTTGCCCTAGCACTAACAAGATCACTTTGAGAAGCCTAGTCCATAGTCATAACCTTAAACCTAAATCCTTGAACGTACCCACACACGTACTTATGGCCATAAAGTCTGCCATGGTTTCCCTGACGTTTGTCCCTAAGCCTCCTGAACCGAGGGCCGTTTTTGTGCCCATGTCCAGTGAAGGTACAGGGAAGTGCAAACGCGACATCCCACAGCGGCCGCAAGCATCCCTGATCGCTGCAATTTACCACAGGATTTCTACATAGTTATTTTAGCACATTTATCGAATAACGGAAGCAATCGTAACCAACCTCCAAAAACGTGTTGTCGATAAGGCATAATAACTTCGGTGAGGATCGGAATGCGAACTAGCATGCCGCATAAGCCTAAGATAGCTCAGCCCCGCAAAGCTGCAGACTCATGTCTGTAGTTTTTTCTGTGCCCACGAAAACCCACAGTCTGTAAACTTGTACGACTTATGTGGTTTACACTTTTCATAATGAGTTTTTATTCCCTGATATAGCCAAAATTCATTCGTAAAGTAGGTACTTCAATCCAATTACTTTTGTTTCAATTTGGAAAAAAATGTCTTCTTTAAATGTTCAACTTAAGGGATAGATTAATTTTTAGTTATGACAAAGCCTGCAATTACGAGATTTTATTCAAACAATAAAATATGCATTCACTCAGCATCACTTTTGAGCACTATGTAATGTTGTGCAGACCCCGCAAGACGAGCTTAGCACTCCTGCGAGGCCTAGTTGTGTCCTGTGGGATGGCCTGTTGGGTCAGCTTCATCAGGTACGTAACACCAGAAATGCAAAAGAAACCCTGTTACCACTCCAACCGCCTCGTCTGCATCCTCTGGTCCAGTAGATTCTTATATTGGATCCTCATAGTCATCGCCTCCCAATTCCTATTCTTCTTTGCAGTCAACGTTACCTTGATAATGTCGGAAGAATATCAGATACTCGCGTACAGCACCACAATCACCGTCTTCCGTGTCTTTATCAACTTTCCGCAAATCTTCACCGTTAATACCGTGGATGATGATTGCAACTGAACAAATCGTAAGATTAAGAGGCCCCTCTTATCACTGGCGCATGCACAAGTCTACATCTGGATTGCAATCCTAATCGTTTTTGACAGTTGCATCCTAACCTACGTTAGTGTTCGCCTTCGGCGTTTGCTGGGGACGCCTGCAAAGTGCAGACGCGAAGACAAGTAAGAACTGTGGCATTTCTGCAACACCACCCTAAGTGAGAGCCATGCGTCAGTTAATACTACTGCGGCCATTTCCAGCGAGATGAAAGCCTCGTTGTGTGTTATTCCTCTTTTTGTCAGTTACCTTGTGCTCTTATCGTATGATCAGTTCTACCAGTTAGCCAGCGCGGTCGATCTCACTACTTATGTCATACGGACTCCAGCTCAGAGATTTGGCGGAATCTTCATCGTCGCAACCTGCCTGAACGTGCCGATCATCGTCATTGTCTACATTCATCAGCTACGAATGATCGTGAATAAATGCTGGAAGACACTGACAGGAAAACCATGAAATAACTGTCCACCAAATTCGGAGGTCTGCATGTATAACGCATATTTTTGTGTTTGCATGAGCAAATTTAAGCTTTGAATTCGGTCTCATTTGGTTTTCCAATAAATCGAATTCCATCTGAGCCAAGATTGTTTTTCCTTGATGCAGGATATAAATGAACGGCAAGATCAGAGAAAGTCCATTCACAAAATCACGGACTTAGCGATTGCACCGGTTTAACCCTTAAAGTTAGTAAATATGAAATAGAAAATGATATGTAGCAATTTTTAGAAAAGGGCAATATTGGAAAATAGATGTGGTGTGGACTAATTGAAGAGGTAAATAGAAGCATGCCACTAAGAAATTTGAATACTGAACCGCTTGTACGGTGCGTAACGTTTGAGCAACTTAGAATTCAACCTGGGAAATGATGTCAACTTTAACGTTAATTTAAAAAAACTGGCGCACGATATTATCATTAAAAATTATCAGCTTTTACTATCACCTTATTCATCTGTATGCGGTGAAAACTGCTAAGGGCCACGGGTTTCAAATGATATGAAGGCTGAATCCCACTGGAGCTTCTAGTTTTCTGATATGGATTCTGAAGCGTAGCGAAACTATTGGTGCGTTCCTACTTGATCCCTTATAGTGCTCTCCTCCGATCGTTTGCCTGCCGTCAAATATAAGTAGCCATAGGATGCGAGCATCTCGCCGAGTATTCTGTTTTAGAGAGTGTGCAGATGCCACACACCCTCCACCCACCATAGCAAGAAAATGTCAAGACGATTGAAAGTAGACGTGAGCCTTCTTCTACTTGACCGTTAGACATGTGTTTCGCCGGTATTCTGTCGCTGCTTGACTCAGCTGCGAGAGCAGCGGATTTCCAGCAATCTCCGCGTGATCTCTGATTCTAACACTAGTTTTTTTTTTAACTGTAAGCTTTTAAATTTCCTTAGAAATACATTTTTGATCTTGATGTAGATTAGCATCTTCAGGATCTATCGACAGAGATTTGCTGATGGCCAGACCTCCACCAGCCACTACAGGATAACTGCGTAATGTACACATTCTGTCATCTGGTAGACAATAGTATGAATCGTTGATTTTAATTTACCATATTGACAGTGCAAGTACTAGGTAAAACCCCAAACATGGATTTCATCGGTTGTCTGCCGCCTCTTGACAGCTGTGAAGAGTCAGGTTCATCCGTGTGTCGCAGGTTTTTCCTTCTGCTTTCCCGTACCATATACTAATCTTTACCGAGAATAGAAAATAATATTGAAGAAAATCAAATCGCTGAAATCCTAAGACCATTATATCAAGCAGAAAGCATACAGGCAAGGCTGGATACCCATGGATGAACCTGACCCTGATCGAGGAGCAAATTACCAGACGTGGTGTCACACTCAGCACGGGATGCCCTCATCTACTTCAGCAACGCTTTCGAGGCAACTGCCGATAGCACGAGCTCAGCTTCCGGAAGTCGCATTTGGGAGTTTGGATCCAGTTAATTGCAGTGATGAGTAGTGCCCAGACGCAGAAGCTAGGTAATGAAACTTGTAACTTCCTGCAGGCTAAATCCTCTGCATATACGTTTGCGGTACTGAAAGGACATTTATGTGGAACGTTCTGATTATCAGAACATAAGCCAGCGCTGGTAGTCGATAAAGCTAAGATTTTGCAGCAAAAGATCAGTTTGGGTATCCAATAAGATTTCATGTTCGGAAACTACCGTGGTTTGCTATCCCATCTGGGTACAACATTGACTCCAATAGCTTAGTTGGTATCAAATTATGATGAACAGGCGAAATGTAACGGGAACCACCAAAATGGTCGGATATATTATTCGGAGCAAAGCAATCTAGTGTTAACTCACAGATGGTAACCTTCATAAAAGACTGTCCCTTGAAAGTAACTCAAGATATATACATCGTCCCCAGTCTATGCGGGTCGAGGTGTACGCAAGCCCTCGGACATTTTCATTGAGGTCCGATAATATCGGAATCACTCAAAATGTTATTGTATACCAAGTTTTCCTTCCTTCAGTGATCTGGGCCTTGTTAACATTTATATTCAGAGAAGAATAAAACCTGAGCTTTAGATACGCCACTATAAAGCGGTATTTCTAATGAATCAAAGTAAATAACAGCGTTACCAAAAATTTCAAGGGAATTCCAACTTCTGATTTGTAAGCCCTTATAGGTCAATTATGTCAAACCGGGAGTTTTTCAATTCCTGAAGTTTTAAACCGCAATATATACTTAAGTATTCTAAACCACCACCACTGAGGCAAGAAATCTTTAGACTGTTGGAGAGATTACGCTCAGAAATTACTCAAGTGACGCATTTTATCTGTTGGACATAGGTACGCACTGTTGAACCCGACCTGCAGCCGCACTATGGCTAGTAAAACATGAGAATCCAACTTCAATCGTCACCAACAAAAGCTGAATTCATTCGGACACGTTTTTCGTCAACTATTTCAGGCGATAAATTTTAGTTAAACAGAGCGGGCACGGTTGATTCAGTGCCTGCCTCCGCAAGGCCAAGTAATATATTCATATGATCGTTTAACCTCCGGTAGGCTGTCATCTTCAATGAAAGCAAATAACTTATGAAACCTGCTGACTTTAGGACCTGGTTGGCAACAGACGCTGTGGTATTCACTTAGGCATGCTTGGCTACGCATAGAAGCAACCTCGTTAAAATAAGTTGGCGACGATTGAGCCTGCAACCAACGGCCAAGCTGCAATAACCCGTCCGTGCGTCAAACTGTGCTTGGGGTGGTGCAATTTAGTTGCCTATTTCGTTTGTGTAAGCGCAGGTTGACGAAGTTGCATGGGTAGCCATTTCCTCTGAACACCTGTCAAAGATATTGTATTTCAGAAACTTTCTCCTCTGGTTCACAGTAAAGCCTCTGAACAGCCCGATGAATTGTCCTTACGCAACTGCGCTTGCGGCTGATTGGGTGGTTGCTGTTGAAGTTCAGTACTTACGTCGTGTTTGCAAGTATGTGTGTACCTAAATTTAATAGTTGCTTTCAGAGGCATTCCCTTGTTTAAGCATCCCGTGATTATCTTTATTTTGTGGTTAAATCTTATAAAGTTCCTCCATGCAATGGCTTCCACACCATCAAGGTTAATAATTTGCGGACATTCCGCTATCATTTGCCATCTCATTTTGCAGTAGAATGCCTTTAATTTATGCAAAAAACAGAACCATGTGACCATGTTTGCTCTTTGCCTTATAGCGATATTGGGCGGACAGCACTTTCGTATCTTTCCTATAGTTGCCAAAATATGCCCGGGCAGCAATAACTGTGTGGCCGTAGAGAACCATTTTGGCAGAGATTTTCCAAGTTGCAATCAGATACTTAATAGCTGATAGTTTAAGCACAATAATTCTGTTATATCTGCATTCTGTTAGCCAGCAGTCAGCCATAGAACTATCTCGGAAAAACAAATTGATTGTCAATATTACGACAGAGGCACCCATCCATAGCTACTTCATAACCGCATATGAAGTTATGTTGTTGTTTCTTCTGTTGTTGTGTGTCTGAATGTTTAAGCTAGGTTTTCTGATTGTATATATTTATGGACAAGAAAAGACTATCTATATTCTGAGGTGAGAGCTTCCACTCAAATAAGAGTGCACAGGGAACTCCCATGAATTTAGTCAGGAATAGTATTCGTGCTCTGCCAAATAAGCTATAATTCAAAGCCTGAATAACTGACGCTGGCAGCTGTGAAGCACGTCGTAACACGGGCTCATCACAAATATGTATAAGTCCACACTTTGCTAAGGGCACATGTGCCATTGAAGTGCTCATTCTATAATTTCTGACTCTCATGATGTTGATGTCGTGTTATTACTTTTGGCGTGAATAATAAAGGGAACACACTATTTCTTTAATGCTGGGTGTTAGTTGGATACTAGCTACTGCTCATTAGCCGGGATCCGGTCGTTCTAATTTTTCCATAACGCATTCTATATATGTCTTTTTCTTTTAATATGCTAGTAACCTCTCATTCTTTTCTTTTTGGGCGCCATGCGTTTGCCTTTTTATGTGTAGGCGTTTACGGAAAATTAATATTAACTAGAGGCAGATGAGGGAGTGAAGCCGGCTACACAAAGATGGAGATGTCGACGTATGTTACACCGAGAAGAAGACGACTCGATCGCTGGGACAATACATTTATTCGCCTGACGTTTCGACATCCGGCGCGGATTCGTCATCAGAGACGTAGTCAAATAGCAATGGCAGAAACGGGTAATACATGCACAAGGGTTTGCAGTATTTATATGACACAGTCATTGGTGCAAAAATACAGAGGCAATTGACGTTAATTTCCTTCTTGCGCGTGGAGAATTTGTTGAAGAGCATGCGGGTTCCGACCTGGTGAACTTTCATCACGCGTGGTGGACTGGGGCCTGATGATTGCTCGGCCATCTGGCCATGCGGTGTTTGCGTAGACCTGTCCGTACCCCAAGTGGCGACTTGCGTTGGCCAAATCGAGTCTCAGCACCGAATAAGGATTAGGCAAATCGTTGCATTTGTTTATAGATTGGGAGCCTGTGAACCATGATTCAAGTAATTCTCGGCTCACCTGAATGTCACCTCTTGCGATAATGTCGGCCTCATCAAATTTGAATGTGTGGCCGGGTCTCGTCGAATAAGCCGCAGCTTGAGAACTGGCATCACTTCGCCGCACTGCTGCTGCGTGTTCAGCAATTGGCGTCTTGGGCAGTCTGCCAGTTCCTCCTACATAGTTGCCTTGCCCGCAACTGCACCATATCGTGTAGACGACTTCAGATGTTTCTTGCCATTGCAGTGGGTCTTACGTTTCCATTATTCAACGCCTTATGGTTGCCTCCAGCCCGTGTGCGACGAGGCCCGGCCACACATTCAAATTTGATGAGGCCGACATTATCGCAAGAGATGACAATCAGGTGAGCCGAGAATTACTTGAGTCGTGGTTCACAGGCTCCCAATCTATAAACAAATGCAACAATTTGCCTAATCCTTATTTGGTGCTGAGACTCGATTTGGCCAAAGCATGTCGCCACTTGGGGTACGGACAGGTCTACACAAACACCACAGGGCGTGATGGCCGAGCAATCATCACGCCCCAGTCAACGCCGCGTGATGAAAGTTCAGCAGGTCAGAGCCCGCATGCTCTTCAACAAATTCTCCACGTGCAAGAAGGCAATTAACGTTAATTGTTGCTGTATGCTTGCAGTAATGACTGTGTTCTATAAATACAGCAAACTTCTGTGCATGCTTAACCTGTTTCTGCTACTCATGTCTCTGATGACGAATCCGCGATGGATATCGAAACGTCAGGTGAATAAACATATTGTCCCAGCGATGGAGCCTTCTTCTTCTCCATTGCTTCCTGAGACACGGATGTTCGCTTGTATGGGCTAATTCAACTTCAATCGTCAAAAACGAAAGCTGAATTGGTTTGAGCACGTTCTTTTTTAACACCTTAGCGATTAATGGTAGCAAATGCAAATCCAGCATGGGACAAATCGCTTAAACGCAGCTGATTGAGTGCCCGTCTCCGCCGGGCTAAGTAATATATTTATGTGGGGCCTTTAACTGCGGTAGACAGTCAGCTTCGATGAAACTGAATGCATATAACCCTCGAAAACTGCTGACTATAGGACTTGATGGTTGAAAGTCTATCCGGTATTTCGATTAGGCTGGGTAAGCCACGCATAGAAGCAACCTCTTTAAACTAAGTCGGTGATGAATGAGCCTGCAACCAACGGTCAAATTGCAATATCCCGTCCATGCGTGGTTTTAATTTTTAAGCCAGTTGCGTGTCAGTGGGAGAAGACTTGCGTTCTACGAAAAAATCAATGTTTTTCAAGGAGAACAGGTTTGTTTTTGCTTTCGAAACAGTATACTTTCCAAATGTGTTCCCTGCATAAGCCGTAATAATGCACCTTCTCTCACCATATCTCAGATCATCTGACTGCAAATGAGTTTTCCAACGTGCAGAGCCGGGAAGCAACATCCTACTATCTCTCTGGGTGGTGAAAGTTTTGGATACTCTTTCACCCGAGGGCGCAAAAAAAATTCCCCAAAGGCCGAGTCATTTCCATGGACATTAAATAGCATTTTTGACATGAGCAGTAGACTAAACTACTAATAAATTGTAGATCATCCTAACTCGCTCGTTGTCATCGTCGTTCTTATCAACCCCAGAATGGTTGTATTAGTAAAGATTAAGCTTATATGCGGACAGCGGCAGAGATGCCTTATGGTTGCGTCCGATCTGCGCATGATTCAAACACCAAGTGATGCGAGGAGACAGACACCCGTTTGACGTACGGGACCGCTCAGAAAAATGTGTTTGGGGTTGGTGCAATTTAGTTGCCCATTTCGTTTGCGTAAGTACAGGTTGACGAAGTTGCATGGGTAGCCATTTCCTCTCATCAACCGTGGAAGATATGGTATTTCGGCAACCTTGCCTTCTGGTTCGCTGTAGTTCGTATGAACAGACCGATAAAGAGTCCGTACGCAACTGCGTTTGCGGCTGTTTAGGTGATTGCCTTTTAAGTTCAGTACTTACGTCATGTGTGCAAGTAGGCGTGTGCTTCAGTGTAAAAAACGGCAATAGTAGCTTTCAGAAGCAACGCTTTCGTTAAATATCCCCTGCTTATCCATTTTTTGTGGTAAAATATACTAAAGTTCTGTCCGTACACCGGCGTCGACACCATCAAGGTCTGTAATTTGCGGGCATTCCACTATCGTTTGCTCTCTCATTTTGCAGAAGAGTATGCCTTTAATTTGCTTAAAAAAACAGGAACCTGTGACCATTTTCTGGCCCTCTGATTTGCTCTTTGCTTTAGAATGATGTTGTGCAGACAACACTTTACTATATTTGCCAAAACATGCCCGGGCAGCAGTTACTATGGGGACCTAGATAAGATTCTTTGGCAGAGATTTTTCAAGTTGCACACCGGATCAGCTGGCAGTTTCAGCACAATACTTGTGTAATATCTGCATTATGTCTACCAGCACTCAGTGGTATAGGTGTTTCGGAAAAGCAAGCTGTTTGTCAAGATTAAGACAGAGGCAGCCAACCATCGCTACTTTATCAATGCAGACGAAGTTATGTTTGTTGTTTCTTCTGGTGTTGTGTGTCCGAATGTTGTAGCTAGGTTTTCTGATTGTAGACATTTAGTGACTGCAATGTGCTATCCAAATTCTGAAGTGTGAGCCCCCAATCACCTTAGAGTTCACAGGGGACTCCCATGAATTGAGTGAGGCACAGGATTCGTGCTCTGCCAGATAAGCTAGAATTCAAAGCCTGAATAACCGACGCTGGCAGTTGTCAAGCACGTCGTAACAGGGGGCTTATCACAACTATGTATAAGTCCACACTTTGCTAAGGTCGCATGTGCCATCGAAGTGCTCATTCTGTAATTTCGGTCTCTCATGACGTTGATGTCATTTTTTATTTTTCGAGTTGAATAGTTTTTGTTTCCTCTGAATGTTCCGCATCACATCTTTGGATAATAGTAATCGTAATCAGAAAAGATTAGGTTTGAAATACCCGACAGGTTATTTCAAACAGATTATAAATATCTTCTGGCTTTAGTTTTGATAGTGAACGCAATTGGAAAACGAAGAAAACTGAGTGGGGGTCATGACTCGTGCATACACGAACCACGTTGGTTCTTTACTGCTGGGCGCTAGGGTGGTCCTAGCCACTGTTCACTAGGCGGGATCTGGTGGAACTATTTATTCTTTGCTCTATTCTTTAAATGTCTCTGTCTTTTTTGCTATATGCTAGTAATCCCGCATTATTTTCTTTCTGCCTAATATGGTCCTTTTAAGGACGCATGCTAGGCTAATACCTTTTATTGCCGTCAAAGGCAATGCAGATTTTAATTGGGTAAGGATTCGTCCTGGGGCCCTGTATATGTTATCATTTATTATAACCACCTACTTGAAAACTTTCAGTAACTATTTTTGACCTTCCTTCCAATTTTCGCGCCATTTCTGGCTCGTTAGCCGTCGTCAGTCAGACATGGCCCAGCCTCAAGTGGTGCACCGCACGAAGCTTGAACTCGCGACGTTTTCAATCAGAGCCTAGCGCAACGAGTGCATTGTCTTACCTGCTTAGTTTGGGTTATATTGACACTCAGTAATAGACGTTTTTCGACCGCTTATAGAACTCACCTGTCCTGCTCCGTCTTTCGGCAACTTACGGATAATTTCTGACTTTCAAAAGAAAACGCGGTAATCGTAGCATTTTGTCTGAAAATGATTGAAGTAGCTATGCGTTTAGCTAAATATATCACTAACTAGCACCTGGTTTGTTCGTTCAGAGTAATATTTGCAATAAAATGAACCCACGACCCTTTAAGACGCAAAAAGAAACCGGGTATACGGACAGAAACAAGGAAAAATCCTCTCCTGGTTTGTTCCTTAAATCTACAAATCAGTCCTCTTTTGGGAAAACATAGACTTAGACTACATTTTACGAAACACTTATTGTTAAAATTGGCAACTAGGAGAGTAAATTGCAAATTCCGATTAAGCTTTTAAAATGACATTGCCCTTCAAGTTTCCGCAGAACACTTTAAACTAACTAGAAAATTCCGTCTCTTCAAGGCGTTTGAAAGAAATAATTTTCAGTATCTAGGATAGGAGATAAGTAGCCTATCCAATTATATCTTTTTATGTTTAATGAGGGGGATGTTGCTCTGCATAAGCCCAAATAGTTAACAATTATTATTTTTTTCAAACCGAATGAACGTTATAATCTACCATAAAAAGAGTCGGTCTGAATTCATTTATTAATCAGCGGTAATTTCTGTAAACATTCCATGTTGAAGTTGACAGTTTATTTGGGACATAGATGTTTTCAGTAATTCATTATAAGGCCAGTATAATTGCGGGGACAATAGAAACTGGACCGTTGGGCAGGGTTAACAAGTGTCTTCTGATTACAGCCCATCGTTTTCACGCCACCCGTACGGCGCGATCGGCGTGTAGAGTGTTTTGCACCGGGGAGCGGGTGATGGGTGGACGATTAAATTAGCACATGTTTTGAGCACTGGTCACGGGTCAGTTACGTGGAGAAATAATTACTGCCATTTGCACGGAGTGAACGACGTCAGCCACACAAGCGCAAGTGCTTGGCTTAGTGTCTTCTGACGACCCAGCACTGGATCTGCTAGTTGTATAGCAACTGCCTCGCTGTTGCAAGTACCCTTTGGCGTAAGACCTCGGATAAGTTGGCCAGCAGACAATCTGAAAGGCTACCTACTTCCGACTCAGTTATTCCTATCGACAAGATGTGCGAGAATAGCACTCGTGGTCGATCTAATTTTACGTTTGCTTAAACAGGCTAGTATGTGCTCACCTACCCTCTTTTCTATACGCCTCGTTGTTCAAAAGAGGCAGGCGAAGGCGTAAATGCACATGGAAGTGGCCTTCAATGGAAGTTGGTCTTTACCTCTCAATCGTATTAGGGAGAAGTTCTTGAAAAACACACGTAAGTCCTCCACGGGGAAAGTACATGTCGTCTTTGTTGTATTCTCCTATGACTGGGAGGTAAGGACGTACTTCAGTTGAAGGTTACGTACATGTGCATCTACCTTCGACTTACCCATGTGGAGCGAGATACACTGGCAAAAAACGAGGCGCCTGAAAAAGTGGGTGGATGCAAAGATACCGTTACAGTTAAGGTGAACCTAAATCGGCCTCAGGTTGTATTCTCGCACACCTGGTCGATATGAATCACTGAGTCGAAACAAATGAAGCCTTTCAGGTTATCTACCGGCCAACTTGTCCAGGGCCTACGCCAACTGTTGCTAGCAACTGCTGAGGCAGTGGCTACACGACTAGCCGATCCAGTGCTGCGTTGTCTGAAGGCGCTTTCAGAAACATTGTCCCCCGCGTGGCTAACGCCGACGCTAGTTGGTGACCGCACACCCCCCCCCCCTCACCCGCTAGTGACAGTCGTTCACTCTGTACAAATGACAGTATTTATGAGTCCACGTACCTGACCCATGGCCAATGCTCACATTCTATCATCGTTCACTACCCTTTTCTAGCGCAAGGACCTCTACACGCTGATCTTGCCATGTGGGCGACGTGCGGATGATTAATTTTAATCAATTGACCCTGATAACCTCGTCCAACTGTATGATTTACCTTATGCCTGCAACTATAATGAATTGCTGAAAAGATATATTTGTTGTATAGCATTTATAAGTTAAGAGTGGGAATATTACAGGACTTAAATAGTCCAAAGATCCCTCGGTGTCAAAGGCCCTCCACGGATTCCCGGAGATTCACACCGGACTTTGTTAGACAAACGTGACATCAAAATTCGTGTCGGGATGTGTGGACCGGAATGAATATCCGAGGTATTATTGTTGAACGTTTTACGAAGAAACCATATTGCCATTTCGTCGGACACATTAACATGACGTACAGAAATTTACCGCGGAATGGATAACACGGGAATTCTGGAACGTCAGCGAAACCTGGGTCAGAGAGTAGCAGTCTTCAACAGTCAGAAACAAATTAATCGAGACCAGGACGATCAAACTGTTTGGAAGTGTCCAACTAATAAAAGCGCCAATTGCCCACCCGAATATTTGGAGCTGTACTAGTACAAATATTTTTAATACGTTCTGAGAAAACTTTTTCTCTATGAAGTAAGTTTTGCACTGCAATGAAAAAGTACGAAGCAACTAGAAGTAAAAACCGAATTCAAAAACCTATCAAGCCCGACTGTCGGAATAAAGTCTACGGAGCCTAGAGAAGTTAATAATCTCAAGTCGACTCTGGTAACTTGCTGCTAGCTTAACAATAGCCCGTCTTGATAGCCTACATGAATTTCTCAGAAACGAAAATATCTTGCGGATCAGACGAGACAAATGGTCCGAAATAGATGCGATGGATAAGAATGACTATATCGCTATTTTAGCAGTTTATACAAAAATCTAAAAATCCGAACATAGCAAGGATCGTAAAGAAATCGCTGATAACATATTACGTATGTCACGCGGGCTTATATGACAATACTCCCATGTATTTTTCTCGCAAATTTCATTCACTTAATGCCCATAACGAATAAAGGCTCGTAATATTTTTAGTTTCAAGTCAAGTTTTTTTCAAAGGAAATATAGGTAGACGCCTTTTAACTCGCTTTGGTACATAGCAGATAAGAAATGAATCAGCACAGCTGAACATTTCAAAGAGGGTCGGTTACATTATTGTAGGCGACTACTCACTTATGCCAAGTTATATAGTCACGTTGGGTGAAGTCAGTTAACAGGAGCCAGCAGATGTAATTGAACAAAAAGAGCAGACAGTGAAAAAAATACACCTAAAGCATGGCTCAGAATTTAAAATGGTAATGCCATTTGTGGTTTTTTAGGAGAAAAACTGTCACTTTGTCATTTGTGAATTCAAATATTGTTTGTCGTGTAGCTCATGTACCAATATGTTGGTATCTACAGGCGCCTGTTGACGGGCTTGGAATCTGACACCCAAGCCTCTAGCATTTCTCGCCCCGTCTTATTAGCCGCGCGTACCATTATTCGCTGCCCATAAGTCGAATTCCTGGCGTCTTTTCAGCGTTTGGGTAGCGATCTGGGTCAGTGCATCACCATTACGCACTGCCCGTTTGTGCCCTGTTTTTCGTGAGCAGAGTCATCGCCCGGTCTGCCTTGTATAATGGCAAAAAACGGCCACGACATCGCCCTTGATCAACGACGGCAAAATGCTCACCTACATCCAGTAGGTTTTTTATTCGCATGACGCGTGAACGCATGGCAGCCGTCAGACAATGAGCAGTACACTGGCCACGTTCTGCATTGACACATCAGTTGCTTCTGTTCACATTCGACTGTATAAGCCTACCCATTACCCTATATCGTAAAGAAAGTGCATCCACCCTGACGTGAATGATGTCAGTTATTTTACCACAAATCGTGTCAACGTCTGAATATCTAAATGTCGAGGCTATTTCTATACGCTCCTTATTCCAGAGGATAAATGAACTTAGCGCCTTTTGAAATGTTAAAAGTCCTGATGCTGACTGCGCAAATGCATCCTCCACGAATAGTAAACGATGCAAACGTCCACCTGATGAAAACTTATAAGAATTAGACTACTACTATGGCGTGAAACACTGATGCATTTCATAGTTTTTCTGGTAGCTTGATTTAGTGTGACCGACATTATTCATAACACAAATGGATTGCTTAATTTGAATTCCACTTTTTCGACTTTGGCACTGTATATAATAGCATACTGGTAGGTCAGGAATCAGTTTTGACATTTAGAAGCACGAGTATTTCGTGCTTTTTGTTGATAACGTACTAGCTCCACAAATGCCTCTTATGAAATGAGCAGGGGATTCAGGTCAACGGGCTAGACGAATATAAACCCCCCAGAAGTCACCTATTTACTATAAATGTATCATATCCAACTTTTTAAATGGAAGGTAAAAGTTTGAATGGGAAAATTGTTTTTGCATTGTGATGCTCTGCGATGAATTTACATAACATATACACCCAATCTACAACCGGCCAGACATCGACCTCGATGGCTCAATGGTTAGGACGTCTGCCCCTGACCGGTGAGGCGTGAGTTCGAAACTCGGCTGCGGCAGCAATTTCATCTGCTACACTGGAGTTGGCTACCCGTGGCTGATGAGGGCCAATAGCCCGAAATAGCTATATCACGGTGCCTTGTCTGAGCCGGAATACTCCAATTACAAAAAACTAAAAAAGATGTGTTACTGACAGTTGGCTAGTAACATATCAATTATCAGTAGCTTTGCGGAACCCAGTTGGTTGATCCGACTCGCAAAAGCATTATCCCAGGATGGGCGCATCCTGTTTGTTGATAGCGTACTAGCTACATAAATGCCTCTTATGAAATGAACAGGGGATTCAGGTCAATGGAATATAAACCCCTTGAAGTCACCTATTTACTATAAATGTACCACATCCAACTTTTTAAATGGTGGGTATAAGTTCGAAGAGGAAAATTCTTTTTACATTGCGATGCTCAGCGATGGATTTACATTTGCTTACATGAGCAAGGTGTCAGCTGTTTCTCAATCGAGATACTTTTCGTTTTCCCGTAAAGGCCAAGCGTTAAAGTCGAATAATTTGAAAAAAAATATTAACGTCGTGCATATGCCGAAGGCGGTATCTTGTACAAACTTTTGGTCAAATACCAACTCAAACAGCTGGACCCTGTTTGCAGAGTAAAATTAGGGATGAATGCATAACCCCTTGGCTGATGTCCAATATCGCTATAAAGTATTCCTTATTCGCCCGCATCTCTGCGATTTAAATGCTAGTGATAGAACTTAAGCCACGTAAAATATGCTAAAAATCACTTCTGTTTTACTGTATGTTCAGTAAAGCTACCCACTCGAGCCTGAAAGGTGCATATTTTCTTACCACAACTGGTTTCGGTTCCTAGACGTCTAAATATTGGACAAACAAATGTGCGCTCCGAATTCCACAGCGTAAACAAAAAGTATAAAGCTTTAACTTTGAATGGGCCTGCTACTCATAGTAAACATATGTCGTCTACAAGTAGCAAGCGATATTTCTTCTGCTCCTGCGATGACGAATGTCAATTCAAATACTAATTCTACAACATATCACACAAGCAAATTTCATATTTGTTTGTTAAACGTAGTTCAAAGGTAATCTTCATCACAGATCTCATATTAAGATCGCTTCATATAATTGCCGCTTTCTTGATTTCGGTAATGCAATTTGCAGCATAACGTGAGGCCAGAGTCCTAGTGTACGCAAGTATCCGATCACCTCAGCTCTGACATTTAAAAAACCTCCGATAGGTCATGCGCGAAAAAGTACACAGTATCACAAAACAGTGCGTAGGTTAAGACGGTGTATATTCCCATGGGAAATCACTTCGCTTTTTCGATCATTAAAAAATGCTGAGAAAATTCACTGTACGTCTGCTTCGTTGGAAGAATTTATTTTATTTCTAGGTGACTGACAGATAAGGGTATAAAAAACGATGCAGATGCCAGATTTGTTAAAATGTCTGGCGATTGTTTCATTAGTTCATTCCACGAATAGCCTTTCCTATTCACAACGTCTTCATTAAATCTATGACCGTGTAATTGACGGCTGAGGTAGTTTTCTACGATAGTTCTCAGGCATTCTGTAGGAACGAAAAATTGAAAGAAGCCGAAGCAATTTATCTTGTAAATCCATACTTGGTGCTGTAGTAAAGAAATAAGGCGGTGAAAATGAATTTGGACACAGCTGTTTTTTGTCAGCAGCCGGATGCTTACTCTCCTAGGTAAGTATGACCTCTGCGCTGTAGTCTTTCCTGTGCACCCGGACTGCTTTACCTCGGTATTTGCACGCTGCCGCCAAAACAAACAGCAGAATCTTTCTTGTTGCCTCTTCACGAGTGAATTTTGTGGCAGAGGATACATAACGAAAATGCTGGTGCATCCGTCCAACTTTAATATTTTTTATAACAACGATGACATTAGCTACGTAATGTAGCCCATATTTTGACTTGCGTGTTTGAACCACAGCTTCTTCTAGTAGTTGCAAGACTACTTCTGTAAGTAGTTTTTATATGGGGAAGCTGATTGGGGTGCCACCGACTTTTGGTCATACTTAGTTCTTCAGACCGAGCCAAACTATTTTTTTAACTGGGCTGAAGCGGAATATCAACAAGAAATTTCTCTTAGCATCTATTTTCGCCGTTAATTGCCAGATCGTGTGGCATTGAACAGAAAAGAGCGACTGCATCAAACGAAAGACTGCATTCATCATTACTTACCTTAAAACCACGAATCCTCTGAACGCTATTAATGTGTGGTGCTTGAGGTGTCTGTTTACACACTTGGCGGGGTCGTGTTTAGGCGATCTTAGGAGCGGCACCATGATCCTCGGTGCTCAATCAGGTTTTTTGTACATTTGGAAGAACAGAACTGTTTGAAATAGGAGGTCATTCACAATCAGAGATTTGGTTGCCACGGGGCTCATGAGCCCCCGCCCACTGAGTAACTTAGTCTTCTTCTTCTTCATAGATCTGAGCTGCGTTTTCGTTGAAGTTCAAACAATTGGGATGTTTGTATGTCTATAAGTAGCTACTTTGCTGTCCTAAAGAGCGGTTGCACCACGTATGTCAGCAGATGCAACAACGATACTGTCGTCGGACCTCGGGGGACGATGTCCTGTTCAATTTCTACTGTAAAGTTTTGCTGATGAATCTTGTTTTGGAGAAGGTTGGTAGCACAGGTGCACATATTTGAACTTCTGCTGGATGGGGTTGATAGAGGTTATCAAGGCTTAGTAGGAAACTCGTAGGCGCAGTGTTGCTATGACTGAACCATATTACTATAGAACGGGCATGAAAATACGCGCAGGTATGACACTATTGCGTGCAGGACGGAAAAGAACTTATAGCTTTTCTTGCAGATCATCTCCATTCGTAATACGCGCATCCTTGGAAGTGGCATTCAGGCGTTTTCAAAAATAATTTCAGGAAACGTGGAAAAACACATTGGTCATTGGTTACTGCCTCAAGTATTCGAAGACGATGCTGGACTCACATCTATTCGCACTCAAGACACGCAATCCATAGTTGCGAGTGAGCAACCTCCCGGTCTCAGGGGACATTTTGGGTATCAAGCGAACAGATTTGGATGATCGCAACAGCGGTGGAGAAGAATCAGCTGCTAGCTAGCTGCTAATAATATTAGCTTGACACATACATTAATTTTGAATATGTGACGTGGTGTGTATCTAAGAGTTAAGGCTAAGACGGTTAACCCTAACAGCTACAATCTTCCAGGCCCGGTTCCTTGGGAGATGGGAGAAATCTTGGAAAGCCCAGAGTAGAAAGAAGAGTATATTGTGTACACAGGGGAACGGAGAATAGATAGAAAGAAGTTGGACTTCGGAGCACACGTCATTCCGCTGGAACGCCGTGGTCCTAAGTGATGTCTGGTGGCCGAGAGTGAAAAAAAAAGACTTGTTCGAGTGGGGCTTCGGCAGCCGCGAGAACCTAGACGCACGCGTGTGTGTCCGAGTGGAAGTAGGTCAAGTCTCTGCAGGTCTGCGCGTCTGTAAGCGCTGACTCAGGTATTGGATGACCTTGAGGCAACTGGCTTTGAGCAATGACGCCGGAAAAAGCAATGGAGCGTGTCGGACGGCAGAGACCACTAAATGCATTCCGAAATGGTATTATGAAAGGAAAAGGGTAGTTAGAAAAGACAGATTAGCTCGTATAGTTAATAAAAATGAGCGGTGAGGTTTTCGTACTTGTTTTTAGGGGCACAGACAAAGACATGCGCAGGTAACCTTGTATGGGGACTGTCAAAGGTGAAACGAGGTTTTTGAAGTCTCAGGTGTGATTCACTATGCCGTGAAAGTGGGGGCAGTGGTGCATGCGGGCAATTCTGCAGGTCCATTTATGCATTGCGAGCTGCTATTAACTAGTCGGTAAGCCGTAAGCGGAGGCCTCCTACTGGGCGGCAAGGTCAACAGTAGGGTCGATGCTGACCGCATTGGAGTAGCAGGCTTCGAGGAATGTTCATGCCTGTTTAGTGGTAGACTTCACAAGCACTTTAACGTCATCACAATTGAGACGACGGTCGCAGTCAAAAGGATGCCAAAACTGCTTTATTTATCCGAAGTTTCTTGTGTGTACGACAAGGAAACGAATGTCCCCATTTATACCCTGATTGTGTCTGCATATATATTGAGTGGGAAAAAGGCAGTGAATACATGATTGGTCATTTCTAGCATATTACTATTTATCAGCCTGTCACACCCAACCTCCAGTGCGACGATCCTGATATAAAAACCCGCCTAGTACTTGACATTATCGGTCGCGAACGGAAATGCAATGGAAGTAGGAGGCTCATTGAACAGGATAACGAACAAGGATGCTATTTTGTGCCCCGGAACTCACAATAGAGCTCGCGAAGGCCCTTTCGAGCAAAGGCCTTGCCCCTCTCTTCCTTTTCCTCTTCAACGTGATATGACATCTGGAACTCGGATCATTTTGCATATTAATATATACAGTAGACGCCGTTGATCATGCAATATTTCGACATATGCGAATGAATAATATTCTTTCGCTAATCGGAATTGACTCCAGTTGTAATACTGATTATCGTGTAGTCTATTCTGAAGTCATTTTAGTCAGTAAAGGATGCCGGCTTTTTAACGAGCTTCGTTTCGACTCCTAGCAAAACGTATCTATTGTAAAAACTGACTACTTAAGTAGTATGTATTTTTATCATTGATTTTGACTGCCTTTAAAAATTCAAGTATATTTTATGGAAGACGTGGACAAAAATATTATTTCGTGTACATGTTTGATAGAAAATTACGCCTTCTTTAAATTTTATACTTGAAAAAAGGGTAGCTTTCGGATTTAAAAAAGTTGCTAATTATGAGCTTTTCTACAACTGTGAGGCGTTTTTTTATAAAACATCGTATCTGTCAGGTTATTAACGCTACCTAAACTGCATTCAATATGTTACACATCTTTCTCAATATTTTATGACAACTATGTGACCCATTCTTCAGACTGTAGGTGAAAACGTACTTTTCCTTAAACACGATGTACACAGTGCGCAGTTTCTAAACCTTGAATTCGAGTATAGCAGTCACTAGCTTAGAAAACTATTCGGCAATTGGCCAACTTTTTAAAACCGAAAGCTTCCCTTCCTTCAAGTATAAAATTTAAAGAAGGCGAAATTTGCTATCAATCGTGCCCAAAAATAATATTTATGTCCATTTTTTCCATAAAATATATTTGAATTTTTAAAGGCAGTCAAAATCAATGATAAAAATACATACTATTTAAGTAGGCAGTTTTTACAATAGATACGTTTTGCTAGGAGTCGAAACGAAGCTCGTTAAAAAGCCGGCATCCTTTTCTGACTAAAATGACTTCAGAATAGACTACACGATAATCAGTATTACAACTGGAGTCAATTCCGATAAGCAAAAGAGGATTAGTCTTTCGCATATGTCGAAATATTGCATGATCAACGGTGTCTACTGTACAGTATATTACATATCTTATGAAAGGTTGCAGATTGGGTGATTAAACAAACTTTTGAGGTTTTTTTATTTTGTTCATTGGGTTGACTTGAGGCGCAAAATGATATATAGTACAATTAAATTCCTTTCAGCTCAGTACACTGAGAGAAAATAGAGCCAAAAATGGGCGAAATCCAACGTTGGTTGATATCCGAGAAATTTCTTATGCTATTAAAACGTTGCAGAAAGGAACTTCTTGTGCGTGCATGTTGCACTATAAAAGAACATTCCTGAAAAGCAGGAACCTTTTACTTATATCTGTTTCCAAAACGGAAAATTTTGTCTTGCATCCATGAAATTGAGTTCAGTGTAATTGTGAAATCGCGCATTAGTTTCGGAAAAAGAAGAGGGAAATAAGTTTAGAAAATTATATTTTGCAAACCAGCCAAGTTCTTTGCCATTAAATTGATTTATTAACTTTTCAGGCTGTTGCGTGCTATACCTCATGAAAATTGTATGTTGTATATTTGAAGGGTTGCAAGCAAGGTATGCATATGTGGCCTTTATTAGAATAAAGTAAATAAATTGATTATAAAGTAAATATAAAGTTGAAGAAAGTTACCATAGCATGCATTTAAATTAGTTGTCACGGGACAATCCGAAAGATTTTTCTTAAAAATCGCCATTTATTTTATTGCTACTGTGCTGTGCGTTTGTTATTGTAGAACTGAGCCTAGATATAACCAAATTTCCTAAAAAATGTTCCAGTTTTAATAGAAAAGTTAGTTCTTTCAGTTTTTATAAAAGATGTGTCCATAATGTTTAGGGAAATAAATAAACTAGCCAAAATTTCCCATTCTGATCTTGACTTTATCCTCAAAAAAAAAAATAAAGTACGCAGATATCCGATGCCAAAATTGATGACTTAAGCTTTTTTCAATAGATGACGTGTTATAGAACATTTTTTAACAATCAATTCAGGCATATTCATTCGCGAATCTTGATATAGATCTTCAGTTTTCACGGCAATGATTTAACGTGTTTGAGTGTTTCTGAATCTATGACACACGCAGACAGCTGCTTAAGAAGAAAATGTTTAAAATCTCGTTATTTAGATAAATACTTTTAAAATATACGTGATTTGAAGGTGTTGATAAGCACGTAGAATAAAATCGTAATTTATTGTCAATCGACTGAAGCCAGCGAAAATCGTAAAGGCTTAATTGGCATTTTAAAGAAGATCTAAACATCTTCGTTATGGAAATATAAAAATAATTACAAAACAATGTGGCGGAAGGCAATTACTCTTAGTGTATAAAAATGGTACGTTTACAATTGTACCTGACAATTTCACTGTCCGCACGTGAGCTTAAGAAATATATTATTCCTGTGATCTCCCAATGGAGCATACCAAGCGAAAGTGTGGTTGCCTTAGTTCAACGTAACTTAAGCAATGCATAACCGAAAGAAACAACTAGCAGTTCTCGTGAAAACGTGTAAGAATACATACTAGAAATTTGGGCTTTTCGGTAACACACGTACATTACATTGCACATAATATGGAAGCATATGTAATCGAAAACTTTGCAAAAGGATTATTTCCCTAAGTACTTTTACTTGTGCTGCCTTATTCACCCGGTAGTTTTACATAAACAGGCTTTCTTTACAAGTAAAACATAAGTTTACGTTATACTCCCGATTTCTCCTTTATCGGAATTTTGCATTTTGCTAAAAAAGCTGGTATTTCTATAAGAAATTTTATTTCTTCATTAATCTCAATATACCCTTTTATGCACAACACTGCAAGACTTTGGGGCCGCATCTTGGGATGTGTTTGAGTTAGAAGGAGTTACTTGTGAAAAGCGTTTGATTTCATGAGATAGTGAATCTACTGTATATATAAAACACGAATTTAACAAGTGACACTGATGCCGATATTCACTCTTTGTCATTGTTCAGTTCAAGAAATCTACCTGCACTTCTGTAAAGGCCAGACGAGATATTTGATCATCCTTTAGCTCTCCAGATAACAGACATATCCAAAAAGTGGAAATGACATGAAGCATGGTTCGGTTCTCAGTTTTACCCGCAGTCCCTAAGTTCACCATGTAGAACACAATATGACGCTTTACTGCATGAGCGCAGAACGCTGTACCAAGTGGCAACCAAGTCGCAGTTAATCTGCTTACCTACGTCTACGAGGATTTGGACTTCATGTAATATGAAGTTGCAGTCAGAAAAAAACAGGTGCTATGCACATTTGTGTTTGTTTATCTTCATACTTTGTTTCAAATCAAGAAAATAATCAACCTTATTTTCACACACTGCCACAACAACATAAGTACTATGTTCATTTTACATTGTTCCCATTCGGCCAGCTACATCTCGCAAAGTGAGTCAAAAGCTTTGAGAGAACTGAGGAAAGGTGATAGTATTATCATCTTACCTGCTGATAAGGGACGGTTGACTTTCGTGATGAACCGGCAAGATTATAACGACAAAGCTAAGACTCTTCTTGACGACAGAGCATTTTACCAAACAACACCCGATTCGCAAGCCATAGCATTATCCAACCGACTGACTAAACTTCTCAGATAATACCGGCGCAAGAATGTGATCACTATGAATGAGTGGCGCCAAATGAAAGTAACGGATACAGCTCTGGTGCGATTTTATGGACTACCAAAAATCCACAAACCGAATGTTCCACTTCGGCCAATCGTTGTCGTTAAAGGGAGCTCAACCTTTAACTTGGCAAAGTGGATGTATAGAAAACTTAAATTCCTCCAAGGCAACTCGATTACCTCAGTTCAATCAGCCTCTCGATTCCTCGAGGACATCCAAGGTCGGACGATTCAATCGGACGAAGTCATGGTCACCTTCGATGTGACTTCATTGTTCACATCCTTACCGCCAAAACTGGCGCACAATATCTTACAGAAGATACTTTAAGAGGCATATGATGAAGCCCAAAGCTCACTAAATATTGAACACTTTATGAGGTTATTCGAATTCTGCCAGAAAACTTACTTTACCTTTGCTGGAGAAACGTACGAACAGACCAAAGGAACTCCAATGGGCTCCCCGATCTCTGGCCTAGTGGCAGAACTGGTTCTACAGGAACTAGAAAACATCATCTTCGCCCAACATGAGCCAGTCTTCTGACGCCGCTACGTTGACGACACGTTTGTCATTATCAAGAGAAATATGCTGCAAAACGTCCATGACTTGCTCAATGGAATATATCCTGACATACAATTTACACGGGAAGAAGAAAAAGAGCAGCAGCTGCCTTTACTTGATGTCCACGTCAAGAGAACACCCAACAATGAATTCGAGACAATGGTTTACAGGAAGGCGACGAGCACAATACAACTTCTTATTTTTCACAGCAACCATCCAGTTGCTCACAAACAGAGCTGTGCAAAAACACTCCTCAAACGGATCCAGACCCACTGCAGTAAACCAGGGGAAAAGGCACGCGAGGCCAGATATCTCCGTGACCAGTTCATGCAGAACGGTTATCCAAAAGCATTTATAAACCAATGCTTACGCGTTCCGCCTCAGTTTACCTAAACAGAAGAACCACAGAGTAAATGGCACGCTCTGCCATACATAAAAGACGTCTCAGAAGCGACTGAGCACATCGCTGTGGGACTAGGTGTTGGAATTGCACACGGACTTAAAGCTACAATGCGCAGCAGAGTGATGAAAATAAAAGACCGGCTTACGCAGAATGAACAATCTGGTGTAGTATATCGCATCCCATGCCTAAACTGTTCCTCTAATTATACAGTTCAAACGGAACACTTGCTCGGATCGCGTATAGGTGAACACAAGCAGGCCGTGTGACTAGGCGACGAATCATCACAAGTTGCAACTCACACCTACGAAACAGGCCATCAGTTCAACTTCGCTGCCGTCAAGGTAGTCGCACACGTGGAAACAAGACGAGCAGAGAATTTATCGAAGCCTGGTCCACGGATGAGACTTCGGTTAACAGATGTGTCGAATTGGCGCCAGCGTACAGGGCCTTACGCTTTTGCAAACGATCACATCCAGATGCCTGCCGTAATCAATTGGCCCAGCATCCTCCATAATCATCCCACTTTCGATGCTGACGTGGCTATTTGGCACCCAAGCCTGCATAATCCCTCTCTTTTCATCCTCCTTCCCTGCTCCTATGACTTTTTAATTGCCCATCCCTCCCACCATAACTATTACTTGTTTTTTTGATGATTCTATTTCTGTAAATATTTCCACCCAACTTGTCGATCTTGCCTACTGGAACAGGCTAGCACAGCCCTCAGTGGCAAGTCGGCAGCACACACAATTATTGATTTTCTGCAAGTTCAAAATTTTAATTATTGTACACAAGCCCCAAGTAGCTTCCACATTTGTTACTGTTTCTCCACCTCTAACGATGGGCTCTTGTAAGAGCTCGAAAGCTCAGAAAAAAATAAGAAAATAAAAAAAATTGTTCCAGTGATCGACCATATGTCTCCTTTACGAATATACATTTCTGGAATACGAGTATTCCCTCGCATTCGTCATCATCTTCATTCATATGGAGAGTTCAATATTTAAATGACACCAGCAAAAAACGCAAGGTAAAAAAGCGTATATGTTTAATTGTGAATGGCCCCACTGCTGATAGTCTGCAAGTAGGAAGCGACATTTATTTTACTCCTATGATGACTTCCATGACTGCCAATACTACAAGTACTTATACTGGTACTACTACAGTCCACGATGACCTCGCCTCTTACAATTGAATGACCTCCGAATGATCATGCGCAAAATGTACATAGGATCACGAAGTAGTGCGTAGTTGTAGACGGTATATATTCCCATGTTAAGCCCATTCGCTTGTTCGAGCACTAAAAATGCTGAGACAATTCACTGTACGGCTGCTACGTTAGTACAATTTTATGTTACTTTAAGGTGATTGACAGACAAGGACATAAAAAAGAAACGATGCGGATGCCAGATTTGTTTAGTTGTATGGCAATCGTTTCCCATGTAGAGCAATGAATAGCCTTTCCTATTCACAACGCCCTTATTAGATCTCTGACCGTGTGTGTGACAGCTAAGGTAGCCTTTGTTAGACCCGAAAAATTGAAAGAGGCCGAAGCAAGTTATGTTTTGAGTGTATATTCGGTGCTGCTGTACCGAAAAATGTGGTTAAACCGAGATTAAAAGCAGCTCTTTTGTGAGCAGCAGGACGATTGCCCTCCTATTTAAGGATGACCTCTGTGCTGGAGTCCTTTCTGTAGACGCTGGCTGCTATCCCTCATTCTTTGCACAATGCCGTCAGAAAACGATAGAATGTTTCTTGTTGGCTCATTGCAAGTGAATTGTGTGGCAGAGAAGACACAACGAAAATTCTGGTGCATCCGTTCAGCTTCATCGTATTTTTATAACAACGGTAGCATTTCCTACGTAATGTTGCCCATATTTTGGCTTGCGTGTTTGAACCACAGCTTCTTCTAGTAGTTGTAGAAATAGTTTTACGGGTCGTTTTGATATTGAGGGACTGATTTGAGTGCGACCAACTTTTTGCATATATTTAGTTGACCCAATTGTGAAAAAGCTCGTGTTATTCGGCGGGATTCAAACCCGCATTGGAGGAGGGCTCTTCATACTTGAGCTACGAATGTCGCGCTTCACACCGTGAGTTTTGGTAATACTTAGTTCTTAGTTCTTTCTTTAGTTCATTTATAAAATGTGCTGAATCGGACTATCAATAGGAGATGGCTCTAAGCATCGATGAACGCTGTGAATTGCCATATTGTGAGGCACTGAAGGGAAAAGAGCGATTGCATCAAATTAAAGACTATATTTATCAGGACTTAACTTAAGACCATGACTCTTCTATATGTTGTTAATGTGTGGTGATTAAGATGTTTTTTTAACACTTGGTGGGATCGTGTTTACGCGATTAAATGAGTGGCACTTTGATTCTCGGTGATGAATCAGCTTTGTGAACCTTTGGAAGATCAAATCTTCGTGCAATAGGGGGTCATTCGAAAGAAGAGATATGGAGGTCACGGGGCTCATGAGCTCCTGTGCCTTTTTTATGGATGCGTGCAGCGTTTTCGTTGAAGCTCAAGCAATTGGGATGTGTACATGTCTATACTTAAGTACTTTGTTGTTCACAATAAGGATTGCATCACGCTTGTCAGCAGGCACAACGATATTGTCGTTGGACCTCGAAGCACGATACCCCATTTCGTCTTCCACTGACAAGATTTTTTGATGAATTTTGTTTTGAACAAGGCTGTTGGGACAGCGGCACATGTCTGTATGTAAGTAAAGCGATTTGAGGCTGCGTAAGAAACTCATAGGTGTAGTATCGGTATGACTGAATCGTATTCCTATGGACAGGATGCTGGTTTCAACAGGCATGAGAGGTCTTCTTATATATTTAACACACCCGTAGACGTATAACTATTGTTTGCATGACGGAGAGGAACTTACGACTTTTCTTAAAAACACCTGTGGTTATTTTTTACTGTGCTGGTTTTCTTGCTGTTTGAATAAGCGATTCGTCCTCTTTTGACAAAATACTCCATCGCATGAGCAGTAAATGCAAGCTTAATTACTTTGGAAGGTGAGGTCTACTCTAAGTTAGCTTAATACCTTGGTTAAAGCAGACACAGTTTCGACTTCCCTTCGACGAATAAATACTCCAAAAACTCCACAAGAATCATCGATCAGAATAGACTGATATTGTAAATTCTCGTTCGGCGCAAAAAAGGGAGACGCATTCACTGCTCTCAGCTTCGAACTAGTATATTATAGGGAACGACCAAATTCCAACTCATAAGCTGTGGCTTAAAAGAATAAATGACGCACATGCCCATGCCATGCACGTCTGCTCTACTGACAAAGTACTAAATTTTCACTCTCCTTTCTGAAGAAAAGCTTAAACGGCACGACCAGTACCCCCCTTGATTAATATAAGAACGCCGGAGTGTAGAATAACTTATGCATTTATATGCTGTAAAAATACATTCGCAAGTTTCAGTCTAACACAGGATTAGCAACTTGATCATTCCTACCTACCAATATTATTCCGGAACCCCTGGTCTGATCTGATTAGTGCGATGTTTTTATTCCTGCAAAGCTTCCTCATACTATCAAGTTGGGCTCTTGAATCACATTTCTAATTATATATGCTTTGTCATTCACAGCGCAAAGCAACAGTTATGCCCTAGGCATAGTTCTGATGAGAGAGTTAAGTCAACACTACTAATAATAGTAATATTCCAACCTCTTCGGATTATTTTGAAAGATGATTTGCGTTTTTATTGGTTGTACACATGGAAGATCTGACTTCTTTTGTTTCTACCTCTGTGTATGTACTTTTCAAACACCAATCACTCTAGATGTTCAAGACTGCAGTGAATCGTTGTTCCTTAACCTATATGTTCCGCTGAAAATCCCCAATTTTGACGTTAGTTTTATCAAGGTAACTGTCTGTATGTAGGTAAAGTGGTGATGGCTACACGGAAACGGATTCCTTTTTAAGGTTTTCAATTACTGTCTAGATATTCATCCCAATCCATACAAACCGATAAATATGTGTTTGACGAAGTTGCACCCGCAGGTCTTCTGTATAAATTTAGGAATCCTAATACAAGCGAACATGTGAGTCTCAGGAAGTTACTGAGAAGTAGAAGACGACTTGATCGCTGGGACACTATGTTTATTCACCTGATGTTTCGAAATCCGTCGCGGACTCATCATCAGAAACACACTCACAGAACAGAAGCAGAAACAGTTTGTGTGTGCACAGGGGTTCTGCCGTAAAATGTTTACCGTTGATTGTGCGCTGATTCGTTGTGTCAACAATAACTATCTGGTCTTTTGGTGTTGGCCTATGAAGATTTGGTGGTCTATGTGTTCCGGAGCCGTGATTTGCTTTGACCAGGTTTTGTCTCAGCACTGAATATGGATTGAACAAATCGTTGTATTTTTTGATTGCTTGGGGGCCCGCTAACCATGCCAGCGTACATTTTTATCAAAGCCGGTGATGTGACCGCATAAGATACAAATTTACACTTTTCATATCGAACCAAAGCTATTGTTAACAACTACTGTATCGGAGAACACACAACAACAAACGAAACCTACAAAAACATTGTCATTTTCAGAGAGTATACTGAGGTCAGGTTTTGATCAGGCAAACGAATATTTTTACATTTAATTAAAGCACGTTTTAAGGATAATTATGGACGAATTGTGTTGATAACATAGGTATGACCATCACAGATCACACATGGTCTCCAATAGCAAGGCAAATGTAGGTTGCTTTTTAAATGAATTTTGGCCGTGTTTCTAGCATCTGCCAACCCTTATTTTTGCAAGTTTTCAACCACACTAACACATAATGTGCACGGAAATTCCCTGAATCCTACGTTTCAAGCACTTTGTGAAATAAAGGTGTCGAGGTATAAGTTACAACATGTTGCACAGTCTGAGGGGATAAGGTTCCCCGCGGTGACTACAGCCTCATGTTCGCACGTTATAAAACGTTCATATAAATCGCATTGTACCCTGTGCACTTTCGTGAAGGTTTATTGCATCTGTGATTAACTCATTTGAATTTCATTCGCCGACATTTTCAGAAAAAAAATCATGATCTGCTTATTATGATAAGATTTGCCTGCCAAATTCATTTTCAAACTTGTTCTACCAATACCTCATTCTCTTCAATAACTGCATGCACTTTACAAGAAGCAGGTGGTTCGCTAAACGAATCGAGGACGAAAGAAGCATAGATCCTAAAGCCAAATTTATTTAGAAGACAAGCACAACAATTGGAGCACAAACGGCAGCATCAGCTTCATTTAGAGCGATATCAACAAAAAGATAATCGCAAAGTCCCCTAGTTCAATAAGGCCCTTTCCTATCGCTCTAAATCTCAGTTATTGCAACTTGTATGCCGGCTAACTTAACTGCCTGAAGTATTTAGATGGCAAAACGAATATTATTGGCCTACTACTACCACTTAGCAGAATAGGAATGCTAGCCATATAATTCAACGGAGATCCATTTTTGTTTACGCACGTTGGTCTTTATCGATAAAATTCAATTAAATGCGAGTAAAAAAAGCCTCTGAATTTATTCTTTTAAATAAGGTTCTTATACTACTCATTGCATATGTGGCTTCTGACGTTGCATGGATTCGCTGAGAGTTTTATAGTCCGGTCGGTAGTTGGTGAGGTTAAGCTTCATGTTAGCGTTGAGGCTTTCATCCGTTAAACGTAATCGTAGCGTGAAAATAATGTATCCAAGGTGTTAGAATGACTGCTCACATGCATAAGTAGATCAAAACAGGGTCAATACAGTAATACTCACACGCTGCAGTGTGTGGTATGCGACAGGAATGTTGCTCCATAATTTGATTACCACCTGATCTTCGGGTTTAAGTTTTTTTTAATTTCTGTGCATATGTGCTTGCTTGCCAACTCCGTTTTATGTCGTGCGATTATTTTCAAATCTTCATTAAGTGACTTGAACTTATTCACCCACATGTCTGAGGCCTTAAGGTCAGCTAATTCTTCTTCGAAATCTCTAACTGAGAGACCAGGAATATATTTTAGGTCGACTATGTTCAATGAACACTCGGTTGGATGTGGGAGGAACTTAAAATTATGAGCGTGCTTAGAACGACTGTAGGAGACTGGATGTGACGTCAACTAGCTGGTGAATATCAAAGTTTTGAGTGGACTCACTTACTGTGCATGTCTTTAATTTTCAAAATGCAGTAATCGATCTGTTGCAAGATCAAAGTTAAAGAGTTTAAGCTCGTTTTCAAAAGCAAACACAGATTGCTGAAGGTATAACAATTTATTTCCATTGCCTTGCAATTTAACGTTCAACTGGTTCAGATGTTCGGTCATATCCACGAGATACTAAAACATAAGGATTCACTCAGTTTTGGCTAACTCACGATGCTCAATTCCCTTCATTTCAAGTAACGTTAAGATTTCGTTCATGCAAGCCGCAGAACGGCTGAGCACCTTCCCTTTTGACAACCAACGTACATTACTGTGCAAAATCAGATCATGATGGTTATTTCCAACTTCATCCAGCAGTATTTTAAACTGTCGATCGTTTGAGGCCCGGACAACAATAAAGTTGATCACACGAATGACCAGCGACATCAATGCGCCAAGCTGCCCGTCACATATCTCAGCACAAAGAGCTTCCTGGTGTAGAATGCAATGGAAACGTAGGATGGGTCTATTTTCAGATTCACAGCGAAGCGCCACAAATCCTTTGTTTTTCCCCACCTTTAACGGAGCATCATCAGTACACACTGAGATACGTTTATCCATAAGTTTTTTTTTCTTAAGAGAACTCCGTGAAATATTTGAAGAAATCCTCATCTCTTGTGGACTCTTTAATTGTCAGAACCACAGTGTATCACCAGCAACATATCTTGCGATCACACTCAACTGCGCCAAATGGCTAACGTCGCTTGACTCAGCCAAAGCCATGGAAAAGAACGGCACTGCATTTATGTCTTTCACTTGCGTTTCCTCCAAGTGGGTTGCCATCATGATGCTACGCTCATGAAGAGTTTTTGCCGGCAAAGGCATGTCTAGTATCTGTTTAATTTTCTTGTCTTTCTTTGAAAGATCATCAAAAAGTTTATTGGCTGCATCCAGCATGAACGTTTTAGCAAACTCGCCATCTGCGAATGACTTTCTGTTCCTCCCTACTGTTTAAGATCCGGCAAAGCTAGTGCAGTTATAGTCACCTTGCTAGGTCCGTACGCGAAGTTGCTTCTGGCTGGTTTGCATCCTGCTCATTAGCTCTCGGCATGCTTTCTTTCGGTTATCTCCCGTAGGGTATTTTGATGCAAAGGTATCATGGCGTGTGTTGAAGTGGTGCTTTCAGTTCGACCGTTTCATTGATGTAATCTTGTCATTGCAAGTTAGACACACCGCATAATCTGCTCTCTGCACAAAGGCGAATTCTTCAGCCCATTCATACTGAAATGTACGATACTCCTCATCTCCTTTTTGTTCGCCATACTCTTTGTTGCAGAGGTGAACTTTGGGCAAATGAGAGAGAATGTAACGTTCAAAGATGTGCGATCCGTCTGATGAAATAGTGCAGTCAGCTATTAGGACCGACGTATTAGTCCACAAAGCAAGTGTTCGCGAATGGACTGTTTGCTCCGTCTGGGGGACATAAAAACGAGGCACTATATGTAACAAAACCGGTTGGCCTATTCACGTAAGATAACCCGGTCTGCCAGCGTGACCTTGACCAAGCTGAGGTCAAGTCTATGGGCTGTCGTATTTTAGTAGAGCGTCTGCTATTTAGCGAGCTTGTGGTGTCACGTCATTGGAGGTGAATGGCTACAATGCGTGCCCTCACCCCCCCCCCCCTCGTTCTCCAAGACCCTCTTTCCCAAAATCATATGTTGCCACAACCAACTATTTCAATGCTCTCTTGCACTGACACCCCCGTTCCCGAGGCTTGACCTCGCAGCTGCGTCTGGGAGCCGGTACCTGCTGCGCGAGCGTTCCCTTTTCTTTGGTTTTCTCGCGGCCCCGAGACCACCGCCCTGGCGACCGTAGTTTATTCAGTCACGCACACACAGCCGAGTAAACATGGGCGTCCAAATACCTAAGGGCCATTTAAATAGTTCACCACTCGGTCTCTGTAGGCGATATCCCCTCGGGCAATTGCAAGACACCAATAACAGAACAGTTAAACCTGTTCCGAAATCCTACTGAATCAGCTGTCACCACTGTTGCAAGCTCTCTCGGGTCTGGCTGGGCGCGATCAAAACTAGCCCTGGCTTCGCCAGTGTCCACTGCCACCTGGGAACCACAGCAGACGCGTCTTCGACCGCGTTTCCACCCGCCCTCACGGCGGCCAAGGTCTGCTACACCAAACCGCCCTACGGTGGATCCATATCTCCTCCTCTGCATCGCTGTTTTTGACGACGGATTGAGGCCCAACCGGCGGAGCTCCTGATCCAACAAGGGCTACTAGCCAGCCAGCCACCTGGGACTACAATTGGGAATTCTGTACACAATAAAACACTCCTTCTGATGACTTGTTTCTTTCAACTTCCAACCTGGGATTTGGCCTGATGATTGTAGTGATCCAAGTACAACCCACTACTTAGACCCCTAAAAAGTGACCAAAATCATAAAATCCGAAGTTTCCGAAAGAGCCATATATGGCTCGCGAGCCATGGGTTGCCAACCCCTGCTCTAGACGATGAACACAGACACAGTAGATATACCGTCGTAAAACCGCATTAGAACTGAACATTTGGTGTATACTTCTTCACAATTGTTGTCACTGTAGTTTGTCTTGTTTAGAAGTTATTAAGTCAATAATATGGTCATTTGAGAAGGCAGGCTAAATTGACAAACTCAGTGCTTTAGCAGAAGAATTATCAAATTACAGGAGATTGCTAACATGGCTTTGAATTAAATAGTCTACATTAGCACAGAGCACCTATTGGCATCACATTTTTTGCCAATTTTCTGAGCCAGGATGGAAATTAAAAACCAAAACCTAAGGCTATTGTTTGGAAACTGCAAGTAGAAGCATAATATTCTTCTCAATTGCGAATTCTTCGGCCCATTCGTCCTGAAACGTAAGCTACTCCTCACCTCCTTTTCTTTACGCCATCCTCTTTTTTGCAGAGGTAAACGTTGAGTAAATGAGAGAGAGGTTGTGTGTAGCGTTCAAAGATGTGCGATCCGTCTGATGAAAGAAAGCCGTCAGATGTTAGGATCGTTTTATTAGTCCACAAGGCAAGTTTTCGCGAATGGACTTCTTACTCCGTCTGGAGGACATAAGCACGAGGCAGTATATGAAGCAAAGCCGGTTGGCCCATGAGCGTAAAATGGCCTTGTGAGCTAGCGTGACCTTGACCAAGTGGCGGTCAAGTCTGCGGGCTGTCATGCTTTAGTACAGCGTCACCGCTGTTGGGACGCAGAATAAAACGGAAACAACATCTCTCTGCAAGCTGGAAAGGTGCCAGCCAGGTCAAACCTAGGGGTGCCGAAACTCCATAGATTGGTTAAGATTAAATTGATTCTAATACGCGTCTCGGTGGCGGTACTTCATTGGAGGTGGAAGGCCACAATGCATGCTCCGCCCCCCTTCGTTCTTCAAGACCCGCTGCCCCAAAGGCATGTGCTACCACAAGCAACTGTTTCAATGCTCTCTTGCACTGACACCCCCGTCCACCGAGGCTTGACCTCGCAGCTGCTTCTGAGTAACCGATAACAGCTGCGCAAGCGTCCCCTTTTCTTCGATTTTCTGATGACCCCCAGAACGCTGCCCTGGTGACCGCAGTTTATCCAGTCACGCACACACCCGAGTATACACTCGCGTCCAAATACTTAAGGGCCATTTAAATAGTCCACCCCACGACCGATGCAGCAAAGATCTTTGCAGGCGACATCCCTTCGGACAATTTCAAGACACCTGATACTGATACCAATAACAGAAAAATTGAACCTGCTCCGAAATCCTACTGAATCAGCTGTCACCACTGTTGCAAGCTTTCTCAGGTCTGGTTGGGTGCAATCAACGCTAGCCCTGGCTTCGCCAGTGGCCACTGTCACCTAGGGCAGCAATTGCGAGTTCTGTACGTAATAAATCAATCCTTCTGGTGACTTCTCTCTTTTAACATCCAAACTGGGATTTGGCCTGATGATTGTACTGATCCGAGTACAACCCACTACTAACACCCCTAAAGAGAAATCAAAATCATAAAGCTGAAGTTTCTAAGAGAGCCATTTGCAATCATCAAAAGAGCCATGTATGGCTCGCGAGCCATGGGTTGCCGACCCCGGAGCTAGGCAGTAGCTTGCGGCTGGTGGTTCAGGGAGAGTGATGTCTCCTCAGCGCACTGTTTTCCCTACTACAGTAGTCACCGTTTATTAAGCCCACGGTTAATAGGCCCAGCCGGGTATTAAACCCACATCAGCTTGGGACGGAATTAAACACAGCAAAATCCGCCGGCTTATAAGCCCATTCGCCGGCTACAAAGCCCAGCATACCAACAGTATAGAGTGAAATTCTCATCTCTCTGCGATTTCTGGTGCCCAAAGAAGGACATCAAAGAGGACTTGCGAGTGAAATTTCCCCCAAAACAACTGACACTAGACCGCTTTTTTTAGACTTGTCACAAATCATTTTTTTTGTTATTTCGTAAAATACAGAAAAACAGCATTCTTTTCTTGTACATAACCAAGCTCTTCACACAATACAGTACGTATGTAAAGTATAGTGCCTATCCTGCGTTTGCTAATCAAGAACTAGGACTCTCTTGTTAGTGCGCCCCCCACTTTTACTGTAATCCAGTTATATTCACTGCGTCTGCCGTCCGCTTGCTGAAGCTGCTGGTGAACGTCGTTAAGAGCGACGAATGAACTGTCGGTAAAGTCTACTAAGTTTAGAAGGCAGTGTAGCCCAGCTGTATACTTTTTTCAAGATTTTGGTGTAAGATGTATCTAGGTTTAAAGAGGGTGTTTTGTCGGCTAGACTAGATACGAAAATATATATTGTAGAGTATTTGGAGTCTATCATTTACCAGATGCTTATAGCCGGTCTGTCGGGCCTGTATATTTATATAGAAACTGGTTACAAGTTCAAAGGTTTTTGTCTTTTCGGACAGACAAACGAATGACCACCTCGGCAACAGTAAACTATAGCCGTCCCCTAGGCGGTTTGGATGCAGAACGGGTCTTGGCCAAACATGAACTGAACAAAAAGACTGCAATTCAGCCGAAATCAGCTCTTGCAGGCTCGAGATCATATCCACAAAAGATAACAGAGATTAGAAGCATGCGAATACCGCCTTCACTATCGAAGTCGACGGACCTGAGCAGTCAAGGTAAGTTTAAAAGCCTTAGTTTCCACAAAGTTGGCCTGCTTGGAAACTGAAAGCTTTGCTTTGTAACGTACTATTAAATTAAAATATAGAAAGGCGTCCTATTCTTGTTTCAAAGTAACATGGCATGCAGTTGGTGTTGATTCCGTTTACTGATACTCTTAATTAAGTTCAAATTTTATTCCTTACTCACTGTGGAAGTTTATAAGCTCTTTACGTCGTATTCTTTATAGCGTTGGCGCGAATAGCTACGTAATGATTGCAGAATGTATATAATAGTTTTGGGTTTTAGTGGTGTGCTAGTTTAATACAACATGTAGTTGAGTTGATACGGACATTAAAAAGAAGTGAAAACGCGTACGACTTAAGAAGCCATTTTTAAATGTTTTAGCACTTGAAAAGCTTACTAGGAATATTTCACGCCGATGTTACTTTCAAAGTTTGGGATAAGGTTGTATATCTTCGGAACTGAAGTGTTCCTTTCAAATCAAAAATTTTTTTTAGAGATTCGATGAACATTTTCTGAGATCAGCTTGGAGGTTTTACAGGCTATCTTGGTATGTCTTTATATACTATCATCCTTATGTAGCTCATAAAAAAACTGGAATTGAACGTGTTCGTCTTTTCGGACAAGTGAGTAGTGGGAATGGGGATGGGGGTCGATAAGAGAAGGTTGGTTATGAGGACAGGGTTTGATGGAGCATTCTAGGGAAGGGAGGGAGTGATTGCATGACTGCATGCCGCTAATTGACTGTGGGCCATGCCAACTGTGGGGCTTGCAGGAAGTTCTTTTGTGCATACAGCGCGGGCTCCATCAGCCTGATAGCGGTCGCTTTTGCTGTTGCTAGCAGGCGCTGACCCAGGGGCTTCGGATAATTTTGTGGGACCCTGTAGGTCACTCGCAAAGCTTCGTTGGAGTCCACCCGACGTCCAGAACCGACCATGTGCGCCAGAATAGAGCTGTTTATGCTCCTGACTTCACCTTTTCTCAGCCATACCGGGAGGTGTTCCTTTATTCTTTTGGATGGGTGCCGACTCGTGCAACTCATATAATTTGCTCCATGTACAACATGGGGGTGGTCTGAGCTGGTAAACTACCCTTAACTTCGTCATGTAAGATTGAGTTGGTTGAGAATGATACCCAAAATCTAGCTGCTGGGAAGGTTCTTGAAACGGCATGTTCAAGGCTTCTTTTCAGCAGTTCACTTCCTACGTCCCCTCGAAAGGGAACTTTGAGGAATAGTGTTTTCTTTTCTGCAGTGGGGGTGGTGTGTTATATTTGTTTCTCGGTCATATTCCTTGTCATAAATCTCTCAGGATACCCGTTCTCCTACATAGTTGCTTTGACCGCAACTGCACCAGATCCTGTAGGCTACCCCAGATGTCTTTTTGCCGTGGCAGTGGGTCTTTCGGCTTCATTATCTGACGCCTTAATGTTGCCTCCGGCCTGTGTGCGACTCCAACTCCAAGTGGTGCGAGAAGGCTCCCAACGGCTTCCGATACGTTTTTGACGTACGGGATCGCTCGCTGGGTATTGTGGTTTTATTGTTTGACGCCTTATGACCGACTTCGGCTTGTGCACGACTCCAACTCCGAGTGATGCGAGATGTTGGCCGACGGCCTCCAAGACCTTTTTGACGTACGGCATCACTCGCCAAAATTTGCGATGGGTACGAATTTTTTTGCCCATCTCGTTTGCGTATGCATCGGTTAATGAAGTAGCGCGGGTAGCCTATTCCTCTGAAAACTCGTCGAAAATATTGTACTTTGTGTTTCCTGGTTCACTGCAGTGTGTCTCACACTCAAGACGTCCTTACGCAGCTGCGTTTGTGATTGATTTTGTGGTTGCTGTTGAAGTTCAGTACTTGCATCGTCTTTGTCGCTTCCCTAAACACCTTGGTCTTAAGTCCTCCACAATCTTTATAGCGGACTTGTCCCCGCAATGACATCTCCTTCCTCCTCTTCTTAGTTACTGCCTGGGACTCACAAGTTTTCTTTTGTTGGCAGTTTGATCTAGGTCTGGACCAATTTGCAGCTTAGAGCTACCGGGCGAAATTCCAAACCTGTTTGCAAAATAAGAACTTAGCGACTAAGCGAGACTTTTTCCACTAAAATAAAGCAACGTAGAATTCAAGCGGCGATTGCACTATCAGAAGCTGACCAGCCTGGAATAAGAAAGTGCTCATGTCTTTGATGAAGAATCCGCGACGGATATCGAAACATCAGGCGAATAAAAGTGTTGCGCCCGCGATCGAATCTCCTACTTCTCAAAGTTTTCCTTGTCATATGTATTCGCTAGTCGAACGACGAACCTCATGTCGGCAGTGAAGTTCCCATGTTTGGTTGAGAACAGTCGAAGTGAAGTGTTCTTTTCCGAAACGAGACCATATTTTATACAGAACACCGATCATTTGAGACTCCAGCACCTTTTGTCCATTAGAGGGATTAAAATGCATGTGAACAGGGACTGAGGGCAAAATAAGTGAAAACAGACAGCGCTCGTTCACATATCGCCAGAAAGGTCCAGCTTTTTGTCCCTCTTCTTCAATGTTTCGCAGTCAAACTTTTGAAAGCGGACAGACTTTGCCTAGCAATTTCATCCGTTCGTGGGCTGGCAAATGCAATACTTAACACAGATCCACAGGATTTTGTATTCGTACATAAACGATGCCAGTGTAAAAAAGCGAAAAAGTAAAAAAGACACTTGTGGGTTAATTTAACCCTGAAGTACTAATTATCACCAGTCGATTGGTGTTAATTTGTAAATTGCAAGAACAACAAGATTTATTAGATTCATAAATTTCAGGAGCGCTCATCAACTGCTAACTTTCAGTGCATAATATGAATGACGTAAGGGTAAATACAAAATTGAATTCATACAGATTAATCGATAGAAACTGCAAGGTTATAGGATATGGGCAAGAGGCAATCAAGAGTTGAAACACACTGCAGCACTCCTGCTGACAGACGAGTTGGACAACAATATCTTCACGAACTCTTCCGTGCTAATGGGCACCCGAACTCATTTATCAAATAAAGCAAGCACTTAGTAAACAGACGACGGTAAGTGCAGCGGAAACCCGAAGTCTGGAGGGCCATTCCCTACATGAAAGGAGCCTCCGAAGCAGTCTCACGACAGTTACAATCCACTGGAGCTAACATAGCCCACCGACCTTAGACGAAAATGCGCCGCCGTATGATGCAACCTAAGACAGACTGCCTTCCTGCCGAAACTTCTGCAATTGTCATTCATGTTATGCAATGAGAGGTAGCAGCTGCTGAGCGCTCCTGAAATTTATTGATCCAATAAATCTTCTTGTTCTTGTTATTTACAAATTTGCACTTGAGAAACTCTGCTTTGAATTTTTGAAACGATTGGTGATAATCAGTGCGTGGGGTTGGGATCCGAACCCACCGTAAATTTACTCGAAAAACGTGTTGCCTTCTCATCAGAGTGCAAGGTGTGCAACATAACTATGAGGGGTTTGTGGTGCTCAGAGAGTGGATTTAGCACACCATCCATTGGTAGCTCACACTCGGTAAAGGCTGCTTTCGTTAAAACAGTAGACTGTGACATTGAGTCAAAACAGTAAAACAATGTTGACGTAACTGCCTCATCCCTTTTACATACAGCAGTAAATCGTTGATATTGGGCTCGGTGGATGGTCGGTAGGAGGTATAGCTGAATAGCGAATTCATCAAGGATTTGCATGGAAGTATATACCACCAAATAGGTTCATGAAATTACCGAATGTTTTTCGGGAATTCTGTCTAAATAAGACTAGTGCGACGGTTGTTTATTGGGAGTTCTGGCGCTCGAAGGCCAGTCACAGTGCATTTCTTGTGAAAGATTGCTTCTAAAGTAAACTATAACGATGCCTAAATATAAAAATAAAATAGTACATTTTGCCTGTGAACGAGCAGTGCGTCTGACTGCGTGTTAACCTTGTTTGGGTGTCCACTGTTAGGATGTTAGCAGGACCAAATGCTTCCTCGGGGATTTCACCAGGGCGTTATTCAACGGTGACACACGTCAAATGTCATCGTTATAACAATTGCGACGTTGAACTCGTCGTTATAACATCTACTCCAGTTACACTCATCCATTTGAGACCTAAAAGGTTTTTCAGGGAACATTCTCCGTTGATGGAATCCGTGCACGCAAGCTATGCGTGACACATACAGGGACTTTCAAGGTCGAATTTCTATTTCTGCCAAAAAATCATGTGATGTGGTTCTTCACCTTTAATTTTTCTAACTCAACCCACGCCTCCACAAAGACTAGTAACTTACCCAATATTTTACATCCAAATGCTCCGATCAGATCAGGTTGAGACCACAAATCAGGACCAGGAGTCTGACATCCTAGAATCAACTTCACGATAACGCGATGTTTTCAGTTGATTGTAGGTCATAGATAAAAGGAGCTTTTACTAAGAAATAAGATGGTATTTACCAAAGCATTCCACTGAGAGCAGCCAGACATAAAAATTGCAATGCACTTTTGAGGTACGATATTTTCTAGAATTTAACTCTTTGGTCGGGCATCCGTTTATAAATCATAGCGTGGTTAATGTATCAACAATGCATGGTAGCGTAGAGTTAGCGTAGGTTTAAAAATTTATTGCTACAGTTACGTTTTACAACTATAATTTTAATCATTAGCTGGACACCTACTTGATCATTGGCTAGAATTCCGCCTCGAACGTAGGCTTCTAAAGTGGGTTAGATTAATGGATGAATGCGTTGATTTTCCGTTGAAATTGATTCCCCACCGTTGACCTCGCTGTCGTCTCCTTTTCCATAAACTAGCAGATCATTCAAACCGGTCAAACGTTAACTGATCTGTCGGGAGGATGTGTGATTGCTGTTTGTCTAGGGACGTGGTCTGAAAGGGTCGGCATGCGGCCTGGGAATGTCTGTGAACAGGCTTGGCAACGTTTTCATAACTTTGTATGAATTTGATCATTACTCGAATACCAGTGTGAATGCATTTAGGAAGATTTAGAAATAATAATAAACTGCATCAAGCAGATTCAGTACTTAAAAAAACTAAAGAAATTACTTAGTGTTTGTAAAGAAAAGTAAAATTTTCTCGATAATCCCGCGGTTTTGGAGACGTAAAAAAGAGCAATCAATTAAAACAATAAAATTAGATAATGTGTTAAATTGAAAACTTGAAGCAACCACTTTCTCCATATAGAAAGAACTTTTCTTTCGTCAAGATATTCTGTTAACTTTACTCTTACTGGATAAGTACTTATTGAATTTCACCAAAAACATTTTGTCAAAATTTTCCTTGTTTTTACTGTCTTCATTGATAAATTAATAAATTCTGCTTCTGTTCAAAGTTTACAACAAAACCTTTTGAATAAAATAGATAAAAAAAGCATTTCGATATTAGTTTTAATGAATATGGCAGCGTTTTTGATATACAGAAATGCCTCAAAACAGCAAAACACGTTGTCGAAGGTAAATCTTGTCCCCATTGAAGTTGTGAAACTGCCATTCCTAAGATTAATAAAAAAAAACTTCCAACAAAAGGTTACCTCTTAGAAAGTGCTTTGATCAGATATTCAGCTTACGAACTTCTGTGTATATTAACTTATTCCAACGTAATATCACAATGAAATTTGACTGGAGATGAAAGAACTTCCTTTTCTCTTTATAAAGGATTATTTTACGCATAGGTGAATTAATTCCACTTTCTGACATAATTACGCTTATTCAAAAAAATTGGCCAGGTGTATGACCATTTTTTTAAAAAAACTTATTATTCTTCTGTCTGTTCCGTTTCTAAAAAACGCAAAAGGTGAACGTAAAGTAAACAAAAAACCATATTTCTACATGACTTAAATTCAACTAGACCTTCTTTGTCTTAAATTTGCATTCGCATGTTGGATATTTTGTTTTTGTTTCAAGGTCAAAAAGCGAATTATTTATGCATTCAAACAAACGCTTCTTTTACGGCATTTTGTGCAAAAAAACTTCACAGGATAGCAAAACATAATTTTTAAAATACAAATCTACAATGTTAATGTTAACAAATGTGATTCCTTTAACTTGGCTTCACTTGAATCTGAACAATTTTCGACAAAATTTTCCAGTTCGGAAGGGATATCTTTTATACTTATTTCACTTATTTTGGAGTTCCTTCTTAGTATTGTCAACATTAACGTCCAGTTTGCTTCTCTCTTTCGTAATTGCATAGGAAATTCTTTCGATATGAGACTACTCCCAATTTTCCCAAAATTAATGGCCATTTATCTAAATAAACCTTTCGCAGAATTCAATAAATTGAATGAATCAATATACTGTTACTAAACATACGCTAAAATGCCAAGTCAAATTTCATAATGAACGTTGCATGGTCATTGGCGACTACCGTATAGTGAATATCGTGGCGCTGGCAGGTCAGTTGCCATGCAAGGTATTTGAATATGCATGACTACACCAATGCGTTATTCCGGTGTGCGTTGGTGGTAAATATAGGACAGGCTTGCGGATAGGCAGCTGGTGATCTGTTGGTGTGACTATTAGCGGTGATGGTGTAGACTGTACAGCTGAGATATATGGTGACTTTAAGCCCTCGAGATTTGCTTGATGGTCAAATTTAGGTTATTACCGCCGCAAGGCAGACCATGTAGAAGCTGAATGTCCTGAAGCGTTCGTAACAAACGAAGTGTGTCTGAAGTAATTGGTTTCCTTCAGTAGCACGAGGCCGACTCGTAAAAGGAAAAAATGGCGTGAAATGACTTCCAAAGGCCAGTCCACAAACGGTGGTGACTGCTTACGCTCAGACACGCCCGGAACCGGTGACCTCACGAATGGTTGCAGACATCTGGACCTGGTGACTATACCCACCGGAATGCGGCTCTGGATTCGGCCCGCTCATAGCTGGACTGCACTGGTCCTTCTACACTTAATTCTACTACCATAACACTCTGGACTTTCACGCCTTATCTTATCTACTAGTTTATAAACATTGGGATACTTCCATCTTCTATTATCCGGCCAGACCACATCGTATCCCATACGTTTGAGATGTGCTCGTAGTGTTCAATTTTTGGTTTCTACCGCGCAAGGCAGACACACATTGCCGAATAGACCCATGTGGGAGCTGAATGGCTCGAGGCGTTGGTAACAGACAAGGCTTCTCTGACGTAGTTGGCTCCCTTTAGTGAAGTGGATACATACATGTACCACAAGGCCCATACTTGATAAGAAGAGCTTTTTAAAATTAGGTAGTGAGTTCACATTGTTTGTGTAGAGTTCACTAACGGTTACGTTTCGCAGGTCGGTAGGCTGATGCTCAATTATGTTGCCTGTGGCGTTACTGTTAATGCTTTATGAGATATGAGCGAAGTTAGTCTGGTTGACGTTGTAGCGGTTTCGGATATGTCTATCGACTTGGATTCATTCCCGATACGTCCGATATATGTCTACTCACTTGCTCGTGAATCCCGTTCAATTGATTTTTATTTTATTCAAATTGGAAGTCATTTTTGGATTTCCCAAGGTTTCCAATTGCGAAATGTTCTCTGAATACACCATATCCCTTTTCAGTTGCCTGGTACGACTTTCTATAGTAATTCCCCATGTAAAATAAAGGTTAAAGTACATAGTAGTCATAAAATTTATACTACGACTGTATGTTGCCTTCCTAATGGCATTCCTTACACAGAATGAAAACACTAAACGCAAATGCAACTGGAGATGGGGCTCAAAAGTTTTTCTTCTGAAGAACTTTACATGTTTACAACTTATTTCCTTCCTATGCAGATTTTCCACTTGGCTGGGCGAAAATACGCAGGAGAGAGTTTCAAAAGAACGCAAAGATATACAATATACAGATATACATATACGCAAAGATATACAAAGATATACAAATTTGCAAACACTGGTCTGTGTCTTTTCAGTACCCCATTTAAAACTGTTGGTGCATACTATGAAGTAAATAACGACACGATATCTCTGCATGCAGTTATGGAGAGTTGAAATCGATATCCATGGCAACAACTACTGCATTGTGGACCGCGTCTGCTGTACGCTTTGATTAAGGTAGATTCTAGTAAGCCAGCTATACTTATCTTTATTCTAGGCTTACCCGAAGTCATTTACACCGACTTTGGTACACTTCATAGAGAATTTGTCGTACCCAGTAATAATTCTAAAGATACCCATTCAGATACACTGTATTTTCGTTCAGGAGATATCTCTGCTCCAGGTAATGAATTATATGTACTCCATCCGAAATGAAACAATATTTTCCTAAGAAGGTTATATAGGATCCAGTGAGGTTACGATTGCAAGGAATATTTAAGAAGAATATTTTTTCAAGGATGTTACTCTCCTATCGTTCACAAGTTAGTAAATATTTCTTAAATGGGTATTTCGCGGAAATTGAGGAAAACTTTTTCAAATTCAAAAAAGCTATTTACTGCGGCAACGCGAATTCAATATAGATAACACCGATGCCTGGTCATAGCCCTGATCAACGTCCACACATCGCTTATGAACGACTGTTTGTGAAGTAGGGTGTAATGCTGACTAAATGTGAGAATTAAGTAGCATGTCTTACTTGTGAATTAACCTTGAGGTGTGGTTACAAGTTAGCGCTGTGTGGGTGTATATTCCAGTTGCGCCCATGCATTTAGGCCATTATGGATTTTAGGGGCAACTCCCGTTGACGAAAAGCTTTTTTCCCGCATAGTATTTTATTAATCGTAATGCTGCCTTTTAAAAAAAATCGGGTTACGCGTGATGTATACAGCGATTTTCACGGTAGACTGTATTTCTGCCAAGAAGTCATGTGACGTGGTTCTTCGCCTACCATTTCTTGTAACTGAGCCCACGCCTCCACACAGGCTAGTAACTTAGTCAATATTTTACATCCAAATGGTCACATCAGATCGAAAACCTCAACGCACATTTAGACCACAAATCAGGAAGATGAGTCTGATATCCTAGAATTAATTTCATGATAATGTGGTGTTTTCTGTGGATAAGAGGTCATAAATCTGAGAAGCTTTTACTAAGGAGTAAGATGGGAGTTTTTTCCGAAGCATTCAAACGCGGGAAAACGCACGTAAATATTACAAGCTATTTTAAGGGACGATATATCCTTGAATTTAACACTTTGATCGAGCCCACGTTTAAGGATGATAGCGTGATTAAAATACCACAAATGCCGTTAGCCTAGAAAGTTGAAGAAAACTGAGGTTTACAAAAAAAATATTTCTGCATTTCAGTTACTCGGCTATATTCTTCATCAATCACCGGACACAAAATTGACAATTTACCAGATCTTCCCTGTAAAATCACGCGGTAAAGTGATTAAGATCAATCGACGCATTGATTTTCCCTGGAAACGGATTATCGAGTGTAATTTGAATGTATAAACGGTCTTTATGCAATATAAGAATATATTCACACAGGTTCGTTAATGTTTTGTTCTAGAGTCTGAAGTGCGCTCCCATCGAGGCCTTGTCTGGAAGTGCATTTTAGCAAATGGGTCCATGTAACCACCGAATGTCTTTTGGGTTGTCTGGGTAAATGTGAGTGATGCGAAGGTTGTAGAGTGAAGGTTGTGGGGCTGGCAGGTCAGTCGCCATGCAAGGTCTTCAAATGTGCCCGACCTCACCGATGCGTGATCCCAACGTGGGTTTGTGGTAAAGAAAATACAGGATTATAAAAAGGCAGCTGGTGATTTGTTGGTGTGGGTATTAGCGGTGATGGCAGAGTCAGTAGTGGTGGGAATTCTGATAGTTTTAGGCATTTGTAGCGACCTCGTATTCTAAGCCATGCTTTTCTCGCACTCGTGTGGGGCACGTCTCGCGTGTCTGGCTCTCGTGTCCACTTCCGATCAAGGTCACGGACGCGTCTGGCCTAACTGGCCCACCACTTTCTAAGGCCAGTCCACAAATGACCTGAAGGCGGTGACTGCTTACGCTCAGACACGCCCAGAACCGGCGAACGCACGAATTGTTGCAGACATCTGGACCTGGCGACTATACCTACCGGAATGCGCCTCTGGATTAGGTCCGCTCATAGCTGGACTGCACTGGTTCGGGAGTCACTTACCCCTTACTTATATTTTAGTCCTTATGCACTAAATTCTACTACCATAACACTCTGGACTTTCACGCCTTATCTTATCTACTAGTTTATAAACATTGGGATACTTCCATCTTCTATTATTCGGCCAGACCACATCGTATCCCATACGTTTGAGATGTGCTCTTAGTGTTCAATTTTTGGTTTCTACCGCGCAAGGCAGACACACATTGCCGAATAGACCCATTTGAGAGCTGAATGGCTCGAGGCTTTGGTAACAAACCAGACTTCTCTGGTGTAGTTGGCTCCCTTTAGTGAAGTGGATACACACATGTACCACAAGGTCCATACTTTATAAGAAGAGCTTTTTAAAATTAGGTAGTGAGTTCACATTGTTTGTGTAGAGTGCACTAACGGTTACGTTTCGCAGGTCGGTAGGCTGGTCCTCAATTATGTTGCCTGTGGCGTTACTGTTAATGCTTTATGCGAGAAGAGCCTAGTGCTTCTGGTTGACGTTGTTGCGGTTTCAGAGATATCCAGTGAAATGATTTCGTTCTCGATACGTCAGTTGAACGTGTATTCACTTGCTCGTGAATCCCGCACATTGAATTAGTTTTAATCAAGCAGGTTAGAGGTTTGTTGGCTTTCTAGATGATTCCTTTTGTAAAATAGTTTTGTCTAAACAATATGCGCTTTATGAGATGCATTTTATAGTCCGCCTTAACGGAATAATTGTATGAAAACCTCTGGGTTTGTGTATTGCCTTTATTAACATCAAACTGTTCAATATTACAGTAAGTACCTCATAACCATCTCAAATTCGATCGTAAAGCCACGAATTTCAGGGAGGCCCTGAAGATAAATTGGTTCAGACGTTGGCTGAAGTTAAGTCACGCCGTAGTTGTTATGGTTTGCTATACCAGAATACTGCTTTAATGTAAGAACATCTTGCGTTTTAATTCAGAATAAAAGCCATGAACAACTGTTGTCCATAACTGTTAAGCTTTATGGACGATAGCTTAGTGCGTTTTTCTAATTGTTTTTTTTATGAATTGGGCAGAAAAAGAACATAAAATTAAAAAATTGGTGTCCGGGCTTGAGACAAAACAAACTTCTGAGTGGTAAATTAAATGCCCGTTTCAAATAGACCCTTTAGTAAAAAAGCTTCAAGTTAAAATATTTAAATCTACCATAACTGCAATCTCATGTGACATATAGTCTTTACCCTTGAGGTGCAATGGCCCTCGTAATTCAGCTAATCAAAATTGAAATACATAATTTCTTTGAGCCAAATCGATAAAAGTAGACACTAATTTCTACTGCACTGCACACAACGACCATACATGCGTGTGAGCAGAGAGTTTGAGAGCCAAATCGTTTACATTACGTTATTACTCATCATTCTATCAACATAGGCACTATTTGAAGCTTGGCAACCAATGAGGTTATCTACGCTCTTGAGTGTCTATGGTAATTTGCGCACCTTACGGGCTTGTGCCGCAGAATGCAATAGATTTTAGCTTATCTATGCACAGAAGGTTTCAAACCCAGCATAAAATTTCTCTTACGAGAGATCTCGAGCTTCCTGCATTAATGACCTCAAAACTTAAACAAAATTTCGCTTTTTGTCTTTTGTTTTTGTGAGAATTCAGTTGGGTTGACAATAAAGTATATAAATGCCCTTATTCTTTTTTAACATAAATTGAAATCCTGCAGTATTAGGCTATGAAAATGAGCAAGCTTAGTCGATGTAATTTGGCGATCCATTGCGTGCAGAGCTAACAGAAGAGGAGTGAGCATCAGGCCTCGAAACATGTATTCCCTTATTGATCACGTTAAAACCAAATGCAACCTTCTCAATCAGACTCCCCATGGCAACATGTGACCAATGGCGTATTGTTGGGAATGCGGCTAGTCCCATGATGAGTCAACGCACTCAACGGCGTCGTGGGAGGGAGGTTGGTTGGCTGCGTTGAACTTCGACGGCAAATCAGCATGCCATGTTAGTGTTCACAAAGAGGAAGGGATACCGTTGGCAGTAGAAGTAGAATCCGAGTTTGGGAAAGAGGCCTGAGTACTGGCAATCATAGCGGAAATAGCTCTGTGGGATGGGGAAAGAACCAGATCCAGGACTTGATGGGTTGTGAACGGCTGAGGATCTCCGTATCGCTTTGTCAGCCACATCAGAAGTTGAGTTGAGAGTTCATCTCACGATTGGGGTCACCAGTTATAGGGGTTAAGGCTAAGACGGTTAACCTTAACACCTACAATCATTCAGGCCCTGGTTCCTTGGGAGATAGGAGACGTCTTGGGAAGGCCAGAGTAGAAGGAAGGACGGAGAATAGATAGAGTGTTGACTCGCGGATTAGTGCATTCGTTCCCTATTCGGGTGAGCTCCGGAGTGAGTAGAGCATCAGGAATAGCCGGCGAATGCTTTGTTCTGGCGGCCAATGAGGCGGATGATGTCTAGACTAGCATGGACCAATGACAATGTGAGCCAATGACAGCGTGGGCCAATGAAAGTAAGCGCCTAGCCCCAGGAGGCGGTGGGCACACAGTCAGGCTAGATGAGTCCTGCGTCGGCGGCTGGTCTTGGGTTCCAAGTGGTTGCTAGGGCCACTATAAGCCAGTCTTGTCTGCTCAATCCTGATTGGCCCACTGTCGGACTAGGTCCAACGCGTTTCCTTTAAAGTACATACACCCTGTGTCTGAATTGACTTGCACTGACGTATTGTAACGGCTTTGTCTGAGTAAACTCTATGGCCGACTGGTCTTCTCTCTGTCTTGCACGTACGGGCTCTTGGGGCCGTTGGTGTTCATTACTAGTACCAGGCGCGGGTCGTAACACTTATCCTTCGGTCTGCACTACTGAAGGACGTTAAAATATTACTCTATTTTTACATAGCAGGGTCATTTCGAACGTTGTAAACATTATTATACCTTATCCCTAGAACAAAAATGACTAAACCCACTTACGGTCTCATGCTGTGGCTGCCGCTTACATGTTTACAATGTCTGCACAGAAAATAGATCTTATTTAATGGCATAGACGCGTACACCGATCTGTCAGAGGACCCACTCGTCCCCACATATTGCCTTTAGAGCGCTCTCTCGAGCCTTCACCGCGAGGTGGCTAGGATATAGGCAGAAAATCTTATTTAAAACTAAGGCATGGTTATGTTTGGAAGAATGCGATTCCCAGGTAGTATGACAGAAGAAGAAGAAGAAGAAGAAGAAGAAGAAGAAGAAGAAGAAGAAGAAGAAAGAGCGTTAATAAAAAGAGGTTTATTATATATCTGGCATTTCGGGTGCTTGTCTTGTCTACCCGTCTTCAGAGGAAGACTATTGTGCCAATTTAAGCGAACATGTGAGTCTCAGGTAATAATTGATAAGAAAACGACTCGGTCGCTGGTGCAAAACTCTTATTCGCCTGATGTTTTGAGATCCACCGCGGATACTTCATCAGAGACCTCAGCATAAAATATGCACATGAATTTGCAGTATTTATAGGATACAGTCAGAACTGCAAACATACAACGACAATTAATGGTAATTGCCTTCTTGTGCGTTGCTAGTTTGTTGACCGGCATGCGGACTCTGACTTGCTGAAGTTTAATCACGCGTGGTGGACTCGGACGTGATGACTGCTCGGCCATCTGCCCCACCGGTTTTTGGTGTAGGCTGACGTGGTGGCCTGTGCGCACCCCAAGTGGTGACTTTCCCTGGCCAAATTGAGTCTTAGCACCGAATATGGATTGGGCAATTCGTTGCACTTGGAGGTAGTCAGTTCTTTCTTATATGACCGTAGAACGTCCCCTGTCAGACGGCACGATGACGATGTCCCGGTCGGCCTTAAGTGCTCTTAGTGCAACGCGTTCGACCATGGTGAGTACTGCCCGCGGTTGATGAGCCATCAGGAGGGACGATACCTGTAGTCGGATAAGGCTGATAATTTCTTGAGGGCATGCACTCCGATGACTCATGCATCAACCGGCAAATAAAATCGGATGTTATTTATGAGAAGACGGCAGGACACAGACTGATTGAGGCTACACCTATCAATCAGATCTCATCCCGTATAACTATTGATTGATCGCCCGTTTGAAATGTTCATTGTTCATTGCACATTGCATGTTAGTCCGAAGACGAGCTGAAGCACCAGACTCCAAAATTTAATGATTAAAGTTAACTTTCATCCCAAAGAACAACTTCTTCTTCAAGGTTCTTTGTCTCTTCTGTTGCTTCTGTCTGACTGATGACCAATTCACCAGTTGCAATCATGTTAGCAGGTTTAGCATCAGCCGTGTTGAATGAGGTTTCGTGCTCTAGGACCTGTATGCGCTCCTTCGCCAGGTCTTTAGAGGACAGATCCTGTACTTGTATGTCTTTTCTTGATAACGTTGGACAGTGCAGTTTGCGGAATACTCTGGCTAATGGTTCTCGCTATATGCCGCTCTTTTTCTTGTGCGTATTCTGCATATCTCGGCTGAGCAACTGTGTGTGCCTCGCACGTTGCTGCCGTTTGTGTCGGTTTCCCTGTTGATCCTGTTTGTCACCGGGGCGTTAGTCTTTCGCTGGTATTAAGGCTAAGAAACTTAACCCAAACAGCTACGATCTTCCAGGCCTATGGTTCCTTTAGGTGACGAGAGAAGACGGTAGGAAGGCCAGAGTGTTAGGGATAGTGTATTCTGCACAGAAGGATAGGAGAATAGATGGAAAGAGTTTTGACTCTCGGATGACTGCATTCCGGATGCGAGGGCGTCAATTTCGGAGTGACGAGAGCGTCGCGAATCGCCGGAATGCCGGTGCATGCTTTGTTACGACAGCCAATCACGTGGCTAATGTCTAGACTAGCGTTCGTGGCGTGACCTTGAGATGGTCAAACGCTAGCTGGCGTGGGCGCGCGGCCACAATGAGGTGTATGCGCGCGTCGGTCAGTGGCAGTTAGCGCGCAGGCCTCGCAGGCTAAAGGCGCCATGGGTCAGCGGCTGATCTTGGGTTCCAAGTGGCTGCTAGAGACCACTACAAGTCTTTGTGTCTTACCCACGTGCGTTAGTCGCCTGCTGTGTCGCGTCGGTGCCTGTCTCACACCGGCGCCTGAAAGGGTTCTCAATTAACAGAAGGTCTTTGAGAATAAAACAACAAATTTGACTATATAACGTTCACCATCCTAGAGCAAGGCAGTTGAATAGCAGCGAGACTTACGGGCTAGATATTGTTCTCAGCTGCCTACACCCTCTTTAAGAAATACTATTGTTTGCTGTCGTAACGTAAGACGAATTTAGCTCAGCTAAATTTACAAACTCGGTTGATTACGGCCAAAGATGAGCGCACGCGTCTGAAATGAAACGACGCATTAGACGAAACCCACGCTATATCCCCCCCCCCCTCCGCCAATCCAATGGTCTCTACGTCCCGATCTCGTCATTCAGGTGGGGTGAAAACCAGGAGTTTTAATCACAAGATATTTATAAACCCTGCTCCAATAATAGCCTACCTCTGCGGTCTATGGATGCTGGACTGATTGGTCAATTAACAGAACGCAGTGAAGAATCCAAATACACCTTGCACCGTCAAAAGGTTACCCGCCTAGAACAGGGCATTGGAAAAGCACAACAACTCATGCGATAGATGTCGGTATCATTATCATGTTAATTCGTGAAACGGAAGGAAAAAAGACTAGCCGCAGTTATATCAAAATGCCCGGTTAATTACAGCTAAAAATGAGCACACTCGTCTGGGATAGAACGAGATATTAGACGATTATCAGTTAAAACCAAACACCTTCCATTCATTGGACAAAGTGAACTGCGGATAGGCAACCACAGGCTGCAATAAAATTGAGAATGTGCATAACTTAATGAAAGATCGACCAAAAGGCTAGCATTCAAACTTTCTAAAATGAACGAATACTGCCGATCTAGTAAACGTTATAAAGTAACTGAATGTTTTCAATTATTCATTGAAGAGTAGTCCGTTCTTAGAGGCCATTCTCAAAACGTTATTCGGCAAGATTTGAATGTCAAAAAACGCATTATCAACTAACGAATCATTTCAACTTGTTTTTGATCAGCATATTAGTTTGATGGTACATTAATTCATATGGACAACTCAACTGCGATCAGTACAGACACCTTCAATTTTGGTGGTAAAGATACAGTTAACATAAGATGCTCTTTATATTCCCGATAATTCTAATGTCGATAAAGGCCCTTGTACGTGGACTGGCGCTTGCCAGATTGACTACAGCCTGAAGGGTCTACATATTCGTACATAAAAGCTGCAAGCGATAAGCTAGACAGGACACTCTATGGTTAATATTACCTTGGAGTACAGAATATCGTCCATCAGAACGCTCCATAAACTCACTCGACAAATGAGTGGAACCCTTATTGGAGTGCAAACTGTGCAGGCGTGTGTGACCGTCAGCGATTCTTATCATATGCAGCTAGAAGATATTTACAATACTGTAAGAAACATTAGCGCTTTTACTTTAAGACAAACTTCACTGGAGCTTTCTGAGTTGCACAAAAACGGTGGCTATGAGGGGTTGTATGGTGTTTATGGAATAGATTAAGCAGACCATTCAGTGTTAGCTGGCAAACACTAAAGGCAGGTTTCGTTAAAGTGGCCGACGGTGACATCTGGATATTACATGTAGCACTTTGCATTTGCGTCATCATGTGCTATGAGGCATCGCTCAAACTAATTATAACCAAAAGCCTTTTTGGAATCACTATGCGTCATCGAAAATTACAGCTGACGCTAAGCGGTTGTATTTCGTAGCCGTAAGAAAGGTCAAATGAGCTCACGGTTTGACCTACAACAGAATAATAATGCAAGAATACGCCTGGAACAGCTGGCAGTCATACTTCACACTCAGCTTTGGCTTCAGTGTGGAATTGGGTAATCCCGAAAAATTAAGAGCCATTTCTGGTTTTTTAGCCGACTTTTCTCGATCTATCTCGAGTCTTGTTTGCAGGGGTGTATTACTGCTTGAAACAAGTGTAGGCCATTGCTTATCAAATTAAATTGGGAAAAATGCTTATGGAAATGGTGTATATTTTCTCAAATCACTGTAAGTACCTTACAAATTCGAGTGTATTTGATTCATAATCTTCAATCCTTTAACACATGGTCTTCAGGCACGGTTAATTCTAAGATTTCAAAGTCTGATTCCTGACTATAGGTCTCAGGGTGTGTTGCTATTTCTGATAATTGACAAAGAACGATATCACATGCATTAGTTTGCATTGCACATAAGCTTTATTTAAACTTTTTAGAGCCCCCCCCCCCAAATCCTATTATGCATCAAATACGTGGATTCAAGTGCAGTAGACGCCCACACAGCGCTAATGTGTAGTTACTAAGCCCTTTCTACTTGCAGGCAAAACGTGCTAAATTCCGCTAACATTAAACTTCAAGATAGAAGCAATCCTTCGCAAACGGAGTATGGTCATTGCTCAAGTATATGCCCAGCCAACATTGCAATATATATTTAATTAACGCTTCTGACAAAAAGATTTTTTACCTGTTAATGTTTCCTTCACGCACTAATAATCACGCAACCATCTACGCTCTTGCATATGCTCAACGAGTTTAAATTTGGAGATTCCTAAGTTGCACTGCAACGCTGAATATGAGGGGGCGTATGGTGTGTTTATGGAATAGATTTGCCAGAATATTCGGTGCTTGCTGGCAGGCACTAGAGGAAGCGTTCATGAAAACGGCTGACTGTGACATCGGGTGAAGACAAGGGCATCGTCCATTCAGTGTTAGCTGGCAAACACTAAAGGCAGGTTTCGTGAAAACGGCTGACGGTGATATCTGGAAGTCACAGGTAAAAATTTGCACTTGATGTCATCATGTGCTCTGCGGTATCGCTCAATCTAATTATAAACACAAGCATTTTCTGAATCGCTATGCGTCATCGGTGCTTTCCGCTGACACTAAGCGCTTGCGTTTTGTGGCCGTATAAAATGTCAAATGAGCTCACGACTGGACATACAACAGGATACGAAGGCAAACGCACGCCTAAGAGAGTTGGCAGTCATACTTCACCCTCAGTGTAGACTTCAGCATGTACATGCAGCTGTAATCCTGGCCCTCATATGCAGGGGCGTATTACTGTTTGAAACAAGTGTATGCCATTACTTATGCAATTAAATTTGTGAAAAGGCTTACGGAAATGGTATGTATTTTCTCAAATGACTGGAAGTACTCTTATAAATTAAATTTCATTTGATTCATGATCTGCAATCCATGAACGCGTGTACGTTTTTAATGGTATATTGGCATCGAAAAGAATTTAGTTGTAAAAATGTTTGCAGTTCCTCGGAATGGGGACTTTTCCACCCAATCTCCCGTTGTATTTGCATCACAGCCCACAAGCTATATCACTTCGGGAGAAGGAATAATATACATTGCTGTATGTCATTGAGAAGGCAATATATGGTGATCTCATAATTTTTCTCTTCATGTGGACTATGCATTTTACCTCGTTAGTGGTGCTACTAAGCAAACAGATGCGAAGTGACTTGCACAGATATTGCATAGTCATCGAACGTTTTACAATTAAAGTATATTTTTAAATTCAAAATTTAAATTCAAAAATTTAAATTCAAAAAAATATTTTCGACTTCCAGGGAATATAAACTTCTTCAAGACTCCAGAATATTAGACGCTTTTAAAGTCCATAAAGACTCAAAATCTGTATAGGCTCATCACTATCCTCCTCCTTAATAATCTCCAAGGACTAATCTAAGTTCTGCAAAATCACGCATAACTCGGATTTTGACTTTTTTCGGTTCTGCAACTAACTAGACTACTAACTGTTCTACTAGCAGAAGATACAGCTAGAACATTTACAAACTCTGAGTCGCTCTCCTTAGCATATATATTCATCGCATTATCTTCTCAAGGTTCTTGTCCACATATTTATAGATGATAGCGTGATTAACATACCATACATGCCAATAGAATTTTATATGTAACTTTCAGGAAGCAGTTCACAAGAATAAGAAGAAGCAGCAGAAGAAGAAGAGGCGACCACTGGAACAAGAGTTTTATTGTCCTGACGTTTCGGATTCCGTCGGGTATCCGTAATCATAGGTAATCGTAGAAAAGGCTGAAACATGCGCAGATAAGGGTGATACATGCAAAGTTTGCAAAGTATTCATAGTTCGTGTTAGTCATTCTTATGCGTACTATAATTGTCAGTTCTTATAGCCACCGCTAGGGGTCTTAATTGATGTGGTGATGGCTCACTAATTGCTACAATATTCTTGTCCGCGTCGGATGATAATGGCGCGACAATTATGCGCCCGGCCCTTCCCACGTGACTGATCTTATTGCTCAGGAAATTTCTCAGTACATCCTATGGGAATGCCAAATCGTTGCGCTTGCTGATGGACTGGGGGCCTGAGAACAATGACTTGAGCAGCTCGCGGCTCACGCGGTTGTCACCTCTTGCGAGGATTTTGGCCCTGTCGAACTTGAAAATATGGCCGAGTCCTGTCGATTGAGCTGCAACCTGGCAGTTGGCGTCTTTCTTCTTCAGTGCTGCTGCATGCTCGACCATTCGCGTCTGGAGTAATCTCTCGGTTTCTCCGACGTAGTTGATTTGTCCACAACTGCACCAGATCCGGTAAGCGACTCCAACCGTTCCTCGCCGTGGCAGTGGGTTCTTCAGCCTCATGACCCGGCGCATGATGGTTGCTTCTGGCCTGTGCGCAACTCCATGGATAAATCGTTTTCCTAGGAAATTAAAGGAAGCTATGTGAGTTTGAAACATATTTGTGCAGTTGCGTTATGCAATTATAATTCACATCCATAGATGAACACACATTCGGTTATTGGCCGGAAGTCCGTTGTAAACATACGCTTGTAAACTTGATTGCATGCATGAATGGATGCGGTGATTTTCCGCAAAAAAGATTTCCAGTTTTAACCCCAGTCTCCTCTTTTTTTCATGCACTAGTTAATTGACAGAGCCTGTTAGCCAGTTGCTGGTATGATGTGTGGTTGTCGCTACCACATACCTATGACAATTAACGACTCCTCTATCGAGGATAATTGCCTGCTTGTGCACTTATTGTCTGCTGACCAGCGTGCGGACTCTGACTTGCTGAAGTTTAATCACGCGTGGTGGACTCGGACGTGATGACTGCTCAGTCATCTGCTTCCCCGGTGTTGGCGTTAGACGACGCGTTGGTTTGTGCGCTCGCCAAGTGGCAATTTGCTTTGGCCAAATTGAGCCAGAGCACCGAATGTGGGTTGGTCAAGTTGTTGCACTTGCTTGTAGACTGAGGACCTTTGAACTATGACTCAACAAATTCTCGACTCACTTGATTGCCTCCTTTCACAAGAATGTTGGCGTCATCAAATTTGAATGTGTGGCCCGTTCTCTTCGAATGAGCCGCAATATGAGAATTGCTGTCGTTTCACCGCTCCCCTGCTGCATGTTCGACAATTCAAGTCTCGAGAAGTCTTCCAGTTTCTTCGACCTAGCTGCTTTGTTTGCAATTGTACCAAATCCTAGATGTACCAACTCCAGATGTTTCTTGCCGTAACACTGTCTGACTGTCTTCGGCCTGTGTGCGACTTCAACACCAAACTGTGCGAGAAGGCAGCCGGCGACCTGCATAAGATTTTCGACGTGCAGAATCGCTCGCAAAAATTTTATGGGAGGATATGATTTTGTTGCTCATGTCTTTTTGTGTTGATACTGTTTGATGAAGTCGTGCAGGTAACCAATTGTCTCTAAAAACCCTTTGGAGATATTGCGTTTCGGCAACTTTTTCTTTTGGTTCACTGCAGCACGGCTCAACACGCCGATAAAGTGTCATAACGTAACTGCCTTTGTGGCTGATTGGGTGCTGTTGTCGAAGTTCCCTACTTGCATTGCGTTTGCCACTTTCGTGAACACTTTCCGGTGGAAGAGGAAATCAAGGAAGACCGCATGGATGTTTTCTTCCTTCTCCATCGTAAATTTTGCGTCTGGGAAGACGCTGTTGAGATGGTCTTTGAACGTGAGCATCTGATCGCGTTTGAAAATGACGATGGTATCATCCACATACCACGCCCAGAATTTCGGCCTGTGCCGTTGGAAGGCCAGGGACTGTAAGCGTTGTTGGACCACCTCTTTTATCAGTCTCGAAATTAGTGAAATCAGTGTTGTTCCCTTCACCTGCTCGCAGATTGTTCTGTCAAACGGGAAGTACATCCGTATACAGAACTTCAGGAGCTGTGGGGTTTAGCCATTACCGAGATAATTCTCCGTCTCATCGTACTTGTCTCGTAGGAGTAGTTTGAAGGTCTTGACTGCTAGATCCTGGGGAATAGTAGTGCAAAGGGACTTGAGGTCAAAGGGAACCATGACATCACTTGGCAAGGAACTTACCTTTTTAAGTTTCTCCAAGAATTGCGTTGATGAACGGACTGTGGTGTCGAAATCAGCGGTCAGCAGGTTGAGACGCTGAAACAACCACTCTGCCAATCCGTACGTTGGCGTGCCTTCCAATGATACAACAGGTCAGAGAGGAGCGCACTGCTTATGTACTTTGGGGAGACCATAGATTGGGGAAGCTGAAATTCTCACGAGAGGTGGCAATCGTGTAAGTCATGGTTCATTTGCCCCCAGTCTATAAACAAGTGCAACGACCATCGAAATCCATATTCGGTGCTGAGGCCAAATTTGATCAGAGCAAGTCGCCACTTGGAGAAGCCAAGGACCAACGCGTCGTCTAACGCCAGGGCTGGGGTGTTTCAACGGGACCTTATGGCAGAACAATTATCACGTCAACTTCTACCTCGTGTAGTGAAAATTCAGCATGTCACGATCCGCACATCGTCATTAAGCAATTACCATGCAAGTCAGCAAATATCCTCGATGGGGGGTCGTTACTTCGCAGAAGTTTGCAATAGCATAGTGCCTGTATCCTATTAATACTGTAACGAACTTTGCATGAATTACCCATTTCTGCTTATATCTCTGATAAGCGATCCGCGATGGATTTCTGAACGTAAGGCGAGGATATTTTCGTTTTTTGAATTACTTCCTGGGACTCGCATGTTTGTAGCGGTTCTGCGCCCCACATCCTTCAAAGGCTTGACGCCACTGACGTGATCTGGCAGGGACAATCTTAGTCGCCCAGTCGCGCTCGACCCGCTCAACCCCTGTCCGCGTGCGAGGGGCAACCTTTGCCCTCGGGCGACTGGGGTGCACAAACACGCTCGAGAAAGGGCTGCCCTATCAGCCTCCCGAAGCACTCGTGGCCAATCAGCTTCCTGAAGCGTTCTGTGGTCCTCGGTCAATTCTCGCACTGACAGATACCTGGGATTCGGCCCTCGCGCGGGGCGGTCGCCACGCCGGTGTTCTCTCACGGTTGGAGGTCCTGCTAGGCCTATTGGCCACTTTCTTCTTCCTAAAACACTGGCTTCCCACTGCCTTCTCTTCTCGCCTAAGGAACCGGGCCTTGAAGATCGTAGCAGTAAGGTTAACCATCTCAACCTTAACTCTGACATGTTTGTTTGTATTGGCAACATATTTCCATTCGCTAACCTTAATCCCTGTCATATATCCAAACCTATCCCTTTCTCTTCTCTTTCCTCCGACTATAGTCCCAGCAAAAGAGGATGCAATTGCTGAACTAATGACCCGGCTCCAAACCATCATCATAGACTGTCACTGCTAAACGCCCTGAGGCCAGCAGAATTGTGGCACTTGGGCGTTGTGGTAATGTCGGGGTTGGCCATGGAAGTGAAAGTGCTTGTGTTAGCGTCTTCTGACAACACAACACTGGAGTTGCTAGCCGTATAGTCACTGCTTTGGCTGTTGCAAGCACCCGTTGGTTTCCTCGGTATCGACTCGATGATGCGTATCGACAAGATGTGCGAGAATAGAACTCAAGATCTATCTAGTTTCATCTTAACTTAACCACGCTAGTATGTGTTCACTTATCCCCTTTTCCAGGCGCCTCGTCGTTTTGCCGATGTTTCCTGCTCCAAATGAGCAAGTGAAGGGGTAAATGCATATGGATATGACCTTCAATGGGTGTCGGTCTTTACCTGCTAATCGTAAGACGGGAGAGGTTGTGAAGAACACCCGTGAGTTCGCCGTGGGGGAAGTCAGTATCAGCATCAGTTTATTGAGGGAAAGAAAGGCGAACGCCTTTGAACTCCCTGTTGGTAACAAGGTGATAAGAAATAATTTTATATAAAGAAAGATTTAAAATTTACGTCAATTACATGTTCCAGGAATACACCAAAGTCCAATCTTCACAAAATATTACAGAAAATATATGGCTACTCGCAAATAGCGAATATTATAATTTGATGCAGTGTATGTGATAAGCAGTGCAATTCATTGTGATGAAGTGGATCCGACAAAGCAAATGGAAACCGGAATGGCCATTTCTGGCTTTTTAGCCGTCATCAGCCAGTCATACCCAATCTCGAGGGTTCGCACCCCCCAGATTTGAACCCGGACCTTTGGTCATTGTGCTCAGGACACTACCTCTAGTGCACGGGTCCCCTGCTTTGTAATGTGATGAAGTAGTTTTTACATTATGTGCGTTTGATTTTGATACATGTCCAATCTACGCTTAAATGCATTGACACAAGTGGAGAGGACTTCCTCTTCTGGAAGAGCGTTCCACGCTGAAACTACTCTGTTGGTAACGAAAAACTTTCTTCCGTCGATCCTTGCTTTGCCCGGGCGTAGTTTAAGGGATTGCCCGCGCAAATTTGGCGTGTTAGTCTGGGCAAAGAAATCACAAGGAACGAAACAAAAATGCAGGTTATTCATAATACGGAAGGTTAATATGAGGTCCCCTCGGAGTTGTCTGTAGGAAAGGGGAAATAGTTCGAGAATGGACAGTCTGCTTTCATAGGGAAATGTGCCTAGACTTTTGACCATCTTTGTTGTTCGCTTCTGAACCTCATCTGAGACGGTACATTCCTTGACAGTCCAAGGTCCCCATGCCTGTATAGCGAACTCCAAGTGCGGCCGAATGAAGCTTCCAAAGATTTTGGAAAAGCTGTCTTTTTCAAACCCCATAAAGGTTTGTCTAATCAGCTGTAACATAGATCTGGTCGACTTCACCGCCTTTGTACGGTTCAGCGTTGGTTTGAATGAAGAAGTTATCCACACACCCAAGTCCTTCTGACTCTCAACTTGTTGCAGCGGTGTACTGTTTAAAGAATATACTTTCGTGCTGGATGCTCTACAACTGCCGATTTGAAGAAAGTAACATTTACTAACATTGAAAGGCATTTGCCAAACCTTTGACAAGTCCTCCAATCTGTTCAAGTTGGCTTGCAAATGGTTTTCGTCTGCCGTATTTTGGATGACTTTCCAAAATTTGATGTCATCGGCGACCAAGGTGACTTCACAGTCCAGATCCCTGACACAGTCGTTGATGAAAACGAGGAACAATACGGGACCTAAAATTGAGTCCTGTGGGACGCCACTCACCACAGGTAAATCCGAGGACAGCTGGCGACCGACTTGGACTCTTTGTGACCGTCCTGTCAAAAAGTGTTGGATCCATAGGAAGAGGGACCCGCGAACGCCTGCGCTGCGCAGCTTGTGCAGCAGGCGTTGATGAGGAACGGTATCGAACGCCTTTTTGAAGTCAATGTAAATTACATGCACCGTTTTGCCCATGTCACGTGCTTTGGTCGAGCTATCAAGTGAGAATAGCAGATTCGTGAGACAGGACCTACCACTGCGAAAACCGTGTTGGGCATCGGAAAGGAAGTGATTGTGCTCGAGAAACTGCATCAACGCCTTTATAATGATTTTTTCCATGGTTTTGCAACAAATGGAGGTAAGGCTCACCGGCCTGTAATTATTTGCGGATGCTCGGCTTCCACTCTTGAAAAGTGGGATGATCGTTGCTGTCTTCCAATCATATGGTAGGCAGCCCGTAACAAATGACGCCTGGAAGATTAGGGCTAGCGGCTTGGCCATTCCAGAATCTAGCTTCTTCAACAGCTTGGTCGGGATTGCATCGGGGCCTCGGTAGGTGGATTCTTTCAAAGTAGGAAGCTCATTCCTAATTACATCTTCGGTGAAGAAGACTGTTTCAATAGACGCGATCGAATTATCTTCATAAGTGTGGAATAGAAAACCGGGTTCAGTCGTCTTGACGGACCAGAAGAACTGAGTCATACAGAAGAACTGAGAAGAACTGGTCAGCTTTATCCTTATCGTCTGAGATTTTGGCACCTTCGGCAGTTAGCAGGAGGGGGAGGGGTAGGATCCTTGTTCCGCGTGCTCTGTTTTATGTAACTGTTCAGGACTTTGGGATTTATTATGGCTCAGTTTAACAGATCCTCTTCGAACATCTGTCGATCTCTGACAATGAGACGTTTGACCCGGTTCCTCTGCATTTTGTACCTATTTAGAGATTTAGGTGACCTATCAATTCGGTACTTTTTAAACAGTTTTCCCTTCTTGTTAACTTCGGTTTTTAGGGATGGATTCAGCCAGCGAGGTCTGTTCGTAAGTTATCGATGAGTGATAGGGCAGTGGCTAGAGATGAGGTTATGGACTATCCCTTTGAACTGTTCCCAAGCTTCTTCAACGTTGTCGGAGAGCGTGGATGCCCAGTCTATGAAACAGATATCATGTTTCATTTGCTCGAAATCACCACGCCAAATATTAGGTCGGAGGTCTTGTTGTTGGGCCGGCAAAGAAAATAAACTGCATTCGCACATGAGAACTGCATGGTCACTCTGGCCTAGTGGGGGTACGCAATTCACAATCTCAATATTGTCGAGCGACTTAGTGAGCACAAGGTCGAGGCAGTTCATCCGCTGGCCTTCACGAATTCTTGTGGGAAATGTTACGTGCTAGGTGAGAAGAAGGGACTGAGTTATATTCAGGAGCTGGTGGTCGAATGCTGATTCAGGGAAATCAGCTGAGGAGGAGCTCCAGTTGATGATAGGAGCGTTGAAGTCCCCTACGATAAGGGTATTTAATCGCGTAGCGAGGTTTTTAAGCTCATCCAGCAATAAAGCATTTGCCTCAGGATTGTTCCTTTGTAGTCGGTAGATAGTTAAGATATCAAGGCTTTGGGAACCCGTTGCTCTTACAGTTAACCATACCGCTTCTTGACAAGACAGATTTGCAATTTTTTCAGAAACATACAAACCATTCTTCACGAAGGTTGCTATGCCTCCGCTTCTTCTGTTGTCTCTGTCTTTCCGGAACAAAGGAAAGCCGGGTATTCCAATCTCGCGATTGTCAATCTGGTTCGACAACCATGTTTCTGTTATCGAAATAACATCGAGAAGGAGGTCGGATACGTTGATTCTTAGTTTATCCATTTTTGAAAGTAGGCTTTGCACATTAGTATGCATAAATGTCAGTTTTGAATTCTTGTGTGGTCCATTTGTAACTCTGACGCAGGCTACTGGAGTAGCTGCGCGGTTATTCGAATCAGTTTGGTCCATGAGGGGGCAGAATGTCTTTCGACTATTTGGTCCTTAAAGATCACAAGATTTGGTTCTCCTTTGATTCTGCGTTCTCTCAATTCTAGAACTAGCGTGCGGCGTTTCAGCCTGTCGGCAGGAGAGTAATTCGATTGAAAAAAACACATCCTTTCTAGAGTACTTCAATCGAAAACGCCTAGACAGTAGAAATTTTGCTTCTGTGTCGTTGGTTAGGACGATCTTCAGTGGTCGTGGTCTAGCCTGCTGAGTTGCGTTTGGGCGAATTTCAAGACGAAATATCTTTTGATAAAAGGTTTCCTCAGACGGTTGCAAAAGCTCGTTTAGGAGCTCTTGGAATAATCCTTTGTCAGCCTCACTTCTTTCATTGGGTGTTTCGGCAGAGGACTCGGGTAGTTCCTGTATAATGTCAGGGCCGCTTCTATTGATTGCAGGTGTTCGGTTATCATCCGACCACTCAGAATCCTCAGACGGTTGATTGATTGTGCGCTTTCTATCATCCTCCGACAACTCAGAATCCTCGGATTCGCCTCGCAAAATAGGACTGTCTGCTGGGACATCCAGACTAGTAACGCTCTGTGCACGGTCAACGGGGCCTTTAAACGGGGACCGCTGAGAGGGACCCGACACTACCGGAGTGCAGGTCACCTTAACTTAAGCTGTGACTACCTTTTGATCTGATATTTTTTGATTAGAAGAGCCCGACGGATTCCCTTTCGTAACAAGGCGACCTTCTTGCGTTGTAACCGGTGGTTTCTTGCTCTTAGTCTTTGGCTTTTCGGGAGGTGCAATTGGACTACTTTTTACGGGTATCTTAGACACCACTTGTTTGTTTCCGGGGGATATGTTAGGCACACCACCCCTCGTTCTACTACAGGTTACTCTTTGTGTAGCTTCCTCCGGAATAACAGACCTGTGGATAAGTTCTTTCATTTCTTGGACTTCTAGTTCGACCCGGTTAAGTTTGGCGACTAGCATCTGGACCATCAATTGGCATGCGGAAAGTGGCTGTTCTAATTGCGTCGTCTGCGCTAAATTTAAAACATTTTTTAAACGCCTCTTCAAGCGTGCTGTGATGTCGTGGGGGTTAGCGCGTTCGTTCTCGACTTGAATTGTACTGTGTTCGAGCCACGGTCGCGCATCCTTTTACTCTTCAGAAGTTGAGCATAACATGCTTGCAAAGCTTTTTACAATCAGCGAAAATAGATTTCCTGATCAAGGTTATTGCCTTAAATTTGAGGAAAATATACTAGAACAAGGTTCTTTCGGTAGAAAGAGACTTCAAAAATTGAGTAGGGCCGTTGTGTTGAGAAAAATTGAGTACCTCTTGGAGTACTTTGAAACGATAAAACAGCGAATTTCTATCTTAATGGATTGACTCAGTCTTCGTAGAAGTACGATCTGTATTGCACGATGGTGTAATGGACTTCTAAGTCGAGTAATCAGTAGAGGCGACGCTCTTCAAAATCCGAAGGGTCCAATATTTTGCTGAACGTATATAAGTCCTCTTGAAGGTGGTTGATAAAGATGGGATTGGGCAGGCGAAGTATATTCTTAATCCCAACAGGCTGCAAGAGCGTCCTGTAGTCTTAAATCGCGAAGAAATCTAATTTCCTCGGAGGCCGAAAATGGTGGTCAAATTTGAAACACGCGCCAGAGTGTCTATTTATCTTTTGTGCTTTTGATCGCAGTCCTTAAGCGTCGTCTTACCAGCTCACTCGTTGCATCGCCTAAGAAAGGCAGTCTCATGAATACGTCTTTCATTTCTGCGGTTACAGTAGCAGGCTTTTTGGCGCGTTCGCCAATATTCCTGAGGATGAATCTTTCTGGCTATCTGGTTTGACAAGAAGTGTGTTCTGCAGCTGTTTCAGGAGAGCAGATTTTCCGTACTCTAGCCGCTAATCCCTGGACTAAATTTCGTTTTATATTTACGCGAATGAAATTGTGAAAGTTAATCTTTTGTCCCGTTTAGGTTTACTTTTGGAATAACCTACGCAGGATAGATCCATCCTTTTGCTTTCGCAGAAGGACATCAGAGAACAGCATTTCATTGCCCACCTCATTCTCTGCAGAAGACTTGAGCAATCGATGCACACTCATAAAATACGCAACCTGGGCGTCAGTGTCAGTGTTATTTTCTATGAGTCCGACGATATCATCCATATGTCAACCGTCTCATGCAAGGTCAATGATGGTGTCCCTTGTTGTAAATGTGGCCAAGGCTGCGATATCGCCGTTTAATCACGCCCCGTGTGAAGAACAAGAACACAAGGAACACAACAAGGAGAATGCAAAAGTAGAGGTCTTTTAGCAAATCTCGTACAGCATACTTAAGGCAAGCGAATGCGTCAACAGCCATGTCCAATCGAACCAATCAGATTATGGTCTCATGTAAGGAGTGACTGCATTGGTTTTGTGACTCATTAAGCTCGTGTGTTAGGGTCCTGAGCTTGACCGCAGCTGCGCGCGTCACCATGTGCACTCTGTGTGAGCGGATCGGTCGTTTAGCGTGGGAACAACTCGTCAGGGCTGCGTGCACACGTGTTTAGACTGGGCCCTAAGACGTCCCCCTTTCAGCCGAATCGTAAGATCTGAGCCACGGGTTCACCTGCAACGGAACCGTTTGCGTCCTTTTTCGGCCCGATCGTCTAGAAGTTTGTTGGGATTGACTTGCTGCTAGAACTGTGGGTTCTTGCCTTAGTTTCGCCAAATCAAATGTGTCCAGTAGGAGTTTCAGTGATAAGTATGGGCTTGGATTTGGCACGTCAGTAAACTCAGTGTGTTTCAGCTGATTGGCGTGGCGCTCCCAAATGTCTGAGCCGACCCAAATCCCGTAGACGACTTCACCACACTTCCGGTGAACAAGTCCAAGCGTCCACTTTTCCCGATTATTCCTGTAGTCCTTTGCGAGCACCATCTGGCCCGGGTGGAACAGTCGTTGCTTTCCACCGTGGTGTCGGTTGAATTGCCTTTCCATTAACGTCCGCAGATGACAGCGGACTGATGGCGTTAAATGGTGTGCGAAGTTTTTTCTGCATCACAGCTACTGCGGGGGAACCACCGTTATGAGTGTTTGGGTTTAGAGAGGCTCGATATTCACCAGGAATAGTTCTAGGACTTCTTCCGTCGTCTCCTCCCCTTTTGACTCCTTCAGAGCCCGCTTGAAAGTGTTGACGAAAAGCTCGACTGGTCCATTGGGCTGTGGGTCATATGTTGGCGAACGCATGTGGTTACTGCCCGACTGCTTGAAGAATTGGGCGAAGGCGGCTGATGTGAACTGCCCTCCATTACCGCTCACCAAGATTTCGGGGCAACTGAATCGGCTGAACAGTCGCCGAAGTGTGTTGATTGTGGTTCCGGCTGTCGTGCGTTCCATGAGCATGACTTCCGGTCATTTCCTGTATGCGTTAATGGCGATAAGGAGGTTCTGCCCATTGAGCGGTCCAGCATAATCTATGTAGGCCCTGGACCATGGGGCTTGTGGAACAGGCCATGCCTTGAATATGGTCTTCACCGGCGTCTTTGATGCGAGAGCACATTTGGTGCATGAGCGGGCCAGCTGCTCCAGTTGCTGGTCCATGTGAGGCCAATACGAGTGAGAGCCTTCATGTGGTTGATGCCCGAAGGTCATTCGTGAAACCATCTCAAGACCCTAGCTTGCTGCTTCTATGGAACCACGACACGATCGTAGAACAGGATTCGATCGTTAACGGTGGAAGAGAATTTCGTCACTGGTATAAAGGTTGCAAATCTCCAGAATTTTTTGCGGGCCACTGGCTGGGATTGTACTTGATTACTTGTCTCAACAGTGGATCGTGTTGGGTTGCGCTTCGGACTTCCTCACACGTGAGAGGGAGTGCACGAATGGGATCTGTGGGATACGATGTGGTCTGGCCAGATAGTAGATGATAGACCGTATCCCAACACGTATAAGCTGGTTGGTATGATAAGGCATCAAAGGCCAGACTGTTATAGACAATCTAATGTAGTGTTGAATGAGTAGAATATAAGTAGTGAGTAAGTGACTCCCAGAGAGTGCACTCCAGCCATGAGTGGACCGGAGTCCAGAGTCGCATTCCAGTCGGTGTGGTCCCCGGGTCTGGAGGTCTGCAACCGAACAGTAGGTCGTCGGTTCTGGGAGTGACTGAGCGTCAACAACTCCCCGCCGTAAGCTCCTGGCCTTGAGAAGGGGTTGGCCAGTAAGCCAGAGAGAGAATGACCTTGAATGGCCTGTCCCCGTGGCGTCCAAGGGGCTTAGGAGTGCAAGGTTGCTACGGATCCATGTATAGACTGTGAACTTCGGACTCAACGAAGATGGATATGATGACTGTGTCCTCCGGTTCCTTAGCCTGTGAGTAGATTGAGTGCGAAAGTGCGTTTGCCTGACTGATGTCTGGTGTAGACTGGTACCGGCTGTCGAAGTCGTGGCCCAACAAAATGGTTGCCCAGCACTGAAGGCGATTTTCCGAGTACGCATGAATGTCGTTCTTCGAGCCGCAAATTGCAAGAAGAGGCTTTTGGTCCGTGAAAAGGGTGAGATTACACTCATAAAGCATCTTATGGGTGAAGATGATAGCCAGGACTTCCTTCCCGATATGCCCGTAGTTGCCTTCAGCAGACGTTAGTGATCTTGCTACATGTAAAATAGCCTTTTCTGTGTTGTCGGGGAAAACTGGTGAAATCACGGTGCCAATTTCATAGCTGGAAGCGCCCGTTGCAACGAGGATAATCAGTTCAAGGTTGAAGTGCATGAGCAGCAACTCAGAACTCAACTTTTGTTTCACTGCTAAAGGAGACATATGGTCGATCACTGGAACAAAATTTATTTTTTCCTGAGCTTTCGAACTCTAAAAATAACCCATCGTCAGAGGTGGAGCAGCTCAGTCATCACATGATGAAGGTGGTACATTTCCGAAAGGAATGAGTTGTAGTTCCACAATGAACTTACGCACAATGAACTTACGTCTTTTGGTGGTGACATTTGTTTGATGGCCTCGACATTGTCTGGATCTGGGCGACGGTCGTCTTGGTCGATTTTGAACCCGAGGTATTTCACAGAAGGCATGAAAAAATTGCGCTTCTCCAGACGTAGACGTAAACCACAGTCTTGAATCCACCTAAGTACCGTCTCCAAGTATTGCAACAGTTCATTTAGAGTTGAACCAGTGACGATAACATCGTCCAGATAGGCAGCGACTCCTTCAGTGCCCGTCAATATGGTATCCATGGTGTGCTGGAAAATAGTACGAGCAGTGGCAGACGGGTGAATTGGAACAAACCACGATGGATGTTCATTGTTAGGAGCTCTCAGGAGCCTTTGTTCACCTTAATTTGAAGTATGCATAGGATAGATCTAACTAGCGCAACAAGTTCCACCATTCAGCAAAAAGATCTTCTGGCACGGGGAAGAAATAATTGTATGTGTCCAAAGCAGCATTAAGACCAGTGGAAAAATCAGCACAGATTTGGATTTTACCTGTGGCTTTCTTGACAGCCACGATTCGTGCGGCCCATGTAGATTAATTGGCTGATTGACAAACACCATCTCGTTGCAGACGACCAAGTTCTTGGTCGACCACGGTAAGTGCACCATAAGGAACTGGTCTGTGTCTGAAGACAGATTTTGCATTTGGTTGAAGTTGGAGCGTGACCTTCATTCTGTTCAACAGCCAAGACGTTATTGAAAAACTGGAGCAAACTTCGCTTGATGATTCGACATCAGCTTTGTCGCCAGCTGATTCGATTTGGCAGGACTCGGCCGGGTTGACTGCATAATATTACAAATGCGGTTGAGTGGCAGTTCCAGGAGACCGAGTTTCTCAATCCAGTCAAGGCCAAGTAAGTCAAGCATCGGACGGTTGGTTAGGTAGCATGTTCCCTTGAATTGAATGCCCTAAAAGAAAGCGTGACATTCACGCTCACCTATGAGCTGAAGAAATCCGCTCGAAACGTTCATAGCCCTTTTGTCCGATGTGATCATCGGGGGCCGTCCAATTATTTGCCAAGTGCGTTTGGAGATGAGGCTGATGTCTGCTGCCGTCACAAGCTGGAGGCGTACACGTTTGTCATTGATAGTAACCGTAAGATACGTCTTCTGTGTCTCAAATTCAATCTTGAAGATGGCTAGAATCGAGTGGGACTTTAGGCCAGATTAAGATGAAGGGTGTTTGGTACTTTTCGTCTTCCTGCCACCTGGCTTTGATTTGGGAGGTTGGCCGGCCGGACGTTGAGATGTTGACTTCATGCGGGTGACAGCCTGAACGCTGGTGGCGGCAAACGAGTAACTGGGTTGCTCCACGATGGCAGAACCATGCTGAAGATTCATAAGCCGCTGACACTCAGCAGTCAATGTCTGCAGGGTTGACTTGGGGTCTTTAATTTCTACGATCAGACGGATCCTGATTTCAGCATGACGAGGTGACTGCAGAGCACTCTCAAAGATGACGCACTTAAATTGTTCATCTGTCAACTCTTGCAGCTCGAACCTTTCACAATCGCGGTTGACAGTACTGGCAAGCGTCAGAAAATTGTCTGACCCGTTTCTGCTACTGTTTCCTTCTCATGTCTCTGATGACGAATCCGCGATGGATGCCGAAACCTCAGGCGAATAAGCGTATTGTCCCGGCAATCGAGTCTTCGAGTGGCCCAATTCTAAACTTGTCTGCTTCGTTTTTCATCAGTTTGAGGCACTGGTATCGAATATTTAACAAGGAGGACTTCTCGCTAAATGTCTCTAACAGGCATTTGATGGTTTCGTCGAAGGTGAAGTCACGAAGATTTTTCAGCAGAATCATTTCCGTGTACCGCTCTTGCTCTTTCATACCTAATTTTCGTAGTAGCAGGCGCATCTGCCAAGCATCATCAGCCTTGGTAAGCTCCACACGGAAGATGTCTCCCAAACGTTTAAACCAAGCGTCGAAAGTCACGCTGGAGTCGGGGTCGTAAGTAAACTCGGTGATCGAAGCAGCAACTGCATACGCTGACGTGGACTGTTTCGCCGAAGTATTTGAATCAGAAATATGCAAACTGAACTTCTGCATCGTATGCTCCATCATCTTCATATGAGCCGCCTCGAAATGAGCTTGTGGTTGCTGCAGGATACACTACAATTGTTCCGCGGAGATGGACATCGTGAGTACTGCGTGGCCAAAGCTGCGATATTGCCGTCTAATTACGTCTTGTGTGAATCCCCAAGGAAGCACACAACAAGAAGAGTGCAAAAGTAGAGGTCTTTTAGCAAATCTAGTAGAGTATGCTTAAGGCAAGCGAATTCGTCCACAGCCATGTCCAATCAGACCTATCAGATTGTGATCTCATCTAAGGAGTGACTACATTGACTTTGTGACTCATGCAGCTAGTGTGATAGGGTCCTGAGCTTGACCGCAGCTCCACGCGTCATTACGTGCACCCTGTGTGATTGGATCGGTCGTTTGGCGTGGGAACGACTCGTCAGGGCTGCGCGCACACGCGGTTAAGCAGCGCCCTGAAATCCCTTAGAGGCGTTGTCTCAATCATGCTCATTTCCGAGAAGCAGCCCAAATAGTAAGCCCATCGCCACACCATCTATCTGTCTCTAGAACTAGCCATTGCAGAGAAATTGCACAGTTTTTGCGCCTCGCGTAGGTTGTTCTCTGAGAATTTTTACGGCATGCATATCCGGCAGTTCGCCTCCCGAATGACGTAACGGAGGTAGTTTATGGTTTCTACCACCAGTACGTTAGTAAAAGCTGATGATGCATCCAATGAGAGCATCTTATTTCCACCAGCGTTCATGCTCTTTATTAGCTTCAACACACTCAAATGTGCCTTTTAAGCTAAACATATGTTTACCAAATCGACTGTTCAAGTGTAATATGGGAATATTTGCGGATCCTAAATCTCACTTTGTTAGATGATCCGAGGATTGCTCGTTAGTCCAGGTCGTATATCTTTTGATTTTCATCACTGTTATCGATTTTTGGTGTAATGATGACTCGGCAGTTTGCCTCGCCGTCACTGCAACCTTTGGCCATCCGCATCCCTCAGATTAGCTAGGAAATATCTCAGCACAGAATACGCAGGTCACTGGTCACTGCGACATCTAAGCGACTGTGGACCTGAGAACCCGAGAACTTGGAGTTGGAGTTGCGCACATGCCAGAAGCAACCATCAGGCGCCGGGTCATGTGACCGAAAGACCCACGGCCACGGCAGGAAACGGCGTGGATCTGGTGCAGATGCGGACAAAGCAACTACGTCAGAAAAACCGGAATATTGCTTCGGACGCGAATGGCCGAGAATGCAGCAGTGGTGAGGAAGAAAGACGCCAACTCCTGCGATGCAGCTCATACGACGGGACCCGGCCATATTTTCAAGTTTGACGAGGCCAACATCTTCACAAGAGGTGACAACCGCGTGAAACGCGAGCTGCTGGAATCATCGTTCTCAGGCCCCCAGTCCATCAACAAGCGCGAGAAGTTGACGTTCCCGGACGGTGTACTGAGAAGTTTCCTGAGCAAGGGAATCAGTCACGTGGGAAGGACTGGGTGCAACAACAACTCTGACGGCAGTGGGCCTAATTGTCACGCCATTATCAAGCCCGCAACCGACGTTGACAAGGCAATTGTGGCAATTAGTGAATCGAACGCGAAGTGTCAAGCCAGTACCGCATCAATTAAGACCCAAGTGATGGCTATAGAAGTGAGTAATTATCACACGTACGCGAATGACCACTATGGACTATAGATACCGTGCAACCTGTGCATATTTCAACCCTATCTGCGCATGACTATTAATATGCTACCATCACCTATGATTAAGGACTCCCGAGGGAATTCGCAACGTCATTGATCGCATCCTCTTCTTCTGAACTGCTTCCTGGAACTAGCATATTCTTCACTATTGGCAACTAAATATCTTTTCACTCGACCGCTTAAAAACAGCACATGACGTTAGCAAAAGATTACAAACTTCAAAAAGTCCGTCAATCAGCTTCTTCACCAATGTATACACCATAAGTTGCGCACCGTAGGACTGCATGGAAAACTGCTTCCATGGATTCAAACCTGGACGGTTCTGGACGGTTCCAAAGTGTACCAGTCGGTGCAAGCAGTACTCAGAGAAAACCATCGTATGTGGCGATGTCCAACAGCAAGTTATTTTAGGCCGTGCGTTATTCCTTGTTTTTATCATTGACCGCGTCAATGATCTAGACTCGGATGCCATTTAAGTGGCTGACAATGGCAGGCAAAGCCTGCCTGCTGAAGGGCCTCAAGCCCTGGGATGAGCTTTCAAAACAGTACAGTATTGCAACTAGTCAACAGTCGCTCAAACCAACGCTAAAGAGCACAAGTGCCACCATTTATACATTACAACTCATCTGGGGAACTCTTAGTGGGTTTGACAAGCCATCTTATTCAATCTCTTACGAAGCTCGTTACGGTTGCATCTTCAGTACGTCACGCAAGCATATGGATCGTGGACTGTCAGTCACTGTACCACATTAGGGAAGGTGTAGTGGCCCCTACCAGCCACTTGAAACCCAAGATGAGCCGCTGACGCATGGCACCTTTAGCCTGCAAAGCCTGTGCGCCCACGCCGGACTTCGCCTATCTCGGGGTCGTGCCACGACCACTAGTCTGGACATTAGCCGTGTGATTGGCTGTCGTAATAAAGCATGCACCGGCATTCCGGCGATTTGCGACGCTCTCGTCGCTCCGAAATTGACGCCCTCACATCCGGACTGCAGTCATCCAAGAGTCAAAACTCTTTCCATCTATTCGCCTATCCTTCTGTGCAGAATACAATATTCCTAGCACTCTGGCCTTCCCAAGACCTCCCTCTCATCTCCTAAGGAACCTGGGCCTCAAAGACCGCGAAAGCCAGGGTTTAGCTCATTTAAACCCCTGTGATAAAGGTCCAGATGTAGGCGACAAAATGACCAAAGGTCTGTGGACACTGACTTGGACCCAGACTGTCAACTTTCGGCCTATTTTCCTTTTACTACACGCAACTCTGGGAAGACCACTTATTAGCCTTCAGCATTATGGATGGTCTGGATGAGTGCTTTTTTCGCATTGATTTTCTCGGCCACGATAAGATGCCCAATCTGCGCGGTCATCACCTAAAACTATGCACAGCTAGCGCAAGGACCAATGAAAGCAAGGGTTCTTCAGTAACAGAGTTATTGTGGCGTAAAAGGCTCTGCTTGCGGAAGTTTAATTGTGACCTCGACTCACATCAAACCTTAGTCTCACAACTCACGAAAACCCTCAGATGAAGAGCTGCTACAAAAATTTGCTATTATGTTACTCATTATAAGTGAGTAGGCAAATATATTACCATTTTATAGTGGAGTGCGCCAGGCTGCTTTTGGCATGCACTAGTGTAGACAACTATGTTTTACACTTTCCTTTCTTATCGAAGCCAATAAATGCGTGCACTAAACTTTAACAGGCAATAATATGTTCATGGAAAACAAGCGAAAATTTAGATCTTAAGAATTTATCATGCGATTAAACGCTCAATTAGACGTAGTATCTGAAAGTCTACGTTCACTATAATCCAGCGTTAATCACCGCCTCTGTACCATCTTTCTGTTGAACGTACGGTGAACATCGTCGAAACCGACCGTCGGATATCTTTGTAGGACAATATTAACTATTTCCGTGTTAGCCTATCTTTCCTTTTTAATGCGGAAATCAATTAAACTGAATAATCAATTTCTCTGAGTACATAATGACCAAAACTAAACATGTTCACCATGCATTTGTATGTAGCTCACATCAGCAAAACGTTATTGTGGCTCAGTTTGGGCAAAATAAGTCCCACTTGGGGAACGCTAATTGTCATGAGTGTGCAGTATCATCGTGACTGTATCCTATGGATACTGCACCTCTCTGTGTATGGATTACCTATTTCTGCTATTGTCACTTTAAAAAATCTGCAACGGATTTTGAAATGTCAGGCTAAGAAAATATTTTTCCCATCGATCATATCTTCTTCTTTTCAAGTTAAGTCTTGGTAGAACAACAAAGGTGAAACAACACCTATTGGGCGAGAGAAGGTTACGAGGATCTAAGTATGTTTTAAAGGTTGTCATTAACTGGTCTTTCTGCAGTATATCGTCTTCTTGGAGCTCATTGAAATATCTTCAAATGCTGAAATTATGCTATTCAACCTGTAAGACGCTCTGGTAAGACTGAAAATCTCCCTTATATGAGGAATGTGCCTGAATTCAACGGAAGGCACTTGAGAAAATATTAAAACGAAATTGACGCATAAACCAACGGCTACCTTACGTGCCCAACTTGTATACCCTAGGATAGGGTTGGCTATCTCGATAAGAAAGAAGTTGTTTACAAGATCCTCTACGAAGCTTGTGACACTGTATACTGTGGCCAAACAGGAAGGCCCGTCTCCACAGGCATTTACAACCACCAACTGGCAGTGAAAAGAAGTGACCATTTAGCTGAAGTGGCTATGCATAGCTTTGATACAGGACACAGCTTCGCATGGGACAAAACACGCATCGTCGGCGTCTGTTCTCCCATGAAGGGCCGAGAATTTCTTGAGGCTATGCACTCCGATGATTAATGCATCGACCGGTATACTGATTTGGATGGAATCTACAAATAGCTTAAAGAAAGGTGAAAGAGAACAATGCTGAGCAAGGCGGACTGACATAAACCACGGCTGCAAATCAGCGCTCACTCCAGAAGAATATTGCACTTTTGTGTACGTTTGTAAGTTTAATCGTTCGTTGCACATTCTCTCTGGTCTGAAGACAAGCCGAGCAACTAGTCCCAAAAATGTACTGAATGTAATTACCTTGTTTTCCCAAAGAACGTCTTCTTTTTCAAAGTACTTTTCTTGGAATGTCTGATTTTGTATTTATATGAGATGAGCAATTCTTTTATTTTGCAGACCTAGTTCAGTGTTCACAGATTTTCGTATTTTCCAGTACATTCACATTCTTTTGTATTTTTCGCACAGAGATAAAACCTCAATATGGCAGAAACTTGGAACAGGAATTAAAGATACGTCATGGTTACCGGTCGTGATCACTATGTCTCCAGAAATCATCAGTAAGCAGAGTTTCATACATGAAATTACAATTCAGCGGATTTACAATGCTGTTCGACACGGAACTCAGTCACATGCTAATTTGCAAAATACGAAACGATAGTTTCCAAAGCATGCAATTTATATCTGCATGTTTAAATCAACGCTGTGGAGAAAATTATCTTTAAACAGCACTACTTCAGAAAAGAAGCAGTCTGTTTTTTTAGGGAACTCAACCTTTTCGAGGTAAAAGGTCCAGTCATTACGTCCAAAAGCCAGCGAAACCTTCATAAAATGGGTACTCGAGCGGATTTATCCTAGTGAGATTTAAAATCGTTCAACAGAATCTCCAACCAGAGCATCAAAAACCATACAAAATTTGGGACAATCAATATATTTTTCAAAAACAGGCGAATTCATACTTAAAGCCGTAAAAATCGCCATGTACCAGGAGAGTCATCGAAACGTCTACGATTACTCAGTATTTTTTCTTAGAAGGCTTTCCTATATGGACATTTATTTTACGATTTTTGTACTCATTGAAATATTATGCTTGAATTCACAGGCCGTCTTTCCGCCAATAACTTTTGCACCGCCCGGAAGTTTTATGATAGACCTCGCATTTTCAAGAGCTCCTAAAGTCTAGAAGCAGGCCTATGTGCACCTTCTCCGAAAGGTTTCATGCATTTTGTTTCATTTCCCTAGCAACTGACCTCCTGGCACTAATGAAATAACCCACGTAAGAACTGGACATTAGACCAGACGAATGCTCGATGCACCTTAAAAAACTGTCCATAATAACCATTTTTTTTAATTTATATGTTTCTCTCTTTCCAGCATAATGTTCCACAAAATCTTATTTCTTCGCAGAACAGCTTGAAGGAGTTAATTGTGCGTCCTTGTCCAGGATGTGTGACTGAGTATATTCTTTAAATAAAAAGTAATGTAAAAGTGACAACTACTGAACTACTGATGTTAGTTGATCGTAACTGTTCGCAAGCAGAGAGCACCAACCCATCTATCGGAACTAGTGGTTACATTCTACGCTTATCCGTATTTCGATCACACCTCAGTTTATTAGCATAATTAAGGATTTTAGTCATTATTTTTCGACATTCTACGAATTTCACCATATTTTTACATTCTTGGCCTGCTTTGGAAGTTAACAAAATCCTCCTGATGTCTTCTAAAATATTCCGACTATGAAGTTTTTTGAAGGTGCCAGGGAAACATTTTCAAAATTTAAACTTTTAAGAAGTTGCAAAGCTTTGTAAAGATGTGCCAAGGAGGATTGTATTTGAAAAACCCCATGCCTACAGAAGTTCACAAAATCAAACCCTCAGATTTATTGGACTATTTCATTTGAACTACAACCTAACCACCTGGTCTGCTAATATGCAGTGTGCTTAGAAAGTCACTTTAGGAAACACTTGAAAAGTGGTGTTCTACAGCTGCCTTCGCTGATCTGGTGGTCAGTTTCTTTCAATGGAGTAACTACTGCCCACCTCCCATTCCTTTCGCTTTTATTTGCGCGACCGACATCAAGTAACCTCATTTTCCTAGTCTGCAACTTGAGAATTGTGTTGTGGTCAGAAGAGGCGTCACCTGCCCCTGCTCCACCCATCGTGTGTTGTGACTGCTACTGCTATCATCACCATCATCTATTGTGAAGCGGAAATGCGCTGGTCTCTCCTCTCCGATTGTCGTCTCCTGCTGCCCACCCTCCACTCCCCCATTCCCGCTGTGTGCCTACGTACTCAAAAGCACACCCCCAACCCCCCCCCCCCCCCCCCACGTCCATACCCAGAAACTTCTGCCCACATCCAGACCTGGTGATGCTGCACAGGTGTGCGCACTATCATTTCCGCTTCCCCCCCCACCCCCCCCCCCTCGTCCACTTCTCTCTCTCTCTCTCTCGCTCTCATTCGCCCTCCTCTCTCCCCCACCCCGCCCTCTTTTTCAACGAGCTCACTGGACCGCTAACCGGATGTGACCGCTTTTTGCTTACAGATTTTTAGTCTGCTGCTTTGGGGACAGTAAGCTGGGACAGCAACGCACCGGGGCCTGAAACACGTGCCATCCCCGCGAGTCGGCGACGGGCTCACGCGAGGCAGCGCGCTCACCACGGCAACTGCACCGAGCACGTTGCCGTCCCCTTGATTATTGTGAGCGCAGACGTGCGTGAGCGTTTGCGTCCACCCGCCTACACGTAAAGGACTTCCGCTGTGACGATGCCGACCATCAGGGAGGGGGGACAGACTGAGCAGGAATCCACTGTGAGGTCAAATTTGAGACCCTTGAAAAGGCTTGAGGTTGGCGGCACAATCATGGCCAAACCACGTAGCACATTGTATATGCATATACCATGCAGTCCCAGAAGCCAGCAGTTGCACGGCCGTCTCCATGGCCAGGCAGCTTGTCCATTTTAGAAGGAGACTGGCTCCCCACCGGGTCTTTTATCTAATAAATTCATTTGTCCCAAGAAGGCGCTAAGGATCGCATGCAGTGTCAGTTACCGCAACGATATTCCCCAAAACACAGAAGCGAAAAGCCATAAAGGCATGTTTGAAAAGGATCGTGTTTGAGGGAAGGCTTGGCAAACGGAGTTTATCCCATGGAAGGAGTAGGAATCCGTCGCCCAGAGCAACTGCGCTGATTCATGCTGCCTTTCGTGCGCTGAGCTTCGCTCGCTGCCCACTATTGTCCTTTTGCACGCTTGATGTCAACCCACCGCGTTTACGCTTGTAGGTAATCGATAGTCCTGGCTCATTTAATTGGCAACAACCGATTAATTACTCATTCCACAGTCAACTTGTCACGTCTCCACGTTTGCACCTGCACGGCTGGCTATCGTACGCGGCGCCACTGTAAGGCTTTTGAGCAGTAAAGCTGTTCAAAAGCAATCAGTTTTTTCAGACTAGTGATTTGGGGATCCTTCTGGTGCTGAGACAACAACTAGCCCTTGATAAGCCTTAGAAAAGACACGTAAAATGGTCAACTATTTCAAAACTCCTCCGTGTTTACTGCATCTCCTGCCTTTCCGTTTATAACGATAATGTAACTTATAGGAACGTAGACGGCCTCCTGCTCCTCACCCTTTTATCTACATATAAAATTTTGTATCATTCCCGGAAGAAGAAGAAGAAGGAGAAGAAGATGATGATGATGATGAAGAAGAAGAAGAAGAAGAAGAAGAAGAAGGGACAATTTCTGGGACCAAGTTGTATTTTAGCTGACGTTTTAAAAGCCTTCTCTTTTCCATCGTGAGGGTGTGGTGGTTGTTCTCCTGCCGGCGTCAGTAATTGTGTTCAACCGCTAGCATGATGCCCGCCTTCTCAGGAGGGCTTGGTAGGCGGGGTGAAGGTCTATGGCCCCGTTTATTGTGCCAGTCTATGACCACGTGCAGCAGAAGAACAACACGTTCGTCTTTGAGAAAGCAATGGTAATAGGCTGAGCTAATAACAAGATGGCCAAGATACAAAAAAGTTGGTCCTCGAGTGGCACACTAAACAAAGCAATAGACCTTCATCCCGCCTACCAAGTGCTCCGTAGAAGGCTAATATCTGCTCAGAACGGAGTAATAGGTCGGGCAGGGGAAGATACGCAGGGCCGACAGCCGGCAGCCGCGAGCGAAGAAGGTGAAAACGCTCAAGAGGCACAAAAACCACTAAACACACTTCATGGAGGCGCCCGCGACGGCGTGAGCAATTCAAACGGCCACCAACAATCGATCGGTACAATCGATTGACACGCGAGCATTAGGCTAGCGGTTGGACACATTTACTGACGCCGGGAGAAGAACAGTCACCACGCTCTGAGGATGGAAACGAGAAGGCTTTTGAAACGTCAGCTAACATATAACTTGGTCTCAGAAATTGCCCTTCTTCTTTCTCTCCCAGGGGTGATAAAAGGAATGTTATATCTGAACCTCGAGTTTTTGCGCACATCTAAAAGCCGTCTGAGGCCTGATTTTCCCGAAGAGCTCACATGACTTTCGACGGTCCTCATCGCAGTCTGCAACCCGGGCCTATGGTTTCAGGACTATGTCTGCCTAAATGTTCCATTAACCGTTTCAAAGATCACGTCTTAGACACCTTTGAGAGAGAGAGAGAAAGAGAGAGAGAGAGAGAGAGAGAGAGAGAGAGAGAGAGAAAAATGAAAGCGTTGTATTAGCCTGGTCGCTAGAGCTTCGGCAAAATTTGAACAGACGCGCCTTTGCTTGTTGCAGGCCTCCTAAACTACCTGCATGTCTGCTGCACTCACTTTCAGTTTCATCTTACTGTCGATCTTAGAGAACATGCTACGGTTCATGGGCTGTTGGATCACCTATGTAAAGTACAACATATTGCTCGAGAAACAGACACGTCCAAATTGGCGTCTCAAGCTGTTCAATTGCACATATTTAAGTCGAAACGGCTGCAAAAAGCTCTAAGTAAAGCACATTTATCGTATTTGGGTCTGCCATGACTCATTTTGCCTTCGTTTGCCAGGTTTTTCTCCCCCCGTTATTATCCACTCCGCAAACAATCGGTCTTTCTCATGCTATCGATCAACTCGCTGCTCGCTGCAAGTCAATCGATACTCCTGCTTCATTTGATTGGCTGCAGACGGCAGGGGACTCATCGCGCAGGCAGAGCTACACAACAACACACAACTTCACGGACACAATTGACGTGCAGACATAGCTAGCAGCTGACTCATCACACAGCCTTTGTACAGTTCAGCTTCTTACAGTAAAGCTGTCCCTACCAACTTGTTCTTACCTGACGTTTGGTTTTGGGGACCTTACTTTGTCGACCCAATCGTTTACTGCATTTGGTGACTTCCGACGAACTCATTATTCCTCCGAATCCCCTATATAGTCAAGCTCTGACAAAAGACAGCTTTCCACCAGAAATTCAGCGCATCTTGGTATCTGCTTCTGGCTCTCTTACTGCTGCGAAACGGACCCGAATGGCTGAACGGTTATTGGTCATTCATGGCCCGGCCAAACTGCCAGTTACCGCACTTACAATTCCTGCCATTCCTCTTGTTTCTCCTGTCTCACATCTGAAAGTGGAGATTGCGCAAATCCCTGAGCAGCTAGCTCTTCTTCAGTGGAAATCCTCCTCTTCCTCCAGGAGTCCACCGAGCTCATCTATGCGGCATGTCTACCCTGCTTTTTCAGTTCACCCCGCCTCAGCTACCACCTGCTGGTTTCCCACTACCTTTAATGCCAGAGCCCATCTCTGCAACTCTCCGTCATTTCCAAGCAGAGCAAATGGGTTGAACTCAAAATTGAATGCATCATTCTTCCTGGTGTCTTCAGCCCCGGTCGCATCGTTTACGTCTGCGACGCCCTGAGTGCCAAACGTTTCTTGGTTGACATTGGCGCCCAAAACGAGTTTCATTCGTCCTTCAGCAGCCAACCATCGAGGCCCCAACCCCGGCGTCTCCCTTCAGGCTGTCAATACTTCGTCCATTGTCCCCTTTGGCACCTGTTCCCTTTCACCGGACACTAGCCTCCAAAGTCTCTTCCCTTGGGTCTTTGTCGTTGCTGAGGTGCCCTCTGCCATAGTTGGTGCTGACTTTTTCGCTACCTTCAATATAATGGTCGACTGCCGTCATTCCGGTTTTGGCGATCCGACCACCAAGCATTCAGTTCGTGGCAGCCCTTCATCTGAAGTGTCCCGCAAGCTTGCCGTCATGGACCCTGATCCAGCGTGTCTTACTCAACTGAAAACTGGAGCGTCGGCATGTCAGTAGATATGAAATAGTTTGTGATTCTGTTCCTCATCCTGAAATGTGTTTTTGATTCGAAAATATGTCTCAGTTGAGGTTACGCCACAAATTATCGGACATCATAATTATAAGACATTTTAATGCCGGCTTACGAAATAACCTCTATTTGTATGCCCGCAAAACAGAGTAGTTAAAACTGACTAATTAAGCAGTACTTATTTTTCAACTTGACTTTCCGTGCCCATATAAATTTAAATATACTTAAATATACATTGGTAAAAATAGGCAGAAGAACATTACCAGCAAGGACATGGGACACTAGGAAGGCCTTTTCTGCCTTATTAGGCGTCATCGGCTAATGATACCTGACCCCATTGTTGCCGCTAAAATTGCTGCCACACGTGGGTATCACTAGCCGGTGATGCCTAACAAGGCAGAAAAGGCCTTCTTAGTGTCCCATGTCCTTGCTGGTAATGTCCTTCTGCCTATATCCTAGGCGCCTGACGTTTGAGGCTCGAAAGAGAGCTGTAGTGGCAATATGGACGGACGAGTGGGTCGTCTTACTATCGGTGTAAACATATATGCCATTAATAAAAATATTATTTCCTTTATTAATTTGGTTAGATTTCAGAAAGGGGTATTTTTGATTTTAAATAGTTTATAATTGTGAGGTCTACTTATACCGAAGAATGCCCACTTGTACAGTCTTGCATATGTCCGTTTATTAATGCACAATCTTAATGAACAATATGTTCTGCATTCACTGCAAGACGCTAAGACATCATCTTAATACTGTAGAGAAATGCATGATTTTCTTTTACACGCAGTGTATACAGTATGCAGTTCTGAAACCCTAAGTGTGGGTTCAACTGCAGGTCATGTTCTAAACTATTCGAACATTGAGGTTTTTCAAATTCTAAAGGTATCTGTTCTTCATGTATTAAATTTATACATGACGTTCTTTGTTATCAAATAAGTAGAAGGACGAATAACCTTATTCAGGTCTTTATAAAACATATCTCAGCTCTCATGGGCATCAAAATCAATTTGGAAAAATGAATACTACTTCAACAATATTTTTTATCGAGCGCGCGTTTTGCAGAAGACAAGAAAATATGGGGCTTCTGGCATGACTAATACAGCTTGGGATTCTGCTTGATGCTAATCAGTATTGCAGTGCAATCCATGTAATCCTTTCTAGCTGAAAACAGATCTTCAGAATTCGATTGAGCTTTCATGAGATAGGCCAGTTATTATAAATAGCATTTCACATCTGACGGTATCTGTTGGTAATTATATCGGTGGATCATGATGACCAACTCACAGCTTGCCCTTATTCGCCACCTCGAGGTTCCGAATTCTACGATGAGAGCACTATATTGCAGAGTAGTATGCTCAGTTTGCTCTCGTAATTCCAACTTGGCTCCTAAGGTGCAAGCACGCATTAAAAGTAGCTGTCAGAAAACGTATGGGGGAGGGGGGTGGTTGGTGTGCACAAATTTCTCGCAGTGGCTTACACGTGACCGAACTTATTGGGCGAAAAAGGAGTTAAATTAATTACATGTGCGCATATCGTTTCCCAAATGCTCTCAGTGAACCTCCGGTCTGCGTGATCGCCTGTTGTCCAAAGATCTAGTAAGCTCGTTTTTAGGCTGACGTATTTAAAGGCCTCATTGTGAAAAGTTCGAAAGGGCACGGCTCGAAAGTGGGCACTATGGTGAGCAAGCTAAAACTCAGTACGTATTTATGGTGTTAGTTTTTCAAGCATAAGGTGTCTGGAAGAAGAAGAAGAAAAAGAAGAAGAAGAAGAAGAAGCGATCATTGGAACAAGAGATTTGTTGTCCTGTTCCAGTGATCGCTCCTTCTTCCGAACTGCTTCCTGGAACTCGGATATTCTCCTCTATTGGCTATAAGGTGTCTTTTTGAATTGCAGGTGCCTTGCGGCAATTTTCGTATATTTTGATAGGTTCATCAGTCAGACATATTTATAAAGCTAACGCAATTTAAAAAATCTTCCTGCAGTCTTTTCAGGCTGAATGTTCTCTAGGGACTTCTATATCACAAACTAGTTAGACCTTCCTTAAGTATATGAGATGTTTTCATCATAATTTTCATGAAGCGTTGGAATGCCCGATGTACTAATCAGTCTCCGGACACTGATACTCCATTTTAACGTTGCGAAAATCCCCATTTGATAATTCAGAAGGACAGTTGGCGAGCATATGTATACTTTCGATAAATTCTCTTCGGGCCATTACATTTATATGGAAGGGGAAGGAACAGGGTGACAAGCAATCAATTAATTATCGTCTTAGTATTCCCAAGACTTAGTTGATTAGAACGATAATTAATTGATTGTTTGGCACCCTGTACCTTCCCCTTCCATATAAACGTAATGGCCCGAAGAGAATTTATCGAAAGTATACATATGCTCGCCAAATGTCATTCTGAATACTCCAGTTCGCTGCCCTGAGCTTCAAATGTAAAAAGACTTGTCTCAGTTATCACCTCATACTGTCTTGATTCCTTACCTGGGCATCACTATGTTCTCACTTCTCTTCTGGCTTCGGCCAAGGCCACTGGTCTTTCTTTATGCACGGATGCGTTCTGTTGACTTTTACTAGCATTCTGGTCTCACACTGCTCTCATAGCGCCTTCCCAGCGTTATTTCACCCGACTCTACTAGACGGGGAGTCAGAGAGAGGAAGGGGGGGGAGAAATGCAACTGCTGCGGAAATGTCGCATCGTCCAATAGGCTGCGCGCGCCCAGTCCGCTGAACAATCAATGTTCTCGTTGGCCCGCTGTTTCTGACGTCCGCCTGCTCCAACGAATCAGAGCATGCGTAAGCGTGTGTGCGCACGCGCCAACAGACAGGAAACGTGCAAAAAGATGTAGGGGGTGGGGGGGGGGGTTGAGTAGCAGACCCAACGGAAGTTTCTGTGAGGCAGAAGGCAGGGGACAGGGAACACTGCTGTCGTGCCCCCAGTGCCTCAACATTAAGATGCCTTTCCTGGTGACACGAGGCAGGAAGGAAGGGTAGGCGGTTTTTCACCAGGCATTCCACACCCACGCTCCTACAAGAGTGTATACGTGCACGCGCGCCCGCACGCGTCCGCGCCCATATACAACGCAAAACCGGATCTGGTACTGTAAAGGACTTCTCGGCAGTCTCCAGTTGAACGATCCCTCGTACGCCGTAGCAGCCAATTTCCTTCCGCAACTAGTGCGGCAACCGGCGGAACGCACAGTGTCTTTGTCCAAGAAGCCTGTTATAGAGGGCGCGTAAACAGCAGATCCGGTTGGCGGGAAACGTAACAACAGCAGCAGCACCAACACACACACCCACTTCATCGCAGGATCCTCTTAGAGTCTCTCCTCCTAGCGGAAATCCTGACCAACTTCAGGAAGTAAGCGGCAACTTACCTGCCGGCTATCCAGCGAGGCGATCTTGTCAACGATCTCAACACGTAGAGAACGCGCAGCCTATTGTATATCATCCGTGGAAGGCGGAAGCAAACGAGCAACACGCTGATCTTTGAATCCGGCCTGAAGAAAAGCGTTCTCACTTCCTTCCGTGCTAGTGAGACCAGTCACGACCCTCCCTTGTTTCCTGTTGGTTCTAGTCCCGGTCAGCAAAATCGATTTTCCTCATGGTAAGCATCGGACCCCTTAATTGATTTTGCTTGCCCGATCAGCAAGACATCAGTTAGTATATATGTTCTAGTTTCGATTTTGGTGTTAAAAGCCACTCATAGAAAAAGTCCAATTTTGCATATAACTGCTGCCTTTGCTAATGCCGCGGTTAATTTGAATAACAAAAAACTAACTCAAATTAGCATCCTTGACAGTGTTCACGCGAAAGCACTGTTATTACGAGTGACAGATTTGAAATTATGATGGATAATACGGTCGATTCCTCGAACTTTATTAGTACTAGAGGGATTTCTTTCGATCGAATCCAACACATTCCTCTCAAATTTTAAGAACTGGAAACCTAACAGATACTTGGACACTCAAGCAACTTAGCGATATTATAAAGTTACACAAGCGTTGCTTTTATCCGACTGACATTTTAGTCAGGCTGATAGACGAGTAACATCAAGAAAATATAATATGATTGAAGGTTATGCACCCCCACTTCCCATAAAATCAGATCAGAAAAGTGCAGCATTTCTATCAATAATGGTCTTCATAAATTCGCCTGGTTAATACTTCAAAATTTATGCCAGTTTTCACAGGAATATACAGACGCTAGGATGCCCTCTTTCGCACAAGGGAAGTAATTCTTCGAGAGAAATTTGTCATTAGTCAGATGTGAGGCAAACGAGTAAAATTGGCAAAACGTATTTATGTTCAGCCGAAACAGCTCCAAGCGAAGTTTATATGAGCGTGTGCCTACGCTATTGTACCTTATCGCTTTTAAGCTGCCATTACTTTAGAAATTTATTTATTCATTGATGGGGAACTCCCGTGGAAAAAGTCTAATCGATGGCAAATACTCTGTGTTTAGATTAATCAAATGCCTATCAATTAGAGACCGGGTCAGGTTATCACGGTAGCACATTCTGATCGAGTTTTATACCTAACCTGACTTTCCGTTCTCTCTTATGCGCATTTTTTGCTAGGAATCAGGCATTCCACCACCAGCCAGCTCCCTGAGTGTGAACTACGCCTCCGCAGAGAACATTCCGCACAAAGCTACCTCTCTCCACCAAGTTTCCTCGACCCTGGACGTCACGAATATGTCGACCACTGACCCCTCAGGCCCCTCCACCCTGGGCTACTCCCCAACGGCACCACCCTTCCATAAGGAGACACCCTCAAACGCAACCCTTCTGCCGCCATCAGCGCCAGCGGCTTTGTCGTCAGCCGAGGGAAACTGTGCTTCTGCGGCCCTGCATAGTGGACGTGGTGCTTGTCAGTTTCCTCCTCCGTTGCTGTATGCCTCCCACCGAGAGGACACACGACCGGAGCAAGGCGAGTTCGGTTGCGCAGCTGCTGTCTCCGCACCACCCTACAGCTTTGGATCGCCCCTCTCTGAGGGCCTATTCGGCTATGATTGTCCGCAGGTTGGTCGTTGCTTGCCCTACTCCATCCTTGCAAACGGGGCTCTCCGAACGGGCACCTACGGTTTGAACCGGCATCTTCGGGAGACGTCATGGGGTGAAACTGAATACCGAGACTCGCGGGAGACTGAGCCTTATGCTGGGGTTTACTCCATAGACAGCGGTCCTGGTTCAAGCCAAGGGCCATTTGCACCACAACCGCTAGGGGCATCCTTTGACTCCTCAACCCCTACCTCGTCTCTTTATTGCAGCCATTTCATGCCCAGCCAGTTAGCGACTACGTGGGCGCCACTTGCATCCTCAGCGTCCGCTTCTTGTGCCTCGAACGTCTCCCAGTACAAGCCCTGTGGTGACTACTGTGGTTCATTCGCATCGTCCGACTTTTTGTCGTTGTCTCGACGACAACCACAGCTTCCGCCACAACCACAGCCCCCACTTTCGGTCGCCTCCTGCTTCAGGGCCTTCGAGAACCCAGCACGCACCTCTAGTGGTTGCAGTAGTGATCTGCTCTACTCACGTAGACGTCCTAGGGCGGGTTTGAAGCCTCCCAGCGGATCATCTTATCAGAGGGAGGCAACACATGGTAAGGCTATCAAGGCCCCCAATCCCAAAGCCTACTCCCCTCCGGTGAATGTGGTTGCTGCCTCGACGACGGAAAGCGACAGTTTCAAATACTCCGACAGGAACTCTGCCAGCAGTCAACAAAATACAAATCCACACTGGCGGCCTCAAGGTACGTCGGCGATTTCTTAGCGCTGTTCGGTGGTCTTTTCGACTGTGCGTAGCTTTTCAAGAGAAAGCTAATCAATTTTTCTTGGTAGACCTGAAGGAGCATTTGACCACCAAATCAACATAAGAAGTCAGGCAAAGGCTATAACGTCCCCCTATGAGTTGTCCTCGAATGCTTATCTGTTTGACGTCAACTAGTAATGTACATCGGTTTACCCTTCAGTCACCAGTATTGGTAGAATTATGATTGGCTGCGAACAGCATTGCATAAGCCAAAGCAAGCGTTGTTTCGGTTTTAACTAGCTTCGTTTGACTACCCCCCATTTGTCATCTAAACCTCCTGAATTAATGTCGCATAACCATATAAAGCTCTTCATTCTTCGAGAAAAGAAGGCCTACTTAGTATTATTGCTTGACCCTCTAGACAATGGATCCGATGAGCGGCACGTGACAAATTTTAAGGTCAATTAACAACCGCCAATGCCTGCAGCAACCAAGAGCCACCGACAGCGTCGGAAAGAATAGTCGGAAACAGGGGGAGGTGATCAGCAGTCGGCACGCCGGAAAACAGCCTCCGGTTGAGAGTCGAGTTTAGCTTTGAAAACTAACAGAGGGCGGGAGGAGAATAAAAGAAACTCTTCAGACAACTCAGTGACCACCTAGGTGGTATTTCTGGGACTATAAGTCTTATTTTCGGCGGTCGGCTTGTAGGAATCCGTCGCCCAGAGCAACTGCGCTGATTCATGCTGCCTTTTGTGCGCTGAGCTTCGCTCGCTGCCCACTATTGTCCTTTTGCATGCTTGATGTCAACTCACCGCGTTTACGCTTGTAGGTAATCGATAGTCCTGGCTCATTTAATTGGCGACAACCGATTAATTACTCATTCCACAGTCAACTTGTCACGTCCCCACGTTTGCACCTGCACGGCTGGCTATCGTACGCGGCACCACTGTAAGGCTTTTTGAGCAGTAAAGTTGTTCAAAAGCAATCAGTCTTTTCAGACTAGTGATTTGGGGAAACGTCTGGTGTCGAGACAGCAACTAGCAGTCAATAGGCTAGCACTCACGTTTCAAGCAGGCTCAATAGCAGCACAGTAAGAGTCGCATGCGTGCCTTATACCACAGTCAGGACAGTTCCTTCGTGTACTGATAGAAGCCCATTTTTTCTTTGTCAGAGCACAGCCAGTGCTGAGCAATGGCATTTCCTGCCTCCCTACCTACTGGGAGTATTTAATGGGAATGCGTGAAGGACCAGCTTGTCTGAAAGTGCTCTTGATAAAGCGGGTACCCTGTTCGTGGATGAGGCTGGGTGGGAGTGCGATGGTCAGCAGAATGCTCCCTCTCAGAAACCGGGCGTCCTGGCGCCAGGAAAAGACCGGGTTCCACACCACACCACCCCGTCTACCCACGCGCAGGTGATGCGCCCCTTTACGCCCGCACTGATTCGGCACAATACGCCCGTATCTTCTGTGTAGTGAGCATGCGTAGGCCCGTTCCCAACACCCAAATCGGCTGGCTCCTTTATGCCTAGTGAGGGGGGGGGGAACGGGTAGCGCTGAGTCCCCGCCTTAACGTCACCCCCCTCCCCCCTACCAGCATCCCACGCATGCACAAATGTACGAGTGTCTAGCGGAACACGTTTTCCTCACCGGGAAATCAACTAATACACCGACGGGGGGCGTAGAGAGGACTGGGAAGACGAGGAATCACTACCCATGAGTGCACGACCCGCACTTTGGGGTGCGGAAAAGGGAATGCTATCCATGGCTGAGGGTGGAAATGCGAATACAGTGCTGAAGGAAGGAAAGGAAGTGAGCCGTTAAATGCGGGCCCGCTACATTTCCTGTTGTGTCGGAAGTGCTCCACAAGGGCAGAACTGGTAGGGACTAGCGCTCACAAGTCTCCAAAAGACTTCAGGGCGATCCCCGGGGCGAATTGTTCCCCTTTACGTACGCTAGCCAAAGAAGAGACGGGCGGAAGCCTTCCAGCTGACAGTTTCCTTCCGGGTGACATTCCAGCCCCTGCGCTGGGGGTCTCTTGCTGACAAAGCAACGAAAATTATTCCTTACACCAGCTCCCCCATCGGCGTTTCGGCCCGGGACTTTCAAAAATCGTATCAGTGGGAAGTTTGCGTCTCTGCAGGAATTGTTTCTGAAAGCATACGGCAACTATCTAGGAATCAACCTGAACTTTACGCGACTCTTGCACTGAATCGGTACATCTGATTGGTTGGCTATTGTGTAGACTAAAGCTGCAACCGCTATAAAGTGCATGGTAACCTGCTGGCTCTCCGATAGAGATTGTCTGGGCCTTTATGTTGAACCCTATTCTCTACATAGAAAGTCTGTTTGTATTGACTGGTCTGCTCTCCTACCTACACTCAACAAGCTTCGGAAGGAAAATGACAGACAATTAACCACTTAAAAACGGTTTCTAAATATTTCTGTTCCTGAATTTTGGAAGAAAATGCAAAATAGTTGGTTTTTAAATGCTCAAACTTTCGAAACATTCTGCCTTCATTTAAGACTTTTAACATTTTTTTCAAATTTACAAACAAATGCAATCAAACAAAAATAGCATAAATCGTTTGACCTTATTGTGAAAAACTCTGTGACCTCAGTGAGATTAGAACGCTTGAGAAGGGGTACAAGACTTAAGTACAATCAAAGCTACCGTCGCCCGAGGTATGATGCTTCAATGGAGCTCATGAGTTCAATCGCATTTATGTTGTTATCCACTCAGCCTACTGCATGGTTTGAACCCACTAATGTGACTGTCCAAGCAGGATTTCTTGAGCAGTCAACCTAGACTCCACCAGATGACTTAATTCGCCAGTGTTTTTGACCGATTTGAATCAATCAATCTACGTCCGCACAACTTGCAGCGTTGGTCTAGTTCAATTGCCTGTATCTTACACAAGTGATTAATGTAATGAGCCCGAGAACCCTTAACGATCTAACACTCTATTCTGCTTTTCTAATCAATGCCAAAGCATATATTACGTGACTTCTACTATTCTTATAGAGGGTGGCCCGTTCTGCAAGCAAAGCAGACTGGTGAACACTGATCTTATGTGATCTCTTAATATTCCATCTTCTTAGAAATGCATTTTGAGCAAACTTGCCTTGATGTTAAATCAGTAGACGTGTTTTGTAGCGCACTATCACACATATGCTGTTAAAGAAATACGAGGTCTTACATGGTCATCCGACAGATGCCGTCTTTTAGTACTACTACCAGCAAGTTGATGAACTTTAGCACAATTTATTCTACTGATGCTGTTGGGGACCTGCCTAAACCTATAATGCAACCTCCGAAATTCTCGAGGACTCAGTGGAATCCGAATACCCAAATATTCTGCCCTAAGTGTCGCGGCTGTTGGTCTGAGTGTCGCTCTCTGGAACCCTGTGAGTGGAGACATAAAATGATGTTGTGAAACACTGGATGGAGGGTTCGAATAATTTTCTGAAGTGATTGACACACGATGCTGGCGTTCACTGCCGGGCGAGGCAAGCAAGAGAGAAAGGGCGTATCACACGCTTCAGTGATGTTAGTTTCTTCCCCCTCCTGTTGTCGATCATTCTGACCTGGTAGAAGTTAGGGATTAAGAGGACAGTGATGATGTTGATGACATCAGCACTTGAAACGGTGATGGCTATCTTGAAAAGGACCGACTGTGGTTGCGCCTAGATTCCTTTGAAGTTGTTGTGTCTGCGTGAAACCGATAAAGGTGTCGCCCCGCTCTCCAGTTCATTTCCCCATCTCCCTCCTTTTTTATGGACCACAGTTTCTGAGGATGATGGACGTTGCAGAAATGAGTCTTGTCCGCTGGTCTCACGGACCGGTAGAGATTTCACGATCGTGTCAATCACCCTCTATACTTCCATTTGCTTCAGTGGGCTGAAAAATCACAAATGTTCCAGCAACAAAAATGAATACTTTATTCACATAAAGTGACCCTTACGCCGGGTTTCAAAACTAATTAAACGGTGCTTATAGTTTTCATATACACTTTGATAGAAACGACTAGTTAAGCAGGGTTAAAGTTCCGATACGTACGACATAATACCTTGAGGTCTTCCATAGTTTTTTATATGTTAGTTTCCGCTTGAACATCCTTCCAGCCAATCCGGCCAGTATCAGGCTGAGAAGCAATACTTATCTGTGTATATTTCGTATTTTCATATAATTTCCCACACTCAGTAGTACTTAACAGAAATCATCTATAAAACGCATATATTCCTGGATCGTTTTTCAGAAACTAATGCCTGCCCTCACTCTATGGTTTGAAGGGGCACAGCGTTTGCTATTTAGAAAAATGCACTAATTCCTGAAATACTTAACTTATAAGCTGTGGTTTTATGCAGTTCTGGAGCCTCGAAAGCATCTGGCGCGTATTTTTGAAAGATGCATCTGTCTCTTTATGCTGTTATCAAACATATTCGGATATCGTCAGATAAAGTAACATAACTGGAGCGAGTAGCACGTCTGTTAAGCAAGTTAAAGGATATCGCTGTATTTAGGTGAGCGTTACAAACAGTCTCAAATTAATGAATTAATTTTCGAAAATATTTTTTTGCCTGAATCTATAAACTAATAAGATATGGACTAATTATATGGGGGACGAGGTTGGCCTCTTCGCCTGAAATTTACTTTTGGATATTCCTAGGCGTTTGTACAATAAAGAACACTCAATTAGGCCTGGGAGGTGATGGCTGCATAGCTCCAAGACATTTGGATAATAAGGGTTGAAAAATTAACTAGGTAGTCACTTCCAATGGGGTGAGCACCACTGGTTGAAAAGAGACACGTCAAGGACTTAGAGTGTTAACGCTACTGAACTGACTCTATACCTAAGCAGTTCTGTCAAAATACCATGCATTTGAGTACTAGCTGGGCTTTAAGATAAATTGAAATGAGGGTTGAATCTCATTCTTTGTGGTTTTCTTACAAATTCCCATGACTACTAGCCTGTTCCGATCATCCTTTCAACTCCACTAAATCTTGCTACCTCTACCTATTTTCAGGATCTGGACAGATTCAGCTGTGGCAGTTCTTACTGGAGCTCTTGTCGGACAGCCGAAACCTGGCCTGTATCACCTGGGAGGGTACAAATGGCGAGTTCAAACTGGTCAACCCCGACGACGTGGCTCGCCGATGGGGTGAGCGGAAGTCGAAACCCAACATGAACTACGACAAGTTGAGCCGTGCACTTCGCTATTACTATGACAAAAACATAATGAGCAAGGTGAGATTTCCTCTGAGATGTGTCTGGAGGTTTTTCCTACGTTCGTGCGTACAGCAGCCTGTCCCTGCCTTTGTTAAAACGGTGTTGCCAACGAAGACAAAGCATAACGGAGACCATAACTCTAATGCTGGAAATAGGTTATAGTCGCACAATGTCCTTCATTGATTGGTTACATTACATAACTGCCTGTGCAACTGCAATCATTACTATCATCGCGAAGAAACGAAAGGATTATTTATGGTTTCAGGTCAGTTAGTTTGCTGCTAACAGTTCCTTTAGATCCTTGAACTACTTATTGTTCTCCTATGTAAGCTTAAAAAGGCCTTGAAATGCGATAAAGATTAAGTTAGGGAAAATTCCCATTGAAAATTTCAGAAGATGAAATGTCGAACATACGTTTGTTTTCGATAATTCTCAGCAGGCCTTTACATTTATATGGCAATTAAGAAAATGAACTATGTGGGTTGGTAGAATGGGTTGGACAGGGGGAATGGGGGGGGGGGGTCAAAATCTGCTCATGATTAAGGGGAACTGGTAGTCGGCTGAGGTGTTAAGCTGCTGGCTGTTGGATTAGCAGCTTTTGACCATGGTAACTGCGGCGTCGTGGCGAAGTTCTTTTGGGCGCACAGGACCGGTCGGCGTAGCCGGATGGGAGCCGCTTCTGCCGTAGCCAGCAGACGTTGTCCAAGAAATTTTGAGTAGCCTGAGGACACCCTGTAGATCACTCGGAAGGCCTTATTGGCCTCCACCCAAATATTTGTGCCCAAACCGATGTGAAAGTTTGGCATATTACAGCAAAGAGTTGTTTGTTACGAATACTCCCAACACTATCAATAGCACCCATAACGAAATGATTATTACTAGTATGTCTAATAATGATGTTCAAAATAACTCTGCTACCATGAATGGTACTCTTTCTGGTCCTAAATTTACCCGCAGAACAACAAAAACTGTACTACTTATCTTCCTACTAGAATTTGTGATAATACCAGCATTACTATTAATCCTTATACTGTAAATAATATAGCGGATAGAATCTAGACCATCATTGCTATCATTACCACTGCTACTGATTTTATTGGTAACCTTTGCACATTCGGCAAAACTACTATTACTCATACTACGATGATCAGGCGTTCACTAGCATAGGTAGCGCCTGGAACTGTTGCATACCGAATTGCACCTTTTCTGCTATTAGAATGAAAAACTTGTCATTCAAAGTGAGGTCTTCTGTCATAGAAGCTACTATACCGACGACCGACATTATCAATGTCGTTAACTGTCAGGTATATACCGCAATTTGCAACAATAGGAAAATAAAGGATTATTGCATTACAGCAATTTGATGAAGTTTTACGATTACGCTGATACAGCTCGTTATGTTTATGCTATGCTAAGAATGTAAATACCAGTTTTGTTTGTCTAAAGAAACAGGATAAGTGCGTAGGCCCAAGCCTAGTAAAACGGGAGAAGGGTTAGTTCGAAAATATTTCGACAACCTTCCTAGTAGAAAGTATTCGGTGAGAAATAATGGCTCGGCTGAGTGGCTAATATTACCTGTTAGCGCATATGTATAATTATAAGCGAGTTTTTGATGATTTACATCCACTACGTTGTAAATTCTGAAAGTTCTTGGGGAGACATTTTGTCCATCATTTGACAGTTGATAAACGACGTACCTGGCGTTTACAACGACTATCTGACCGTCGTTTGGCCTACAAATTTTAAAGGCCGTACATCGAAGAAATTCCCATGCTGAAATGTTTCGAAGTACGTTAAGTCCTCAAATTTTAAAGTCAGGTTGAATTGCATTTCACTGATTCTACTCTCGGAAATTCTAATTTCTGTCTTACAACAGACGGCTGAACACTGCTCCCTTTGCGTGTTCTACATTTCAAAACACAGATAAAAACTCTCATAGTTTAACCAGCACAATGTTGAATCTATGACGCAAAATATTCCACTGGACAGCGGTTCAAATCCCTGAGTGATGATGATGATGATGATGATGATGATGATGATGATGATGATGATGATGATGATGATGATGATGATGATGATGATGATGATGATAAAGAAGCCATTAAATGCCCTTCCAACGTCAGTAATCTTCGTACGTAAGGCATCCCTCTAACTGCTTACTCTTCAGTGGCCGACAATCTGTATCCAAGGCTAAAAGAAAATGCTCATTCCTGTCCAACAAGCCTGACCGAAGTTTGTTCTGCGTTGCCGCAGTCCTGCGCGATACACCAAACCATAGCGAAAAGTAGCTAGGTCAAAATAATGATTTTTGTATTACCTTCACGCGCCTGCGCACGGCCGACTCGCAAGGCTTCCTTGACCAATCAAATTCGTCCGCACCAGTTGTGCGCATGCATCTCCTCCTCCCCCCCCCAGACCCAGCTAGTGCTGCCGGTACAAGCAAGTTGCCAATTGGTTGAAAAAGTAAAATCAGAAACTGCGCGAAGCTTCAAAAGAATTTGGGAAAGGGCAGTAGTTGCTGCTAGATTGCCTATCAAGGTCCACATTTGCATCCGCGTCTTCGTTCAAAATGCAGAAAATTTCAGTAGAATAGACATAGCATAATCAAAATGAAGTTTTTGTTAAAGCGAATAATTCGGATACAATTACGAATCAAGAGCTGCGGGAACGGGAATAGAAAGCCTCAGAAACTCCCGGAACTTTGTCCGAAATCTTTGAAAAATGCCTTCAAGCAGGAGAAATTACTTGGATGAGATTAGAGTAAGAATAAAACTAAACAGGTACTTCACACCAATCACACACTCGGTTATTTTGGCTTGCTCCTGAGAATCGTCGCGAGCAAAGCCACAGAATTCACCCGTTGATTTTCGTGATAAACCACCAGCCAATTGTTTGTCCTTAAAATAATTGAGTAAAAATGTGATTTCCCATATTAATCTTACAAGAAGTAGACTTTGACGCAGTTGAATGATTCGGTTTAAAAACATTATAAATATAAAGGCCGGTTGTTTGGGATGCTTATAAAAGCACGCTCACTGTTTCAGATATATTCAAAATGTTCGAGAACATGTGAGGCCCAGGTAACTGAATAGAAGAAAGTAAGAAGTTCTCTGGGAACAGAGGTTTATTTGTCCGATGTTTTGAACCCTCCCGCGAGCTCATGGTCAAGGAATGAAAAAATGTACAGCTCAAAGTGAATTTAACTCAGTTCTGCCGGGAGTGACCTCTGCCCTCGAGGTAGGCATGAGGAAGCTCGATATGCCTGTTAATTGAGTCCGCGCGTGAATGCCATGCTTCTAGCAGCAGGCATGAAGTTCGGTCGTCTGATCGACCCAGTATTTGCACGCGTTCGAAGTCGAAGCCGTGCCCTGGCGTGGATGCGTGGGCGGCCACCAGGGATAGCTTATCCCTCCGTCGCACGGCAAGTTCATGCTGGTGCATTCGCATGGGAACCCGTTTGCCGGTTTCACCACAAAGACAGTCAATGCGGTTAATGACACTGGACATTTGGTTAACGGGTACTGGGTTCTTGGGCCGCATGAGTTGCCTGCGGATGTGAGAGGTATTTGTCACCTTCCTGTAAACTGTTGTTCTCAGTTTCCTACCGTCTTTTCTGCACACCAGCACGTCGAGGAACGGCAAATATTCAAATGTTTCTTGGGTGCCTTATCAAATTGCGAAGTTTCTCTCACGAATACAGCTCTGGTTTATTTTTTTCGGCAATGTTTTGCTGACATGAACATAATTAACAAAGCAACTTTTTTATGTGCTATTTTCCTCTCAGGTGCACGGAAAACGCTATGCGTACAAGTTCGATTTCACAGGTCTGGCACAGGCCATGCAGCCTACAGCCTGTGACGCACCAGACAGCACTGTTCCCTTGACGCTGCCTAGTTTCATGGCCGGCAGTCCCTACCTTCCCGGCGTGGCGGTTGCCGCGGCTGCAGCCGCGGCTGCAGCTGTCGCAACCAGCGATGAGGGTTGCTGCGCCGAGACTAGTAAGAGGACCTTCAGCTTGAACAAGCGGCGGTATCCCTCCAGTCCGCTGAGCTCCACCGCACGCGGAAGTCCTCGGCGATGCCCACCAACTGCAAATGGTTACAGTGGCAGTGAAGGGGACAATGAGGACGACGATGTGGACGAGGATGAGGAGGATGCGGAGGCTGATGATGCGGAGGATAACAACTCAGCAACAACAGCAGAGAAACGAAGACGGCGGAACCTCAAACCGGAGGATCCGACAGGCGCGGAGATGTCGGCCACCGGCAATAAACCAGGGGCGATGCGTTTCCCACCCGAGGGTTTGGCATCCTACGGCCAGCATGAGGCAGAATCGAAGAACGCTCCGAGAGTATTCGATGCGGACAGTGGTCACCAAAGAAGCCGCTGTCCTAGCGACGAACCAGCGGCATATCAGCAGCAGTTTTTGGCCGCAGCGGCCGCAGCTCGCTTCTTCCCCACTGCGATGAGTACTGAGCACTGGCATTGTCCGGTGATGAAGATGGAGGAAACCACAAAGGGTGCCGCGACCTTCTTTCCGGAGACCAATTCTGTCACCGCAGCCGCCGTAAGTCTTAAAGCCCTGTCACGCGAGCAAGCCAACGGTAGTGGTGGGAGCGGCACTCCTTTCGTCTGCAGGGCTTATCAGACCTTCGAGGAGGCCGGGCATCGAGCCTATCCGCCAGTCTATACACGGGCACAACACCTCACCGGCCTACTTGATGGCAGTCGGGGACCGAACAATGCTAACTACGCCACTAACCCATTCACTTACCCTGCTAACCACTTTAACTACAATATTGCCAGTCTGGCTTGCACAAAGTCTGTTGCCAAGTAAAGCCCCCCATCTGCGAGCCTCAATGTACACAAATGAGGACTGATTAATCTTTCATCATCTCCCAGTTCAATGTTCTCGCTTTATTTTACTTCAGGTCAGATTGACCAGTGTCTTTCTAACTTTGTGAGCTAGCCAGTAAGGCAAGCCAATCACAGGCTCAATAGCAGGGGACCGGCTATCTGAGATGGCAATGTCCGATACACTAGGTCATACACGGGGACTAAGAAGTACGGCCAAAGAAGAAGATGCGATCACTGGAACCAAGACTTTATTTTCCTGACGTTTCGGATTCCGTCGGGAATCCTTAGTCATAGGTAATCGTAAACAGGTCTGAGACATGCGCAGATAAGGGGTGATACATGCACAGATTGCACGGTATTTATAGTTCACAGCGGTCATCCGCATGCGTACTATGATTGTCCGTTCCTGTAGCCACCACTGGAGGTCTTAATTGGTCCGATGATTGCTCATTAATTGCAACAGCGTTCTTGTCCGCGTCAGATGCAGGTTTGATAATGGCTCGACAATTACGCCCGCTGTCGTCAGAGTTGCGCCCAGTCCTCCCCACGTGACTGATTCTCTTGCTCAGGAAATTTTTCAGTATTCTCAGCATTCCCATACGGTGTACACTAGTGGCCTATAAAGTCTCACCCTTCTTGGCCGATGACTAATTGAACAGTTAACTTATCTTATTAATAGACAACGGCCGTCTACAGCTGAATGAGAGGTCATGAAATTATGCGAAGTCAATGAATTCTGCTAGTCTCGGGATCTTTGCCTTGTTTAAATTTCTTCCTGGAAAACTACTTTTCAATTTTTTTTCCTTCAGTGGTATTATTAAAATAAAAAGATGGGGAGCAAGCTCCGCAACAATGATATTCTAAGAATAAGCATACCATCGGACATAGACCTCAGGCTATATTCGTAAAATCGACCAAAATATGTGAATGGAAAACACTGATCCCCATTAAGACAAGGGCATTAAGACCTTCAGTGGTGGCTACAGGAACGGACATTTATAGTACGCATGCGGGTGACCGCTGTGAATTATAAATACAGTGCAATCTGTGCATGTATCACCCCTTATCTGCGCATGTCTCAGACCTGTTTACGATTACCTATGACTAAGGATTCTCGACGGAATCCGAAACGTCAGGAAAATAAAGTCTTTGTTCCAGTGATCGCATCTTCTTCTTCGGAACTGCTGCCTGGAACTCGTATATTCTCCTCTATTGGCAAGTACGGCCAAGTCGCTGAGGGCTGGAGAGAGAAGAGGAAGAACAAGAAGGGCAGCCGACGGAGAGACAGCAGGAAGAGAGATAGAAATTGCAAAAAGCAAAGGTTGAGGAGTCAAGTTTGACATAAAAAAATATATTCAGCAAATTATAATCAGGCCGAAGCATTTGCAGGGTAATACAAAATTGTACATTTGGACAGGGTTAAATAGTGTAGTCTAATTACAATTTATCGTGTCGCCTGCATGGCGAGGTCGGCGTGTAGAGTTTCGTGTCAATACAAGCGAACATCCCTGTGCCAGGAAGCAATTGAGAAGAAGAAGAAGACTCGATCGCTGGGATCGATCGCTGCGATCGAATCTTCTTCTTCTTCTTCTTCTTCTTTTTCTTCTTCTTCTTCTCAAGAGTTTCGTGTGTTGGGGGAGGGCAGGTAATTGGGTCAGGTTGCGGGGGTTGGTCAGAGGGCAGATACATGGAGGGATAATTGCCGTTATTTGCGCGCAGCGAACGACTGTCACTGGGCGGTGGGGGCAAAATGCGATCGCCAAATAGCGTCGGGGTCGGCCACGGAAGCGCAAGGGCTTCTGTCAGCTTCTTCTGACAACATGGCACTGGATTCGCTAGCCATATAGCCACTGCTTCGGCTGTTGCAAGTACCCGTTGGCGTAGGTCCTTGGAAAAGTTGGTTGGTGTCAGGTAGACAACCTGAAAGGCTTCGTTAATATCGACTTGATGATTCGTATCGACAAGAAGTGCGAGAATAGAACTCGAGATCGATCTAGATTCACCTTTACTCAACCACGCCAGTATGGGCTCACGTACCCTCTTTTCTGGGCACCCCGTTGTTCGGCGTTTGTATCCTGCTCCACAGGAGCAGGTGAAGGAGTATATGCACATGGGTGTGGCCTTCAACGGGAGTCAGTCTTTACCTCCCAATCGCAGGAAGGGAGAGTTTGTGAAGAACACCCGTATGTTCGCCGCTGGGAAAGCGCTTGTGATGGCAGTCCTCAGGCGTCATCTGACCAGCTCACTTGTTGCAGCGCCTACGAAAGGCAGTCTTATGAACACGTCTTTCTTTTCTGTGGTTAAGGCAGCAGGCTTTATGGTGCGCTCGCCAATATTCAAAGCAAAAGGATTGAGCAAAGGATTGTGGAAACCATAGGGGTGGAGAGAGAACGAAGAGCGATACTAGCATAGGAAGGGTAAGGAAAGAAGAAAGCGTTAGGAAGGTGAACAGATCGTAGTGCGAAGCGAACGCGGGAAAATGAGCATGTTGAAATGGACCAAAAGTAGTGCCAAGCGGATTAGGAAAAGAAGTTGAGAGGAAAGTGCTAGTAAATACTCAAAATGTCCCAACTTGTGAAGACTGACGCAGGCAGCTATGCGTGTGTTAGAACTTATCTCTTTATGTCCAAAAACGAATAGCTTTTAAAAGTGGACTCCTCACATAGCTTACCCTTACCATGAGTTTTCTCCCTTTGCAAAATCAAGCTAAGCAGAAAATGACGAGTCATATCGGCAAAAGTAGCTTATGTAGGCCCACTCAGTTACCCCTAGTCCCATCATTTTGTCTTGCAAAACGGCGGTTTTAGAGTTTTCGGGGGATGAGAAATTAGGATAGGCAGCGAAGGAAATTTTTAGACGTAAGTCTAAAGTGAAAAATGTAGTCGAAGTTGTTTCCCGCGGCCACTGGGAGTAAGTTGTTCTGCATGTAAATGGTAGGTGTGCGCGGCACTTCGCGCCGCGGACTATACTGATCTAACTCCAGAACGCTAAGTTGGACCTCAGGTATGTTGAAGTAGACGACCTCCTAACCACCATTTCAATTTTTCGGGAAATTCAAGAGACCTGCAATTTGATGATCGGGTTTTTCCGCAATAATTGAAACGATAAGAAATATTAGGAAAATCTACCGATATAGATCACCAACACCTCTAAATACAGTAAAATAAAAACGCATTCAGCATTTATTAAACAATATTCTTCTGCGTGGCCTAATTCCCCACCCATAACACCCGATAACCACAGTTTTCGTTGGAAAGCATGCAGGGAGTAGGGACTAATGCGTGGGCCTACATACGCTACTGTTGCCGTCATATCTTCTGCTTGTTTAAAGCTGTATTTTGTGCAGCTTTCCATACGGATTTGGTAATATAGGGTCTGCTGGCATTTGAGAGTTGAAAGCATAGATAAGTTTGTTGTTTATTTATTCACCCCCCACACTAACTTCTTATCGTATACCTTGACCTCAAAGTCCTGTAACCTCAAAGTTCTGATTGTGGTTTAGACTATGAACACAAAGACAGGAGCTATAATGGATGAAAAGCTATTTTAATTTCGTAGATGCACTAATTGGTAAATTCACTCTGAGTAACTGCTGAGTAAGTGATGGTTGGGGGGAGGGTTTAAAACTCTAAGGATCACTTGTATGTCGACATAAACAGGATGCGAGAATGGAAACCACCTACAAAACATGTGACTTTGTGCCAAATTCCAGAGAAAGTCTGTTTAGAATTAAGGTGAGGTTTAGGATTAAGTTTAGGGTTTGCTTTATGGTTGTGGTCAAGGTTAGACTTAAGTTTAGGGCGAGGATTATTTTGAGGGTTCAAGTTTGGGTTCGTGTTAATCGTAGGGTTTACGGCAGGACTAAAGTGAAGATTACAGTTTCAGAAAAATGAAACACTGTTTTCCGGGAGGAAACTGGAACAAGGCAAAGATCACGAGACTAACACAATTTATTGACGTCATACAATTTCACGACTTCTTATGCAGCTGCAAATGGTCGTTGCCTATTCATAAGATAAATTAACTGTACAATTAAACATTGGCCTAGAAGGGGGCATGGTGAGGGGTAGAGGAGAGTGAGGCAGTTATCACAAGAAGGCCGTTCATGCTACTGTGAGAGCCTGCCAAGCGCAATTAAACGGGGGGGGGGGGGAGAGCGAAGGGCAGGGCAGCAGTCGGTCATACGAGGGAGCGAAGAGACGGGAGCGAGAATGGGTTTATCGATCGTTACCATAGCAATGCGAGAATGATCACGTGATCCAGCCGCTTACAGAGTTCTGGTTTTCCCCTGCTCATTGCAACGGCCTCCGCAAACCGTAGGAGACGCCCGGTCGTCGCTCGACGTACGGAGTCTCGTGATCGTTGGCTTGTTCAAATTACATTTCCAGTTTGGTTTTGTGTGAGGCTTAGTGTTGGGAGTACTTACCCTTCCCGAAATGTGGCGCAAACCCACCTATTTTAAGCGGGTGGAACTTTCCTATTCCTGTGTCCTGCTTCGGCCGACACAGAAGTCAACCCTGCTGTTAAAACAAATAAACAGATTCCGTATCCAAGCCATTTTCGCCATCACTCAGATCAGGCAAATTTCCTGTTTATAGTTCCAATGCCAGTGACGTTCATCATTAAACCAGTCACGTGGACGTAAGGGGGTGATGAAAACTACCAAGTCCTAAGGGAAGATATATAGATGGTGCAGGAGATTAGGCACAGTAACCTTCAAAAAGCTGACCCGTTCGTCCGCCTGAAAAGAACAAGAACAATTCTTTCGAAAGATGCGAATTTTGCAGCCCCAATAGAGCACCCGGCTCATGTAGCTTATGGATGCAGTCACAATTCCTCAATAACGAAAGCACCTAGCATGACCTACAGAGAGATCAGTGATTCAGGCTAATTTTACAGATGGCTAGTTCAGAAGAAGAAGAAGAAGAAGAAGAAGAAGAAGAAGAAGAAGGAGAAGAAGAAGAAGAAGAAAAAGAAGAAGAAGAAGAAGAAGAAGAAGAAGAAGGAGAAGAAGAAGAAGAAAAAGAAGACGAAGAAGAAGACGAAGAAGAAGAAGCGATCACTGGAACAAGAGGTTTATTGTCCTGACGTTTCGGATTCCCGCAGATATCTGCACATGGTTAAAGCATCTTTTCCTTGGTGAAAATTTGAAGATTGTTTAAACAGCAAAATTTAATGGATCCATCAATTTCGAGAGTGTTTTTAAGTTGCTTCCTCTCCTTGCATAACGTGAATTAACGTCAGAGAAAATACACAATTGAATTCATACAGAAAAAATCGATACAAAACGGCAAGGTCACTGTAAATGGCCAAGAGGCAATCGATACAGAAGAAATTTTAAACGCTGTAGGCAGAAAAACCTGGTGAAAAAACGTCCAAAGCAAAAGAATATGGGAAGGGGAATGTGTAAACAGGGAGCCAGTGTTACCAAGGTAGAGTTAGGTACACTACATGCTCCAACTGTTTACATAGGTCGGGTTTAAACCGTCGTATGTAGGTTGCCTCCAGGTAGCGTAAGATGCGAGTTGTTCGTGCCTGAACAAGTACTCGGAAGGAGGTTTTATGGTCCACGTAATGACCCGTATCTAGCAGGTGTTCAGTAATTGATGAGCGGGAGTTCGTTTTTCTTGCTTAAACAACCAGCTGGGTAAGTGCTCCTTGGCTCTTGTGGCCTATCGCCTTTGCGTTCGCCCTATGCACTTGCATCCGCAAGTGCATGTAAATTCATAAACACAGTTTGAAGTGGCATGCATCGGCAAGGCATCCCTTGCACGAGGAATCGGTAAAAGCTTGGTTGGATTGCAAATTATAAGCTCAGTGGCATAATATGTCCTTTCAATGGCATTAAGTAGTCGTCGCTTGATCGTATTGAAAATGTTGTCGCCCTTAAATGGCAAAGATATGAAAATGGGCTTCTTGGGAACTGACTGTTCTGTCATTTTGGGTCGTTATGCTTTGCTATATTTGTCTATAAACCGTGTTGGGTATCCGCGCTTCTGCAGAGTTTCTTTAAGGTTAGTTATTTCCGCTTCCAATGTATCCATAGAACAGATTTTTCTCGTTCTCTGGAAGAGAGCGCATACCAAGTTTCGTTTCCATTGAATGTACATGCACTTGCGGATGCAAGTACATAGGGCGAACGCATAGGCAATAGGCCACAAGAGCAAAAGAGCACTTACCCAGCTGGTTGTTTAAGCAAGAAAAACGAACTCCCGCTCATCAATTACTGAACACCTGCTAGATACGGGCCATTACGTGGACCTTAAAACCTCCTTCCAAGTACTTGTTCAGGCACGAACAACTCACACCTTACGCTACCTGGAGGCAGCCTACATACGGCGGTTTAAACCCGACCTATGTAAACAGTTGGAGCATGTAGTGAACCTAACTCTACCTTGGTATCACTGGCTCCCTGTTTACACATTCCCCTTCTCATATTCTTTTGCTTTGGACGTTTTTCCCTCAGTTTTTGCTGCCTACAGCGTTTAAATTCCTACTTTATCGATTGCCTCTTGGCCATTTACAGTGACCTTGACATTTTGTATCGATTTTTTATCTATGAATTCGATTGTGTATTTTTTCTGCCGTTAACTCGCGTTATGCATGGAGAGGAAGCAGCTTAAAAGCACTCTCGAAATTGATGGATCCATTAAATTTTGTTGTTTAAACAATCTTAAAATTTTCACCAGGGAAAAGATGCTTTAACCATGTGCAGATATCTGCGGGAATCCGAAACGTCAGGACAATAAACCTCTTGTTCCAGTGATCGCTTCTTCTTCTTCTTCTTCTTCTTCTTCTTCTTCTTCTTCTGAACTAGCCATCTCTTTATACCCGAGAAAAAGCTGCTGAGGTATAAGATTCAAACTCCCCTGAATGAGGACTGGAGCTGGTTGGCTTCCAATTAGAGTGAAGCACATGAACCATCTCCACGCTCAGAGAGTATCTCGTTGCATCTTGCTCCAGTGAAGCTATAGTGAGCTACAGAAAGGTTAACGTAACCACAAAACGGAATCCGAAAAAGACACTGGTAGTGGGGCATATCACCAGTAACAATATTCACAGACCTCCGCCGGAAGGCTGGTAAGATAGCCTGATACGCAACTCAACTACAGAAAAATGCATGCAGAACATATGCCACAAGTTCTGTGCCGATTATCTAGTCTGTATGAAACGACCTACGAAAGCACGGAAGACGAATAAATTCTAGATGGAAAAACTATTCTGCATAGAAAATAACTCAGCCTGTTCTTTGCACTATGACCAAATGAAAACTATTATCAGGCGTACGCATTTTCTTAACAAGCCATAAGTAAGGTGTAGAATCATTAGGAACTTCTACGCTCTTCAAACCAAAATAAACCGAGAATAAGCAGGATAAAGAAGTGTGATTCAGTGCTAGTCTTATAAAAATATGGCTAGGAAGACAAGTTAAACAGCACCTACGAAACTCCCCTCCCCTATCTGACCTCGTTTTTTGCCATACGGCGAGGTCAAATCAATTAATCATCACAGGACCCTGCAAAGGGTCCTCACGCACTGGCTGGTCATCCGTCGACATGGTTTCCCTTTGCGTCCCCTTGTTTCAACAATGGCAAAGAGGCTGAATCCCCGTGTTTCAGAAATTGCGGCCGTTAGAGGGCAACTTATTCACGACGGTCATTAATCAAAGTCCTTGCAAACAACGGAGGACTTTTTGGAATGTCAAATCAGGGTGTTATCTAGTTTCTTCTGAAAAAAGCTAGATCATTGTCTTCCCATTCTCTCCACTCCCTACATTTTATTCCCCTCTCTTTGCTGCCTTTCTGACTCGAAAAAAAGGCGAATTAAAGTTCAAATGTGCAAACCACCGTTCACTATTTTTCACATGAAAGCATCAGGATCACTCAAGATAATGCAAATTAAGTGTTGTAAATAACCACAGGTAACATAATGGGGATCGTCAATAGAGGAGAATATACGAGTTCCAGGCAGCAGTTCCGAAGAAGAAGATGCGATCACTGGAACCAAGACTTTATTTTCCTGACGTTTCGGATTCCGTCGGGAATCCTTAGTCATAGGTAATCGTAAACAGGTCTGCGACATGTGCAGATAAGAGGTGATACATGCACAGATTGCACGGTATTTATAGTTCACAGCGGTCACCCGCATGCGTACTATAAATGTCCGTTCCTGTAGCCACCACTGAAGGTCTTAATGCCCTTGCCTTAATGGGGATCAGTGTTTTCCATTCACATATTTTGGTCGATTTTACGAATATAGCCTGAGGTCTATGTCCGATGGTATGCTTATTCTTAGAGTATCATGGTTGCGGAGCTTGCTCCCCATCTTTTTATTTTAATAATATCACTGAAGGAAAAAAAATTGAAAAGTAGTTTTCCAGGAAGAAATTTGAACTAGGCAAAGATCCCGAGACTAGCAGAATTAATTGACTTCGCATAAATGCATGACCTCTCATTCAACTGTAGACGGTCGTTGTCTATTAATAAGATAAGTTAACTGTTCAATTAGTCAAGAAGGGTGAGACTTTATAGGCCAATAGTTTAGGAGTTATTAGTCTTGGATGTGCGTACCTCATGAAGGAATAGAAAGGAGAGGAGGTAGTTATCATAGCAAGGCGGTTCACGTGACAATGAAAGCCTGTCAAGCGTGATTAAATAGGGGGGGGGGGGGGGGGCAACGAGCAGTCATAAGGGGGAGCGAGGAGGCGTGAGCGGGGATGGACATATCGATCGTTACCATAGCAATGCGAGGTTGATCACGTGATCCAGCCGCTTACAGAGCTCTGGTTTTCCTCGCCGTATTGCAGCGGCCTTAGGAAAGCGTAGGAGACGCCTGGTCGTCGCCCGAAGTACGACCTCATATGCAGTCCTTTGGCCAACCGCATGGCTCGCGTCCACTAGGCCCTTCGTGATTGAACTATTGGGTATTTTATTTTCCGCCCTGAGCAACCACTTCGGCATATGCTGCGAAATTGTATGACGTCAATAAATTCTGCTAGTCTCATGATCTTTGCCTTGTTCGAGTGAAAAAAATATTCAGCATAGTCCACGTGAGGCGGTAAATTTCCCTTTTTTCGAAACCTAGTCCTCCACTTAGTACACCCTTCCTTATCGCGTTGGCATTTTCGGTCTTTGAACGCCGTTTCAAAGTGCATAGTGCATTTTAGGCGCTAAAAGATAGTTTTGCTTTGAGGTTGCTACCATTTTGACCAACTTTAAGGTAGTCGGATATGCCCTTGATCATTGTTTAATTTAACTTGCCATGGCTGGTGAGCTTCGTTGAATTACTGCATCGCTAGTTTAGTGACGTTGGAGCACGAGCCATGGACCAAAACGATATGGTTTGGTTATACGGTAGCTGCTCTATCTTTTGAAAGGTTAGTTGAAAGTTCAAAATGATTTTCCTATCAGAAAGGAGTGCTCGAGTGCAGTTCTAATACAGAGTGCCGTACAACACAGCCCCAAGGTGTTTCAATCACACCAGAATGTGGACTTTTAAATTAGCTGCTTTGTGGCAATCTGCAAAAGGTACAAACAATATGTAAAAATATTTACGGTTATATTATGCACTGTTTCTGCTACTTTTCGGTGTCAGTGTAAACTCAGATATGTTTTACATAGAAAACTGCCAAATAATTCTTTCCTGAACGGTTTTGGTAGTAAATTACACCTCCTTTGAAGCGGATACATGAAGAAATGGAATCTTTCAGTTTATAAAGTGTTTAATTACAATATTTTTGAAACCATGCAACACCCATTCGATTAAAAACGTTTCTAGGCGTTTTTTACCGCTCCTTTTGAAGTATAAAACGTAGCGCACACCCATTATAACATTTTAGGAACACAGTGTAATGGTCTCCCAACAACATAGAGAAATTCTTTAATTTTCTTTATTTAAAAGGATACGGATTGTTAACTCCAAACCCTAAATGAAAATGTAGAAACAGATCAGCTTTACAATTATTCTTGAATTAAAAAGCAATGTTAGAACTGAAAGAACTTAGTGCTCCGGGTATAGAATGGGAAGAAGAAATGTTTTGCTAGCAGACATTTACAAGAATCAAGAGTTTTATGCATGCATCCAATAAAGTATATTTGCATTGTTATCTTTTATTGAAGGTAGTTTTGCAGACGACTGGAAAGAACTGAAAAGAAGAAGATTCGATTGTTGGGACAACATTTTCATTAGTCTCACGTTTCGACATCTGTCGCGGATTCTTCATCAGGGACCAGAGCAGAAGGCAGCAGCAGTAGCATAAACGGACAACACATGCAACGAAAGTTGCAGTATTTACAGGATACAGTCATTTCTACACACTTATGACACTAAAAATTAACGATAATTTTCCTGCTGACTGGCATGCAAGCCGTGACCTGCTTCACTTGCATCACGTATGGTGGAATTGGGCGTGATGATTACTCGGCCATCTGGTTTCCCAGTGTTGGCGTAAGACGACGCGTTGGCCTGTGCGTTCCCCCATGTGGCAACTTGCTTTGGCCAACTTGAACCTCAGCACCGAATATGGATTGGAAAAGTCATCGCACTTGTTCATGGACTGGGGGCTCATGAAGCGTGACTCAAGTGATTCTCGCCTAACACGGTTATATCTCCGTGCAAAAATTTCGGCCTCATTAAATGACATGCTGCAGTTGTGGACAAAGCAACTACATCTGAGGAACTGACAGACTTCTCAAGACGCGAACTGCCGAACACACTGCAGCAGTGCAGTGAAATGATGTCAATTCTCAAGTTGTAGCTCATTTGACTAAGCACAGCCACACATCCAAATTTGATTACTCAAAAGTAACCGACAGTACAACTTCACCTAAGTAATTATTGCTAACAGAAGACGCATTTCAAGAGTTCGTTGAACATTCCATGAGATAGGCCTGTCCCGAGATTTTTTTGCTCCCCCAGCGTGCTGGTGCGTCTGTCAGTCTGTCTCTGGCAAAACTCACTGTATAGTGATTTGGTCTTACCAGATTCATCGCACACTTTTTACTGTAGAAGCGAGCATGCAAGTCCTCTTATGAAAGAAGATGAACTACTTGCTGACTGATTTAACTGGTATCCGAAAACCCACTTCAAGTCGCTCGGTCAACATTGGGCGTTCTTTAATATTCTGCAACCTCAAAAATGACATTTTATGGTGGACTTACGAGTATAATGTTGGTTTCGTGACGCTGGCCGACGTTCCTACAGGCAAGCCTGACCTCCTTATGCAGGTTACCCATCGGACTGACTGTCACCTCCGAATTTGCGGGGACCTGCTAAAATAACTTCACCCTACTGCTATTTTCCTTCTCCTTCTTCACCAATCACCCTACAGAAACGTTTGCTCTCTTACGAGTATGCGAATCTACCTCTTTGTGGGATGACCCAGAGAATAATTTTGAATGAGACACTGCTTGATAAAAAAATGCGGTTCATGATGCAAATAGCAACTGTTGTGCACTCGCCTCAGTCATAATGACAAAAGCTGCAGAGGTTTCAAAGATATGAGTCCAAAAATAACAGTTTTTTTCCTTTTTTACCTTCATTTTCCCCAGAAGAGGAAGAAGAAGTGGAGGCGATTCCTGGGACCTGGTTATAATTAAGCTGACGTTTCGGAAACTCTCTCGTCTCCATCGTCAGAGCCATGTCCGTTTCCTGCCGTTTGTCTTGAGAGAATGCGTCCTGTCTTAAGTCGGGTTTCATAACGGTGCCTCTTACGCGCGTGTAAATCGATTGGACCGATCGATTGGAGGTGGTTGTTTGAATTTCCCTCTTCCTCGCGGGCGCCTTCACGGGAATGAGTGCCACCTTTTTACACGACTCCTGATAACTGAGACTTTCTTCCTTCGTGGGTTTATGGTCGCTTGCGTCTTTTTCCTCTTGCGAATCCTAAGGTGAGAATGCCTTCGCGACCACTTGGGATAAGTGATATTCAGCTGGGGCTAATTACCTCGGACACTCACCTTGTACGCACAGAAACCAAACACGAAAATTTGAATGCACTTTTTGCATCATTTTGTAAATGCTTTTCTGTTCTCTGACTCGCCAGTTCAGTTCAGTTTATTTGAGGACGGGGAGGAAGGCGTAGGCAATAGACTGTCAATGATAAAAATATTATCCAAAGAACTGTTACTGAAATATAGCAAGTAGCGTACTAATTATAATTGGTAGGGCGTCAGATGACATCGGTTGGGTGGTATTCTAGTGCGCACTGCTTCAAAGGCCCTAAAGATGCCGAGATTACGATATCTAGAGGCAGAATATTCCAAGGTACTACCACCATGTTGGAGAAAAAGACCTTTTGAGTGTCCAGCCTGGTAATTTGAGAGGATGGCCTCTTAAGTTCGTTTTTGTTGCTAACGCAAAGAAATATCCGGATGCGAGACAACAGTCATTTCTGACCACACATGCTATAAATTGTTAGTATCAGGCCTCCCCGTAGCTGTCTGAAGCCCAAAGGAAAGAGGAAGAGATAAGAAAGCCGGGTTTCATAGAGCAGTGAGCCCTGTCCAATGAAGAGTTTGGTTGCAAGCCTTTGAACATTTCCGAGAATATCGAGGTCCTTCGCGGCTCAGGGCCTCCAAGCTAATATAGCCGACTGCACTTGCGGCTGCACACCGGTTTCAAAGACTAGCAAATCAGTGTTCATATAAGGCAGAGAAAGCCCCTTTGACGCGATACATAACCGACACTGCGGACTTTGCTACCTGTGAGTAGTACAGGAAGGGGTTAAACAAGGGTTGGATCAAACTCTCAAGTCCTTCTGGGCGTCCACTCCTTGCAGTGCTATGTCATTCAGTGGTAACCAGTGAGTTACGAAGACCTGGTTTTGCCGACTCGTATGATATTGCACTCAGCAAACGGCAAGAACCAATACAGTGAGATTTTTTGAGTCGGTTAAGGTTTGTCTGCCTGCCGCAGTTTGGATGGCAGACCAAAGTGTAATATAATCGACAAATATGGTGATATCGCTATCCAGTTCACGTAAAAAATGAACAAAGTAGGGCTGAGGACGCAGCCTTGTGGAATATTATTCTCAATCTCGACTTCTGCCGACAGCTTGTCACCCATATGGACAGTTTGAGAGCGGCCGATTAGGACGTTCTGTATCCACGTCAGACGCCTACTTATGCCTTCCACGCGGCTGAATTTGTAGAGAAGGCGATGGTGAGGCATGCTATCAAATGTCTTTTGGAAGTCGATATAGACCACATGAATCGCATACCCCCTATCTACTGCCCTAGTCCAGCGTTCTAAACAGTAGAGCAAATTTGTCACGCAGGACCTACCTCCACGGAAACAGTGCTGGACATTGGAAAGCAGATGATTTTGTTCTAGGAACTGCAATATTTGTTGCTTAGTTATTATTTTCATAATTCTGTAAGAAATCCGAGTAAGGTCGGTAGTTGTCTGCAGAGACCCGGGTACCACCCTTATTGAGCAGTGTAGGCTACGCGAATGTCCAATTGGTCGGTAGAAATCCAGGCTTGAATGGTTTGGAAAAGCGTAGAGCGTGGCTCTGCCAACCCGTTGACGAACGGCCTCAATATCTTCACCGGTACCTCATCGTGACTCGGTATTTTTGATTCCTTTAGCTCTGGCATTTCTTTTAAAACAATAGCTTCGGTAAAACTGAACAATCTCAACCCTTGTACCCTCTTCGGAGTCACCCGCAGGGTAGTACTATCTAGTTTTCTTAAAGAAAACTGACCGGAAGACTTCAGAAAGATGAGCACCTTTCGCTCCATCTGCAGTGAGGTTAATACCCTCAGCGAACATCAGGAGGAGTAGTGGATCCTTGTTTCGCGTACTCTGCCTAAGGTAACTGCAAAACAACTTAGGGTTTCCAGTGACATAGGCAAGTTGGCCCACCTCGAAATCCCGTCTTCTTCTGAAAATAAGGCTCTTGACCTGATTTCGTTGAGCTTTGTATGCACTTAGGGATGCAGGATTTCTGTCCGTAAGTGATTTCTTCCACAACCTCCGCATTTTTTAAACTTATACTGCTATGGCCTGTGTAAGTCATCAAGGTCTGTAAGTCAACCTTTTTCTCGACAATGGACCGTGGTTTACGATGGGCCTGTGGGATACGAAGTAGGCCAGCCGGATACTGGAAGATGAACGTATCCCAATGGTTATAAGCTAGTAAGTAACACAAGTTGTGGAAAGCCAGAGTGTTAGGGACAATCTAATTAAGTGTAGAAGGAGTAGAATATGAGTAATGGGTGGTTGACTGCCAGACGAGTTCAGTCCAGCCATGAGCGGGCCGGAGTCAAGAGTCCCATTCCGACGGGTGTAGTCGCCGGGTTCGGATGTCTGCAACCGACTCTAAGGTCGCCGGCTCTGGGAGTGTCTGAGCGTAAGCAGCCACCAGACTAAGGTCCAGTAGAGACCCCCTTCCTTAGTCATGCTTTCCTCGGACGACGTGCGGACTAGGTCATGTGTGGCGTGACCACCACGCCTCCGCAAGACAGCATAGTCGAGGCCTCAGTTCAAGGTCACTCCTGTCTGGCTTTCTCAAGGCGGTCTGGTCTCACTAGCCAACCACTTCTCAAGGTGAGACCAGTGCCCGAGATGCGGACGATTCGTTTAAGCTCATGCACTTCCAGAGCCGACGACTCACTGTTCGGTTGCAGACTATCTGGACTCCGGCTCATTCATGGCTGGCCTGCACTCGTCTGGAAGTCACTTTCCTATTGCTTTCATACTACGCTTGTTCCTACCTTAGTAAATTCTCCCTGACACTATGGCCTTTCACGCCTTATCCTATTCCACTAGCTTATACATGTTGGGATAAGTTCTCTCGTCTATCATCTGGCTGGACCACATCGTATCCCACAGTCCTTTGTGGACTGGACTTGGGAAGTGGTTGGCCAATTAGGTCAAGCAGACATGTCCGTGACCTTAACCTGCCTGTGACACGCTTGGGTGCGCACGTGCTTAGTGGATATGCCAGACATGCCCCAGAAGTGCGCAAGCAAAGCATGGCTTAGAATACAAGGTGGCTACAAGCCTGTGCAATATGTTCCGGAAGGTTCTCAATCCTCGGTTTCGTTCCCAAAAAAAAGATTCTCACTTGATGCGCGTGAGTTCAGCGTTTGTTCGATCAAAATCACTGCACCAAATATTTCTTCTGACTGTCGAGAGTCTCTCGGGTATTTAAAAAAGCGAGTACTCCACTAGCAGGACGACATGGTTGCGTTTACCTAGCGGACATGACGTGTCATCAGTGCTGTCCTGCAATTTGACGGGGACGAGGTCCAGGCAATTGGCCTGTTGGCCTTTGCACAGCCTATTTGGAAACGTGACATGCTGCATGTCATGTTCAGAAGGCAACCATCGAAGGCCAGCTCTGAGCCATGTGCGCGGGCCTAGCTCCAGTCAATATGAGGTGCATTAGAGTCGACTATTATCAGGATAACCGACCGTGTAGCAATCTGTTCTAGTTCCTCTAGCAAGCAAGCATCAGCCACGGGATTCGTTCTTGGTGGTCAATAGAATGTCAAGATTTGGAGACTCTGTGAATCTGATACTTTAATGAATGGCCAGATCGGAAGTTGGCGCTAGTTTTGTATGAGGCTATAAGTCCACTTTTCACAGTCTGGAGATAGGTGACGGAGATGGATCTTCAGTTCTTTGAGCTTCGATAACATACTCTGCGCATTGGTGTACATGAGAATTAGTTTGCGGTTTACCCGGGATGCGGTCACGGTACGGCCCGAACCTCCCGTTAATGAATCGACTGCGCAGTCATCAGAAACGCACCCGTCCAGAGGAGAAGCGGTGGACACTGAATTACTTGATTGTTGTAAATAACCAAAGCTCGTTCCCCTTCACTGAACCTCTGTCTCAGTTAGATGAAAAGGTGACGACGTTTCAGTATTTTCTGCATGTGAGAAATACTATTAAAAACACCATGGTCGGAACCTTTTAACCTAAGGCCTCGGAAGAGCGTTAGGTCTATCGCAGGGGTTTAAGTAAGTTAAACCCTAGCAACTGCCTTCTTAAGACTATGTTTACTTAGTAGAGAAGAAGTCGATAGAGGCCAGAATAGAAGGAACAGTATATTGTGTACACAGAGGAACGAAGAATAATAGGGAAGAAGAAGATTGACTACGGAGAGCACGAGCTTCCGCTGGGACGGCGTGATCCGAAGTGCGGCATAGTTGCAGGAAATCTCCGCGGCCCAGAGAGCAAGCATTCACGCGTGTAGGCTTGCTATTCTTCGCCAGCCCTGAAGGCATCTATGCGGCAGCTGTGATTGGTTGTTCCCAGACGTCGAGGTCAACCGCTGCGGGACTTCAGGAAAGCTCACTTCGACGCGGGCTAGTCACAACAGGTCTTCCGACCTCCGACCGTTGGGAGTGGTAGCGCTTGACTCGGAGAGCCCCTGCATTATGCGAAATTTTCCCCTGTCAATTTCATTTTTTTATCTGCGACGCCGTCGTTCCCTAAATGGCGTAGTGCTCTGGTGCTGCGCGTTGGTGACGGCGGATCCAATGTTTTTTCGTCATATGCTGGTTTTGCTCCTGTTCTGCTTGATTTGGGCGAAGCGCTTACCTACGGTGGCAGGAAAAATCTGCCACTATTATGGGTATTCCCTCAAGAAGAATTACAACCTTTCTGTGTACCATTGCAGAAAAAGTAGACGGAGCAAAAAACCCTTAAACATTTAAACCAGTCCGCCGAAATCAACCCAATAAAAATCGGCATCAAGCCTTGCGCAGTGTTCTCACGACTAAGAGAAGTAGTGTGCGGTTTGACGATCACCCCGAAATAACTGGAGGAACAGGAGGGAACAATTGCTTTCTCGTAGTGTAAGTACGTCAAGTAAAGATTTAAGGGTACATCTTAGAAGACGGTTTATATGGAGGCGATAAAAAGAATGCATCGTCTTCGTTTTCCCAGCAACTATCCACTGGTTTGCAGATAAAGCAGAACGGGAACGCTCTGTAAAATTATTCAAATATGTTGCAGCAATCCGATGAAGGGCGTGAGACCACGATTAATTTCTGGGGAATAACTATCCGAAGGCGTTTATAAGCCGATGCCCACGTAGTTACTCCTAGAGTACCCAAAGATTAAAATGAAAAAGGAGATAAAATGCTCTGCTATACGTTTCAGAGGTGATCGGTCGCGTTGCTACGGAAAAAGGTGTTGGAATCACACTTCATCCCACAGCTACCCTACGCAACAGTCATGGAAATAAAAGTTTAAGTTCGGTGGAGTCTACCGTATTCCATGCTTAAATTGGTCTTGTAACTGAATGCATAGGGCGCATACACGAACGAAAGCTGGTTGTGTGACGTAGTGACCATACGCACATTTGAAAAGGGCCATGCGATCAATTTCATACCCAACAGGATGATGGAAAACAAGACGAACTGAAAGCTGATCGAAGCCTGGGTCTCAGATGACAACAGTCAATCGATCGATCGATCTGCACAGTCACCTCTTAACATGTGGTAGTAATCGTTGATTTGCCAACACCACTTGTGATTGTCGGTAGTTCTGTAACAGTTGCCATCTCTTGCTGCGCACTTCTGCACAAGTCTGAAATCTCAGAAAAATAAAACGAATGATTTCGGTACTCGAACATTCTTGTTTTTTTTTATTACATATGCATACAACTTAAACTCGAACATTCGTTTCCATAGTCTTTCATCCCTGATGGCCGCGTAAGATATTAGCCAAAGCTAATCTTCAATGACCAGGTAGGTTAAAGTTCGCCCGTCAGGCGCAGCTATAATTTGAGAAAGGCGTCGAGAATTAACAAATCGAGGTTGGCCGCATGAGCCCCCTTAATACTCTGATGACAAAATCGAGGAAGTTTCCGAGACATCGGTACAAATACAACGGGTCTATGAACACACTTCCTACAACCCGAGTATTTGGTCCGGTTGCAATACCTGAGTGCCAGTTGTCTGATAGTATAGATTTTGTATTGAGAATGATCAAAAATAATTGTTACTCATTAAACTTTAGCACTCTAACGTACTGGTAAAAAGGCTACTTACATACTTCAATCAGCCATTTACACCTGAAAATCTCCTAACTCCAAAGCCTCTATACAGGCCGACTAAGAAAAGTTGGTATCTAGAACATCTGGCTGACCCGCCAAAGGATGTCTTTTCAATAAATGTGAATGAAATATGAATCGGACCCAAACCGGCACCACTTTATCGTTCTTCACGAGGACTGCTTACAGCCGATATCCCTCTAAAGCGTAATTTGGCAACCCATAACCAGCTACCGGTCGTCCTGATTTGCTTTGAAGTAAATTAACAAGTTACAGGATTAATTTTCCGGGCACTCCACTGGAATTCGCCTTCAGCGTGACCTTAGTTGAGAAAATTCCTTTACCTGGACCGCTGTCCAAATTATCAACTTTGCTGACCTATACATTCAGTCTACAGTCATTCATAAAGCTGGAAGAAAATTCCACAACCAACCTTTGCTCATCATTCATTTTTCACCAGAAAAACCCAAAGTAACTTTACAGGCACGTCTTTTGTTTGGCAGTGGAGAACCACAGCTCAAATCAGAGTTAAGCTGATTTGGTAACATGAGATATTAAAACAGGCGTATACGGCAGGATTTATTGACATCAATAAATTTCGTGACAGTTTCTCAGCTGCGTTTTATCGCTTCATGATGATGATGATGATGACGAAGAGAACATAGAACAGACTGAAATTTCACAGAATGAATGGCATAACAGTAAGGATCGTGGTTCAGTTTGAAATGCCGGCCGGCCCGCAGCCTCGCTAGTCTTGACCTACCCTCGTGAGAACACGCATTAATCAGCCTGACCCGGTTTTTGATTGGCTGCAGGAACGAAACGTGTGCTGGGATTCCGGTAATCTCCTCCGCTCTGAAACTCCGGACCCGACCCTACTAGGGAAGGAACTGCACTTGTCGGAGAGTAAAATGGCAGGAGTTTCCTTGGTAGTGGTCTCGGATACAGCAAGCCGTAGGTTTTTGTCATACGCTAACCGTGACAATGGGGTTTTTATGAGTTGGTAACACTGATTTACAAAAAAAGGATTTTGTGAAAATAAGTAAAAAAAAGTCGTACAATTTTGTTGCCTAATGCTTACATGTCGACGGCGTTGGGCGCGTAACTCAAAAGAAGGCGCGAAAAACAAATCGAGGTCGAATTGAGCTCGAATTGTCGTCAACAAACGTGGAAATGTGGAGTTTTATTCCGAAAACTATCCTTTTCTCAAAACCCAGTAATAATGGAATTTTTGAAGACTTCTTGTAATATTAAGCAGAAACTTCGGGCTTTTTACATACGATATCACAATCCCACCCTCAACCTAATCATAACCCTATCTCTAACCTAACCCTTACCCCAACCTTAACACTAACCCCTAATCCTAAAGCTTACCCTAACCCTACCCGTTGCCCTAACACTAACTCTCACCATAAACCTAACCATAACCCTAATCGTCACCCCTAACCCTTACCATAACACTAACTCTACCCCAACCCTTACCCTAAACGTAATCCTTTCCCTAACCCCAACTTCTAGCCCTAATCCTAACCCTTAATCCGAATCGAGCTCGAATCGCTGTCGACAAGGCTGGAAATGTGGAGTTTTATTCCGCCACTAGGAAGGAAACTCCTGCCAGTAAAATTTACTTCTACCTATCCTCCATTCCTTCTGTACAGAATAGACCCTTCCTAATACTCTGGCCTCCCATGACTTTCTCTTCTCCTAAGGAACCGGACATGAAGATACGAGTTACAAGGGTTAACCTTAATTCCTCGTGTACAAACTAACAGCGCAGGTATGTTTCACCGATTTTCTGCAGCGGCATGGCACCGTCCTCCAGCCTTTCTTTAGACACCTTCTGACAGATGCCCTAATTTTGAAATTTCAGCCTTTGCCAGTACAAGCAAACATGCCCTTTAATTTACACACAAATCGATGTGCTAATTTAGAGCATAATCTTCGGGATAAATTATCTCCTATTTTATCTGAAAGTTGATGAAAATGTTTGAGCTGAAAGCCATCAACTTTGACAACATAACCGCGTAGGATTCAGAAAATAATGCGCAGCTCTTGCATATACTTGCCTATTCGTTAACAGCTTGTGAAAATTATGCAGCTACCCTACCGAAGGTGCTGGAGTTCAGCTCAAGTATTTAGATCAAAAGTTGAAGTGAGCCATAAATGGACTGAAGGATCTTCTACAAGATATTACGATAACGTCTAAGACAATGAAACAGCCGGGTACTGTATTGAACTAAAAACCTATGATAACTCCACTTAACTTTTTTAGTTTTCCGGACGTTTCCCAACCTCTTTAGAACAAATTCATGTGACTCTGTACGCTTCTAGGTGGAGGTCTCTTGGCGTTTGTCAGGGCCCAGCTTAACTGCGAGTGCACGCCACCCTGACGAGTCGTTCGCATGCCAGACCACCGATCCGCTCACACAGAGTGCACAGGATGACGCGCGCAGCTGCGGCCGAGCGTAAGACTCTAGCATGCCAACTGCATGAGTCACAAAGCCAATGAAGTGGCGCCTTACCTCAGACCACAATCTCATTGGTCCAATCTTGTATGCATCCGCTTGCTTAAGTATGCTATGCTAGGTTTGTACAAGGACTTCTACTTTGGCGCTCTTCTTGTTGTGTTCTTCCTTGGGGGCTCAACCAAGGCACAATTAGACGGCGATATCGCAGCTTTGGCCACATTCACAACAGCGTTAACAGGATAGTTGATAATAAACGGAAATAGGACCCCGGTAATATAGGTGGCTATAGACGAACTTCTGGGGAAGGTAGATATTCCAGTATTCCAAACATTCGTCCTCAACTCAACCCTACATTTTACCTTAATTCTAGCGTTAGCTCCAACCTTAACTTTAAAAAGTCACTCATTTCCCAGGAAATTAGCAGGGAGGGTGGGGGGAAGGCTTCTATTCCAGTGTTTTGCAGGAAACCGGATTGTGCGTGTTTTGAGTAGAATTTATAAACTTGAGGATAGTAGGCTGCTTGGATGTAAGCATTGGCAGAACCCCACGAAAAAGGAAAAAAGCGAAAATTTCCTACATGGTAGGTAGGTAAAAGGCATATTTTAAGCGTTCATTCGAGAAAAGGTGGTTGAATTTTTGAAGGTTTAGACGCAATCATGAAGCACACATTAAGGGCACGGACCTTCACTTTCGAATATAATTTACAGACCGAGGGCATCATGATGAAATTGTGTTTTTGAGGGAGATACACGTCATATTCGAAATATTATTCCTACATTTTCAGCAAAACCGTCCTCCATTCTCTATGAATAAAAGTAGGGAGACAAATCGCAGAACACCGGGAAATCGCATAATGGCCAAAGACTGCAATTACCCAGATCGTGGAGAAATTTCCTCTAATATGTAGGAAAATGTAGGCTAAATTGGGCTTCCTTCAAAACGACGCTAGCATCGTGCGCTGATGACCTAATTATTATAGTTCAAATCGACAAGGAAGGGTAAAAATCGGTTTACAACGGACTTAATAGGCCAACTGACGTATAGATATATAGAATAATTTACATACAGAGGAAAGGAAAAATAGCGGCTCAATCTCAAAAGCCCGCCTGTTTGTTAACTGAGTTTGATCGCATCGGCTCCGGTGCAGAAGGGGTCATAGGGACACTCATCGGAACGTCAACGCCCATTTTCATCTTGCGGTTAAGATAGATCAATGAATGCCACTGACGGTAAACTACAGCAGGTCCTTGTCATCCACGTGGTTCTATACACACAGCCGCAGCTTTGTTCTGATATTTGCAACCGCAGCGGGAGGTCACGTGGTAATAACCAGTCAGCAAAGCTCAGTAGAGATAAACAAAGCGAAGCTGCCAGACCAGCTAGCTACACCGCCCGTTAACGCTAGCTTCGACTGCGCGAGCGTTTTAACTCGCTAAACTCACACGAATTGATGGGTCTCCAAATCTGCAGATAGGATGAAAGCGGCGGGAAACGCCTCACGATATTTCCACCCTAGGAAACACCGGTCTGAAGGAGACATCGAAACTCTGTGAAGGTCTTGGCCTCACGATAACCAAACAGAATAAAAATTCATAAAAGACTAGAAGTTGAGCGACAAAAAGCGCTGTCAACGAGTCGGGTGGCGGAAGTGAGAAGACAAGTCTTTGCGATTGTTTCTTGGTTATCAGTTGCCACGACCGAGGCTTCTGCCGCCGGTTCCTATTCAAGGTAACTGATCAGCGAGAAGAAGACGACTCAATCGCTGGGACAATACATTTATTCACCTGGCGTTTCGATATCCGTCGCGGATTCATCATCAGAGACATTAGCAGACCCATAGCAGGGACCCGTTTCTGCTAATGTCTGTGATGATGAATCCGCGACGGATGTCGAAACGCCAGGTGAATAAATGTATTTTCCCAGTGATTGAGTCGTCTTCTTCCCAATTACTTCCTGGGACTCGCTTGCATTGGTAACTGATCAGTCAAGTCGGGTCTGCACCCACAGATCGTTGGCCAAGTTAGATGTGAAATCCTGTCAGCTAGACGCCCCTGGATCGATTACTTCAGTGAGTACAGGTGATATTAACCGTATGCGGTGTATTCATACTATGCAGCTTGGTGGACACTCCCCCCAACAACTTCGCTTTGTATACGAATCCTAACTTCTCACCTAATAAGACTCAGCAGCATCTGTAGATCACATTATTCTCACTGAAACTAATTATGCAAATACGTAGTGAGTGACAGTAGAGAGAGAGGGCTTGCTCAAAATGGATCAAATCAAGCAATAAAGCCTACATAGAAGCCTTAGAAGTTACCCTTTTTTCTCCGCAACTGGAGTGCCTCAGAAAATGCACGCAAGACATCTCTATCAGGGAAATGCCACCTGCAAAACTAGAGGAAAGGGATAGAAAGTAAACCACACGTAAATGTTTTTCCTTTATTAAGGATGCGAGACTCCAGAACCCACTAGTTGGGAAGCTGAAATGACTGCCCAGTGAGCCTTACACAAGGTCCTCAATTCCTCCCTTTTATAAAGACGATGCTCAAACGCATGTTAAAGATGTCACCGATACCACCAGGCTACAACGAGGAGAAGACAGCGAGGTTGTCCACCAAGTGACATAACTGCGGGGTATCCTGGATGCCTACAGGCGGTAACGGACAGTTAAAGAGCCTTCAACGAGGGCATCCCACGGAATTATCACTGTCAGGCCTGACGAAAAAGCAGCAGTAAACACTGAAGCGGGGACAACGTTAGGCGTGACTGGGTAGCGACCAGACAAAGCAGTTATTGGCGACAAAGCCAAGTCCCATTGATACCACGTTTCAAATACTGTCGGCCACCAAATCCGGTAGTATCGCGGAACTTTACATTGGCGTGTCAGAGACAGCAATCATCGAATCTAAGTGGAGCCACTTTTATTTCAGACAACTTAAAGGAACCGCTGCTCGGGGACTAAGACTTAACTCAGAGGGTCCTATGACCGAGAACTCTAGTTGGACCTACTAAGGGCCAATAAGGGCAGGTGGGTTACCTTCGCATTGAAAGATAAGAATCACCACCACTAATACAAACCGCCGCCGGTACTGCCATCATCGTCGTTACCACCGTTCTCCTTAAGAAAGGGCGGGAGATGGTGGAAGCACACAAAAAATGGCCTAGGAAGAGCAAAAAGAAGACTGCAGCGGATCAACAAGTCTTTACACAGAGTCAAATGAACAGAGCAGGCGCCAACACATGCATCCAAAGCAAGAAAGGCATGTTTAGGCTTTAGAAAATTGAAGGAATAAGAGAGGCGGAAGGAAAGTCTGCAACGAAGAATTAAATATAGTTGGTGCCAATGCATTGGAGGGGGGCGGGCTGGTAAGAGGGGGTTGAGATCAGGGCAAGCGAGTAGATCAGTAATTTGCAGGAAGAAAAAACTGAGTTTGTCAGTCTGTCTGTCTACGAGAGGCCAACTTTTCCGGGTTTGTAGTTGCGGTCAATGGTCTCATTTTGGAGGAACATGTGGAGACACTTTTCATTCTGCACCAGTGGATGTCCGGCAACCCTGTTAAAGGAAAAAATTACGGCGCGGGTTAGCTACCTGTCCAGACTGTATGCTCTCATAAGGGACTCGAGAAAGACAAGGCATATAAGCAGGATTAGATTAAAATATACACCTTCCCCCCTGAAAATATGGTCTGTTTATGGACAGAGCGTTACGGAGTTGACGCTGATGAATCGCAAATGTGACAAATAGGAGGCAAAATGGATGCAACAGCTGGCATCGTGGACTGTCGTCAACCAAATGTGCAGCTTTCGTTAATTCGAAAAAGTACTAGTGTACTGTAGAGATGACCGCATAATAATAAGATCAGACCAAAAAAGCAGAGAAGTAGGCAGGGTGGTATGCAATAAGAAATTCTCACGTGAATGAAGAGCAAATTAAAATGGCAGCTCAAATTCTAAAGCCCGTACATCGATACATTTTTGCTGAAAATTTTGGATATTTACCTTCAAGATAAAGCACAGTTCTCTCTTTTTCTGGGCCTGGGAGAGAGTGAAGTCGACAGTTCAGCGGTTCAGAAGAACCAGATGCGACCATTGGACGAAGAGTTTTGTTGTACTGATGTTTCCGATGCCACCCTTAAGGATTCCGAAACGTCATAACAATAAAACTCTTGTTCCAGTGGCCACATCTTCTTCTGAACTGCTTCCCCCCACTATAAACAATCTGCTGCACTTGAAGCTATCATGGTGCGTTAAAATCCGTGGCTTAACGGGATAACTCAGACCGCGAGGTAGGCCCAGTGTGTGCTGTGTTATGTGGCATGACTGACAGGGGTGTGGCGTGGTAGGCGCTGGCATTTGCTCTCGGTTCTGATTCCCCCTCGGCGCATGCGTTCGCGCTCCCACGGGGTTTCAGGCCCCACTGCGGGTGCCCGAAATGCTAGGCGGTCACTATGCGGTGGGGAGAGAGTGAGGTCGACTCTCGGCACCTTTTCTTCTCACTATAATAAATCTGAATGCGTCTGAATCTATCAGGGTGCGCAAAAACCGTGGCTTGGAGGGTCTGCCAACTGACGGGAAAACTCGGGCCCCCTACGTTGCTGCTCTTTTTGTACGCGTCTGTTTGTGTGTGCGTATGGAAGGAAAGGGAGGACTGAGAGTCAGGCTGCAATGGCTCCTTCTTAATGTGGCCTTTATGGCGCTCCCGCGCAGACGGGAGCATGCCTAGCGAGATGGCTGTGTCAAGTGTGCGCGTGTTAAGTGAATACCGCGCCAGCCACCTACACCCTCCCTCATTTCCGGTCTTATTGACTTTGTCTTTACACCGGATACGGAGGTGGGAGTGGCGAGCGAGTGGGTAGATTCTGCGCGAGTCTGCCTAAACTCCTGTTTTCTCTCGCGCCAGTTCTCTGCGTTGCTCCTGCTAGCTGTCGCTAGCGTATTGCTTGCCCAGCTCGCCTTTGTGTCAGTTGCGGCTTGCTTCAGCGTTTGCTGCGGCTTGTTGGAGCGCGTGGTGCCAATCGTCGAAACCGACGGAGGAACTGTCCTCGGCATGACTGACTGAGCGACTACGAATCAGGCTGCAATGCCTCCTTCTTAATATGGCCTTCATGACACAATCAGCTAGCTGAGATTTCTGCCGTCCCCCCAACTTTGCTGTTGATTTCTGGTTGTTGTGGTCCAGAATGCATGAGCCTGCAGCCTCTCTCACTTCGGGTTTTTTTTTAGTTTACTTTGACGCCGGAGTGGAGTGGGGAGCGAGTGAGGTAGACGCAGCGTAAGTTTGCTCTACTCCGGTACAAGTAACCGTCCCAGCACTCTACTGCTGTAGAGCAAACGGTGGCCATCGTTGGAATCGACAGTCAAACTGTGGCGCACATTATAATGGTGCATGGAAAAGAAGTAAGGCTGACACTCATAAATCCGTCCCTACGGCAGATCGGAAATAGAATAAGACCCACTGCTTCTAGTTTCCATGGATAAGAATCCATCTTGGAGTAAATCAGTTTATTTTACAGACCGGAAGTTGCTGCCAATATGGTGTATCATGCAACTTGTGAATAAGGTTTGCTCTTAAATATGCAAAAATTGTCTTTTTGCTAATAGGTAATTCTCAGAAGCAGGGGGAAGTATGTTCAGAAATGCTAAAATGTCAGTGAAACTCGGCTCAAACCTTCCGAAAATAAAACAATTTCCAATCAATTAAAATATTATTAAGTTGGTTTGGCAGATTTGGTTAATTTAGTTGACCCAATTGTGAAAAAACTCGCGGCATTCGGCGGGATTCGAACCCACATAGCAGGGAGGCCTTTTACGCAAGCCAACGCCCCACCTACTTGAGCAACGAATGTCGCGCATTACACCGTGAGTTTAGTCACACTTGGATCGATATTGCCCGGCCAACTTTGCCACTCATATGTAATCAACCGATACGGGAAAGCAAGTTGAATGCCCAAGCAGGATTTCCAAAGCAATCATCTAGAATCCACCAGAATGACTACTAGGCTGACTTAATTATTAAGTTGGTTTGACAGATTTGGTTAATTTAGTGGACCCAAATGTGAAAAAAACTCGCGGCATCCTGCCAAACCAACTTAATAATTAAGTCAGCCTAGTAGTCATTCTGGTGGATTCTAGATGATTGCTTAGGAAATCCTGCTTGGGCAGTCAACTTGCTGTCCCGCGTTGGTGGATTCCATGCGAGCGGCAAGGTTGGCCGGGTGATATCGATCCTAGTGTGACTAAACTCACGGTGATGAGCAACATTCGTAGCTCAAGTAGGTGGAGTGTTGGCTTGCGTAAAAGGCCTCTCTCCTATGCGGGTTCAAATCCCGCCGAATGCCGCGAGTTTTTTCACAATTGGATCAACTAAATTAAAACATTGTTTTACCGGACGAAATTTGAACAAGGCGAAGACGGGGCGATGGCCGGACGTACCCCATGCTTTGTGGAGGCCGCTGCAATTCGGAAAAAACCAGAACTCTGTAAACAGTGGGGTCATTTGATCAACCCCGCATTCCCTTGATAACGATCCTCTCACGCCTCCTCTCCCCTTATGATCAACTGCTGCCTTGTCCTTACCTCCTCCCCTCTAATAACGCTTGACAGGATCTCACTGTAAAATGAACTGCCTTACTGTGATAACTACCGCCCTCCCCCACCATATACTTGCATCTAAGGCTAATAGCTTCTACTCTATTGACCTATCAAGTTTCAGCCTTCTAGGCCGATATCTAATTGGACAGTTAATTTATCGTATTAACTGGTCGTTGGCAGTTTAATACAAGGTCGCGAAATTTTATCCAGTTAATGAATTTTGCTATTCTCGTGATCTTTGCCTTGTTCAAATTTCAAATTAAAACACACGGGGTGTCTGGACACCAAATTGTTCGCACGAGAGCTGTGTTGCAACGGTAGCCAAGGCCGAGGTGTCACCGCCAAAGTACGCCTTGTGTGGGTCCCCCAACTAAGAACACGACAAGAAGAACGCAACAGCAGAGTGCAATAGGTACAACAAATTTAGGGTAACGATCGAGTGTAAGCTAGGTCCATCGAGCCAATCAGCTTCTGTTCTGGGTTGGCTACCGGCGCGATTGGCTGGGACTCAGCGGCGGACATTCAGCTTAAATTTTGAATAATCGATTGGTGTGACTGCGAGTTGCGTTCGCCGCCTGTAAGCCTGTTGTGAGCGCGGCTGCTTGCTGCAGGCTATCTATCTGTTAGGTGTCTCCTAACAGACTGAAAGTACGTCAGATTTTCTGCGGACGGTCAGCATCAGTCTCTCGTTCGTTTCTTACCAAGGTAAGAGTTAAGCGGGCTGGACTGACGTGGCGTATAGCTTTTGCAGTGCATGGGTCACACACACTCTACTTGATCCTTGCTAAATTGATGCAGTAGCGCCGTTCTGAGAGCCAATTGTCCTCCACGAGAGCTCTTGAAAAACATACTGCATCTTTTATACCACATTAAGGACATTGGTCTGAAACTGCTTCACCTCTACTCTTCCCATATTTCGAGTGCAAGAGAGTTAAAACAACCAGAGATGAGTGTGGGCGCAATGACTTAGCGGGTTAATCAAAGTCTTTTTGTGCGTGTCATATGCGACGAAAAAGAAATCATCTTGGAGTCCAAATGGTACGAGACAGTACGGGCTGACTGCCACTCCCTAGTAGACTAGAATAACCTGTTAGTGCGGCTACCTTGCAAGCTACGACTGTTAGCGCGTCGCAATATTTCAAAAACGCATTTGGCTTACGAGGGGAGGGGGGCGCAAGCACTGAAGCCGAACTAGGTTGGCCTTACTGTCCCTTCTGTCTTCCATACACTAGTTGCTTATCGGAGTTAAGGCGACTGAGGTGTTAGTCTGTCATCTAATGGTTGCCACATACGGGATCCGAACTCATATAAGTGTGAAATGCCATAAAAAGAACACAGTAAGGAGCCATTGCAATTTGAATTTCGTTTCAAAAGAGTGCAGAGTTATTCCTTCAGCGAACAACCTTCGAAGTCAGGATTATTGGCACGCTAATTGAAACTTAAAGTGCGTCACGGTTATTATATGGGGCAATCCACTGAACTATCATGAGAGTAAACCGCAGCACTGACTCCACCCTATCACGCACCGGTGGCGTGTCCGAACCTGGCGGCCAATCGATAAAGGGATAGGGCGTAGCGTTTAGTGGTCTGAACCTGCGAGTAACGTATGCCACAAGTTTACAGCATGCTAGGAACCCACACAGACTCAGTGGGTTATGAGTCGTTGTAGCTTTGGTTTGGGATTTAACGAAGCGGTGACCTAGCCCGTTTGGGGAGCCATCCTTGTACACACCTATCATTCAGTAGCATAGAGCCGCAGGATTGAACAGTTTATCTACTTGTAAGAGTAAAGTTGTTGTTGTTGGGACGGCCCAGCACGCAAGTCATAACTCGGGCTGTCCTGAAGGCAAGAGAACAAAGGAAGCAGACTGAAACAAGAATGCGGCCCTCAAAGGACTGACACGCGAGGACACAAGGGCAGCCGCCGGCCAGGTTCTGAGGCCACGCCCCGCAAGGAGTCATGCGCACGCGTGACACACCACCGGGCTATCACACTGAGGTCGCCGCAGGATGACTGTTTGCATGGGCCACTCGTTGAGGGCCAATAGGAAACAAAAGCTGCCGGTCCTTAAATATGCAGCTGGGACACGACACTCTGTTACCCTAGACGAGATTCTGTTACTGGAGACACAGGACTGAGTTTGCCGAAACTGACAAAAGAACATACGCTGCTGACGGACACACAGAAGACAAAGCTGATGTTAAAGCAGAACTAGTGACATTAAACTATTATCTGCTACCCTGTTCTGCCTTCTCTTCCTAACACATAACTGGGGGGGACACAACCGGTGTTGACGCAGACACACCCAAGGTTATAACAACTGTCAACTATGTAAGGCGACTGACCCAGCAAATTTAGCAGTGTGATCTATCTTACTTGCCGCAAGACCATCTGTTTCAATCCACTGCACCAGGGCCGTGCCGACACAAATTAAAATGAGACAACCCAATACCAGCTGTCACACAAAGGGTTACATCAGGATGAATTATTTTAGTGTACAAATGTGTGGTTCATTCAGAAGATACCTTACATGCAAGTTGCAAAAAGATGTTCAATGGGAAGGATGCTTTATCTGGCCGCCTGAGCAGGACATGAGAACAGGAAGCGCCTGCAATGCAGGTGGGTTCGCGCCAAATTCCTGGGAAATCGGGGTTAGCGTCAACTGTAGGGTTAGGGCTGTGATGTAGACTAATGTTAGGGTTGGGACATGGGAATATACGCAGGGCCGCCTGTGTCTAGCATAGAAAGCCATATGCGCCATTATTAAATTCTCGACCCCTCAAGTACGTGCAAAGACATAACCCGCGATTTCGATGCTGTCCATCGTATACTTCACAAAAGGGTGGTACGGGGTCGGTGACGTGCGCGGCATCTACTACACTCTCCCCTCCTGCCCCCACTAGTACCCGGTGTCAAAACCGGAGGCGGAACCTGACTCAAATGACTGGAGCCGCCGAAGAAGTCGCTCCCTCCATATGCTTGCCACCATGCCCCTGTCTATGTTCGGCATTTGTTATCGGTGCGCCAGCTGAATAACGCCTTTCATACCCCACCGGGCTCCCGTGTTGGTCCAGTACATCTACCACGCAGGGCGTTCAGGAGGCACTAAAGAAATGCATACGCATATACACAAACGTGGCCCAATCTGTAAGGGTCAGGAACATAAAGCATCTGACTGCACATGTACGAAAGACTCGCCAACGTGATCCGGCATTCCTCATGTGAGAATCCTAACTCGATCTCAAAAAGACTTCGGGCAATATACTTCTATGCAAAAGAAAGTCATGAGCAGTCAGAACGGAAGCACACTACAGTAGTCGCCGGTTATTAAGCCCAGCAGCGTATTAAGCCCAAGTCAGCTTGGGACGGAATTTTACATAGCAAAATCCGCCGGCTAATAAGCCCAGTCGCCGGCTACAAAGCCCAGTTTGCCAACAGGATAGAGTGAAATTCTATCTCATTGCGTGTCGCAAATAATATTTTTTTGTTTTTGTTATTACGTAAAATACAGACAAACAGCATTCTTTTCTTGTACATAACCAAGCTCTACACATAATACAGTGCGTATGTAATGTATAGTGCCTATCCTGCGTTTGCTAATCAAGAACTAGGACTCTCCCCTTAATGCGCCCGTCGCTTATTAAGCCCAATTTGGTCTGGGCCTGAGGTGGGCTTAATAGCCGGCGACTACTGTATTAGATTACCTGTTCTTTCGGTACGCTATGAAACATAGACCAGCGTGAAATCTACAAATACGCTTTGGATTGAAAAATTTTACTGAAATGAAACAGAAATACTGAAGGGAACAAAACACTTCGAACATTTTTTGTGATGGAAAAACTTTGGTTTACTAAAAAAATGCTCCCTTCAGAAGAGTATTTGGCGAGTGCACGTATACGTTCGATAAATTCTCGTCAGAATAATACATTTATATGGGCAGACACTATTGAAATAGAGCTCCAGAGAATCCAGGACCTGCTTCGAGAGAACGGATATCCAGACCGATTCATCATAAAGAATATGATGGAGAGAGAAACGAAACCCATAAAACCCACTGTGGAAAAGAAGACCCTATTCTTCAAAGTCCCTTTTCAAGGAGATGCGGCAAGCGAACTCCTAAGCAGACGCCTCAGCCGAACCGTATCACGAACCTTTCAGCAGCCCTCCCCGCGTAAACACCCTTCTCTGACCGACTCCTTTCCCCGATTCCCACGACTCACTTGAAAGAAAAAATGAACATTATTGATCTCTTGTTTAACTTACACCCCTGCCCATATAAATGTATCGGCCTTGCGAGAACTTATCGAAAGTATACGTAAACACGCCAAATATTCGTATGAATTCTCTGCTGGGAATATTTGCAACTTTAAATGCTCCCTTCAAAGTTTATTAACATGCTGTTACACACTGGCTTTTGAATGAAAAATTACTCATTTCGAGCGATCACAGCATCAATGAATATCCAGGAACTGTATATTTTCTGCTTACTTTCCAGGAAAGTTTACATTTTATTGATGGGGAAAAAAGTACTCCTTCACCAACTTTAATTCACAAATAAATGGGAAATTTGGCATGAAGGTAACGATTTCTTGAAAAGTTAATCTTCTATGAATGCAATCAGTACAAGCGCTCGGAAGATTATCCATTCTTATTTCAACCCCAAGTAGTACAAAGACACGAAATTGAAATGGGAACACTAGGTAAAGGAAAGTAGAGAGGGCAACTTACTTATTGATGAAACTCTCCAGACCCTTCCGTCGTTCGTCGATAAACTCACTGTCGAAGAGACCGTCATCGGCCCGGAAAGGAAGTTGTCGCTTCCAAGCCTTGCCTGGGAGTTTGGGAACGATGATCTAGATGACAAAATATTATGCAGAGTAATTTTGTATATCACAATAACTAAAGCCTAATAGTGGCGTCTCCGTCTACAATTACAGCGACAATAACCAGAAGCCGTTTAGCTAGCCATGGTGTCCGCAGTGTCGCTAAGAGGACTTGAGGCAAACGAAAACAGCAATGCGATTGGCCCTCCCTGCCTGAATATCAAATAATTGAGAACTCAATCACTCCCTGCAAAGTTTGCCCCATTTGAACACGAGGACTCTGATGAGAGTTCGCGAGATACGTCTCCTACTAAATCTCGCGAAGTTAATTTAAGCATGTTAGAGACGGCAGAAGAAGCTACAGGAATATAAACTAGAGTTAAATAAAATGGCGTAGTTTTTCTTCCATTAACCAGTCTGAAACATGTGAGACGCATGTTAGGGCCCAGCTTAACTGTGAGTGCACGCCTCCCTAACGAGTCTTTTGCACGCTAGACCATCGATCCGTCCACACAGAGTGCACGTGGTGACGCGCGCAGCTGCGGCCGGGAGCAAGACTCTAACACGCCAACAGCGTGAGTCATAAAGCCAATGAAGTCGCGCCTTACTCGAGACCACAATCTCATTGGTCCAATCTTGTATGCATTCGCTTGCTTAAGTATGATGCACTAGGTTTGTACAAAGACTTCTTCTTTTGCGCTTTTCTTGTTGTGTTCTTCTTGGGGGCTCACACAAGGTGTAACGTAGACGGCGATATCGCAGCTTTGGCTACGTTTACAACAACGCGCGCAATTCATCTCTGCTCACCAGCCATAGCGCCGGTCCTAGCAAATTTCAACAGATTAATCACTGTTCAGTCAGCAACATATAGGGACCAAGTTAGACGACGTTACCGGTTTCCAAAAGAGGTGAAGAGACCTCTTTCGCTTACAGTAAACTACAATACAGTCTGGAATCACTGTGATATCACCCTAGGAAGAGTGTGTAGCTGTACAGCGTTGTCATTCTGATTGTTTTCAGCTACTGGACGGAGACGTGGGCGGTGAATTAAAGTCAGGCAGGAAAACTGAACTCTTTTTATCGGAGTTGCCGCTGGAGAATCCTTTAGGAACACATTCCAAATACTGAACTGTTATAAATAATGGGGGCGCTTTGCATCTTAACGGTATTGAAGCAGATCCAACTATGACGGAGCTGCCGCATCATGAGGAGGACTGAAGATGCAAAACACTACTTTGGATACGCACGTCTCTGTTCGGTTTCAAAAGTCTAATACTTGCAGAAACTAATTGTTGTAAATGTGGCCAGAGCTGGGATATCGCCATCTAATTACGCTTTGTGTGAGCCACAAGGAAGATGGCCGATGCCAGACGGCCGAGCAATCATCATGCCCAATTCCACCACGCAGGTCACGGCTCGCAAGAGGGCAATTATCGTAAATTTTCGTTAGCTGTAACATGAACACTGCAACTTCCTGTGTGTGTTGCCCGTTTCTGCTGCTGCTGCTGCTTTCTGCTCTTGTCTCTGATGAAGAATCCGCGACGGATGTCGAAACGTCAGGCGAAAAAAAAGTATTGTCCTAGCGAGCGAAGCTTATTCTTCCCAATTACTTCCTGGGACTCGCATGTTCGCTTGCATTAGCAATCCCTTCTATTGCTCTCCGTATGAATCACTAGGGCTGGTAGTGCCTATAATTATTCCTTCTAAAATTCTGGCTAATAATGTAACGACAAACAAACTTGTGTCAGTTTTCCAGAAGGCCTCGTTAAATCAACAAAATTGCAAAGGTAGATTACAAGTTGACCGATAAGTAGGCGAAATACTCCAGCAAAGTTTTTGAGTAGTTCATGTACGACAAAATTAGTATCTTCGTTGGGTTCTCCAATAAGCTGGGACAAGAGCACTCGCAAAAAATATGGCCCGTTATGCGGAGACACTGTATGATCTTCTTGAACATGCAGACCCACGTATTCGAGTCACTGAGATGCAAAGATAAACTAACAGCATTCCTAGCATTTTTTATGACAATCATATTTCCTAGGCCGAACAAAATCACAGTTTTACAGGGATAGCACAATGAGTGGTAAGTAAGCGACGAATAAGTATGCCAGTTCATAGTAGTTCGGTCAAAGACCCAGGCCGAAAATAACTCTTGGCCTAATTTAACCGACCCAATAAAGGATTTTTGCGCCCAAAGAACAATTTTCTTCGCAAGCTTGCAAATCCCCTCCACAAAAGTGTAGTTAAAGACCCTTGAATTAGTGTGATGTAGAGGATGGCTAAAAATGCTAAGATTCATTTTGGCAAGCCTACCATATTTTCTACATCTGATAAAGGGGGTTTTTGAACAACCTGTTAAACATTGATATTCAATGGAATAAGTTTTCCATGAACATTATCAACTTTCTTTTGGCGGAAAATTTTTCCAGCAAAAGGGTGCATAAAATCGGACAACGCTCTAAGCATATTCTCAAATTTCAGATCTATAAGGCGCATACATCTATTTCAAAACGCTCACGTAAAAGGTCATACGCCATTATGGAGTGAAGTCGTGTTTAATTAATACAAAAAATTTGAAAGTGGCAGCCTGGAGAACGTAAATTCCTACGTCATAACCATGAGAAATGAATAATCAACTAATTCTTCAATCAAAAACCGTTAACTTTAAATATCCTGCCTATAACGAAAGAAGAATACACACTATTATAAGGTCAATACCTCCTTCCAGGTACACTTGACAGCATACGCTTTTGATCAAAATAAAAATTTACAGACTATACGTATGAGACAGAAAAAGTGGTGGTTAGTTAGGCATCAGCTGGCCCGAGTCGATCACATACAAGCATACACAGTTGGAATTAACCTGGTAGGTGGGTTAAGTTACCTAAACTTGCTAGTATTTACTTACATTTGGTACGGCTGTGATCTTGTGTCTCATACTAAGTTTCTTTCAGTGCAATTACCTACCGTAGCAGACCGGCAGATGGTCCATATATTGCCTGTAAGCCTGCGGGGGCTTTAAAACTTACCAACGAGTGACGCCAGACTGGGGGCAGCAGCACTGAATTTGTTGGAGATTGAATGAACAACGTGCCTACATCACTTTTATCGGGTGTCGGACAATGCACTCACATGAGCAAACCAAAGGATTAACTCTCGAACAAGAACGATCGAACAACTCTAGTGCTCACTCGCTTCCCATACGCACAGTCTAGCATCCCTGTTTGTAGATGTATCCCACCTGAATCAAGTCTAGTTTGGCGAGGTTGTCCAGGGGGGTCAACAAAAACGGGGACGGGAATGGTGGAAACTGCCCTGGAATTCATCCTTAGCCTTGCAGAACCAACATGTCAATTTTCTCTACATTGCTTTGGAAGTTGCAGCCGATCTACTTGGATGAGAAGGGCCCTTTGGATATGTGGATAACTTGCAACATGTGGCTTGTTGGGGCAGTCATAGTGAATGCGGTAGCAGGCAAGTAAAGGAGGCTCATATGTCGCAGCTAAGACAAGTGAAGAGCAAAGCTTGCCCCTGACGAAATACAGTCATTAGTTATGGGTCTTCGCCATTCGCACCACGAACAGTCAATCAGTCCAAGAGACCAACCATACACTTGTTAAGTGAGACAGCAGGATGTTCGGGCATCGCTGTTATAGGAGCCCATTTCCGTGGAAATAGGTATTTTGGATGAATTCACCCAGAGGATTCTTACTCCTGAGGATTCATCGGTTAGGATTTGCATTTTGGACAGATGGTGTGGATCTACATTTCAAAATGGAGACTGTACACTGTCAGGAATAGTATAATAGGATCGGCTGAAGCTAGCGTCCGCTGCAAAGAGTTTGTTCCGAATGAATTGTCTAGTTTGATGACTATCCAGCAAATATACCGCGCTAGGGTTGCGCAGTGCGTCATTCCTATGGATAGAAGCATGAAGTGAAATAGCACGCTTGAGCATTATTTTTCACGATATATTTGGCAGACGCGAATAGACTCTTCGAGGTTGTCTTTTGTAATGCCCTCACTCGCTACAACCCAACAAGACAGTTGTAGGGAATTTTAACGTTTAACGGCAGTTGATGACCACTATGCTCAACGTACGTTAAAAAGTTCGTCTGCTATCTGGAAGGCAATTGGTGTAATAGATCTCGGCCTAAGAGGTTCCGCTAGCGTATTCTTGCTGCTCTGCAATGCTCATTAGCCCATAGTGAGGGCCCGCTTATTTATTTTGACAACGTTAACTCATTGGCGTTCCCAGAAGCCAGCTCCCGGACTAACAGACAGGTATCTTGAATAAGCACCCGCTATTCAATATTGCCAGAACTGCTCAGTCCTACCTGTAAGTTTCAACCCAAATAATTATCATAATAGTGAGGACGATGAACACGTAATATCTTGTTGAAGACCAACAACGCTCCACAGTGCAAAGTAACACTACAAGCTGCACCGAAATATTCAAAACGTAGGCTGTCAGCCAACAGATTCGCTGACCAAGTGCATTGCAGAATACCAACCTTTTTTAGTATGATCGATTCTGCCTGCAATGTAGGCTTGGACAAATGGAAACACCTCAATCTCGCTGAGCCCCCCCCCTCAATAATATGATAGTAAAAGACTAAGACAAACATAAAGGAACTTGTTAAAGAACGACTTGAAGGTGATGAAAGGGCAAGGTCAAAATAGCATCAGCCTGTCGGACAATATGTTCTTTCTAGAGTGAATATGAGTGGTCATTAGTCATTTAATGTAGCTATCCTATTCAAATTCAATAATGGTAGTATCATATTTAGTATATTCTGCTTGGAGTGCCCAAAATAGAAAAAACTAAGCACTCGCTAAATGATCATGCATGTGGGCACTCGCAATAGAATAGGGAGGCGACCTTTCCTAACTGGAAAAGATCATATGTTTTTACTTATGCTCGTCGAAATCTACCTTTTTTAAGATATTTTATTGGAATACACGCCGAATATAAACCGAAGTACTGCAGAGCCTCAGTGCACGCTTTGGACAAAGTGATATTGACTAATAAGTCACAAAAGTAAAGCAGTAAAGAAATGGGCTGCTTACATATGTAAACCGGATTTACTCTTACGAACCTGAAACAACTACAGTATGCATAAGTCAAAGTTTTGCGGATAAAAACTCAGAAAAAATTTTATAATGAAAAACAACTAAAATATACTAAATGATGTACCTTGCTTTCTCTATCAAGTTCAGTTCGAAGCCATTCAAAATCGCTGTAACGACGGCGTACAGAAGACTCTTTTAGCCTAAACACTGGCAAATTGGTCTGGGATACTATGATGAAAAATAGGCAACTTACTCGAAGTTTAACTTCGTAGTCAACGTAACGATTCTTCCCCTCACCATGGAGTTCGGGACTACATACGTCGATTTCAAGAAAATTGGCTGGAGGTGAGTAAGCATCCTCCAGGGTCTGGTGTTTAGATTCCAGTCGCTGGGTAGCAGACATCATTCCTACAGCTACACACAACCGTTGAAATTATCACGAAACCGTAATGCACTTGTGATAAATTAAAACAACCCAAAACTAAAAACCGCACTGGATTTTCCGCTTCTGGGTATTTCTTTGCTCTTCCTCGAAGAGACCGACGCAGCTTACGACTGGGTTTGAGGAATGAATAGTTCTAAACACAATCCAAAGACACCTTTTCCTGTATTAACCATATGAGGAGTGCTGTCCGTCTTAGAAGAAGTAGTCCTTATACCAGTTACTTATCATTCGTCTATCGAAAATTCGTTTTGAGAGAAGCTAATGTATGGCGATTTCTTCACAGCAGTCATTTTGATTAGAGATGTGAAATTAGTCATGCCCTGCTGAACAAATGCATTGAATGACCCTTCTGTACCAATGGGGAGTTCAAAGGTATTTACCTACACTTCCCTCAATAAAACCTGACCCAACCTGCTGTGAAACTAAACGGTGAAGGTGCTATGCACAACGCATAAGAGGGTGTCTGAGATTTCAGATACTTTACACCCCCAAAAACTACCCGCCTCCTTCTTCCAAGCGTCAAGGTTGGCGATCGCCATCATTGTGAACATCTATCACCAGTTCCTTCTGATTTGTGCCGACACCATTCTGCGACTTACGAATGTCCTTTCTGGTCCTAAAACGTTAGTTCGAGCTATTCGCGGATGCCCTCACTGTTTTTGATACTATGAGGGCTGCGCTAGACAATGACACACTTTTAACACCCTATAATCCCCCAATGCCCTCCTTTCGCCTGCAGTTGACGCCTCCAATCTTGCAGTCGGTGCAGTTCTTCAACAGCCATTTGCTAGTTCGAGCTTTCTTCTGCAGGAAATTAAAGCACCCCCAATCACATTACAGCACATTTGGCCGGGAAACTATTCCGAAACTATGTTGAAGACGGAGATTTCATTGGCTTCTCCAATCAGAAGACCCTTTCCTACGCCTGAAAGGCACACTATGACAAGGTGAGCCACTGGGAGCTTCGAAAAGTGGACTAAATCCTGCAGTTCAACTTAAGTGTCCGCTCCATAGACGGGTCACACAATGAGTTCAATGACGCAGTGTCCAGACCCAAAATTGTCATCTGCAACTAACTCCCGGCGTCGACCTAGCTGAGAAGGCTGTTGTTGGTGTGAGTTGTAACAATGACGTTTTCGGATTCCATCTAGAGGAATTTGCAATGATTGCTGAAAACGACATCATTTTCTGCGACGTCTCTACCGCATCATATAGTTCATTTGTGCCACCATCTCTTTGCCACAAATTTTTTTCCTTGCCCGCCCATTTCACCCATGGAGTTGATCCGCCGACAAACGGGTTTCAGACCGATTCGTCTGGCCTAGGGTGCGCAAGGACCTCAAAGCTTAAGTTGTTAACGTGGCAAGGTCAACCGGCACAACAGCCCTGGTATAAAGTTCCTCTACGTCATCATGAATGATGTTGAGTCCTTGGCTATGCAAAATAATTGGGCCCATCTTCTCAGGTGCGTGAATCGATTCACCCAGAGACTACCTATCTGCATATCTTTCTGAACTCATGTAGATCGTTGCTAATAAAATGCTGGAATTCGTGCCCACTAAAATTGCGAAACCCTACAAACCAGAACCGACCGTCTCTCATTGTCTTTTGCCCAGACTAAAGAAATTGAGGAGGCAGCTGAAAGATCGATCTACTAGTTCGCTGTCTGTGCATCTAAGGATCACAGAGATCTTCGAATTAGCGTCACAGATTCGTCTTGCGCGTGACCAGCCCAGGGAATCTTGCGCCCTGAGTGAGTTATACTCTGCAAAATCGGTTGCACAACTGTTTTGTCGTAGTTCCTCCGCAAAACGAGGAATTGAAATGCCCCCATTGCTCAATGAAAATAAAACATTGGTACTGGATGAGTCTGATAAGGCTGAATTATTCAATGCTTGCTTTGCGAAGCATTTTACGGCAGAATCCGAACCGGTCCCGTCGTTTCAACCATACTCAGACAATACTCTCGGGAACATTGATTTTTCCATAGAATTAATTCGCAAGCATATAATTTGTCTCAAAAACTCGCACTCTTCGGAAACTGATGGTATCCCCAATTCAGTTATCAAAAGAGTGTTGACCTTTTCCTATTTACTTAGCCATATATTTTCAGTCTATCTCTTAAATGGTTTCGTTCCTGACACTTGGAAGACATCAATTATTCTTCTAGTCTTTAAATCAGGATCTCGTTCAGACATAAATAACTACCGCGGTATTCATAAACCCCGGCCCTAGCTAAGCTTCTGGAGAAGATAATTCTTAATCAAATTCTCGATTTTTGCCTAAAAAATAAGCTCTCAAGCGACTCGCAGCATGGTTTTCTACACGGAAGATCATGCGAGGCGTCTCACTTACCTTTTCTTAACCACGTCACTTCCCTCCGTAACGAGCGGCAACCCGTGGCTGTTATCTACTTTGACCTGAGCAAAGCCTTCGACAAGGTACCGCACAGACGGCTTCTGGTAAAATTGGAAGCCATTGGCATCCGTTCCCCTCTCCTCGACTTCATCGGTTCCTACTTGTCTAACCGCAGCCAGAAGGTCCTGGTAGGGGATAGTTACTCCACTGCTCATCTGATCATGAGTGGCGTTTTTCAAGGCACTGTCTTGGGTCCTTTACTCTTCATTCTATAGATAAACGAAATTTTGACTGTTCTAAAAAATTGACACAATCTCATTTATGCAGACGACCTCAAATGCATATACTCATTTTCTAAGGACACGGCAACTATGTGCGTTGATAAAATAAATGCGGACCTACTTACACTCTCACGTTGGAGTGCTACCTGTCTGTTGGAATTCTCTCCATCCAAGTGTAGTTTCATGTGTTTCGGTCCCGCCAAGCTTCCCCGTCCCCTAGTCTTTCAAAATAATCCACTTTTAGAACGACCAACTATAAAAGACTTAGGTCTAAGCTACACAAGTAAACTAGCATTGTCGCCTCATGTGGATCGAATATCTGCGAAGGCAGCACAGATATGTGGTTTTATATCACACAATTTCATCCTCCTGGAAATAAAGTAATTACTTTATCGCATGTATATTCTACCCATCCTAAAAGATTGCTGTCCCCTTTTTGGTCTAATGAATGCTTCTGACCGCGGTAAGATTGAAAATGTACAGAGGGTATTTACTCGCAAAATATTCGTTCTTCCTCGATCCACTACTTCTTATTTGGAGAGATGTCAGTTAGCGAACATGACATTTCTTTGCGTCAGAAGACTCGAAGCGGGCCTCTGTTTCCTCTTTCGCGTTAACTCTACCCCTAACCTTCCAGGAATCAACGCTCTCATTCCCGCAGATAGACCTTATGCCACTCGTAATTCCTCCAGGATAATTGCAACCCCCTTTAGCTCCACTTCGAACCATTCTCACTTCTTTGCCTC